>OZ005734.1:226524138-227724138 GCA_963930755.1 Eudasyphora cyanicolor | reverse complement strand
TTTTTCAAATTTCAGTTTCAAGTTTTCTTGGGTTTAGAATTGTACCTCCCAGTTATGATACCATATGCAGCATTAGCTTCTGTTTTAAATCAATCATTTCAAATTTCTGAGTATTCCAAGCCATCATTAGTTGTCAATCCTCTAAGTACTTTATATTGATCCAAGATTATATGATTTTAATTATTATTTTTTTTATGAACATTAAAAATTTTAAAAATTTAACTTTGAATTACTGAAAAATTTTACAAAATTTATGCATTTTATGAATACTTACATGCAAATAAATATTTGTTTCACATTTAGCAGTCACATTGGGATGTAAACAAATATTTGTTTAGAACAACATCTTCCCAAATACACAATTTTTGTGTGTACCAAATATTACTTGCTTAGAGTCTACCCTAAACATATATATGTTTCAAGCCGAATATGTTTGGGACAAAATACTACAGAAGCGATTTTTTTCAGCGTGTAGACGTGAAATTCTAATAGATCCCACAAATCTCCCCAGCAAAAAATAAAAGAAGTACTTCCAAAAGAATAACATTATAAGTACTTCTAAATCATAAGTATGAACATTTTTTCGGCATTTAATGAAGTTCTTCTAAATAGCTAACCAAAATGTAATTTCGGAATATAAATTATTAACCCTAGAATGCATAATTTCAAAACGATTGGATGTAAAATAAAGCTTCTGAAGTGATAAAAGTCCAGATCGGAAGGAACATATATATGAGGGTTATGAAATATTTGTAAAATACTGCTTCTATAGTGCTAAAGGGAGAAAATATATATTTATATGGCGGCTATATCAGAATTAGTGAATGGTTCTGGAAGCTAGTTGACTTTCGACTTTTTCATCGACCAAATTTCGTTTCAATCGACTAGGTCGATTAATCGGACCTAAAAGTCGACTTGTTCATAGTCGATTAAAATAACATAGTCATTTCAAAGTATGCTGATTTTCTTCTAGTGAACGTTTATTCTCGGAATAAGAAATCCTCTGTGCAAAATATAGTACATTTGACTAAAATATGACATCTATGGAGCTTAGATGCCAAATCGGAAGGAACACATCCATGCGACTATGTGGGGCTATATGTAAATTTGAACCGATATTGTTAACACAGATATAAACTGTATAAAATAAGATACCTTAACCAAATTTCATGAATATCGAAAGGAAATTATATCTTTTATAGAGGGTATAAGCTAAATCGAAGGTACATTCCATTCATATATATTAAGATATCTGGTTCTAAACTGATATTCAAATAGTTGAGAGATTTTTGATCGTTCGCCGTAGACGAAAGAAAATAAGTTACAGAAACAGGCCCTATATTATATAGATATGTGCAAAATTTCTTTGAGATCGGACTATATTTGTGACCTGCACATTGATTACAAGAATGCATGCATAGACTGACATAGCTAAATCTGTTCAGAAAGTGATTCTAAGTCGATTGGTATAATAAACGATGGTCTATATATCTCTTCTCATTTTGGGTGTTAGAAACAAATGCATAAAATTATAATAAATTGTACCACAGAGTGGTGTAGGTTATAACTAAATAATTTTAAAAGAAATTATGGTAATACCATACTTACTGTACCACACTGTGGTACTTTACTACTAATCTGAACCGGGAAAATACATAGCGCCGCACAAAACAGCTATGTATTACAGTTTAAAATAAAAATAATTTTGAAAATGTTACTAGAAGTTACATTATGGGGTCATTCGGTCGCACTTTTCAAGAGCAAGCTACACCATACAGATTACAAACATCTTCAAATGTCCTAAAACGTACATACATATATATGATCGTTTATCTCTTTGGCCAATAGTATATTATTTAGACGTTCCCTTCCCTATGTCATCATTTGTATTCCTTTAAAATCAGAGATCTCTGGACCCAAAGATGTTAATAAGAACGACATACATTCATCAAATAAATACAACACCAAAAAAGCAAATCTTACAGTGCTTTAAAAGGAGTTGTGCAAAAGTGGTGATAAAGAAGTACTTCCCCGGCGCGACAACCCCTTGTTAAATTCAGAACAACTTCCGTATCATAAGTTGGAGATTTTTATTGCTTCTTTGGATGCTCTTTTTTCCTGGGTCGTTTATCTAGGACGTCCCAAAATTTACTCATGATTGTACTCCCAAAGAGCTTTACAGAAAAGTAAGCCTAATTGTTGTTCAGAGAGAATACATACTGGTATTCACAAGCTACTGTCCAATTAATAGCATGTCTGCAATAAGGTGAAGTTCACCGAAATCCTGCATGATCTAATCAGATTTATTGAAGCTACAGAACCTTAAATATATATCAGTGTGAATATACATGTATATGCTTTGTTATGCTGACTCTGGAGAAATGCCTTACAGACACACCGTCACACGGTATAACTATACGGCCCCAAAATTAGCCGACATAACAAAGAAAACGCAACAAATTTGCGAACCTTTTTCTTTATTTCACAACATAATCTCCTTTTTAGCTCGATGCACTTTTCCAGCGATTTTAAATAGATTTGAATGGCCCTGTTTATGGTAAGAACTGTATAGCTCCTGAAAATAGCCATCAACCTCCAACTCTTCATTGCTGGCAAATCTTTTTCTGTCAAAACATTTTTTCAAGTTGGAAACAAAAAATAATCCAAGGGAGCTAAATCTGGCGAATTAGGGGCGTGATGAAGCAATTCGAAAAGTGGATGTGTGAACTGGCGCATTGCCTTGATTGTGAGCAAACGCGGCACCCATCTTGCGGACAGCTTCTCACCATCAAATTTTCAATATGCGACGAATAGCACTTTTTGAAATGACTACAACTTCAGCAAGCTCACCTTAAGAAAAAAAAAATCGCTTCTGTAGTATATTTTCTGGAAACATATTATATTTGGGAAGATTCACTTTTTTTGCTATAAGTCAGAAAACAAATTCTTTAATCAATTCAAATATTTACCCGTTTTTTAAGATAATCTGCAGCAAAACTCCGAAAAAAATAATATTGATAAAAGAGTAATTCGAATATTTTTTCCGCTATGTAAATATAAATTAGTTTTTTTTTTCAAACTACAACCGCCATCTATATATCATGTCGGCTAATTAAGGGATCGCGCTCGTATTCACACTTGCAAACATTTTGACTTATTAAGAATAATTGAGCAGTCGCTCATCTGAATACAAACTCTACGGTCTTGCTAATTATACATCTCTCTATATTAAGGGATATACACTAGTTTCTTAGCTATAGAGGCGGAGAAGTGCGTCAATAACATAAATCCAGCCGCTATAGTTACGGCTCTAGCAACCCTGGGTTATCATTTATAACCTTCTGACAAAGACACGCGTGACAGCTAGTTATGGTCAACTGACTTTCATAGATTGGTCAGCAGGGGAACGCCCAAAGACGGTGTTGTGTCTGCTGTGAAATATCTCCATGAACAGTATTCTGCTTTATCTGGAGAAGATGCGTGTTAAGGTTATAACCTACTCAGATGACGTGACAATACTCGTAGCTTTTAGGTTGAATTTTCCACGTTATCTTAGAGATATCCTATAACAGATCCTTTATATCACCGCAAGATTGGACTTCGATAATGATCTTGTGACGCACTCGACAGAACTGGTTTATTCAGTAGGCGACAAAAGTTCCAACTGAACTTGTCTCCTCGGTGGGTATTCTAAAAGGGTATATCTGAAAGCCCAAAATACTTACTAATGTATTTTACTAGACATGATGTTAAAGAGCAAACCCACGATTTTGGATAGAACAAAAAACCTTTGGTAGAAAGGTGGTAGGAAAACGCTGCGGACTGAAATAACAAAAATATTATTTTTTCAATACTATAGGTCCACAAATGCGTATGTGTGTGATAAGCATCCATCGCATCAAACAGCCATACCAAAAACCACACAATCGTCGAGGTGTAAGCACAGAAGCACTCAACTCTAAACTTCTGTAGGAACCGAATGATCTGGAGTCGATCTGGACAACGTAGTCGATCACAACACTACCTCATTCCATAGCTCCCTCGAAGACGCCTGTAGCCAAAGTAGAAGGGTAAAACAAACCTCAATGGTGGAATTCTGAGCTAAAGGCTAGGAAGAAGACCAGCAACTAGGCCAAATCTACTGAGGTCACTAACGACTGGGATGCCTATAAAGAGCAACTCAAAATATATAAGAAGGAGCTTAGAAAAGCGAAAGGGCGATCTTGACAAATCTTCTGTGGAGAAGAGGACTTGGATGCCGCAAGGCTGCGTAAGCTATTATCCACTGTACAGTGGGTTATTTGCAGGATGTGGCAAATAACTGGACAAAAAACGACGAGCAGTCATTAAATGTACTACTCGACTCACATTTCCCAAGGAACACACCAACAGAGCCCGAGTATCAGCAGGACTACCGAGTGGACTGCTGGCGTCGCTAGCTTGTTGACTGAGAAATCCAGATTAAGTTGGGCGATTAAAACGTTGATCCATTTTAATCACCTGGACCAGACGACATCACTCCAGCAGAAAATGTTGAAGAACATTATTCCCTGGCAGGAGAAAATTTATGAAGGCTGTATGAGGCTCTCATACATCCCCAATCGATGGAGGGATGTGGAATACATACCCAAAGCGGGAATAATATCTCACAAAAGGCCAAAAGACTTCAGACCAATTAGCATATCCTCCTTCCTATGGAAAGGTCTGGAGACTTTTAGATTAATATATTAGGGAAAATCTGGCACGAACAAGCACGAACTTGTGGGTACTATCGAATTGTCCCTAAAATTAGAAGGAATTCATTATGGTGGCATTTCATGGCATAGAAAGTGCTTACTCAGATGCGGTAATTGCGGCGCTGTCACATCTGAAGGTGAACTCTAGCTTGATTAGTGTTGAAGTAACAACAGCTGTTCTTCAACAGCAGCGCCCCTACCTCAACTTTCAACAACGATGTAGCTGAAATGCATTGCTGCTAACGTGATGGTAACGCCGTTGTTTTTCACACTGCCAAACTGCATACGGCTCACGGCCGAAATAAAATAATAAAATTAAATAAGAACTGTAAATATATTTAGTGTTCTTCTTTTTTTAACTCCCGCCACTCTGGCGCGGAGTTAAACAATTAGACTAATTCAAAGCCTGCTCAACAGATGACGCATAACAGCAAGTCTTGTTTCCACAACTCTACGGTATTGTGGTGTGGTGGACGGCAACTGATAAACTATCCATCACCAATCTACTATCATAGGTTCAGAGAACTGCCTGAATATGCATAAGCGGAGCTTTATGATCACTCTGGCCAAGAAGATAGGGTCATTAACTTTCAGGCCTTCCTATAACTGAAGCACTTTTTTGACATGCGTGTTATATCACTATTATACCTGACAGAGCTGAATGATCGCATCACAGGACATAGGAAATTTGTGAAGTCTTCACAAACTAAGAGGGTTTTGCTGTTTTGTCCAAGAAACTAGAGCTAGAAGTACCAAAAAGTATGGCTTATAACAGTAGTGTTTTACCAGGTAGAAATCTTAGCTATTAGATAGGTAGCAAACTGAGAATTAATTTTTTGACTAAACTCGGTATAAAATTTTCTCTGATAGTCAGAAGGCAAAAGAGACCCTGGAAACGGTCTTCCTAAATGCAAAAACTGACCTCGACTGTCACACATCTTTCGACGAAATGGCTGAAAAGTTTAACATTCATAAAATTTTGATGCCGGGCCACATAGTCATACGGGAATTGCACATCAGATTAACTTGCAAGACTTCGAGTTCTTACGGCAACTAATGACAGGTGATGCATACTTTCCAGGCTGATGTGAGCCAGCCAAAACTCCAAACAAATAACGCCCTGCTGTAGTTATCGAGACTGGACGTATCACTTATCGTATCAGTCATGACGGGTCACTGCCTTATTGGGCGGCACGCAGACAGATTGAAGGTCTTTTGCAGATGCTGTGGATACGAAGAGGAGGAGGAATCAACAGGACACCTTCTGTGTCTGTGATGCAATCTCTCTCTAGAAAGCGGCATGCAACCTTAGGCTCTTATTTCTCTGGGGAGTTAACTAACTTGGCTGATGTTAAAATCCGCAAACTTTTGAGCTTTTTAAAGCAATCAAATTGTTTTCCCTTACTTCGCTGTTGTAGCACAATGGGCTATATAGTCTAAGTAAGTCTGTTATACTCTTAACATAACCTTACCTATACATAATCTTTATCGTCGTAGAATTGCAAGACTATTCAGCCACGTCTGTTGCAAACACGTTATAATCTGCAATAAAGTCTGAGATCCCTCTCGATTTGACTTCTTAACGCTATAGAAACCACAAATTTAAATTTGTGGAATGCGATCCATGTCAAGTTTCCTTTAAGCAATCGTGCGGATAGAATTTTTGTGACATGTTTTATCTTGAGACAATTGAATCCTTACAAAGATTTTGTAAACATAAAAGCTCTATTTGGTTAAGAGCTATTATCAGTTTTACGGTCGCTAATTTTTGGGGTATGTTTTATGTTTTAGGATACAAGAATAAATCCCATTTTGCAATTATTACGCTGGAGGCATTTTTTATTAAGTCGATGTGCCTTTGAATTGCGTCTAAAAAAACGCGAACAGTCCCAATCTCATAAAATCAGCCAATAGTTGAAGTTCGAGAAGAACCGTCGTTGTCTCTATCTAATTTAATTAAACACTGCAATCAAAATACTCATGAGATTTACGTTTATTGTTTGGGTTTTGCTATCTTTTCGGATTTGGGGTATTTTTCTTTATCTACCATCTCTCGTTTGCTACATTACACTGAAACAAGTTATGTTCATTAACTCAAAGATATTCTTAGAATTTTTTTTTTAATTTTATAAAAGCTTATAAAACCTGGAAGGCATCAACAATGCAACACATAAAAAGTTGACTCCGTTTTGACTTCAGTTTCTGAAAGTGCTTATCGGAAGTAACAATATTCCATTTTGGGTTTTTGGGTTTTCTTCTACCTAACCTAACCTAAATGAACGAACAAGTTCACCCTATACTGTACTAAAATGAGCTATCGCTAAAGTGTCCAACTCTAAGTGGTAACATCCACACACGCTTTTCTGCCGGAGAATAGCTGATTTGGTCCAATCTTTTCAAGGCTGCAGAAAACCCTCATCAAGAGATATCGTCGAAGGAATATGTAATACAGATCTTGACATACGGGTTTTCCAATAAGAGTGATATGATTTCTTTGAAAAAAAAAAACACACACTTATTGTTAAGGAAATTCAAAAGTTTTTTATTTAATGTGAAGTACAATCGGTACAAATAAGTTCTAAATAAAACGTCATTCAAATGGCCTCCACGACTTCTTCTGCAGGAACGAATTCGATGAACCCACTTCGAGCACTTTTTCCACTAAATCAAGTCGTATGTCATGAATGGCACGTTCAATATTGACTTGCAAAGCTTGAAGAGAGTCTGGTTTATTTCGAAAGACCAATAAATGGTGTTAAATCACAACTTTTTGGAGGCCATTCAATATCACAATTTCTTAAAATAATCGAATCTCCAAACTTTTCTCGCAACAATTCAATTGTTTCAATTGCTGTGTTGCACGTAGCCACAATCGGTCAATGGCAAAAATATAGCTCTTAACGAGAGCTAAAATACTGCTCATGGGTGTCAAGGTCGTAGGTGGACAGGAAAGTGATTTTTTTTTGGATTTTTAAAAAATGGACAGCATCATTTTCAATTGTAAACGGAAAGATTATTTTTGCTCTAGCTCCATAACGACACGTCGGATCGGGAATCGGTCAATGGCAAAAAGATAGATTTTAATGACAGCTAAAACATTGCTCATGGGTGTCAACGCCGTAGGACGACTGGAAAGTGGTTTTTTGGATTAAAAAAAATGGACTTAGCGCACGAAAAGTTGCAATTGGAAAACTGAATAATTTGTAAACGTTATTCTTGTTCTTGCGTATATCTCTCCATGATGAAATTGTAAACACTACTGAATACAATGAAAAACAAATGACAGATCATGACATACTACAAATGGCCGAAACGTCACTTCAAAATCATATAATCCCTATTGGAAAACCCTTTTCATCCATGTATCAACAATAGTCCGACCACGTTTGGAAGTGTCATTCTTATTGTTCAACTCCCGAGGTCGGTCATAAATAATTTTGATAATTTCAGTGCTATATCAAGTGGCAGAAGAAGACTGATGACCCGATAAGAGCGCGGATTTCTCCTAACTCATCACAAAAATAATTCTGGCTGTCTTCCAAACAAATGTGCCCTCTCGAATACATTTTGCTAAGAAGATCTCGAGGTATTCAGAAATGACCTTCCAGATGACCATCTCTTCAGTCATACCGCCCATTCCAGGAGATTTCCTCAACCGCACACGCGACTTGGCTTGCTCTATCTCACTTTTCTTCAATTCCGGAGTAACAGCCTCACCAAAAGAAGTTCCAGCAAACCTCTTAACTCGATAAATGAATGCCTTTCCTTTGGAATTACATACTCTATATCAATTTTAATCCTAACTTAAATATCGATTAATCTCTCTAAGGTTTTAAAGTTAAATAACGATAGAATAATCGAATGGAAACCCTTAGTCCTGCATGGGATGGCTTTCCGTTCTGAAAATAAAGACAAACCTACCAAAAAACTATAAATAACAAGTATCTTTGATTTAAAGAAGCTTATCCTTGTGTTATAGAAATCTAATCTAAGATCTAATCTTAAAATCTTTCATTTGCTTTAAAGAAAAGTCTCTTTGGCTGGAAAATAGTGCAACTTCTCTTTGGAGTAAAGAATGTTTTATTTGTCTTGAGAACGTATTTTTTCCGGTGTACGCTTGGGCAAATATGCAAAGACCCTGGCATCTTTTGCTTCTGCTTTAGGTTTTCCTTCGTTGTTTCTTTTTTGTTTTATTTTCAAAAAGAAAATGGTTTTTTCTTCCATTTTATTTTACACTTAAACGATGGCGCATCTCCCCAAAGGAATTTCTATAGAGTTCCTCAGGGCTGTTTTCAAGGACAGCAGCCTACTAACACTAACAGAAACACCACCACCTCTACTACAGCCTTTGTGTGTGTACTCTATACACACACACACACTGCTAGACGTGTATAGCTCTATCATACATTTCAAATCTCTAGCAGGGAAAAAAATTGTATAAAAGGTACAAAGAGAATACCTTTTGTTTCAAACGTATAAAACAGGCATAAAATCTTGTGTACGTACGTGTATGTGTGGCGGTGTATGTGTAGGAGATACGTTTTTACTCGTAGTTCATTTTTTTCTTGCTCCAAAAAGCGTTTCCTAAACATCAGCATTTCGTATTCAGTATATTTGCCTTTCAAAGAAAATCGTCTCAAGGAAAATTCTAACGATAATGTTTTCTACTACGTATTTTGAAACATTTTCTTTTCATGATTTCTGTTTTATTTCTTCTTCTTCTTGAAATTAAAAATTTAAAATTCCTTAAATACTTATGCGCCTTGTGTCATTATGCGGAATGTGTAGACGAGAGGAGAACGTTTGAACCTTCACTGTGTTTTCAATGGGTCTCTTAAAGCCACCTTTCAAAATTTTTTTTAATTGAAACCCCTTTTTGTGTGGAGAATAAAAAGGAAATGGGTTTTTAAAAAATAAATTTTTCTGTTAATAGCTTATTTTAGATAAGACTTTTATGGTTGTTATCAGGCAATGGAAAACAAGGGATCACACAAATCCGTATACTTTGTAACCACAAAGGAAACGTGTGTCAAAATAAAAGAAGGGTGTTTTATTACGCTTGCTTTCCAACAATTTTCCTCGATTTTTATGTGATGCAGCGGGTTTTATATTGAATCTTATAATATATCGTTTTATAATAAACCAAAGACAATAATTCGATATTCACGAAAATATATTATGATTTTAGTAGCAACGGTACAAACCCGTTCTGCAATATTTATTTATGTTCAGCGCCACCTACATTAAATTTGAACAATAATTTTGCACTTATAGAATTTATGGAGTTTTCAAAATAAAATCTTAATGGATTTATTTCGTTCCAATAAGATTTTAGAGTGGAACCCACTAGGAAAAAGAGGATAGGTACGACCAAGAACTTCGTGGCCTATATCTATTATGAGCGAAACTTCCAAATGATTCAGCGAACTAAGAGCTATAGCTGGAGATAGAACCCAGCGGAAATTGCATACCAAACATATTTGTGAATGAGGCTAAGTTGAAATGCCTCACGTACTTCAGCGTGCCATAATAATTGTTTTATAAAAAGTATACCATAATAATTCTGTTTGCCAAAACAAATTAAAAATTTACCTTGAAGTATATGTATGATTATCGCCACCTACATGTTGAAAATTAAAATGTTAGATCAACATTTTCAGTTTAAAATTATTATTATTACATTTCAACTTTTTTGTTCTAAATTGGTCTTTAACAGAAAGATATTTTTTTAAATCTATGAAACTCGATCATTTGGAATAATTAAATGAAACTGTGGTACGGGGGATTGTAACTTTGTGCATTTGTTGTAACGTCCAAAAAGAGAAGAGATAGACCTATTGTTACTGATACCGATCGGCATAAAATCACTTTTTGAGTCGATTTAGCGATGTCCGACTGCAAGCGTCATTAGTTTGTTGACTGAGAAATCGAGAATTAGCTGGGCGATTAATGGTGAAGGACCAATGCTAGCGGAATGCGGCGCGGCGTATCAGAAAAGTTAACATTTATTCAACTTTTCCGCCCCGCCGCTTGATTTGGCATTGCCAGATTAAATTATTCTAAATCTAAGACAATTTCTTGTTCAAATTTTATTGAAAATAACCACATGTTTTTTGTACAGGCAATGCTGAATTCGCACTTCGACGCCTGACGCGTGCATTGGCCCTTCGCCATAACAGCTTTGAGCTCTTTAAATCACCTAGACCAGTTGTCATTACTACAGAAGAAATGCAGAAAATGTTGAAGTCCATAATCCCCTGGCTGGAGAACATTTATGAAATCAAGCTCTCATGTATCCCCAATCAATGGACCAAAGTGGTATTCATACCCAAACCGGGAAAGATATTGCACACTAGGCCAAAGGACTTTAGGTCAATTAAAACATCCTCCTTCTTATTGAATGGTCTGGAAAGTCTTTTAGATTCTTTCATTAGAGAAAACCTGAATACGAAACTCCTGTCGGGGAACTGACATGCTGACAACAAGGGCTAGCCTACATATACATTTCAAGGAATTTTCTATGGTGGCCTTTCTTGACATAGAAGGGGTTTTATCAACATGTACTCTTTAAAGTCTTGGAATCGCAGTAACTAGCAAATTCAAAAACATCCTAAGGGACATTCTTCAGATGGATTTGAACAACGTGGCTAGATGGGCCAGAAGCAGCGAATTGGGCGTTAACCCAAACAAGACAGAATTGATTCTCTTTACTAGAATGAATAAGGTCCCACTTGTAGACCCTCCTCGTATAAATATAACAAATCTGGTCTTTTCTGAAAGTGAAAAATATCTACGAATAATTTATCATTCATACTTAATGTACTAGATCGTGTATGGAAGGCCAACGTCGCCTTATATTCCTGAACAGAAGCTGTAGGGTCTCGTTGGGGCCTCCCTTCTAGATATACGAGGTATGTTCAATAGAAAAGGTGATGTTTGAAATTTCTCGGGCTGCGTGCATTCGATTAGCGTTTTTTTGTTATGTTGGTATACTTGTCTCGAACATATACATATATGTTCCTAGTTGAGTTTGTTTGTGTTTAGTTTAGTTTGTTTGTGAGAGAAATAACAATCGGACGTTGTTTTGGTTTTTATCTCCTCAATCGTCGCAACACGCCAGCCTTTCATGGTTATCTTAAATTTTGGGAACAGAAAAAGGTCGCAGGTGGCCAAATCTGGTGAATACGGTGGTTGAGGCATGATTACGGTACTCTTTTCGGCCAAAAAATTACGAACATGCGATGGTTTTTTTGTTACAAATTCAGCAATTTTGGAACGCTTCATACTCAAAATTTCCGAAAAAATTGTATGGCATCTCTAATAGTGATTCGAAGATGCTCCATAACAATTTTCTTCACTTTCTCAACATTTTCATCCGTTTTTGATGTGATAGATCTTCGAGGACGTGCGTCGCCTTCTCGAACTTCTTTGTACCACTTTGTAAACATTTTTCTGGCTTAGAGTACAATTACCACATGACACTCAACATTTTAAGTGCTTTTGAGCTCTTAATTCCATGTTTTACACAAAATTTGATGCAAATTCTTTGATCCATTTTTTTCCACAGCAGAAATTTGCCGAACAAGCAAAACACGTCTAACTGTTATGTCTCTCACAAACAAACTAAACACAAACAAACTCAACTAGGAACATATGTTCGAGTGTGCCAACATATAAAATAAACGCTAATCGAATGCACGTAGTCCGAGAATTTTCAAAATTCACCCAATACTGGTGGTGGACGGCAACTGATAAACGATACATTACCAATAAATGATCAAAGTTTCAGAGAGCCGTCTCCCTATGCATACGCGAAGCTTTGACGACTACAACGACTGAGTCTCTAGAAGTCCTACTCCATCTACTGCCAATTGATATTGTGGCGAGAGAAGTTGACACCACAGCGGTATTACAATCGAACTGTCTATCTATGTGGAGGCATAAAAACAACGGCCACATGAGTATCTCACAACGTAATGCTATGGTAACCGATCGATTGGACTATATACCAACGGTGTACACATTCGAGAGGAACTTCACCACTAAGATACCAGTCAGAGAGGAATGGGTTGGCAGAATACCAGGATGGTTCCAAGCTAGATGATAAGGTTGACACTATAAAGAACTTAGTCTTGATATAGCCCACAGGCTACCAGATTTCTACAGTGTATATCAAGCCGGTCTAATGGCAATATGGGAAGTCACCAAGTGGCTGAACCGCAACATAGTGACCAACACTGCCGCTGTCCTTTAATCGGACAGTCAGGCTGCCATCAATTCTATGGAGTCCACTTCCTAAATTTACAAACAGCCTTCAACTCCGCAGATCTCTTAACGAGATGGCTGAGCAGTTTAACATACACCGCATATGGGTACCTGGGCATAGGGATAACTTGAGAAACAGCAAAGCCGATGAACTTGCTACGAAAGGGACGATATTAAAAATTCTTGAAGAATTTGCATATATTGGTGCGACATTGTCCAAATGCAAGCTTTGGCTTGGGCAAGAAGCATTCAGGCAGTCCAATGAAAGTTGGACAGAAATCGGCACCTGAAGGTTAGCTAGACAAATTTGGCAAAGATACAAGGAAAATACTGTCTACGCTAGTGCTAGATCTTACGGGGCACTACCTCATTGGCGAACACGCCAGAAGGTTGGAAACTGTGGAGATGAGGAAGAAGTGGAGAGAATTGAGCAACTGCTTTGTTACTGTCCCGCATTGAGTAAACGATGTCTTGGACGTCCTTTCTAAAAGGTTTAACAGCTATTTCCGGTACCGATATTCGTGCTACTGATAAGTTTGTATAGGGTTTTCTAATGGGGACATAATAATTTCGTATCTTTATGTCAACGCATCCTCAAACATTTTTAATGATCTTGCAGTTTCAAAACATTTTCAACATTTTCATCATGGTTCATGGTTCACTTACGTGCAACGTTTGGAAATCATTAAAAATTACTACCGAAATTCTGAGTGGGTGGTCGTAATAATCGTCCCACCCGACTGGCTGTGCGTGCTATAGTGGATAAATTTGAATCCAAATTTTCACTTTTGGATGTTCCAGCGCCAAAGAAGCGACGAAAATATCGCAGTCGATTCCACGTCGTTCTCAGAAACTGGGCATCTCTCAAACCACACTGTGGCGTATTTTACGAAAAGATCTTGGCCTTCATCCTTATACGATCAAACTGGCTCAAGAACTAAAGCCACTTGATCATTTGAAACGGCGAAACATCTCCGAGTGGGCTCTGGTAAAGTTAATGTTATGTCCTTAATGGAAAACTCCATATATGCAATGGACGATTTTAGGAGGGAGGAACCAGCTCGACCCAGCAACCACATGTAGGATGTATCTGGGGACGCAAAGCATATACCTATGACTGCGATGGCCGCGTCGTAGGTACATGCTTTGCAGAACTCAAGACATGCTGTTACGAGTATGCATTGAAATAATTGAACTAGAGTTCACTTTTAGATGTGGCAGCGCCGCTTCGCTTTGCTGATTGTGGAAGCCGAGGATCAGTCAACAACCTAGCGCCGCTTGCAGTCCTCTCGCTCTCTTTTTGATCCTCGGGTTCGTTCGGTGAGTTCCCCGGGAAATGTGTGTCGAGCAGTAGTTTAAGCGACTGATATCTTACGCAGCCTTGCGGTATCGGATACCTTTTCCACTTATCCAGAGAATGTGTACCAAAACTTCTTAGTGCTTTCCCTCCATTTTATAGATTTTCAGTTGCACTTTATAGGCATCCCAGTCATTATAGTGACCCCAGTAGATGTAGCCTTATTGAATAGCTTATTGCTGGTCTATTTCCTAGACTTTAACTCAGAAGTCCAACATTGTGGTTTAGTTTTACCCATGTGACTTGATTTGACAATCTTCTTCAGGGAACTATTGAATGATGTAGTGAAGTGCTCGACCGGATTGTCCAGACTGGCTTTGTAATTCGGTTCGCACAGAAGTTTAGAATTGAAAACAATTTTCAACTTTTTCTCATACAGGGGCCACTGTGTCTCCCTAACATTTCTGTGGACGACAGGTTTAGGTAATTTTTCAGAGAACGTCGTGTACTTCCTGTCTGTCTTTATTTGTAAACGTCGCTTTATTGCCGTTGTTACAAATATGTAGATAGGTTGGTAGTTAGAATAATGTCAAGAAGTGACTCTCCTCTATTGTTTGTATGCGTTCTACTCCATATGGGATAGAACGTCTGCAGCCATTGTCATCTCGCACTCATCAGACTATGCTTCTTTTACCACTCTCGTGAAGGGAACTGTCAATACTACTACATCTCATAAGGCAGGTAACTGGAGGTCAACCAGTATATACGATTACCTATCTCTATATTAGCATCTGTTTGGTCTTTTCCACGGAAATTAGTTAAAAGAAAAATGTTTAGATCTTTCCTGGCCCAAATGCATGTTGTTGAATTGCCCGCAAGCAACTTAAAGTTGGGTGTCCTGATACCATATCGGATAAGTTTGCATTATTGACAACGAACAAATTTCCGTATCATTTGTGTTTAAATTTGATATACTTCATACAAATAAACATGTACTTCATACAAATATACATGACTTAACAGAAAACTGGCGAAATCGAAAAGGTAGATGTGGCCCCGACTACGCCGGCATTGAAAATATAATATAGAACAATTGCACTTGAATTTCCATTGTCTTTAAATTGTTCATGTGAGCCTTTGATATCATAAGGCATCAGCGATATGAAATTGTAATATCTACTTATAGAGTGCCGCTGCACAAAGAGTCTCAAAATATCTGGACATCTACACCTTGAGAGAGTTTTTGCATGTAATTTTCTCAATTCGAATAAAAAATGGGATGTTCTTCTGACTTTTCTAAAATATTATATTTACGGATAGTGATATTCCCATAATGACATATTGGGTTAGCGAAGCGTATCGGGTACAGTTGGTATTAATTAATATATAAATATACATAATGCCGTATTTGCGGTGGCTATATTTCCGAACCTATTTCAGACTAAGTTCAAAGATGGTCCATATCAGTCGGTTGCTTCAGGTACTTCACTCACAAAGACTCAACATTTAGTGATATATAGAACTGATTAAGATTTGTTGACCTAATTTTTAGTGCCACTGACTAGGATTTCCGTTTGAGGAATAGCCAATAAATTTTCTTTCCTAAAATGAAGATATACTCAACTATGCTCAACGTTCCGGTAAATTAAGCTTATTTCGTTCAGCTTGCCTCCAAATCCCTGGTCAAAAAAAATTCTTCTTCTCGTTTGCCAAAGCGATTCCTGATTTTATCCCCTATTGACAAACTGTACAAGAAGAATAAAGAGAAAAAGAACAAATATGCATGCTAATCATTATCACAATAATCACATAAATGTTACTGCAAATGGTAGAAGCTACCCACGACCACTTGGAGCTGGTGGCATTTGGAAAAACACACAAAAAAGCTACAGCTACAGCTACAGCATCCAAAAAAGAACAAATGGTGGTTGAAGGATGACTATACCGCTGTATAAGGGAGGGACGGGTGGTTGGAGGTTGAATGTTTGTCATATATATGTATATTCCATAAATGCAGAACATATAGAATTTATGCAAAACGAAAAATGAAACAAAGAAAAGCTACATCTAAAACGTGGAAAAATGCTTAAATCAACAAACGAATGAACTCAAATAGAAAGCAGCGGCAGCAATACACTTAAAGAAAATATATTTTTACAGAAACTTCATTTTGGATATTTACACGTTGTACTCGTAATAATACTAATTTCAAATTATTTGTTTTAATTTGAAAATACTTTTTCCCAAACAAACAATATTACTGGATGTGAAACACACAATATTGCTGGATGTGGTATGTCATCATATAACTGTATCAGAGAAATCTACTCTTTAGCAGAAGACCAGTTGGGCTATCTACTCCTTAGCATACAATTTGAGTTATCTACTCCCTAGTAGATGTCGATTTGGGTTATATATTTCTTAGTTGATGTCAAATTGCGTTATCTACTCCGTGGTAAACGTTTAGCTGGGTTGGGTTGGGATAAACGCTACTTAGTATACGACAGTTGGGCTATATACCTCTTTGTTGACTTCAACTTGGGATATCTACTTCATTTGTATACTACAAGTTGGGTTATCTAGTTAGTAGATGACCAGTTTGGTTATCTAGGCCTTTGTAGAGCACAAGTTGGATTATCTACTTATTAGTAGGGGACCAGTTTAGTTATATAATCCTTAGTTGACGACAAATTGGGTTATATACTCCATACTAATTGACGAGTTGGATTGTCTACTCCTCAGTAGAGGGACAGTTGGGTTATCTACGATCTAGAAGACGTCAACTTGGATTATCTATTCCGTGGAAATGATGAGATGGGTCATCTACTCCTTAGTATACGGCCAGTAGGGTTATCTACGCCTTAGTAGATGACATGTTGAATTATAAAGTGACGACAAATTAGGTTATCTACAACTTAGTAAACGACCACTTGGTAGGGGACCACTTGGGTTATCTACGCCCTAGTAGACGACAAGTGGGTTTATCTACTCCTTATTATAGGACCAGTTTGGTTATCTACTTCTTATTTGAGGTCCAGTTGGCTTATATACTCCTTTGTTGGTGTCTTGATGTTGAGTTATCTACTTCATTACATAGTAGAACACCAGTTGGTTTATATACTCCTTAGTGGAGGGCCAGTTTCGTTCTCTAGATCTTTGCAGAGTACAAGATGGATTATCGACTCCTTAGTAGAGGGCCAGTTGGATTTTGTACTCCTTAGTTGACGACATATTAGGTTATATACTCCTTAGTAAACGACGAGTTCTGTTATATACTTCTTAGAGGGGCCAGATGGATTATCTGCGTCCTAGTAGACGACAAGTTAGCTTATCTGCTCCTTAGTATAGGATAAGTTGGTTTATCTACTACTACGCCTTATTTGAAGATAAATTGTGTTATCTACCTCTTATTATATATACATTTTTGTGTTATATACTTACAGTAGAAGTTGTCTGTTGAGTTATCCATTTGAGTTATCTACGCCCTAGTAAAGGTTCAGTTGTATATCCTTAGTTGACATAAAATTGGGTTATTTACTCCCATCTTGTCGGGGTCAGTAGGGTTATCTAAGCCTTAGCATACGAAAAGTAGGCTTATCTACTCCTTAGTATGGGACCAGTTGGGTTATCTACTTATTAATTACGACAAATTGATTTATCTACTCCTTATTTGACTGCAAATCGGGTTATTTACTTCTTAGTAGAGATACAGTTGGGTTATCTACTCCTTAATATGCGATCAGTTGGATTGTCTATTCTATTGTAGCCGCCAGTTATTTTACCTACTCCTTAGTAGAATACCAGTTGCGTCATCTATTCCATAGTAGAATGACAGTTGGGTTAACTTCACCATAATTGACCACAAATTATGTTATCTACTCCTTAGTAGAATACCAGTTGGGTTATCTACTCCTTAGTAGAGGGCCAGTTGGGTTCTGTACGCCCAAGTTGACGACAAATTGGGTTATCTACGCCTATGTTGACGACGAGTTGGTTTATCTAATCCTTAGCAGGGCGCCAGTTGAGTTATCTACGGCATTTACTTCTTATCTACGACCAGTTGTGTTATCTACTTATTAATTACGACAAATTGATTTATCTACTCCTTATTTGACTGCAAATCGGGTTATTTACTTCTTAGTAGAGATACTGTTGGGTTATCTACTCCTTAATATGCGATCAGTTGGATTGTCTATTCTATTGTAGCCGCCAGTTGTTTTAACTACTCCTTAGTAGAATACCAGTTGCGTCATCTATTCAATAGTAGAATGACAGTTGGGTTAACTTCACCATAATTGACCACAAATTATGTTATCTACTCCTTAGTAGAATACTAGTTGGGCTATCTACTCCTTAGTAGAGGGCCAGTTGGGTTCTGTACGCCCAAGTTGACGACAAATTGGGTTATCTACGCCTATGTTGACGACGAGTTGGTTTATCTAATCCTTAGCAGGGCGCCAGTTGAGTTATCTACGGCATTTACTTCTTATCTACGACCTTTACTACGGTTATTTACTTCTTAGTAGAGATACAGTTGGGTTATCTACTGCTTAATATGCGATCAGTTGGATTGTCTATTCTATTGTAGCCGCCAGTTGTTTTACCTACTCCTTAGTAGAATACCAGTTGGGTCATCTATTCCGTACTAGAATGACAGTTGGGTTATCTTCACCATAATTGACCACAAATTATGTTATCTACTACTTAGTAGAATACCAGTTGGGTTATCTACTCCTTAGTAGAGGGCCAGTTGGGTTCTATACGCCCTAGTTGACGACAAATTGGGTTATCTACGCCTATGTTGCCGACGAGTTGGTTTATCTAATCCTTATCAGGGGGCCTGTTGAGTTATCTACGACCCAGTAGACGACGAGTTGGTTTATCTACTCCTTAGTATGGGACAACTTGTGTTATCTACTCCTTAGTTGACTATAAATTGGATTATCTATTATATATATATTTGTGTTATAAACTCATTGGTAGAAGTCCTCCGATTAAATTATTTAGTTTCTAGTCGAGGGCCAATTGGGTTATCTACTCCTTAGTGTACTACACTTTGAGTTATCTACATCCTAGTAGAGGTCCAGTTGGGTTATATACTTCATATAAAGTTGAGTTATAAACGACGACCCAACTTGTCGGCGACAGTTGATTATCTATGCCTTAGTAGGTAACAAGTTGACCTTAATTGACGAAAAATTGGGTTATCTACTCGTTAGTAAACGAGGCGTTGGGTTATCTATTCGTTAGTAGAGATATAGTTGGGTTACCTATTTATTGGTAGAGTTATAGTTGGTTTAATTACTCTTTAATAGACGACCTGTTGGGTTATTAACTCCTTAATAGACAGTTGGATTATCTACTCCTTAGTAAAGGGCCAGTTGGGTTATCTACAACTTAGTTTACGACAAATTCGGTTATCTACACCTTAATTGACGGCAATTTGGGTTATTTACTTCTTAGTAGAGACACAGTGGGGTTATTTATTACTTCATAGGCGACCAGTTGGGTTGTCTATTTTATAGGTGGCGCCAATGAGTTTATCTACTCCTTAGAATAATGCCAGTTGGGTTATTTACGTCTTTGTTGACTTAATATTGGGTTATCTACTCTTTAATATAGATAGAGTTGAGTTATCTATCTGCCAGCTGGATTTTCTACTCCTTAGTAGACGACTAGCTGGGTTGTGTACTCCTTAGTAGGCGGCCTGATTGGAAATGAACGGGCAAACAACTTGGCTTCAAAGGGCAGAGAACTTCGAGTAATAACCTTGAAAAATTGGAAACCTTTCGAAGCCACGAAAAATGAGTTGAAGCACTGGGCTGTGATGGCTCATAAAACTGTGTGGAATAGCGCAACAGTAGGAGCAACTGCAAAGATACTGTGGGGTGACCCAAATGAAAAGAAAACAAGAAGTCTTCTGAAACTAAACAAGATCGATATTAGTAAGATGATGAGTGTTCTAACGGGACACTCAAGCTTACAAGCACATCTTCATCGCATAGGACTAGCAGGAAACGACGAATGCAGGGAAGACATCGAAATGAAGGAACATTTTCTGTGTCACTGCCTGTCATTTCGGGTCTGACATATTACCAGACTTGACTCATCTCAGAGAATATGACTAGAAGATACTGAGAAAATTCGTGTCTAGTACCGATTTTCTGTAACTCGTGAGGTATAAAAAGATCATAAATAAGGAGCGCACAACAGGCCGAACCACTGGCTTAAGTGTATGTCCATGGACTCTTCAACCTAACCTAACCTAACCTAGTAGGCGGCCAGTTGGCTTATCTACTACTTAGTAGATAAGCCAACATTGGTTATCCATCCCGCGTTTAGTATGGTACTGGTCCAATTTCACTAAGATCTGCAAAAAGTAATGTTTAGTGAAAATACACATCATTATTGTTTACAATTTCATTCTTCACTCAACATTTTCTTAGCGTGTAGCAGTTTCCAGTTAACCGACCACAAGGATATGGATGAAATTGAACAAAAAGGCCAAATGCTTGCACAAAAGAGGGGGATGAACGGCAGTGAACGCAAATCGAGCTGGAAGAGAGACTAAAGTAATCTAATCCATAACATGGAATAACGGACAGACGGACGGTTGTCCAGACCAGTCCTCGTCCGTCGTATACATTTCACCACTTCAGATACTTTATTTATGCTGATAAATGTTATGAAATGAAACGAAATGCAATGCAATGGAATGGAATTGTTGTTAGTCAGCGAAAATGGAATGGAAATCTTTTTAGCACCAATGAAAATGAAATAAAAATTCATATCATAAATCTCAGACATGTGGTATGGACGTTGGACGAGGGACGACAAAGCAACCGACAAAAAATGATTTACGCAAATATCTTTCCAAAAATTTATTATCACGTATTTATGCAAAAGCATGTTAAATATTAGCGGGTGCGAGGGGGGAGCAGAGATGATGGTGATGATACCAGCGACCATTGTGCATAAAATAGTGTTTTTTAATGAATACATTTTGTGGTGATACGATATTGGTCGAGATAAAGCTTTTTGATGATGGATTATTTTTTGGTGGTGGGACTTCATTTTCTGTCTCCACTGCTTGTGACATGTAACTCAAACAATTATTCACTTTGAACAATGTTTCTCTGCTCCAAAAGTATAGCAAATTTTGAATAAATAGGAGAATATTTATAATTTCGAGTACCATTATTAATAGAAAAGCTGAATAATTTTTATAATTTTAATACTTTTTTTTCTTATTTTAAACTAATTGAAATTTTTCTTTATTTTCAGGTATGTTTAATTTTTCGGCTAAAATACTATGAAAAACAAAACTATGAAATACTTGTGTAAAGTTGGTAAGTTGTCTTGGACATATTTTCCATTAATTTTATTTTTTTTTGCTGAAATCTAAGATAACGACAATACCATATTCTCTGAGACCGTTTTTACTCAAAAAAACTCTCGAATTTATCAATACTTTTTTAAATAGGCGGGATTTTATGTCAAGTGAGTGATTTTTTGCAACCGATGTCTTCTGACCGGGATGAAACTTGCATCAAGTTTAGTCCTATCCGGTTGTAGTTATGACACACAATTTCAACGTGATCAGGTAAGGTGTAAATTTTCAGCTGACCTCTTTGCAAGTAAACCCGATCATTTTGTTTGTTCACAAACTGCTCAGTTTGGAATGGCTTCTCATCGGAGAAAACCAAATTCGGTAACTGGCCACTTTCGTGCAAGCGAAGCAACTCCTTGGCTCTTTCCAGTCTAACTTTTTTTTGTGCATCGGTGAGCTCTTGCACTTTTTGGAACTTCAATGGCTTTAGTCCAAGCTCATTTTTTAATATGTGTTGTATCCGTTCTCGCGATATGTTCAGCTCACGAGCAATTTTTCTACCACTGGGGCGTGGATTTCGATCAAATCTGGCCTTCACTTTTCGAATCATTTCTGGTGTTGTTACCGTTTTTTTTTTCGTCCACTTTTTGGACGCGATGCAACACTGCCAGTATCACGGTAACGAGCAATGGTACGAGAAACAAAAGATTTATTCACATTTAAATGCTGGAGGGCTTTAACGATTGCCACTTGTGTTTTTCCACCCAAATATAAAGCAATCACACTATCACGCTTGAATTCCATCACGAAAAACTTTGTTTCTGAATGCAATAGATTCAAATGCTTTTGTAATCTTGTAAACAATAAAATGAACTGTCACTGAAATAAATCTGTCAGCTATCAGACTAGCGGTTTAGAAATGATAGCAACCTGAAGTTGGTTGCAATACATATCAGCCACCCTGTATACCCTCGTCACACTAAAGTGAGGGTATAAAAAAAAAATAAAAAATACCATACAAATTTTTTTGTTTTGGTTTCATAATAACGGGTGATCCAAGTAGAGATAATTTTTTCAATAGCCTTTTTTTTGACAGATCACGTGTGAGTCGTGTCCAGCACGCAGTGAAGAAAATGTAGCGGCCGTAGCTGAGAGTGTACACGAAGACCGTGTACACTCTCTGTACGGACTGACGTATGGAACGACTTGGCGCATTTTACGTCGAGATCTTAAATTGAAAGCATACAAAATACAGCTTGTGCAAGAACTGAAGCCGCCCGACCTTCTCAGCGACATCACTTCGCTCTATGGGCTCTTGAAAAGTTCCAAGAAGATCCGAGGTTTTCGAGCCAAATTTTGTTCAGCGATGAGGCCCATTCCTGGCTCAATGGGTATGAAAACAAGCAAAATTGCCGCATTTGGGACGAAGAGCAACCTGAAGAGATTCAAGAGCTGCCACTTCATCCAGAAAAAACAACGGTTTGGTGTGGTTTGCGGACCGGTGGAATCACCGGTCCATATTTCTTCAAAAATGATGTCGGTGAGAACGTAACCATCAATGGCGACCGTTATCGTGCCATGATAACCGACTATTTGATGCCTGAAATTGAATCTCGTGATCTCGGCGACATTTGGTTTCAACAAGACGGCGCCACTTCCCACACATCGCATCAATCATTGGATTTATTGAGAGAACACTTCGGTGAGCAGATAATTTTACGTTTTGGCCCGGTCGATTGGCCACCAAGATCGTGTGATATCACACCATTAGACTTTTCCTGTGGGGATATGTAAAGTCTAAAGTTTATGCGGACAAACCCGTTTCGATTCATGCCTTGGAGCAAAACATCACGCGTGACATTCGCCAGTTACCAGTCGAAATTTAATTTCATTTAACCTGAAATAAACACAATTCTTTGATTTTAACTTCCGATTTATTTTTTTAAAGTAAATTTCCACGATTTGGAAGCGTTGTTCTGGCGTTAAACGATTCCTGAACACTTGCCAAACCTTGTTGAACATAAATTTCTACGCAATTAGACATTATCAGCAGTCAAACCATAGTTATCGATATGTAATATAACCTCCAATAATATATCTGCCTATTTGTCCACCAAAATCATTATTAGCTCATCTTAGGTTTAATTTGGGCCCTTCTTGTTGGCTATTTACCTTAAAAGTACTGATTCGAAAATGCATTTTTCGTTCACATCATTGAGAAGATTAAGATATCTTTATAGCACTTTTGTCACTTAATTTAGATTATTTTATCTCGAACATTACTATGCTCTTGGTAGGGAGAAGGTACTTTTTCGGGATCTTTTTGGTAACTTCTTATCCAAACATATTGAAGAGCCATTATCATGTCAAACCACCCCTGTGATAATTTTTAATTTGGAAGGTCCATTATAAACACAATCTTTCGGAAGATGCCACAATATTTAGAAAATTTGTCTCCTTTTACATAAACTATCGGGAAATCATTACGATACCATATTTGGGATATTTATGTCTCCTTTAATACACAAAAATAATACGAATTACAAAAAACAATTATATGTTAATCATATCGCTTACTCACTCCAAAATTAAAAATTGCCAAGATGTGCAACCTTATGTCCATATAAAAAGATAAGTAACATGAAATAAGATGTTAAAAAACGCTTGAATAATCCGACATGCCCCTAAGTACGAGAGAGATGATAGTTTACTTATAGACCAAATTTCGCTGAGATTAATTTATGGACATTTGCAAAATTCGCATTTTTGTAAGGCAACCTCAAAAATTTTAAATTTTTAGTTTTGTCACTCTTGAAGTGAGTGAGCGATATAATGCCCACGTCTACGTTCTGATGATGCGTTCTGACACTTTTTCCAACATTTCGGCCGTTATCTCACCAAATAACACATTAAATGTTGTCTTCTAAGGCAGCAATCGTAGTTGGCTTGTACCTATATACGAGAGACCTCGTGTGTCCCCACAAAAAAATACTGTGGTGGTATCAAATTCCACGTCCAATTGATCATCGAACGGTACCTTGGTCCACTGATCGTAGCGTTGCGGCCATCATCGTCTTTGGTTTAATGCTTACGAATCACGAGTGTCATGAATCAAGCGTGAACTAGCAAAAGCTTAACAGCAGCGAAAACAAATAGGCAAAAAATCACCCTCTTACATATATGAATGACAATTTTAAAACAAAAACTGCGTTAATGAAACTTTTCATTATAGAAATGTAACATTTCATTACCTTAAATCATATTTGTCATTGCATCAATGTTAACGCAATAATGTAATACTTATATTGATTTATTTGATATGTGTTTCTTTAAGTGTCTGTGTTTTTGTACACATTCCCGGTTTGGAACAACTATTACGAGCCATAACAGCCAAAAAGACGTAAGCGCCACTCTCAAAAATGTAGAGGAGAAGGTTTCTTTTGTGATTACTTTTTGTTAAAATGCACATTTGTACAGTTTTCAGCTATACACTTCGGAAACATGATGCCATTTGTTTCCGAAGTGTAAGTAAACGATTTCCCCCCCAAAAAAAATAAAAGTAAATCATGGTGGCGCTTACGTCTTTTTGGCGGTTAGGGCTCGAGTAGTCAGTTTATTCTGCTCTATCAAAGGAGTGTAGGGTATATGAAGCAAAAGAGTCCTTTGTGTGGGAAGTGCCGGAATGAGGGGCAATTTCGATAAGTACTATGTATGGAATTACAGAAGTTAAGAGGAATAATTTATTAGGAATTTCACTAGATGGAGTGGACCAATATGGCGCATCTTCGAACATTGCCTGAGATGGGAGAAAATACTAACACATTCCAAATTTCATGTTAATCGGTCACTTTTTTTGAGAGTTATAGCGATCACCAGCCAGACAGACGGACATAGCTCAAATAACTTGGAATGTACTGAAAACATCTATATGTAGGGTCTAAGATCATTCCTTTGAGGGGTTACACGTTTATTCATAGCAAATGACTTATACCCTTCCTCACAGAAGTGGGGAAATAAATAAATCGTTCCCAATGCCTTTGCAGGGCAGCCCGGAAATGATGCAATAAAAATGAACATGATTTCGATTCGTCAAAAATCAGTTCCTTCATTTCCATATAATTTGTATAACAGAGAATCTTGTTGCTGACTTTTTGTGGCCAACATCAAGTGAAGTGTATTCAGACATATCCTCTGAGTGACACATTTGAAAGGCAGACTTATGATGATGTTCCTGCGACAGCCGCTGCTGAATAAATTGTTTGGTATCCCACACAAAAGCGAATGTTTTTCATGCTGTTTTTGTGGTTGGTTGGTTTCTTCAATGATGATGCTCTGATGTTCTGATGATGAGAATATTACACTTAGGAGAATGTACATATTTAAATATATAAAATATAGATATATCATCGTTATGTCCTTTTGTTACGCTACGCTGACAATACATTTTATTTTTGGAAAAAAAGCAAACGAAAAAATTGTCGCCTTTCCACGAAGTGTGAAAAATTCTGCTGCGAGGCAGAGAGTCAGTCTGTCATAAGTACACACGCCCGCTCACACAATGTCCTTTGAATTTTGGGCTATACAACAAAAGATTATTTGTCATTGTGCCATGACAAGCGATGGGAAAAAAATGATTTGCATTTTATGCGTTTTCTTGTTTCTTTTGAAATGTCATACAATGATCAAAAAATTTCGGAGTAATAATCGGGAAGACGAGCATAGAATAGAATCTAATATAATAGAATATCGCGAAAATATAAATCGCAAAACATGACTGCAGTGAATGGAGGCAATTTACAATATCACACAATGCGTTGGAAGAAGACATAGATAAATGCATCCATATCAGTTTTGCGTATATTGATTGACTTGTTTGGAATTATTTTATAATGAATGTTGTTGTACATTGCATTGTCATCCCGAGCAATTTCTCATAATATATTGGTGAAAGAATTCAATACACTTTCTAATGAAATTTTGGTAATATGAATAATTGTTAATTCGATTTAGGTATTTGATAGAGATTGTTCATTATCTTTTACGAAATTCGTAAACTTTTAAAGGACATATTTTGTGTTGTTACATTGATAGAAATAAACGAACGCCCTTAATAAACACATTTTTTTTTTAGTTAGAAAAATATGAAAATTGTAAAAGTCTATAATTGTATAATTGAATGCTTATAATTTGACTTGCTTTTGAAGCCAAAATTAATAACAATCATTTAGAGCAGCCCTTCACAACCGTACAGGTGAGCCGTACCGATCTTCCAGGTGAGCCGTGAGAACATTTAATTTTAATATGTCTGAAAATTACTTGACAAGTTCTTATGAAAATTTAATAAATTAACCGTTTCTAATGGAAATTGTGCAATTTTAAGACACCATAAGAAATTATTTTAAGACATTTGTTTTTAAATTTTACTACATTTCATTTCAACAAAATTTTGCAGAAAAATTCAGTCTCCACTAAATTTTCCAAAAAAAAAATCGCTGTAAGAATCGACAATAACAACAAATCGTGTGCCTTCCCCGCAATTTGCAGGGACACACAAATAACCAAACAAGAAGTGTGGGGATGTATTAAGGTTGAGAAATACTGTCTTCAATGTTTTGGAGATATGGGACTTTGAAATCAGTTCTCAATTATTTCATATTGAGCTGCTCTCATATTGTGTGAATTATTGACAGGGTATTTTGTCCAAGATGCCGATGAGGTTGCTTGGTAGCTTCCGAAACGATATCGTCCACCCTTTATACATTTCACACATTTCTTATTCTTCTTTTTCAAAGGTTTGTTTTTCTGTTTAACAGAAAACAAAAACAACGATCTCGAACTCAATAGTCAAAAACAAAACTATGAAAAAAAAAGGAAAAATTTCATGGACATTTTTTAGAAAAATATATGTTTGAAGGAATTCTTAGAAAAATTCTAGAATTTTTGTACAAAAATTTAATTATTATGACATTTTCTGCAAAATTGCAATTTTCATTAAATTTCTAAAAAAAACGTAATTTCAACGAAATTTTGTAAAAAAAAAATACAATTTCAGCAAAATTTTCTAGAAAACATTTAATCTCAAGAAATTTTGTGGAGAAATGCAGTTTAAACAAAATTTTCTAGAGAAGTTCAATTCAAAGATTTTTCTAGAAAAAATTCAATTTCAACAAAATTTTGTAGAGAAATGCAATTTCCACGAAATTTTAAAAAAAATAAAATTAGAAAAATTTGATGGAATTTTTTTGAAAATATGTAAATTTGAAGGAATTTTTAGAAAAATTCTAGTTTTTCTATAAATTCCTTGAAATTTATATTTTTTCCAAAAAATGTCATCAAATTTTTCTGATTCAGAAAAATTCAGTCTACACTATATTTTCAAAAAAAAATTTAGAAAAATATAAGAAAAAAAATATAAGTTCTTAGAAAAATTCTACAATTTTTGTAGAAAAATTTAATTATGATGACATTCTTGGCATAGTTAAAATTTTCATTAAATCTTCTAGAAACGAAATTTTGTAAACATTTTCTATAAAAGATGCAATCTCGAGAAATTTTGTGGAGAAATGCAATTTAAACAAAATTTTCTAGAGAAATGCAATTCCAAGATATTTCTAAAACAAATTCAATTTCAACAAAATTTTGCAGAAAAATGCTATTTCCATGAAATTTTCAAAAAAGGAATTTTTAGACAAAATCTAGTTTTTGTAGAAAAATTATTATGAAATTTTCCAGAAAACTGTAATTTCAACGAAATTTTGTAAAAAATAATTAAATTTCGGCGCAATTTCTTAGAGATTACATTTTCTAAAAAATATGCAATTTCAATGAAATTTTGCAGAAAAATCTAATTTCGAGGAAATTTTCAAGAAAAAAAATAAATTTTAAAAGAAATTTTCAAGAAAAATATAAAATTTAAAGAAAAATTTAAAGAAAAATTCAATTTTCAAAAAAAAAATAGAAAAATTTAATTTTGAAGGTATTCTTAGAAAAATTCTAGAATTTTTGTAGAAAAATTTCATTATGAAGACATTTTCTGCAAAATTGCAAATTTTCATTAAATTTTTTAGAAAAAGGTAATTTTAACGGAATTTTGTAAAAAAAAATCTCAGCAAAATTTTCTAGAAAACAATTAATCTCAAGAAATTTTGTGAAGAAATGCAATTTAAACACAATTTTCTATAGAAATGCTATTCAATAATTTTCTCGAAAAAATTCAATTTCAACAAAATTTTGCAGAAAAATCCAATTTCAACGAAATTTTCAAAAAAAAAAGAAAATTAGAAAAATTTGATGAAATTTTACTAATTCAGAAAAATTCAGTCTCCACTAAATTAAAAAAAAAAATTAAAAATTTTATGAACATTTTTAGAAAAAATATAAGTTTGAAGGAATTCTAAGAAAAATTCTAGAATTTTTGTAGAAAAATTTAATTATGATGACATTTTCTGCAAAATTGCAAATTTTTATTAAATTTTCTAGAAAACGCTAATTTTAACGAAATTTTGTAAAAAACAAATACAATTTCAGAAAATTTTTTCAGAAAACATTTAATATCGAGAAATTTTGTGAAGAAATGCAATTTAAACAACATTCTCTAGAGAAATGCAATTCAAAGATTTTTCTATAAAAAATTCAATTTCAAAAAAAAATTTGCAGAAAAATGCAATTTCAACGAAATTTTCAAAAAAGAAAATTAGAAAAGTTTATGAAATTTTATTGATAAAATATAAATTTGAAGGGATTTTTAGAAAAATTCTAGTTTTTCTAAAAATGCCTTCAAATTTATATTTTTTCCAAAAAATGTCATCAAATTTTTCTGATTCAGAAAAATTTAGTCTACACTATATTTTCAAAAAAAAAATTAGAAAAATTTGATGGGTTTTTTTTTAGAAAAATATAAGTTCTTAGAAAAATTCTAGAATTTTTGTAGAAAAATTTAATTATGATAAAATTCTCTGCATAATTACAATTTTCATCAAATTTTCTAGAAAAGAAATTTTGTAAACATTTTCTAGAAAACATTCAATCTCGAGAAATTTTGTGGAGAAATGCAATTTAAACAAAATTTTCTAGAGAAATGCAATTCCAAGATATTTCTAGAAAAAATTAAATTTCAACAAAATTTTGCAGAAAAATGCTATTTCCATGAAATTTTCAAAAAAGAAAAAATTGATGAAATTTTTTTGAAAAAATGTAAATTTGAAGGAATTTTTAGAAAAAATCTTTTTTTTTTTTGTAAAAAAAATGAAATTTCGGCGCAATTTTTTAGATATTACATTTTGTAAAAAATATGCAGTTTCAATGAAATTTTGCAGAAAAATCAAATTTCGAGGAAATTTTCAAGAAAAAAAATAAATTTTAAAAGAAATTTTCAAGAAAAATATAAAATTTAAAAGAAATTTTGCAGAAAAATGCAATTTTCAAAAAAAGAAAAAAATGTTTGAAGGAATTTTTAGAAAAATTCTAGAATTTTTGTAGAAAAATTTAATTAGGACATTTCCTGCATAATTGCAATTTTCATTAAATTTTCTAGAAAACGGTAATTTCAACGGAATTTTGTAAAAAAAATATACAATTTCAGCAAAATTTTCTAGAAAACATTTACTCTCAAGAAATTTTGTGGAGAAATGCAATTTAAACAAAATTTTCTAGAAAAAATGCAATTTAAAGATTTTTGTAGAACAAATGCAATTTCAACAAAATTTTGCAGAAAAATGCAATTTCCACGAAATTTAAAAAAAAAGAAAATTAGAATAATTTGATGACATTTTATTGAAAAAATATAAATTTGAAGGAATTTTTAGAAAAATTCTAGAGTTTTTGAAGAAAAATTATCATGAAATTTTCTGCAAAATTTACATTTTATTAAATTTTCTAGAAAACTGTAATTTCAACGAAATTTTTCTAATTCAGAAAAATGCAGTCTCCACTACATTTTCAAAAAAGAAAAAATAAAAATTTAATGAACATTTTTAGAAAAAACATAAGTTTGAAGGAATTCTAAGAAAAATTCTATAATTTTTGTAGAAAAATTTAATTATATTTTCTGAAAAATTGCAATTTTTATTAAATTTTCTAGAAAACGGTAATTTCAACGAAATTTTGTAAAAAACAAATACAGAAAAATTTTTCAAAAAACATTTAATCTCAAGAAATTTTGTGAAGAAATGCAATTTAAACAACATTTTGTAGAGAAATGCAATTCAAAGATTTTCTATAAAAAATTCAATTTCAAAAAAATTTGCAGAAAAATGAAATTTCAAAGAAATTTTCAAAAAAGAAAATTAGAAAAGTTTATGCCATTTATAATTTTTCAAAAAAATTTCATCAAATTTTTCTGATTCAAAAAAATTCAGTCTACACTATATTTTCAAAAAAAAAAACAGAAAAATTTGATGGACATTTTTTAGAAAAATATAAGTTCTTAGAAAAATTCTAGAATTTTTGTAGAAAAATTTAATTATGATGACATTCTCTGCATAATTAAAATTTTCATTAAATTTTCTAGAAACGAAATTTTGTAAACATTTTCTAGAAAACATTTAATCTCAAGAAATTTTTTGGAGAAAAGCAATTTAAACAAAATTTTCTAGAGAAATGCAATTCCAAGATATTTCTAGAAAAAATTAAATTTCAACAAAATTTAGCAGAAAAATGCTATTTCCATGAAATTTTCAAAAAAGAAAAAATTGATGAAATTTTTTTGAAAAAATATAAATTTGAAGGAAATTTTAGAAAAAATCTAGCTTTTTTTTGGAAATTTTCTAGAAAACTGTAATTTCAACGAAATTTTGTAAAAAAAATTGAAGTTTCGTCGCAATTTTTTAGAGATTACATTATCTAAAAAATGCAATTTCAATGAAATGTTGCAGAAAAGTCAAATTTCGGGGAAATTTTCATGAAAAAAATAAAATTTAAAAGAAATTTTGTAGAAAAATGCAATTTTGAGAAAATTTCAGATTCAGACGGGGGACGATTTGTCCACCACCTAAGAGCCCTCTATGATTAGAACTAATCCCTTCAGTTATGACACCATCCAAGACTGATCTGTATCACATCAAAGTTTGACTTGTATAAATCCTCATATATATATTTTTCTAAAAGTGACTAAATTGATTTCTAAAATGGGGGTTTTTATTCATCGTCTTTGACTACTCCAAGTGAAATTATAGAAATATTTTTATTTTTGAGATTTTAGTTCTTCTTGAAATAATTTCGAAAATTACCTCTTAGAATTAGAAATATAGCGATCGCAACGTTCTACAAAACTATTCGTTATAAATTTACTGACAGAATTTTTCCGATAAATACAGATTTTGAAGAATTTTGTTTTTATTCAATTTATTTTAATATCAAATTATTTTAAAAATTTGGATTATCACAGTTGTCTGTTTTTGACATTTGATACAAACAATTCTTTAGTTTTAGATGTGTTATTAGTTATAATGAAATTTTCCTGTGTGATTTACGTTGGCTAAAATTTTGCCAAACATTGTTAGTGAAAAATTACGAGTTATGCTGAAAAAAGTGAACAAAAATAGTTTTTCTTTCACTTTTTCAAAAAAAAATTACCGGAAATTTTTCTTTTTTCGAAAAAAATGCTAAGAAACGTTCTTTAGCATATTCTTAGCTACATTATTGCCAAGTATAGTTAAGCGGTATCACCAAGTCTGAATTAGTTGTTGGACAAAAGCTAATGACACCTTTTTCGAGGGGCCCACTGATTTTCAGAAACTTTGGAGGCCCATAAAACAAATTGGTCACCAATTTCGCCAAACCGAGTTTAGAGTTATACTACCCTTTGGTATTAGAATCGAACCTATACTGTCAAGTCCGCGTATTTTTCAAAAAGTGTTAATTTGTTGCATAGGAACAACGAAAATCGATAATTTTGTCGCTTAAGTTTTTTTTGGCGGTTAGGGCTAGATATAACAAATTGTTCCTTTATGCAGCAACAACACAAGTAAGTTATTTAACTAATGCAATTTTTCTAATCAACTTCAATACGCACTACTGACCTGATATATACATATATTCGTACATACTTAGATAAAACTACATATAATCGTACATACGTATGTATGTACGAGTATGTGCTCCTCTCATTAGCATTCTGTGAGAAATTAGACTTTAGATGAAAAGAAAATGTGTTACTAAAGGTTTTACAGTGCGTATACTTCATGCATAATTCCATGAGACGAGTATTCGAATGTGATGAGTATGTATGTATACGCCACAGTGACCCCAATTTGAACAAATGTTCAGCGAACAACAACAAATCATCATCAGTCTCATTTCTCGGTACAAAAGATATCGATACCTCCATTTCAAAGTAAGCTAAGTCGAAAATGCTGCTGCTTTTTTAGAGGAGAGATGTTCAAAATTTTATGACAATTTTAATTTTGTGTGGAATTCCTTTATAATGGAATTCCTATAAATTAGCCCTACTCTATTGCGAATAACTTTTGAATTGGTTGAGAGATAAACATCACATTTTGACTGAATATAATATGGAATATTTGAAATTTAGAAATGCTAAGCTTCTTGAAACATGTTAAGTTGACTTAGCATACTTTAAAATGGAGCTATCGATATATACCCTCAATACATACATTTGTATGTATGCCTTTACATTTGTACAGACATGTGTTTGTATGAACATTCATAAGCCTATTTGCTGTGGAAAACTAAACATTATTAAACCGCCAAAGGCATAGAATTTATAGTTACTGATTGTGCCTTACTAAGAGGATTAAATTGGTATAACATTTGTTGTTTTCGAAAAATTAGAATTTTAGGCACATATGCACCTAAACAATTCGAAAATTACTCGTATCTATACATTTATGCAGTATCAAGGAGATTTGGCTGTTAAATAGAACTGAATTTCTGGATTTAAATGTCTGTGTGATATTAAATTTTATTGAATTTTATAAATTTGTTAATCAGTTTATGTGTTTGTTCAATAAAGGTGACTTTTTGCTATCAAAAATGAATCAATGATTCTACTCTCAAAAAAGTCTAGGAATTATATACGCCCTTCACAGATAGCCCTTCACCAAGTCACCGAAGAGAACAGATAATCGTGTAGTGAGTTATACAGTGTGCCTCGCCAGACTTAAGCCTTTCAGTACTTATTTTGTAGTTGTTTCCATTTCAATTTTCGTTTTTATTACATTTTAATCCAAGAAGAAAGAATATTTATTTATAAAAACATTTCATTTATTATTAGTATACAGAAGCTTTAGTTTTGTTAAATTTGACAAGTAAGAAAGTTCAGTCGGGTAAACCGACTTATGAATCCCCACACCTTGAGTTCCAAAAAATATTAGTAAATTTTTTTATTTTTTGGTTTTTATTAAATTATTATCAGTTTAAATTGCATTTAATAACTTTAAAGTATGTACTGGTATTAAAGTTAAAAGCTGTTTACTTTTGGTACAAAATGGTCCATTTGTGTGGGAGGGACCAAAAGGGGCGTGCCAATAACGACAATTTTTCTTTGGAATCTTTGAACTATAAAAGCATTACACTAAACAAAATTTCAAGTATTTACATATATGCACAAGTATTAAAGTTATAATCTGTTAACTTTTGGTGTAAAATGGTCCATTTGTGTGGGGGGTACCAAAAGGGGCGTGCCAATAACGCCCACTTTTCTCTAGACTTTGGGTACTAGAAAGGCATTGCACTGTACGAAATTTCAAGTATTTGTATGTAGTGGTATTAAAGCAAAAAACTAATAACTTTTGGTACAAAAAAGTCCATTTGTGTGGGAGGTACCAAAAGGGGCGTGCCAATAACGACAATTTTTCTCTGGAATCTTTGAACTATAAAAGCATTACACTGTAGAAAATTTCAAATATGTGTATGCAGTGGTATTAAAGTTATAAGCTGGCAACTTTTAGTACAAAATGGTCCATTTGTGTGGGATGTACCAAAAGGAGCGTGGTAATAATGCCAATTTTTCTCGAGGTAATAGTGACTAATAAACTAATACTATGTGTAGAATTTCAGAGGATTCAAATAAGTAGTATAGAAGTTATTAAATAATCAATATTTCACAAAATGGTAACCCTTTGTGGGGGAGGTACTAGAAGGAGCGGACCAATATGGCCCATCTCAGAACTTAGCCAGGGATAGAAGAAAATATTACCACATACCAAATTTGAAGTCAATCGATTACTCCTTTCGAGAGTTATCGTGCGCACCAGCCAGCAGACAGACAGACAGACGGATGGACATTGCTCATTCGACTTAACATGCCCCAAAACGGATATCCGCCGAACATACTTAGGGTCTTAGGTCACTCCATCGATTTGGTACACTTTTGGCTCGTAACAAATGATATATACCCTCCTCTCTCAGGTGGGGGGATAAAAATGTTCAACTTCGATTTATGTACTCGTATGTTATTTTATTCTGACTCGTCACTGTTGTCTAATTTGAAATTTTAACCCTATCGCGGGATGTTTAAAGCGGAAGATTTTATTTCTCGTGTTCTGATTAAAGCTCATACAAGTTCATTGCTGGGTTTATTTCAATTCCATTGGTGGATAAATGGACCAAGATTTGCTTCTGTTATACCACCTACTGTCTGAATTGATATGATGTCGGTGGATATTAATATCGAAGATACGCTTCGAGTCGGTACATTTTCACTGTTTTTCCCGGCTTTTGAAGGACTGAGATGTTAAACATGAGGTGAGTCTAGCATTTTTCAATGATTTTCTTTGATTTCACAGGGTTTGAACGATTCTTCTTACTTTGTTGAGACAATGCTTGCTTTTTGCCATTTCCTGCAGAGAAGCATGTATTAACTAAGAAAAATATTTGATTTTTCCATGAATCCATCATTATCGTGGATAATCGAGTCTGTCCTTCTAACTATCATGCGTTTTAGGAATGTGGTCTGTTGGTGTTTTTTGGCACATTCTGGGCGAAGAGGAATCTTTACGGCGCAGACTGACTTAAAGCAGGGCTGTAGAGCCGAGACAAACTCGATCGACTCCTACTGCAGAGTCGATTTTTAAAACGATTCGGCTAAAATTCCTACTCTGGAATTCCCTCGGATAACATTCATAATTTCCTTTAAAATTCTAAAAATCTTTAAGAAATTTTTATTTAAATTTAGCAATTTAAGAATCGGTTGATCCCCTCACATTCAAAAATTAAAACCCAAAAACTATTTTTTTCGTCTCTCACATTAAGTCAAAATTTCCATATTTTGTAGTAACTGCTTAACAAAATATAGAAATTTCAGAATGATGGAGATTTTGAGCAAATTTGGATGGAGAAGAAGAGTGACAATAATAACACTGTGCAACAGTGAAAAAAATACACGGACTTGACAGTATAGGTTCGATTCTACTATCAAAGGGTAGTATAACCCTATACTCGGTTTGGCGAAATTGGTGACCAATTTTGTTTTATGGGCCTCCAAAAATTCTGAAAATCTGTGGGGCCCCTCGAAAGAGGTGTCATCAGCTTTTGACCAAAAACAAATTCAGACTTGGTGATACCGCTTAACTATGTTTGGCAATAAGGTAGCTAAGAATATGCTGAACAACGTTTTTTAGCATTTTTTGCGAAAAAAAATTGTTTCCGGTACTTTTTTTTGAAAAAGTGAAGGAAAAAAATATTTTTTTTCACTTTTTTCAGCATAACTTCCGGGGACTCGTAATTTTTCAATAGCAATGCTTGGCAAAATTGTAGCCAACGTAAATCTGAAAATTTTTTGTAAACATATCAATACAATCTGAACGTGTCTAGACACCCTAAATAGCTCAAAAAACCACATTGTACCCCAAAAATTTAAGTATTTCACTGTTATGTAACAAAAATATATTTTTTTGGTATAGGGCATGTACAGCAACTTTATAGAAAATATTACGGCCAATATGGAACATTTTAACCCTCTAGCTCCCCCACATAACTGTAATTTTTGGCCCCATTTTAACAAATAGTAAAAAACACCCCTTAAAATGGGGAGAGAGGGGATGAAATGTTCTACAAAAATGTTCGCCATAAAATTTTACTCAGAACACACCAAAGCTCAAAACAAAACACAAACACCAAAAAAAGGTCAAATTCATGTTCGTGAAGCAATGTTAGTCGTACGATCTAGTGGTTGAAGCAATGAAGATACCAGTAAAGAGCGTTGTTGACTGGAATATGACCGTTTTTTGGGTTTTTGTGTTAAGATTTGGGCTTTGGTGTGTTCCGACTCATATAGTAAAATTTTATGGCGAACATTTTTGTACAACATTTCATCCCCGCCCTCCCCCTTTTAAGGGGTGTTTTTTACGATTTGTTAAAATGGGGCCAAAAATTACAGTTATGTGGGGGAGCTAGAGGGTTAAAATGTTCCACAAAATTATTGGCCTTAGTATTTTCTATAAAGTTGCTGTACATGCCCTATACCAAAAAAATATATTTTTGTTACATAACAGTGAAATACTTACATTTTTGGGGTACAATGTGGTTTTTTGAGCTATTTAGGGTGTCTAGACACGTTCAGATTGTATTGATATGTTTACAAAAAATTTTCAGATTTACGTTGGCTACAATTTTGCCAAGCATTGCTATTGAAAAATTACGAGTCCCCGGAAGTTATGCTGAAAAAAGTGAAAAAAAAAATATTTTTTCCTTCATTTTTTCAAAAAAAAGTAACGGAAACAATTTTTTTTCGCATAAAATGCTAAGAAACTTTGTTCAGCATATTCTTAGCTACATTATTGCCAAACATAGTTAAGCGGTATCACCAAGTCAGAATTAGTTGTTGGACAAAAGCTGATGACTCCTTTTTCGAGTGGACCACTGATTTTCAGAAACTTTGGGGGCCCATAAAAAAAAATTTGTCACCAATTTCGCCAAACCGAGTATAGGGTTATACTACACCGTCAAGTCCGTGTATTTTTCAAAAAGTGTTCATTTGTTGCATTGTGTAATGAATGCTTTATTTCTTTCATAAAAGGTTAGACCACTGCTTCTCAAATGGTGGTCCGATGTATCAGGAGGCCGTGACGCCTTGTTGAAAATAATGCATATTCATTTTTTTTTGATTGAAAAAAATCAGAAACATAGGATTTTTCAAATTCGAATCAAACTCTGGAAACAAATGAATTGAATTCGAAAAATATTGTTCGAAACAAATACATATAAAAATTGTAACATATTGTTTCGTATCGGAATTGCAATAAACCCATTGATATGATTCAGCGTTCACTCTTATTTAGGTTAATAACACCGGTCGACACAATTTTTAGGTCTGACTTTTAAGTGTGAAATTTTGGTTTCTTTATTTTTTTTGCTAATAATTGGAAACATTTTTGTATCACAGTTTATTTTTGTAGAAATGAGAGCATATTTTGGAGAAGCCGCTGAAAGGATGTAAAATGCTGTAGTAAGAAGCTGAAGGCTACACAAGTTTGAATTATAAAAAAAATGTCCTGAACCAATTCAGATAAATGGTTCTCGAGTTATGCCAACATATCGTCGGCTCAATGCTATTTTGTTCCATACGCCATTTTGTATGATCGGAGAAAAACGCAATTTATTGTTTGAGTTAAAACGGGACTGAAGAGTTACACACTTTTTATTTCTTAGGGCTCCCAACAGTGTTTGTATGATTCTCATGCATTTCTATGCCATTACATCAAAAAATAAGCAAGTTATAACAATTTTTGTACTTGGCATTTTGGTCCATATCCACTTTTATTTTAATATTTTTTTGTATTTGTATTACATGGACCACAAAAAGGGTCAGTTTGGAAGGACACTAATTTACATATTGTGATCGAAAGAACGTAATATACTGAGTGAAAAATATAGGGCGATAGAAAAATTGAGACACAGAACAAAAATATCGAAATTATTTCCCGTTATTCAGAGTAAAACAAATTTACCCTACCAATATCTCGAAAACTAGGCGAGATAGGAATAAAATGATTGCAGATTCTGAAAGAGCATGCTTGGAACCCATATTATCAACTCCTAACTCAAAAAACACAAAAATGGCGTATGGACCAAAATAGCATTAAGCCGACGATATGTGGCTCAACCTCTATTTTTTAATAACTTCAATAAAGTTCCACCTGTCGGATCCAGATACAGCTATGCATACTCACATTGATAATATAAATATAATGTGTAAAAATAACATCCATTTGGAAGGTACATTAGTCCATCCGACGAATTTCAAATTTTATATAAAAGAAGAAAGTTCAGTCGGATATACCGACTTAAGAATTCCCTCACTTTCAGTCCCATTAATTAAATTATTATCAACCTAAATTGAATTTAATAATTTTAAAGTATGTACTGGTATTACATTTATAAGCTATAATCTTTTCGTGCAAAATAGTCCATTTGTATGGGAGGTACCAAAAGAAGCGTGATGAATGATGCCCATTTTTCACTGGACTGTAGATTCTATAAAAGCATTACACTGTACGAAATTTCAAGTTTCTGTATGCACTGGTATTAAAGATGTAAGCTTATAAGTTTAGGTGCAAAATATTCCATTTGTGTGGGAGGTACTAAAAGGGGCATTCCAGTTACGCCCATTTTAAGCCCCCCACCTTAGAGAGGAGGGTATATATCATTTGCATAGTTCCTCGTTGGTGATAGTCCCTGGAGAAAACATATTAAGAATTCGTCTTAAGAAACGATTAACAAATACTCTACGTTTGTTTCGAATTAGTTCAGTCACAAACCATGTTTCGCAACCATAGGACACATGCTTCAAAAATGTGTATTTTAGTTTTTAGGCTATAGGTGTTTGAATTCCAAATATTGCGTAGCTATGTAATTGCCCCTATCGATTTTTTAAATCTATTTTGCCTCTCCCAAGTACTGAAAATCTTTAATTCACTTAATTTAGAGAAAGTGTAAGGGGCTCGACGGATCTTACACTTAATCGCAATTCCTTTGTGTTTGAGACATTTATTCTAAGACAAACTTTTCTCGATTCTTCCGCCAGATCATCCAATTTCGCCTGCATATCGTTCAACCTGTGTGAGAGTTTACACTTGTCATCAGCGTAGTCTAGTGATTCAAGACGTGCAGTTAGCCTAATGCCTAATGGGGTCCCACACTATCCCTCGTGGCTTGGTTTCAGTCGCTCTCTTAGATACCACGTCAGTGACAAGAAGGAACAACAATGGCTATAAGAGGCAACCTTATCGTACCCCAGATATCGTGTTGAATGGCTCAGACATTTGTCCTTCTCGCAGTATCAAACACTGGGAATTCTCATAGCTACTGCGGATTGCAGACGTAATTTTCTGTGGAACTCCAAGATGGCGCAGATCTGCCAAAATGCAACCCGATGTATTGAATCGAACGCCTTTTCGTAATCCACAAAAAGGATATATAGAGGGGAGTGCATTTCAACCACTTGCGCAATAATACTAAGTAGAGTATTTATTTGGTCGACGCACGATCTTCCACTTTGAAAACCACATTGCTCAGGGCGAAGTTTCGTATCTACTATAATATTTTCATAAACATTTTCATAATGGAGCATAAAATGGTTATTCCCCTCCAATTGTTACATCTCCTTTTTTCGGCAATTTAATCAAAATACTGTGCAGCCAATCCTTTGGGAATATTTCCAGGTTCCGTTCCGTTCTACATCAACTTTTAATATAAAGTGTTTTCCCACAAGAGGTGTTATTTTGGTACTCAAAGAAAAATGTAATTTTTTGAGATAAATGATCGGATGTTTATTTCAAAATAAAGAGGAAGGTATGCCGTTAATAATGAAAAACAAAATTAGCCAAATGGCCACCACGACCACTTACAGGACCATATCCTTTTCATGAAATTTACCATAACCAAATCGCAAAGTGGCTGCCCTATGTCCTCGATAGCCTCACGAATATCTTTGAGGTCTTGAATCGACGCTGGGCTGTTGGCGTAGACCTTATCTTTCACGTGGCCCCAAAGGAAGAAGTCGCAAGGTGTTAAATCACAAGATCTCGGTGGCTAATTGTGATCACCTCTTCGAGAGATAACACGGTCCGGAAACTTTTCCAACAATACCATCCAACTCCGACCGTAAAAAATCAGTAGGAGCTCCATAAATTTCCTTCGATGTTGTGGTGATTTCAATTAGTCCATATTATATTTAGGTCCATATAACAGTTATAAAAAACATAACGGGTTTTCCAATACGGATGATATGGTTTCGAAGTGACGTTTCGGCCATTTGTAATATGTCATGATCTGTCATTTGTTTTTCATTGTATTCAGTGGTGTTTACAATTTCATAATGGAAAGCTATACGCAAGAACAACGTTTACAAATTATTCAGCTTTATTATCAAAATAATCGTTCTCCAATTGCAACTTTTCGTGCGCTAAGTCCATTTTTTTTAATTCAGTCGACCTTCGACCTTGCACTCACGAGCAATATTTTAGCTGGCGTTAAGAGCTATCTTTTTGCCATTGACCGAATCCCGGTCCGACGTACCGTTAAGGAGCTAGAGCAAAAATAAACTTACCGTTCACATTTGAATATGATGCTAAGTTCATTTTTTTAAATCCAAAAAAAAAAAACTTTCCAGTCGACCTACGACCTTGACACCTATGAGCATTATTATAGCTCTCGTTAAGAGCTATCTTTTTGCCATTAACCGATTGTGGCTACGTGCCACACAGCAAATATGAATGACGTTTTATTTAGAACCTAATTGTATCGATTGTACTTCACATTAAATAAAAAACTTTTGAATTTCCTTAACCATAAGTGTGTTTTTTTCACTCTTATTTGAAAATCATGTATATATATGAAATATTTTGCATCTCCTGTAAAATTTTAAATATTGGACTTAACGCTTTTACACGCTTAGGTCGCCATTGTTTCTATAGGATTGTAAGCAGCATAACGGACTGACGTTTGTCAAACTATTAGCGCATTAATAAGCAAGTAAGAACCCAGGTGGCCCATTTTCAGATCCTGTAACTCCGCCGCTGTATAGTTTAGAAGGCCCGAACGTAAAATTTAGACCCGCCCATATACCTCTTCTATAATAGGTTTCACATCAAACGTTGGATCAGTTAAAAAACAACAAAATTATATCTGGTTTTTTGCGAAATTCCCCCACTGTGCCATGTAATCAAAGCGGTTAACTCATCTGAAACCATTTCGCTTGTTTACTAAACGTCCATTTTTAGTCAAAATTATTAAAATATTCAAGTCACCTATTTTGTGAAATTCAACAATTCCGTATAATCAACCTACAACTAAAAGCATTCCCCCCGCTCCACCATTATGTGGTCACGCTTTGTTGACCAACATTTTACTCTCCAAATTATGCTTTCGCCTGTGCATTTCTCAACAATGGAAAGGACGACCAAAAAAAGAGAACACACGAAATGAGGACAGAACAATAGAAATGTGCTGCCATAAACTTCGTTAGCTGCATCTTAAGTATGGGCCTCCTTTGAAAAATTAAGGAGATGAGGAGAAGGAAGAGGCGGAGTTGCGTTCCCTTTCCACAAACTCTACAAAAATATTTGGTTAGTTTATAGCTTCAAAACGAATTAAGAAGAACGAACGAACCAAAGACCTACTGGCCACAAAATGACCTGACCAAGTGGCCAAGTCACAGCAGTGATGGGCGGTAGGAGAGAGAGGTGGCTGGGTGCAGGAGAGTGGGGCAAGTAAACAACAATTATATGAAGTGTAACCAACCTGAAAACTACACAATTTTCCAAAAAGTGTATAACCATTTTGGCCTTAAGCGTGAACGGTTGAATGGAAGGACTGTTCTCTTGTTTTCCATTTGCTGGCAGTTAGTTGTAATCCACCACCGGTAATACTCGTATTATGTAGACCCACTTTTTTTTGACGTCGTCATCGTCATCGCCAGGGCTGACGTTGTTGTTTTTGAAGATCATCATAAAAATTAAGGTCTTCAGCAGCAGTGCCTCCGTCAAGTATATAAATATTTTCTCTACTGTTTGCGTTTTGTTTTTCAACTCCTCCCAAAAAGTAAAATGGATGCATCATGGGTGGATGGATGGATTCAAAGATGGATGGCTGGATTTAGCCATTTGGAAACCTCTAGTAAAGCAAAAAAAAAACAAAACAAGAAAAATATTTATGTTCTTATGTTAGTCAAGATGTTTTTTTTGGTTTTCTTTCTAGTCCAGTCCAAATTCAGCTGTAAAATGCACCTGCACCTGCACCTACTACAAACCATTGCTTCTTCCTTGAGATTCTTGGAGTTTATGGTTGTTGCTTGAAAATGTTCTTCTTGTTTTTCTTGTTGTTCGCCATTAAATGCACTTTTGAAGATTTGCTTAAAGAACATTTCCTTTCCAACGGTTTAATGGTCACTTAAATTGTAATTTTTGAAAGGGAAAAGTTCAGAGGAAAGCGGAACAAACCAGCATACAATTTATATGTATATGTACATGTTTTAAATATTTCAAACCAGATAGCTCAAAATTTAAATTTCTCATACTGCTACTTTGTGTTGCGTTTTGAGACCGATGGCCATAAGGACCAGAAAAATTTGTTTTGATTTCAAACATTGTTAAGATAAATCAGCGAATCTACCGTCTAAAAATTTTAAATCAGGACTGTAGAGTCTGATCAATTCCAAACTCTGAGTAATGACTTTCTGATTTTTTTTTCTTTAAAATATTTTGAGTTAATTGTAAATATTTATAATAACACTATGCAACAAATGAACACTTTTTGAAAAATACACGGACTTGACGGTATAGGTTCGATTCTACTATCAAATGGTAGTATAACCCTATACTCGGTTTGGCGAAATTGGTGACCAATTTTTGTTAAGGGCCTCCAAAGTTTATGAAAATCAGTGGCCCCTCGAAAAAGGTGTCATCAGCTTTTATCCAACAACTAATTCAGACTTGGTGATATCGCTTAACTATATTTGGCAATAATGTAGCTAAGAATATGCTGAACAAAGTTCCTTAACATTTTTGAGAAAAAAAAATTTTTTCCGGTACTTTTTTTTTTGAAAAAGTGAAGGAAAAAAATATTTTTTTTTCACTTTTTTCAGCATAACTTCCGGGGACTCGAAATTTTTCACTAACAATGCTTGGCATAATTGTAGAAAACGTAAATCTGAACAACTTTTATGAACATATCAGTACAATCTGAACGTGTCTAGGCACCTTAAATATCTCAAAAATCCACATTGTACCCCAAAAATGTAAGTATTTCACTGTTATGTAACAAAAATATATTTTTCTGGTATAGGGTATGTTCAGCAATTTTATAGAAAATATTAAGGCCAATATTTTTGTGGAACATTTTAACCCTCTAGCTCCCCCACATAACTGTAATTTTTGGCCCCATTTTAACAAATCTTAAAAAAAACCCTTAAAGGGGAAGGGGAATGTTCTACAAAAGTATTCGCAATAAAATTTTACTATATGTGTCAGAACACACCAAAACCCACATCTTAACACAAAAACCCAAAAAACGGTCAAATTCCACTCAACAACGTTCTTTACTGGTATCTTCATTGCTTCAACCACTAGATCGTACGACTAACATTGCTGCACGATCAGGAATTTGACCTTTTTTTGGTGTTTGTGTTATGTTTTGAGCTCTGGTGTGTTCTGACACATATAGTAAAATTTTATGGCGAACATTTTTGTAGAACATTCCATCCCCGCCCTCCCCCTTTTAAGGGGTGTTTTTTACGATTTGTTAAAATGGGGCCAAAAATTACAGTTATGTGGGGGAGCTAGAGGGTTAAAATGTTCCACAAAAATATTGGCCTTCAAATTTTCTATAAAGTTGCTGAACATACCCTATACCAGAAAAATATATTTTTGTTACATAACAGTGAAATACTTAAATTTTTGGGGTACAATGTGGTTTTTTGAGCTATTTAGGGTGCCTAGACACGTTCAGATTGTATTGATAAGTTCATAAAAGTTGTTCACATATACGTTGGCTACAATTTTGCCAAGCATTGTTAGTGAAAAATTACGAGTCCCTGGAAGTTATGCTAAAAAAAAAGTGAAAAAAAATATTTTTTTCCTTTACTTTTTTGAAAAAAAGACGGGGACAAAATTTTTTTCGCAAAAAATTTTAAGGAACTTTGTTCAGCATATTCTTAGCTACATTATTGTCAAACATAGTTAAGCGGTATCACCAAGTCTGAAATAGTGGTTGGATTAAAGCTGATGACACCTTTTCCGAGGGGGCCACTGATTTTCAGAAACTTTGGAGGCACATAAAAATAAATTGGTCACCAATTTCGCCAAACCGAGTATAGGGTTATACTACCCTTTGTTAGTAGAATCGAACCTATACTGTCAAGTCCGTGTATTTTTTTCACTGTTGCACAGTGTAATTAATGAAATACAAATTTACAAAACGACAGCATTTTTTATTGGTATCACTTCGAGCATCAATCCCTGCAATATGGCATAAATTAAATAAAAATATCGCACAGAAAAATATCAAATACCATATTTCTATGAAAATAAATATATGAAGACACCAGCCGGTTTACCCATTGCAGAATTTCTTAAATAGCTTTGCTATTTTTAACACAATTCTCTAAAAGAGTGACTCTTTAGTTGTGTTTTCAATGAAAATTACATTATTCTAACTTTAAATTTCTGGCCTCGTTTGTCGTCCTCTAGTTATCCCTTTGGGGTGTAGGTTGACATAGCTACGAGTATGTATAAATTCTCCCTTTTGATGTACATATTATCCCTTTTACACCAAACCTCACCCCACTCTCCCCTCGCTCTCTATTTCGGTCCATGTCGATTTTCAACTAATGAGTAGAAATTTTAGTTTTCGTCCAACCACAAACCGCAAATGAATTCCTTTTGAAAATTTCGGTTTCCATTGTGTCGTGTCGTGTCATGTCACACGATTCTGTGACTGACATTGGTTTTGACATTCATTGAAATCCACAGCAGAGTTTTATCTGGGGAAAGTAGGCTTTGCGGAGCCTTTTCAACAAATGATAGGTGAATTTATTTTGCCATCACATTTACAACATCGATAAGGTGGAATAATTAAATATTCCTTTGTATACCCTACATCTCATTGTGGTATAAGATATTGTGACTTTGTGCATTTGTTTGTAAGACCTTAAAGGGGAAGATGTGAGTAATGTTATATGGAATATTGTACGAATTAATCTGTAAATTTGCGTGGGAGGTAGCAGAAGGCATTTAACAAATACACCTATTTTTCGCGAAACAGTAACTATGTACTTTAAATACATTGCACTGTCCCGAATTTGAAGTGTTTATATGCATTGGCATTTTAAAGATATGAGATATTCAATTTTGTGAGGTACAAAAAGGGGCGTGGTAATAACGTCAATTTTTCACAGGGCTATAGGTACTTAAAAAGCGTTACACTGTGCACAATTTTGTAGTATTTTCGTGCACGCTATAATCTCTTAACTTTGTGTACAAAATTTGTTGCACCTTTGTGTGGGAGGTAGCAAAAGGCGCGTGGCAATAACGCCCATTCTTCACAGGACTGTAGGCACTGTAAAACAACTACACTGTACAAAATTTCAATTATTTTTATACACTGGTAAAGGGTTTTCCAACAAGAGGTGTTATTTTGGTATTCAAAGAAAAGTGCAATTTTTTGAGATAAATGATCGGATGTTTATTTCATAATAAAGAGGAAGGTATGCCGTTAATAATGAAAAACAACATCAGCCAAATGGCCACCACGACCACGCTTACAGGACCATATCCTTTTCATGAAATTGTCCATAACCAAATCGCAAAATGGCTGCCCTATGTCCTCGATAGCCTCACGAATTCTATCTTTGAGGTCTTGAATCGACGCTGGGCTGTTGGCGTAGACCTTATCCTTCACGTGGCCCCAAAGGAAGAAGTCGCAAGGAGTTAAATCACAAGATCTCGGAGGCCAATTGTAATCACCTCTTCGAGAGATAACACGGTCCGGAAACTTTTCCCCTAATAGAGCAATGGTTTCGTTGCTTGTGTGGCACGTAGTGCCGTCTTGTTGAAAGTAAACGTTGTACAGATCAATACCATCTAACTCCGACCATAAAAAATCATTAATCATCTCTCGATAGCGCAATCCATTCACCTTAACTGTTGATCCAACCTCATTTTCGAAAAAGTCGGACCATAACCCGCACCAAACAGTCACACGTTGAGGATGGAGAGGCTTCTCAACAATAACTCTTGGGTTTTCCGAGCACCAGATGCGACAATTTTGCTTGTTGACGTAACCACCGATGTGGAAATGGGCCTCATCAGTCAAGATGACTTTGTATCGTTCGTATCGCTTTTTTCAAATGTCAAATGTCAAAGAATAAAAGCTTCAAAAGTGACAGCTACCGAAATACCGGGTGATTGAAAATAACACCTCTTGTTGGAAAACCCTGTATTAATGTTATAAGCTGATAACTTTTGGTGCAAAATGGCTCATTTGTGTGGGATGTACAAAAAGGGGGGTCGCAAATTTGTCCATTTTTCTCCAGGTGGTAACAACCAATAAACTAATATGTACTCGGATAGGTTATTGGAGGATGACATCGGAGCCCGTCCGATGTCCATACTAGACCATGCTTGATCCATTGTTATTCCTCATTGTTTTTTTCGTGTTTCTTCCTTCTCGTCTACTTCTTTAATTGTCCAGGTAATGCCGTGAAACTGCCTTCCAGTTTTCCAGTATCGCCTGCTTACTTCATCTGGTTCTATGGGTGCCATCTAGATGCTTTTATAAGCGTCAAGATTTTATCAGGTTCGATCCCTCGAATTTCCATCAGAGCCTGAAAAGAGAAAAAACCGAGTATCTTTTTTCTTCTTTTGCTTAAGGCCGGACACTGCCAAAGGAAGTGATAACTATCTTCCAAGTATTCTGTCGCGCCACACCATTTACATATGTCATCACTTTTAATACCGATTCTTACCCTGTGTTTCCCAAGGGTGTTGTGTCCAGTTATGACACCTATAGTTGCCTTCATATCCTCCCTCCTCATCATCAGCATAAACTCTGAATTTCACTTTGAACTTTCGTCCCACAGTAGTTTGGTCTGCTCAAAGCCTGTAGATGTAATTCAACGTCTGAGCCACCTCTCTTTAATTATATAATAATAATGCGATAACGATGGTAAAACATGCAGGACGACGCCACCTGTACGGCGCGTTCCATACTTAGACAAAGCGTCCGCATCTTCATTTACCGGGACATCCTTGTGGCCTGGCACCCAGCACAGAGTAATTTATGCTGTTCAGTAAGAATCCTCAATCCTACCCCTGTAACGGCTTTATAGCTGCTTGACTGTCAATGAATATACTGATATCACTGTAGTATAGCAGTCTCATTTACATTAGTTCAGCAGCTTATCTTATATGATCTGGTATATCGAACTCCTCGCAAAAATGGCACATCCTGTTTCCCCCTCCATTTTTAATCCGTCAGTGAAAATGTTAATATTTCCATATGATTTGTTTTTACTTTTTCAGTCTTTAATGGAGGGAAATTTGGGGTGAAATCTTCCCCTATAAATATTTCACTCGTTGTGTAGTCTGTGTAGGGACGAATATCTCCATAATTGTGTATCTTTGTATGTCTAACTTATATCATGCCCTACAGGTTTAACTCGCCTAGTCTTAGAAGTATCATTTCCGCAGTTTCCTGTATGAAGATGTTCAGAGGGGTGAGATTCATCACAATTTCAAGGACTGTTGTAGCAGTGTTCCTCACGGCACCCGTTTGGTGAAGCAATGCAACTCTATTTATCTTGCTTAATTTTCTCGAATGTGTCTGAATATTTGTTATCGGCCACCAGACATGACATCCATATGAGACAATTGGTCGGACTACCGCTGTGTATATCCACTGAAGAAGTTTTGGTTTCAGTCCCCACTTCCTCCACGCTAGTTTCTGACATCCGTATAGCGCCCCAAATGATTTCTTGACTCTTTCATTGGAGTTCTCAATCCAGTTAAGATTTGAATCGAGTATTACACCAAGGAATATCGCAGATCCTGATAACTGCAAACGGCATCCTCCAGGTGAAGGTGCTGTAAAGCCTTGCATCTCCCCATTTCTGATAGGATATCCATGGCTCCCTAAATGATATCAGAGATGGTCTGGGGGAATTTGTCTGAAGTCATGACAAATCTATGTCATCTGCGTAGGCGATTCCCTTTACTCAAAAGTTCGTTATTAAAAAACTAATACTATGCGTAGAATTTCACACGGTTCGAATAAGTAGTACAGAAGTTATTGGATAATCAATATTTCACTAAATTTTTACCCTTTGTGTGGGAGCTACTAGGAGTGGACTAACATGGCCCATCTTTAAACTTAACCAGATATGGAGGAAAATATTATCCCATGCCAAATTTTAAGTCAATCGGTTGCCCCTTTCGAGAGTATATCTGGCTTTAGCGCACGATAACTCTCGAAAGGAGTAAAATAGGATTGACTTCAAATTTGGTACGTGATAATATTTTGTTCTTTCTCAGGCTAAGTTGTAAGATGGCCCATATTGGTCCACTCCGTCTAGTACCTCTCTCACAAAGGGTAAACATTTAGTGAAATATTGATTATCCAATAACTTCTGTACTACTTATCCGAATCATCTGTATTACCTCACATAGTAATAGTTTCTTGGTTGCTATCACCTTGAGAAAAATGGGCGAAGTGTCGCCACCCGTTTTGGTACCACACAAAGGGACCATTTTTGTACAAAAATTTAACTGCTTACATATTTAGTACCAGTGCATATAAATACTTGAAATTGTGTTCAGTGTAATGCTTTTATAGGACCTACAAAAGGGGCCTGAAAATAACGCCCATTTTCGCCCATTTTAAGCAAGGTGATAGCGACAGATAAAGTATTGCTATGTGTGGAGTTACAGAGAATTGAGATAAGTAGGAAATAAGTTATGTTAACCTTTTGTGTGGGAGGTCCTAGAAGGAGTGTACCAATATGGCCCATCTTCGATCCTAGCCTGAGATAAAAAAAAAATATTGTAACATACCAAATTTAAAGCAAATCCGTTACTCCTTTCGAGAGCAGTGTTGCGGTTGATGATTCTAAAGAATCTAGATGGTTTGTTGCCTTGTTCGATTTTTTTCTGATTCTTCTCAATTTTAATTTCATTTTTTAATCTTTTTGCAAAAAATGATTCTTTTAGATTTCTTTTGAGTTTCTCAATAGAATTTTGCGGTTATGTGCTTCACTAATTAGTAAAACCGGTGCTAAACACCACTTTGGATTAAAATGAAATTTCATTTAAAAATTTGATCGGTTTTGCAATAGGCAAACCATATTTTGTGGTTGGATCAATGCTTATTGAAACATAAAATACCTAACCTTTTCCCGTTATTGGACTTGTTTGCCACACTTAATTTTAATGAAAAATAAATTAACAAATAGACTGAAAGTACAAACAAACTTGTGATGAAATTCTATTGCCTCCTAACATGAACATGACTGTTAGTTAATTGGACTCCACATCCAGCACTAATAGTAAAATACCGAAAAACTATCTCCAAAAAATAAGCGCTTGTGCGATTTGTATATACTTATCTTCTACGAATTTTCATGAATATCGTTTGTTTTTGATAACATTGAACATTTGTTAACAAAAGTAGTTGTTCTTATTAAAAAAATGAATTGTAAAATGTTCTATTTTTATACATGATCCCTTTTTATGATTCATTTTCGCCAGAATGATGCTTTTTGTGATTTCTTTCGAAAAAATTCAGCGGCAACACTGTTCGAGAGTTATGATTTGGTCATTTTGTGTGGGAGGTACAAAAAGGGGAGGGGTGATAACGCCCACTTTTTACAGGACTATAGGCACTGTAACAACACTCTACAAAATTTCAAGTATTTGTATGCACTGGTATTAAAGTTACAAGCCGTTTACTTTTGGTACGAAACGGTCAATTTGTGTGGGAGCTACCAAAAGGGGCTGTACAGTAGCGCCCATTTTTTACCGGACTATAGGCGCTACAAAAACATTAAACTGTAGACAATTTCAAGCATTTTTATGCACTAGTATTAAAGTTATAATCAGTTAAATTTTGATGCAAAATGGTCCATTTGTGTGGGAGGTACCAAAAGGGGCATGCAAACTTCACCCATTTTTCTCGAGGTAATAGCGACTAATATACTAATATTATGTGTAGAATTTCAGAAGATTCGAATAAGTAGTATAGAAGTTATTAAAGAATCAATATTTCACTAAATTTTAACCCTTTGTGTGGTAGGTACCAGAAGGAGTAGACCAATATGGCCCATCTTCGAACACATCCGGAGATAGATACAAATATTACCGCATACCAAATTTGAAGTCAATCGGTTACTCTTTTCGAGAGTTATCGTGCGCACCAGCCAGCAGACAGACCGACAGACAGACAGACAGACGGACGGACATTGCTCATTCGACTTAAAATTACCCAAAACGAATATCCGCCGAACATACTTGGGGTCTTAGGTCACTCCTTCGATGTGTTACACTTTTTTCCGTAGCAAATGATATATACCCTAGTATCACTACAGTGAGGGTATAAAAAAGGAAAAAATCGATAACTACCATAGATAGGGAATATAGAAATTGAAAACTCTGTTGTTAATTTCCTTTATATTGAACTCATTTGAATGAATGCAAGAGTCAAAAAGTATACGGGTAAAAATAAAACAAGTGTGTCAATATTTTTTGTAAGGTCAAGATTTTTTGAAATTTTTTGAGGTGTTGATCGTATTAATAGAATCGCCAATTTATACTTCCACCGCACGAACAGTCCAGTCAATAACGCATTTTCCAAAATCATTGCAATTAACACAAAAAGTTGACAAATTGGCTCTTAGTGTGTTAAGAAAACACATATTAGGAAACAAGATATGAAAGAGACTTTTCTCACATCTCTTTTGTCGTTGATTATGTACAGATTGATTAAGAATTGACGGAGATATTGCAAATTATATATCCACCGTTTGGAGGCTCGCGATATTGAGAACTTGATCCGCTGAAAAAATAATGCGTTTTTGGACTCACAACTAATGAATTTAGCTATTGTATAAATTTGGACAAAATTGGTAAGGTCCCTGAGGTCCTGTAATCATTAACCAAAAATATTTTCAAAAAGGTACTGTCCGTAAATTTGCTGTAACTTTTTACAAAGCGCGATCTACCAAAATGTTTTTTCTGATTCTGGTGGACGTCAAAATAGGACGCATTCTAAATATAAAATATTTCCAATCACTGCTCCATATTTTGCAATTTTATTCATATGTTCAGTTGGTAATTAAAGTTCATGATATATTTAGATGTTAGGAAGTGTTTCGGACCTATCTGCAAAAATTTCATTCGAATCCGTTCAATATTTCCAGAGAAAATTGCAGTTTTCTAAACACACTCGCGAAAAAATCAAAATTTGGCTAAACGGTACAAATTGTTTTCTTTTTACCCATATATAAATCATATTTTTAAAATTTCGTATAAGTCGGTTCGAAATTAAATAAATTTACACCAGCTAACGGTATCTCCTCACACATTCTGAAGATCTAAACAAAATATATATATTTTTTAATGCTAACTGCTTGTCTTATTAGCTCGACCGCTCGTTTTTGACGGATTTATTCATACCGACTGCACAACGAGTCTTTATACCCTACACCACACTGTGGTACAGGGTATTATGACTTTGTGCATTTGTTTGTAACACCCAAAAGGAGAAGAGATAGACCCATTGTTTATTATACCGATCGACTTGTAATCACTTTCTGAGTCGATTTAGCTATGTCCGTCTGTCTGTCTGTCCGTCTGTCTGTAGATGTATTCTTGTAATCAAAGTATAGGTCGCAATTATGGCCCGATCTTGACGAAACTTTACACATATATTTTTTTGGCCCAAGGACGATCCCTATTTAATTTGGTTAAAATCGGTTCAGATTTGGATATAGCCCCCATATATATGTTAGCCCCGATTTGACATGTAAGCGCTGTAAAAACTTTATTTTATATCCGATCAGTATGAAATTCAGCAGAAAGAGGTCTCTTATTATATGAATGAACACTGTTAAATTTGTAAGAAATCGGTTCAGATTTAGATATAGCCCCCATATATACGTTACCCCCGATATCACATGTAAGCGCCGTAAAAAATTTATTTTATAACCGATCAGTGTGAAATTCGGCAGAAAGAGGTTTCTTATTACATGAAGGAATACTGCCAAATTCGGAGAAAATCGGTTCAGATTTAGATATAGCCCCCATATATATGTTACCCCCGATTTTACATGTAAGCGCTGTAAAAAGTGTATTTTTAATCCGATCAGTACGAAATTCGGCAGAAAGAGGTTTCTGATTACATGAATTAATACTGCAAATCGGTTGAGAGTTAGATATAGCCCACATATATATGTTACCCCCGATTTGACATGTAAGCGCTGTAGAAACTGTATTTTATATCCGATCAGTAAAAAAATTGGCAGAAAGAGGTTTCTCATTACGTGAATTAACACTGCCAAATTTGAGGGAAATCGGTTCAGATTTAGATATAGCCCCCATCAGGGACGTATACAGAGGGGGGGCCCGGGGGCCCGGCCCCCCCGAAATGTTTTAAACATAGGCATAAACTGTTTACAATTTTCAAAATCACTCAAAAAAATACGAAAAATATTTGGAAGGCCGTTAAAAAAAATAATACAAAAGCGTAAAAAATGGTAACAGTAAAAGTAATAACAACTAAAAAAAGAAAAGTGCATGGTTTCCTCGCTAAAACTTTTTAAATTACGCATCGATTTTCTTCGGAATGGTCTCAATTTATTCATAACCTTTCAGAGTTTACGATAAAATCACAATTATGCGTTTCTAGATGTTTTTATGAGGCTTTTATTTAAAAATTATTAAAATTTTCTCAAAAAATATGATTTTTTGCAATACTTTGTAAGAAATCGTCGAAACCGCTGAACGGATGGAAAATTGTATGGTGCGAAGTTGAAGGCTACTTAATTTTGAAGTTTGTAAAGCTTACCTGAACCAATTCAGATGAATGGTTCTCTAGTTATGCCATAATATGTGGTTCAACCTCTCTTTTTTCTTAGCCTAAAGTGTTGTCTCTTTAAATTCTCGCGATAAGCTGTGATATGGAAAGAAATTAGTGGTTGAACCACATATGGTGGCATAACTCGAGAACCATTTATCCGATTTGGTTGAGGAAAGTTTTAAAGAATTAAATATTAAGTAGCCTTCATCTTCATATAATACTATTTTCCATCCGTTTAGCGGTTTCGACGATATAAGAGTATTACAAAATATTGCAAAAAAAATTTGATTTTTGATAACATTTTAATATTTTTAAAATAAAACTCCCATAAAACAATCTAAAAATGAACAAATGTTATATTTTTACATGGGGGCCCCCCATGTATGTATATGTTACCCCCGATTTGACATGTAAGCGCTGTAGAGACTGTATTTTATATCCGATCAGTACGAAATTCGACAGAATGAGGTCTATTTACATGAATGAGTATTCAGGGAAAATCGGTTCAGATTTATATATAACATCCGTATATATGTTCCTCCTGATTTGGTATCAAAGCGTTATAGGAGTTGTACTTTACTTCCGATCATTAAAATTTTCCAGAAATATGTTTCTCAATTTAGGAACGAATATTGCTTAATTTAGCGATTATCGGTTCAGCATTAGATAATATGTTCCTATCCATTTACCAATTATTCCAAATTATTATCGCAATGACCCTTATCGCATTGTTAGGGAGGTGTAGGGTATTATATAGTCGGCCCCGCCCGACTTTCTGCCTTTCCTTACTGGTTTTCATGTAGAAATGTTAGGGCGTTCTTATAAACTGATGGTTATTCTCAAAAGTTACTGCCTTTGACTGTCGCAGATTTCATAGATTTCATAAGGCTGAGCAGTTGATATTTTAACTTACATTTGAGGAGACGAAAATCAATATTGCACGTTCAGTATCTTACGTTGGACAGTTAGAAAACTTGGCTGATGATTAATCCGCCAGCTTTTGAGCTTTCCAAGGCATTCAAATGGTTCCAACGGGAGGAGCTAAAGGGAAAAACGTGTGTTTTCCTTTCGCCCCGTGGTAGCACAATTCACTGCGTAGTCTAAATGAGCCTGACATACCACTCTTCTTAACCTATTCATTAACCTATACATAAGTGTTTCCACGACTTAGAGTTAGGTATAGATTTAAGGTTTTCAAAAAATTTAGTTATTTTACCCCATTTTTTACCCGGTTACAAAACGAAAAAGAAGTACAACTTATTTCTGCCAATTTGAAATCAAGTGTATCCCTATGTCACACAGCTTTAGGACAAAAAAAGCTGTTGCATAGTGCCAAGAGTCATTAAGTCTGTAAGTCCTTCGGGACTGTAACTTTGGGTGTTGTTCATTTTCGATTTTTCGAAATCGTATTTCAATGTGTGTGTCAATGCGCACCGAAGGGATTTAGATGCTGTAGAAGAACTGGGTGGTGGGATCGATGTATTTGACACAGTTTCGATTCCAAAATATGATTGGAAGCCTAGTCCAATGACAGCTTTTGTTATAACCACTCACAGTGAGAGTTGTGAAAACATTTGCATTTGACACAAAGCCAGACAGACATACTTGTACACACTAAGCATCACTAATACACTTCAGTTTCTGTTTATGTACTTTCATCATAGATTTGTATACCGGCGAGAAAATTGAAGGGCATAGAGGGCCTGGTAGCAGGCCTTATGCTGGAGATGCGAAACCAGAATGTCCCACAACATATTTGTATCATGTTTACATAGATAAACATGGATAGGTTACGCATTTTATTTCACGGCAAAAATAATGTCTGTTGGTGTCTTTTTGAAATCAGGTCTATTTTGAGCCTTCAACAGAAACAAAATCATGCGAAAACCTTCTACCCGATATCATAATGAAATTGCTCAATTGGCCTGATTAAAGGCGGGAGAATTATGTATGATTTCTACTTTTGACGACACAAGCCAGTCATCCCTTATGAAGAAAAAAATATAATAAAATTATAGATTAATGAAAAAAACGTCATCAGTCTGTAAAATAAGTACATTTTGTACTTAAAATTATGAAAATTTACTTAATTTTATAGAATTGTCTATATTTTAAGTACAAAATGCACTTATTATAAAGATTAGGGACGTCTTAGAATCCATTATTTTATTTCATTTTTTTTCTGTGTATAGAAAGACAACGTCTTGTCTGATTAAAGATGGACATAAAGAGAGAAATTCGTTTCTGCGAAACGAAATATTAGACAACTACAATTCTCGTTTGCCGGAACTGAAATTTCGTTTGTTGTGACAGAAACTTATTTCGCCTAAGCAAGTTTTTGTTCTGGCAAAATAAATTTCAGTCGTGGTAAACGTGAATTGTAGTTGTCTAATATTTCGTTTCGCAGAAACGAATTTTTTCTTTGCGTGCAATCGGTCCTATAAGGAGCCTAGTGCCTCAACAAATTGCGTGAACATGATTCTGTCTTGTGCTAACGAGTAAACTTCTCCCCAGGATTTGCCACTTGATGTTTTTTCCGATTCAATTTGTCTTTTCCAAGTATGGGCTGAGCGTCCTCTTCTTCGGTTGGCTTGTGGATTCCATTCTATGGCATGTTATATCATCCCTTGCTCTTCTGAAAGATGTCAAAGTATTCCTATTTACTCTTTTGGAAACTCTATCAAGCCTTCAATAAATATACATTATTGCTTGAAAATGGAAGGCCTTTAAAGGCCCCAATTTAACCTTGATCCTAGAAGGCCTTGTCAATTTTTCCATTGACTATGTATGTCTGCGTATGTATACACTCGTATGTATGTATACCAAAAAACATGTTTCCACAATTGGAAGTGGCAACATGCTTTGTCTGTCTCTCTTGATTATGTGGCCAGAATTATAACTGAAAATTCCGATTCGTGTTAGAAATCCTAATTCATACAAATATACGAAAGCCAGAGTGAAGGGGATGGAGTTGTATGTGAGAGTTGACGGCATTAATTGCCAGGCGAAAATAATTTGGCGACCTCAAAAGTTCTATGACTCAACGCAGATACAGATAAGCATTCATAATATATTGGTGTAGGCTTTAGTGTATTAGGATGTCACGAAAAAACAGCAATTTGTATACGCTCATTTGCATTTACAACGGTGAAACGGGTCAACAGTGTAACACATAGTTTAAAGTTTGTTGTTGTTGTAGCAGCTTGGAGAAGTTGAGTTGATAATCCTTTAGTCTATTTCTTTAGCAGACTTCGTTCCGAGATATACCCGATTATCGCGGGAACCTTATGTTATTTTCATCTACTCAATGTTGTCCGTAGCCATTCTCCACTAGAAGCGCTGCATTTTTGTTAATAGTCGTCCCGGTGTTATGTCTATTTTTAGCTTCCCTGTTGACTTGGGTGATCAGATGTTGTTGTAGTGGTAGTGCGCCCGGTGAGTTATTTTTAGCTGCAGAATCTCGAATTATGATGAAAACATAAAATGTTGATGATAAATTTTTCCATTGCCCTGGCTGGGAATTGAACCCAGCACCTTCGGGATCCAAGTCTAATGTACTAACCACTGAGCTATCAAAGGCCACAGAAGTGACTCTAAGCATATTCGGCGGAAGTCAGTTTTAGGACATTTTAAATCAATTGAGAAATGTCCGTCCGTCCGATACATCCTGAACCAGTGACCAATTAACTTCAATTTTTGTATAAACGGAGTATTCTTAGCATCTGTAGTGTACATCTGTTTGATGACACGCCGATTCAGGGCAATTTAAGTCGTTTTTACCAATTTGAGCTGTGTCCGTCCGTCTGTCGGATTGGTGCGCACCTTAACTCTCGTACATAACCAATTTATCTCGGATTTTATATATAACAATACTTTTCCCTTCTCATGCTAAGGTCGAAGGTGGGCGGCATATTGTTCTCTTCCTTTTGCAGGTAATTTTTTCTCACTTCTTTTAAGTTTTATTCAACTGAATTTCAAAAAATTATCCAAAAGCACTCCGCAAAACATATTTATCATAGCCACATTATACATTCCAAGAAAAAAAAAATTGGAAGCACTTCCTAAGGAATCACTTTTTATGTACTTCCAAAGAAGAAGTTAGTGAACAATCTTCACTCCCAAATAGTTTCTTTTGCTCAAGTTGTGCATATATTTATAATTTATGAAAAATATAAAATATTAAAATTACGTTATTAAAAATAGATTTTTTAAAATTGAGTACGTTAGAAAAAATTAAAAGAAAAAGATAAATTTTAAATTAAAAAGTTTAAACAACCGATACGGGATTCGAACCCGAATTTAATTATTCCCAGAGTGTTCATACACTGAAAGAAAAGTGTACTGAAAATCATTGAAATGTTCGTAACTTTTAAGATTTTTTCTTTGATTTGGCTCCAAAGACAAAATAAGTACATCTTGTACGACATCTTTAAATCTGGACATCAAACATCTTTGAAAGAATTACGCCGTGTACTTCGATGAAAGACTTCACATTTTTAAATCTATTACGGCTAGTGCTTACATTAAATACATAAAATGACTAGATTGAGTACATTGAGTACATTATTTAATTAAACCAAACACATTATGTACTTTCCACAAGTGTAAAATAAGTTTCGTAAATTTTTTTTTTATTTATTTTTTTGTTTAAACATTTATGGTAATGATACCCTCACTTTAGTGTGACGAGGCTATATATCATTTTTATTATTTTCTATATTAAATTATTGTTTTTTGAAACATTTGAATTCGATAAACAGTTTATTCAGTAGCCATTGTGTTTAGTCTAGTTTTCTTTATATTAGAGGGAATATGAGAATTTATTCTAATGGATAATTAAATATTTTGCAAAATGTTTCCTTAAACGAACTGTTCTCTTGGTATGAGCTGCGGTATCTGTCAACAAACAGCCGCCGAAACTGTTGCTATTGATGTAGAATTAAAAATGTCAACACGCGCAAGCGAACAAAACCTTTATCTACCACAGCTCAACATGAACAGATTCCAAAAAATTTCAAACAAACTTCAGTGTAACTCTCACTATTATTTTCAATTTGCGACCAAAGAGAGTCTAAATTGTCCTCCTGCAGATAAAATCGTTCTCTTAATTTAAAAGATAACTAATCGTTAATTCAAAAATACCAAAAAACTGGACCGAAAATTAAGGGCATATTGTCTTTAAAAGCATGACATGAGAATTTCTACAATTTTAAGGGAAAGTCTTACAAACTATTAAAAAATCTTACAAACTATAAAAATTTATACTTGAGTTAATGGCAGTAATACTACAATCAATTATTATTTCTTTAATTTTATGACGTAACGTTAAAGTCAACATGACATAGGGTTATGGACATCTTATCATAGAAGTAAGGAATTTTACTTTAAACGAATAAAAATTTCTTTGAAATCAAGTAAATTTTCTCAAATTTAAAGAAATTTGTTATTCAAACAAAGACAGATTAAATCTATGATTTAAGGGCAAACTTGTTTTTAATTTCATGTAAATTTTTTTTTCAGTGTATACGAGTATATCTCTTAACAGTGGTAATTCGAACACGTCCGTGGCCCTGCGAGTTAACATGCGATGTTATGCTGCTGCAGAGCTAGGAGACCCAGGTTCAACTCCCGGCAAGACCAAAAATTTCAAAAATTAAAAAAAACATTTTTCGTTAGCAAATTCTTAACATCCCTGTTTTATTATTATTATTAGTCTATAGTCTTATATCCTTACAGACTATTTACAATATATACATACACTATTCTATTTAAATTCATTTTAGTTTAAAGATATGTTATGATGATTTATAAACGATTTTGTATACATTGCTAGGAACTTAGAATTTAATAGTATGGTTATTTTTCTATTTAAAGTAGATTTACTCTCACACAGGGGTCAAATCACGGCATTCGATATCGAGTACTTTACGATTGAGATGTGTCTTTTATTACCATTAAAAGAGTATAACTTCTGTCGAATTCGAGTAGATTGCTTAAATACGTTCTTATATAGCTTATCTGGATAGTTTTTTAATTAATTCCAATCTGTTAACAAAAATTAAAATGGCTTTTCCATCGAAAAGTTCTCGATATCGAAAGCCGTGATTTGGCCCCAGGTCTATTAAGTGGTAGTTTTTGTTGAAGGTAACACAAGGCGACGATAGGGATAATTTTCAGCAATGTTTCAAGTTGGTCTAGATGGAACATTCAGTTTAATTTTATTAATCAGGAATTCAGAGTTAATATTTCCTTGTAATACATTTAATACAAAACTAATATTCAGCATTACGCGTCAGCTCTTTAACGAAGGTAACTTTATAACTCATACGAAGGCAGGTTTTGTTGAGACTAACCATTTCGACGTAGACAGAATAGTAGGAATTGTTTCTGAACAGATTATATGTCATTGCAGTGAATTGTATAACACGGATCCCATATTACGGATCCATATTCAAGAATGGGTCGTACCAGCGAAGTATATAAATTTCTGGTAACAGAAGGATCAGTAAACTCTTTACTCCAACGCTTCACAAATCCGAGAGCACCATAAGCCTTATTAGTTGTTAACGATATATGTGATCTGAAATCCATTCGACGATCCAACAGAATACCAATATCCATAAATGATTCAACAGATTCTAACATAACGTCATTTATATAATAATTGGATTGGAAATTGACATTTCTAGAGAAAGAAATAGGTTTACATTTTTTTTATATTAAGTTCCATTAAGTTGACCAGGCACCAGTTATGAAAACTATCAGGATCAGACGAAAGCAATGACTGTTCATCTTGATCATTAACAGTTTTAATAATTTAGACATCATCCGCATACATAAGAACTTTAAAAAAGTGGACAGCAGAAGGTAAATCATTACAGCAATAGATAAGCTATCAGCGCAATTTTTTAGGATACTGCTAGGAATTCCACCAGGGTCAGTATTAAATGACGTTTTTAACTTCTTTATGTACTCCAAAACAGTTTAATGATTCAAGAATGGTATGTTACGAGTAATAGGGCTATGTTCCAATAAGTGATACGGATAAGAGTTAGATTGATCATAAATTTATGTTGAATAAGTCCTTGCGAAGAAGTCTGCAAACATATTACTTATTGATAGGTCACCATTTGCTGTAGCATATCCTTATTTTAAGGAATTCGGTAAGGCATATGATCTTTGTTTCGCGTTAACAAATTTATAAAATGATTTGGGATTCTCCCTCAGCCGATTTTTCATGTTTATCAAGTAATTACTATATGATCTTTTATTGATTATATTATATTCCGATCTTGCAATGCAGGGGCCTAATTACGGCATCCGTTTCGTATCGTAATCTGAATTTTCGAGAGCATAAAAGGAGTAATTGGGAAATTATTTTTTCGCTCCTTTTTAAACAAAAAGTTATGAATCACCTTTAGAACGACATGATGAAATTCCATCAATATCTTCTCATAAATGTTAGAGTTATTAGATCTCACGTAATCGAATTACGATACGAAACGGATGCGGGAATTAGGTCCCAGTATTTACTATAATCAGTAGAGGATCCAGATTTTTTAAACTTCTTATATAGTTTCGTTTTTATTATTCTTTATTTTTGATAATTGACCAAGGAGGGCCAATGGGAGTCACCTTCAGAACCAGAGGGACTGATTTGTAAAAACAATCATTCAGTTTATTGTAAAATACTTTTATTAAATCATTAATGTCATCGGACGAAAAAATTTTACTCCAGTTTGTTTATATAAAAAATAAAAATATATTTTTATATAAAAATATGCTCTTTAAATATACTGTTTCTCCAGAACCGATTATTCAAAACTTAATATGCTACTATCTTCTGTAAACATAGCATTTGCATTACTTTATGAGCACTGATGCGAATGTCCTGCCAAATAATGAAGGAAATGGCGCGAGTGGCCCATGTTAAATTCATCGGTGAAGATGGAATACAGAAGTAATTCTGGATCGCAATAGTAACATCTTAACCACTTTTTTAAGTTCTTTTTTTTTGTGGGTTGTTTCTCTCCTTTGTGATATTGACATGTGCCTTCGTCGCTACACTCTATTGTACAATCAAAAAAAAAACATGATTCAATCAGAACGAACACGCGTTTTTTGAAACCAGACATCCAGACGCCAACAGTTAAGTTGTAGTTGTAGTCCGCTACACAATATGAATCTCAATGACTCAATGATAAATAAGTATAAATTGTTATTGGCAACTTTCGGAAAAGCTGTGGATAAATCTGTTAAAAACGAAAATTGTTTTTCCTATAATTTAGAATATTTTCTATGACGAAAGCGTTGGCCTCGAGTGGATTTGAAGTTTCTTCAAATGTCCGAGACATTAGTTTACTACACGATGTAATGTAAAACAAAAACAATCGAGGAAACCGACTGAAATATATAATTCCGGTCAGAGATATATAATGCGAAAACTGAATGATTGTCAAAATAAACTACGAAATAAAGAAGGCAGACGGGTGGATCCATAAAGTCGGTAGATATGATTTTGTCACCAACCTTAAAGGACTGTAGTGATGGGAAGTATTCTAAAATGCCAAATTTGAAGACTTTGGTACAGCAGTTATGACCCACTGAAATATCGTATGTAGTTATCAATTTCTGTAGGAAGTTTTCTAAGGATGTGCAGGCAAAGAAAATAATTCGTTACTCCCAAACGAATTTCGTTTGTAGTCTATGTTTGTTGCAAACGATTTATGTTTATCCCAAACCCCTAAGGATGTGCAGGCAAAGAAAATAATTCGTTACTCCCAAACGAATTTCGTTTGTAGTCTATGTTTGTTGCAAACGATTTATGTTTATCCCAAGCCCCAAAGAAACGTTTATAGCAAACGATTAGTGTAATTATCGTAAATGATTTATATTTATTACAAACCCTGTGAAACGTATGGTGCAAACGGTTATTGCGTTTTTGTCAAAAATAATGCCTGTTTATCCCAAATCCTGTGAAACGTTTGCTGCAAACGGTTATTGCGTTTGTCACAAGCAATGCCAGTATACTTACTCTACGCATGCTAAGTACGATTGCAAATGTTGTGAAATAATAGAAATACAGCGAAAAATGTCCACCACCATCTGTATAACTGTTAATAAAACAACGCGGACAAACAACGTTGCCACTGTCATATGCCACATATATTTTTCCAAAATATAAAAAATAAAAATGTATAAAACCGCACCCCCACAAATTGAGACCAAGTTATGCCCTTTGTTCTCTCTACTCTCTTTACAACATTCAATCATGTTTAAATACAATATCGATGTCTTAATATATAAAGGTCTTATCTTGATTTTTGTCATAATTGCGTTTTTTGTTTATGCTGGTCGAAAACTGTCAAATGCATCTTATTTTTTTAAATTATCGGGGACTACATTTGTACATAAAGTTTTTATATTTATTGTAAAAACCCCACAAGTCTAGTCAAATAATTAGTTTGGTTTTTATTCGGTTTTTCGTGCCCCTGTTACGGAAAAACAAAATCGAGATACGCCCTTTTTATATTAAGCCATCAAAATGTTTCCGTAATCGTTTTTCGTTTACCATAAACGTAAATTAGGAAAATTTTTGAATGAAGGAATGTTCGTGTACAGCAAGAGAAACTACGTTTACGATAAACGTTTTCATTCACTAGAAATATTTCAACCGTAATGGGTAAAGTAGATCATTTGAGACAAACGATCTATGTTTCCGGTAAACGACCTCCAATCGTTATTTTCTTTGCGTGTGGTTAATAGTACTCTACAACAAAAAATTGCAAAAATCCTACACAGAACTGCTAATGTATTTTTCGGAGAATTAATACTTGAAAACTAGTGAAAAATTGGTGTAATGTTTACGTCCTTTCTGTTACTTCTCAAACAAAAGGTTCAACTTATACAACAATTGAATGGCTCTTAACACACAAACTCTTTTAATTCGGTACAGTGTAATGCCTTTGAAGTATCAACAGTTCAGCGCTAAATAGGGGTTCTTGTCAGGCCCCTTATATTACAATACTAAAAAAGACGGTATACTGGAGTGAACATTTTTTTAGCGTTATACTTGTTAAAAACATATTTTACACCAATTAAAAAGGAAAAAAACATGTTTTCTTCAGGTGATTTTTTTAAGAATTCTTTAGTTCTGGTTACCTAATCCCATCCAACACCCGCAACCTCTGTGCAGGGAACAACTGAAGTGCCAATAAAAACTCCAACAGAGTTTTAAGACTTTCACTCCTTATATTTTCAGTTTTTTTTTTTTAATATTTCCCCTGTGTCATCTGTAAAAGGGAGGTTTGCGACAGGCATCCCCAAGTAGGGATTTTAACTAGTACTCCCAACCGCATTTCGAAGTGACTGTGTTGCCGTGAATGTCACCATGACACAAAGTGATTACAAGCGTTAACTTTTAATAAAATGCTACTCTTCTCCTCCTCCTCATTCACTGAGAAGCTGGGACCCGAGAAACAGTTGCCGGTTTCAGAGTTTCTGTGGCCTGGATGTGAATTGACGGTATTATTATTATTCTTTTTGTTGAGGTTAATGTGGTTTCGTGTTGTAAATTAAATTTAATTTAATTACAACAATAGTTATCGTAAAGAACTCCATGAAAGCGTGCTATTTGCCGCTGGATTGTAAATTGTTAATACGAGGGTCTGTGGGGAAGTTACTTCGATTGCATACAATGGGATCGTTATGATAATTAACCATGAGCTCCTTAATCAAAGTCATACTATTTGGGGTACAAATTGAATTAGGAATGTGTGGAATATGTTACTCTTATCATGAAGGGCCACAAATGCGACAGTATTTTAGAAATTTAATGGCAGAAGATATAAACATTGGAATTTTTTGTGGTAAAAGTGGATAATAAAATATTGAAAATGCATTTTTTTTGATAAAAGTGGACAAAAATGTGCTGCAAAGAAATAAAGGAATATTATTAGGAATTTTCTGGTAGATTAGGGATTTTCGAAGTTTTTACTTTTACAGAGTTAAAAAGGCGACTGATACTTATGACACAGGTTCGTGATTTTAGCTCTAGCTGGAGTCATGATTAATAATGACAGCCGGTTTTTACTTTTGAAATATTTGGGAGGTTTAGACGGGAATGAATGACCTCGAATATCCATTAATCTGAAGTCAATTACCGCTGACATTATTGTAAGTACTGAATCATATTTTCAATACGATCAAAAATATCTAATTGGGTGTTAAAGACCTTTAATACATGTTAAATTAAGTTTTATCCTGACAAGGACCATTTTTTCGGAGGCCAGTGAACTTCTTAATGACCTTAAATTAAAGACGTATGACGAGAGTAAAACCTTTTAAGCACCGGGAACGATGATCATTAAATCGAGGGCCAATGACTTTTAAAATTAATTTTATTTCCGTTAATCAAGTTATTTAATCAGAATTATGGCCTCTAATCCGGGCCTAATGGCTTTTTATCTGGATTCAATAATCGGTAATCCCAAGGCAATGGAATCAAGTCACGGATCAAAACTCCTTAATCAGGGTTCAGTGAACTTTATTGCGGTATACATGACTTCTGACTTCAATTCAGAAAGACATTTGTCTCATTTCTCAGAGGTTATTTAACTTTTATCCTGACAAGGACCTTTTATACGAGCTCACTAACCGAGGACAATGGCCTTATCTCATTAGCTTTTAACAAGGATCTCAATTTGACATGGTTCAAAAATCGTTTAAAAAGGGAACAACTACATTTGATCTGAATTAGTTAATCAAGTAAATGTCCTGTAGTATCGATTAATGATCTTTAATCAGTTCAGTGACCTGTAATCAGGGACCAATGACCCTTTATCTGGATTCAAAAGCCATTAAAAAGAAGTCAATGGAAAATGAAAAAAAAAGCAACAAATAACTCTGGAAAGGAGTAACCGATTGACTTCAAATTTGGTATATGTTAATATTTTTTCTATCTCAGGCTAAGTTCGGATATGGGTCGTGTGGTCCACTCCTTCGAGTACCTCCCCACAAAGGGTAAACATTTAGTGAAATATTTATTCTTTAGTAATTTCTGTACCATTTATCGGAATCTTCCACAATTTCACACACAGTATTAGTTTCTTGTTCGCTATCACCTTGCGAAAAATTGGGCAAAGTTGCCATGCCCCTATTGGTACATCCCATAAAAATGAATCATTTTACATAAAAATGTGACGGCTAATAACGTTGAAGCCAGTCCATACAAATACTTATCATTTTGTGGAGTGTTATGCTTTTACAGAATCTATAGTCCCATGAAAAATTGGCTTAATTTCCACGCCCTTTTGGTACGGTCGTGCATACTAATTCGAATACGATTCCCGTGCATACGAACACTTGAAATTTTGTACAGTGAAAATTGACGTTATTGCCAGGGTCCTGGCCAAAATTAAAAATATGAAAAAATATTTTTTGAATTTCCCTACTTTTACAATATGGGTCATAATTTATCCATAGATTTTTTTTCAAATAGGCATTGAAGAGCTTTTACAAATTGGATTAAACATTTTTTGCGATTATTTCTAATTTTTATGGTTTTTTTTCGCGCCATCCAAAAACGACCATTACTAAACCCTTGTAATTTTCTTTAATTCAAATGGCATCGTGGTTCTATCTAGAATTAAAATAACTTTACCATAAACAATTTTTTTTGGTTTGGTTTCATAAAATAGTATGCCTCAAACAACACAAACACAAAATAATTTTTTGTTGCACAGTGTATTCCATGATCTTTAGTGAGGATCAATTAACTCTTTTCGAAGTTAGTGGGCCAACTGAAAAAAAAATTTGTCATAAAATTATAGATTGTTTCCAAATAAGTACGTTTTTTTACTTTAAATTAAGAAAATGTAATTCACACTAATTAAATTCCCTATATCTTAAGTAAAAACCAGTAAGGAAAGGCTAAAGCGGGCTGTGCCGACTATATAATTCCCTACACCACTCTCGTAATATTGAATAACTCTGATATATAAATTTTGAAATGAAAATGTATAAATTGTTTACATAAATATACTTTTGGGACATTATATACTTAAATAATACCCTGTACCACCGTGTGGTGTAGGGTATAAAAACGATTGGATCTAAAGAGCCAAATCGGACGAAACATATATATGGGAGCTATAGCTAAATCTTAACCGATTTTCTTCAAATTCGGCAGTGTTGGTTCATGGATCAAGAAACTCTACCATTCTAAATTTCAAAATGATTGGATGTAAAATACAGCTTCTATAGGACTAAAGGGCCAAATCGGACGAAACATGTATATGGGAACTATAGCTAAATCTTAACCGATTTTCTTCAAATTCGGTAGAGTTGGTTCATGGATCAATAAACTCTACCATTCTAAATTTCAAAACGATTGGATGTAAAATACAGCTTCTATAGAACTAAAGGGCGAAAACGGACGAAATATATATATGGGAGCTTTAGCTAAATGTTAACCGATTTTCTTTAAATTCGGTAGTGTTGGTTGATGGATCAATAAATCATGAAAATAAAATCATTATTTTTTTGCATCTCTCACATCAACCCCGAAAAATCCAATTTTTAAGACCTTTTTGGTACTAACACTATATAATATCTAAATTAACCCTTAACAGGCAATCTTGAATTTGGCCGGTTTTTTTGTGTTTGTGTTAAGTTTTGGGCTTTGGTGTGTTCTGACGTATATAGTAAAATTTTATGGCCATCATTTTTGTAAAACATTTCAACCCCGCCCCACCCATTTTTAGGGGAGTTTTTTACGATTTTTTTAAAATATAGGCAAAAATCACCGTTATGGGGGAAAGCTACAGGGTTAATATATTCCACAAAAATATAGGTCTTAACATTTGCTACAAAGTTGCTGAAGATACCCTACACCTCAGATGAACAGAACACATAGTTTTATATACCGATATTCTGCACGAACTAGCAAAGGGGGGAAAACTTTAACCCCCCCTAAAATAAAATTCCGATGTGATCTTTCAAAACGCCGATATACGTATATATTTTTTTGGTCTCCTCTACCATAATCCATTGACAGAACCCTGTTATTTTTTTTTGTGTTGTACTGTGTTATAAAATAAATAAATTTTGTGGAGATTTTATTGTTTCTATTTTTTTTTTAATTTTTTGTAAATTATTCACAGAATTTTTAGGCAGGCAAAAAACTTGAAAAGTGTGTTTAGTTTTAAAAAGAATTGTTTAAATTAACTAAAGCTCTATATTTTCTTTATATATTTATTATATTTTAACTAGCGGAAAACAATTAAAAGTAGTCTTCATTTCATTATTTGTCATTAATTTGTCATTAGTTTGTAAAAGCCAATATTATTATACCCTCACTTTAGTGTGACGAGGGTATATATCATTTGCTACGGAAAAAAGTGTAATACATCGAAGGAGTGATCTAAGACCCTAAGTATGTTCGGAGGAAATCCGTTTTGGGTCATTTTAAGTCGAATGAGCAATGTCCGTCCGTCTGTCTGTCTGTCTGTCTGTGTGTCTGCTGGCTGGTGCGCACGATAACTCTCGAAAGGAGTAACCGATTGACTTCAAATTTGGTATGTGGTAATATTTTGATCTATCTCCGGATGAGTTCGAAGATGGGCCATATTGGTCTACTCCTTCTGGTACCTCCCACACAAAGGGTTAAAATTTAGTGAAATATTGATTCTTTAATAACTTCTATACTACTTATTCGAATCTTTTGAAATTCTGCACATAATATTAGTATATTAGTCGCTATTAACTCGAGGAAAAAGGGTGAAGTTGGCATGCCCCTTTTGGTACCTCCCACACAAATGGACCATTTTGCATCAAAATTTAACTGCTTATAACTTTAATACAAGTGCATAAAAATGCTTGAAATTTTCTACAGTATAATGTTTTTGTAGCGCCTATAGTCCGGTAAAAAATGGGCATCATTGTACAGCCCCTTTTGGTACCGCCCACACAAATGGCCCGTTTCGTACCAAAGTAAACGGCTTGTAACTTTAATACCAGTGCATACAAATACTTGAAATTTTGTACAGTGTAATGCTGTTGTAGTGCCTATAGTCCTGTAAAAAGTGGGCGTTATCACCCCGCCCCTTTTTGTACCTCCCACACAAAATGACCAAATCGTACCAAAATTACATAGCTCGTAACTTTAATATACCAGTGCACACAAACGCTTATAGTTCAGCACAATGCAATGTATTTAAGAATGTACTGTTTACCGAAAAATATGTGTATTTGGAAAACCCCTTCTGGTACCTCCCACACAAATTGACAGATTTATTGGTGTAATGTTATATATTACACTAGCTTACCCGGTGCGCTTCGCAGCCCCCATCTTTTATCTATTTTCTGTTTAGGGTACTGTAAAATAGCTATACCTCTTTCTTTCAAAATGACATGATTATTACATATGGTGCAAAATGAAGATGATTTGATTACTTTTATATATAAAATACGAACCCTCGTTTCATTTCTAGTTTATGTTCCAAGAGTTACCCTGACATGGTACAATATTAATCCCTTTTCCCACAGTACCTCTGGACGTTGAAAAACTATTTTTTTTGGTTCATACGTTAGCAACATTCCCCTTGTTTATGTTCCAATACCTACATTCACACCCTCATACAATATAAAACCATGTTTGTCCCACTGTGTCTATAAAGGTACGAATTTAAAAATCTAAAGTAAATCGCTCCATTGTACCACTTTTAACCTTTGGTGTGTCATAATTAACCACTTTGCACGATTGTACAATATTTTAAAATGATAATTGATATTTCAAGATCCAAATTCGCAAGCTTAGACCGTATTTCAACATTTTTGTCCCCTATCTGTGCCATTTATTTAACATTTTCCCCACGGTTTAGGTAGAAGAACCTATTTGGAAAAAACAATTTCTTAGCTTTGGTTTATGCTGTGAGAGCTACCTTTGCCCTCAGGGACCACATTCAACACCTTTTGCACCACTGTTCCATATTAAACACTTTTTATTACACTGTGCTTCTAAAGTACGAATTTTTATACATATCTGGGACTATTTTGTTCCCTTTTTTCCCCACTTACCACTTTTAACCATTTTAACTCTTTTTGCTCCACTAAACCATATTTAACACATTTGTTCCCCTCTGTAACATGTTGAACAATTTTTGCTTGCCCCAACTGCATTTAACCTTTTTGCACAACAGTGCTACATAATTGCAGTGCATCATAATTTTAACCTTTTTGCACCACAGTGCTACTAAAGGCATACATTTAGAAGAAAAAAAAACATTCTTATTTCATATTTCACCCTCTCTCCCGCTTTTTGACCCACTGTGCTATATTTCACCTTTTGGGTCCATTGAATCAAATTTAACACCTTTTTGTCCTACTATATTTTGTCCACTATATTTAACCATTTTTGCCCCACTGTACCATAGTTAACACATTTTTGCCCCACTGTTCCATAGTAAACGCTTTTTGCCCCACTGTACCATACTTAACACATTTTGTTCCACGTTACCATATTTTACTATTTGTGCCCACTGTAACCATTTTTGTCATACTGTACCATAATTAACCATTTGTGTCCACTGTACCATTCTAACACATTTTTTACCCCACTGTTCCATAGTTAAAACTTTTTGCCCCACTGTACCATATTTAACCCATTTTGTCCCACTGTACTATAGTTAACCCTTTTTGCCCCACTGGGTCATAATAAACCCTTTGTTTCACTGTACCATGTTTAACAGTTTTTGCCCCACAGTACCATATTTAACCCTCTTTGCTCCACTGTACAATATTTAACACAGTTATGCCATAGTTAACCATTTTTGTCACACTGTACCATATTTAACCCTTTTTGCCCCACTGTCCCATAGTTAACGCTTTTTGCCGCACTGTACCATTTTTAACCCATTTTGTTACACGTTACCATATTTTACTTTCTGTGCCCACTGTAACAATTTTTGTCATACTGTACCATATTTAACCATTTGTGTCCCACTGTACCATAGCTAACAAATTTTTTCCCACTGTTCCATTGTTAAAGCTTTTTGCCCCACTGTACCATATTTAACCCATTTTGTCCCACGTTACCATGTACCATAGTTAACCCTTTTTGCCCCACTGTGTCATATTAAACGCTTTGTCTCACTGTACCATATTTAACAGTTTTTGCCCCACTGTACCATATTTAACCCTTTTTGCCCCACTGTATCATAGTAAATACATTTTTGCCCCACTGTTCAATAGTTAACGCTTTTTGCCCCACTGTACCATTTTTAACCCATTTGTCCCACTTTACCATATACATATAACTATTTTTAACCCACTGTACCATAGTTAACCCTTTTTGCACAACTGTGCCCCATTCAACTCTTTATCTCACTGTACAAAATGTTTACCCACTGTACCATATTTAACAAATTTTTGTCTCACTGTACCGTACTCGTTTTTAAAATGTGTCTCCTTGCTAGCGTATTTAAACCTTTTTCCCCGACTGTAACATATTTAATCATATTTTCTCCTCTCCACTATTTAACCGTTTTTGACCACAGTGCTCCTAAAACCATATAAACTCTTCATATCTCATGTTTAAGTTCCAATTTTGGCAGATTGTTCCGTTTTTTCCCCATGCTCCATAATTAACCCGCCGTGTCCCACTGTGCCTCTTAAAGTTAGAATTACTAAAAATCACTTCCAATCTCTAGTTTATGTTCCAAAAGGTACCCTGGAAACATTTATCCATGTTTGACATTTTTAAGCCACTGTACCATATTTTACACTTTTTGCCCCACTGTGCCCCGAAAACTACGAATACAAAAAAAAACTTAATACCCCGATCAGTCGTCATAAAGACACTGCTCGCTTCAATTTTCACCATTCTAATATTAGGCTTTAAATTTTGCGGTGGTACCATATTTATACCTTTCTGTCCCACTGTGTCTCTAAATTTTTAAAAAAAAATCACTCCTTGTTCTTGCTTACGTCCCAAGAGCTACTCTCACACCAAATTTCACGATTCAAGGTCTTGCCATTTGGATTTGGCTGTTGTACCACATTTTTCCCTTTTTACCCCACTGTGTACGTAAATGTTGGAATTTCGAAAAATCCTGTCAATTTCAAAGTCTACCTCATAAGAGCTACCCTCACACCAAATTTCACGATTCTAGCTCTTGCCATTTGAATTTGGCTGTTGTACTACATTTATCCCATTTTTCAATTTTTACCCCACTGTGTGCGTAAATGTTCGAATTACGAAAAATCCTGCCAATTTCAGAGTCTACCTCATAAGGGCTACCATCACACAATATTTCACGATTCTAACTCTTGTCATTTGGATTTGGCTGATGAACCACATTTATCACTTTTTACCCCACTGTGTGCGTAAATGTTCGAATTTCGAAAAATCCTGCCAATTTCTGAGTCTACCTCCTAAGGGCTACCCTCATACCAAATTTCAAGATTCTAGCTCATTTCGTTTAGATTTGGCGGTGGTACCATATTTATCCCTTTTTGCCCCATTGTGCGGCTAATAGTACGAATTTCGAAAAATCCCGCCTTATTGCTCGTCTACGTCCCAAGGACTACCCTCCCACCAAATTTCATGATTCTAGCTTCAGCCGTTTGGCCTGGGCGATGATCAGTCAGTCAATCAGTCAGCCAGTCACGCAACAATTTTATATATATAGATTACTCACAAAGTGAGGGTATACCTTAGTCGGTTTACCCGACTAAAACTTTCTTACTTGTTTCACATTTATATTACTCGTATTCGACAATAAATAATTCTAAATATGTATCCGACTTCAAAATCGATAATCCCACCACGTTTTGAATCTTAATTGGGCAATGGTCAACGACTTTTGTTCCAAATCATTTAATCCAGAGTCTATGATCGTTAAAAAATGATCAATGACTTCTATTACGAAGGATTTAAGCTGGAGTCAATTGTTCATTTAACTTGGCGTCAATCAACTCAAACGATCAATGACCTATAATCTATGATGAATGATCTTATTACAAGGCCACTCGAGCTGGGATCCCTGATCATTTGTAGGGATCAATGAATATTTATGCGGTGATAATGTTCTTATTTGTTGACCAAGCCAAGGTAGATATTTATTAGATATCAGATATAACTTCCGATATAACTTTTTGAACTCCGGATGCTTATTGTCCCACCGATCTTTATAAAATATGATATACGACTATATATGTGTACGTAGACAAAACTAATTGCAAATCGATTCAGATTTAGGTACATACACCACACTGTGGCAACGGGTATTATGACTTTGTGCATTTGTTTGAAACGCCCACAAAGAGAAGAAATAGAACCATAGTTTATTATACCGATCGACATAGAATCACTTTTTGAGTCGATTTAGCCATGTCCGTCTGTCTGTCTGTCTGACCATGTATTTTTGTGATCAAAGTGCAGGTCGTATTTATGGTCCGATTATGATGAAATTTAGCACAGTGCTCTTTTTTGGCCCAAGGACGATTCCTATTGAAATTGGTCAAAATTGGTTCAGATTTAGATATAGCCCCCATATATATGTTACCCCCGATTTCACATGTAAGCGCTGTAGAAAATGTATTTCATATCAGATAAAAATATTTTTATGTGTTTTCAATTATATTTTGGTTGTTGATTTTTTTTTCAAACATTTTTTCTTTGTAATTTGGTGAAGATTTTCAGTTACATATTATAATGTAACTACTGAACCTATGTCGTCCACACTTTAAAATTTACACCATCGGTAGAGTACATATGGAACATTTTTATAAAAAATTTAAGGAACAAATTAGATCGATTCTGAGATATCGCAATTTATATTTTTGTTTCCGTGAAAAGTGACCGAAAAAAAAATTACAAATAAAATTAGTATTTTTATGAAAAGTACGCGGAAAATGCTATATATATTTGATATTTTCCATTTTTAATGTCTTATGCCTTGTAGCATTGAAATTAACTTCAAACTCCCGTTATAGAGGCAAAAAATCGATGTTTCGATATTAATTTTTTTTAATATTGTGGGCCATTACTCCCACATACATAGGGCAACATTTTCTGAGAATTTGAGAAATATCTAATTTTTGGCCTGTGACACTTGAGAAAGACCTACCCATGTATATTCCTGCCGAATTGGAATATATGCGCTGTAGAATTCATATTTGTATCCCCTCACCATAGAGAGGAGGTTATATATCATTTGCTACGAGTCAAAAGTGTAACACATCGAAGGAGCGACCTAAGACCCCAAGTATGTTTTGCGAAAATTTGATTTGAGTCATTTTAAGTCATTTGAACAATGTCCGTCTGTCTGTCAGCTGGCTGCTGCGCACGATAACTCTCGAAAAGATTAACCGATTGACTTCAAATTTGGTATGTGGTAATATTTTTCTCCATCTCCGGCTAAGTTCATTCGTTACATGTAGCTCTTATAAATATTCCTCCAGATTTGGCATAAAAGCGATGATAAAAATCGGTTTCCATTTAGATACAGCCCAAATTTATATACAGACTCCATAGAATAAATATCTCTCAATTTTGCATCTATTTCTAAAATATCTAATATATTATAGACTAGAATATCTGAATATCCAAGGTATCTCCAGTTAAACGTCAATGACCTTTGGTTGAGGTTAATCATGAATACAATGTCCCTCTTGTTTTAATGATAACCTTCGACAAGGGTCAATGGTTTTTAATCCGAGCCCACTAACTTTGATCAACATAACTGATTTTGGTAAATAATAATTACCTCTTTCTGAAGTTAGTGGGCGTTGATAAATTTCAGATCAGCGACCTTGAGCAATAGTCAATTACTTTTATACTGAAGCATTTAACCCCTAGTCAATTAATTTCAATACATTCGAAATATTTCACCCGGGGTCAAAGACCTTTAATACATTATTAATGACTCGTATACCGAAGCATTTAACCCGGAGTCATTGACTTTTAATCCAATGACCTATATTACCAGGAAAATCACCTTCGATCTCGGACCACGGATCCTTTGTGGGTATCTGTGAACATTAATTCGTAGACAATGGTCTTATTTCGGGGTCAATCCAAGATTAATTATATTTAATGCAAGGTCAATGACCTTCGGTCGAGATTAATGATTATGATGCCATTAACATTTACTCTGGTCTCAATGATGACCATTGGCAATGATCGATGTCGTTTATCCCAAGCCCAATCAATGATTAACATAAATTATAATTATCAATGACCTTTGACTTTAATAAAACTTTATAGAGGTTATTTGCTTCAATAAAACTTTATTGAGGTTATGCGGTAATGAGAAATTCCGCCGGTTATAAGTGTGCAAAATCGGTTGACTGGATAAGAAACCGCATATATGTATATGTAAATCGTCGCAAAACTCAACTCTGAAATTAAATGCGTGAAAACTCGTACTCTTTCGGATCAAAAAGGTGAAGAAATGGGTGGAGTTTTGTACTCTACCCATGAAGGGAAATGTTGGAATATTTTAGAAATTGAATGGCAAGGGATATCACTGAGCCAATGACTTTGATTACCATAAATTATCCCTAATGAGATATCAATGATCTTTGGTGGAGGTCGATGTCCCCTAATACCTTCAATGATATGGTTTGGTAATGAATAATGAATAATTATGCTGTGCTGTTAAGAAACGGTAGATATATATCCACTGTGCACTGTTGTGCCCAAAAATCACTTAATTATATGAAGAATGTCCTTAATTTCCAAGAGTTATGCTTGTTAATAAAAAAATGGATTAAATGAGCCGTTCTTGGGTACAAATATTTACGTCAATTCTTTTTGGCGGAAATTAGCGGTTAGTTTAGATGAAATAAGGTAAGTGCCAAATAACTGGCAAAATCTAAGGTAACCAGACTAAATCTAAATTTATTTTTTTGGTTAGAATGTTAAGAAAGACTAAAAAGGGTTTACATTTGAAAAAAACATAAATAAATGAAAAATTTGGTGTTGTGGTTAAAACACACACAAAACAAAGATAAATAAACTGCGGAGCATCACTTTGACCAAGTTTTAGAGGACATAGTCGTAAATAAAACCAGAAAGGCCAGGGCAAAGCAACATTAAATCCTCAAAAAAAAGGAAATGAAGAAAATAATTACAGTTCATAAAACAGAGAGAGAAAGATATATACCAAACCATAGCGAGTACCACCACCAAAGGATAATAAAAAAGGAAAACCAAAATTATCTTGTGGCTACAAAATGTATAACTATAAAAACTATCTAAACCAGAAAAAGAAGGGGCAACATTTAGCCCCCAAAGTACTGTAGAGAAGAGAACTGAGCAGAGTAGAGCAGAGCAAAGTTAATTTAAACTTGCTTCAGTTTCCGGTAACCGCAGACATGGCAGGCCATTGAGTGGTGACGACGCAGAATAACTGTGCTAACCATTTCCGGTTTCCTGTTACTGCTTCCACTCTGCTCTGCTTTGCTCTCTTCTACTGCATAGAAACGTTGATGCAGAGAACTGACCAACAATAGGCGAAGTGTTGTTAATCCAATCCATTTGCAGCAACTACAAGTATGTGCTGTTATTTTATTTAATTAAAATATTAAAGTTTATAGGTCTATAGCATTAGGAGATTATTTAATTATATATTTTTTCTCTCCCCCTCTCTCTCTTGCTGTTTGGCTTATCTCACTGACTCTTTCTTGTTGGATAATGGAAATAAGTAGATCAGCAAGAAAATAGACAACCTCAAAGGAAACCAGTAATTTCATTTTTATAATTTAATCACTGGACCTGAGCACAAACGCACACACATTTTGTTACCTACTAACAAAGACTTAACACATTATCTACATTTTGACTGCACAGTGGGGCCTGTTACTGTTTTATTATTTCTATAAATTTGAAGATTTTTTCTAAATATGAAAACTTTGCAATGGAAATATGGCCAAAGGAACGGTTGGACCGTTAAGACTGTTCAGGAAAATGAAAGAATTAAACGATCCTTCTTTTGTAAAAAAATCGTACTCATCTATATATATAAAAATGGAAAAATGTTTGTATGTATGTATGTGCTTAAACCACTGGACCGATTTAAACATTTTTCTTTTGTTTGAAAGCTTTTTTTGTCTGAGATGGTTTTGGAAAAAAATTTTGCAAAAAGTGGGCGGCGCAGATGTGGGCGCGACAAATCGTTTGTTTTCAAAAATGGACGGGATCGGAAATCTAAATCTGGGGCAACGAAGTGGACCGGGCCCAGCTAGTTTTTTATGTTTGTGTTTAAAATTCACAATACAATGAAATAATTCAACTTCTGTAATTTGTGGACATTTGATTAAGAATATATGTGTTGAGTCTCATAATTTAAAGCAGTATTTTTGGAGCCACTGTTTAACTTTTGCTGGACGATGAGGTAAAGCGAAATTGTTTGGATTTATCATTTGTGACAGACAGGCAATTTATCTAAAAGGCGACAGCGACAGCACCAACTACCAAACTGCTTTACGCAATTACTGTTCCTATTATTATAGAAGTAGAATCAGAAGGTTGATTGTTGTTCGGTCGGTCGGTCGTTTGGTGGGTTGGTTGACATCGTTAAGGAGCCAACAAAGCCAACATCAGATCAGGTCACAACGATGAAAGAGATAATCGGGCAGGGAATGGGAAATGGGCAGAACCGTTTGCAAAGCATAAAAGTTTTGAGTCGTCTCCATCCTTTCGTTCATCCGCCCATTTGCCCTCCGTTGTTATTGTAGCTATCTTTGTCGTTAGATTAAAGAAAAACACTGTGGTATTTTTCAACGGAAATGAATTTTATTTAGTTGATGTCTCATCACAAACAACTTAAGGAATACTGAACGACGACAGCCGGCAACATCATCAGCCACCACCAACTACTAAACAGTAGTAGAATCATGGCTTCCAGCTTTAGCTCTGGCAAGGAAGGGAAGCTGCAACTCCATCAGCAGCAGCGGCGGAGTAAAGGGGTACAAATAAAGGGGGGTGGAGAAAGATTTTTTAGTTAAGATTTGTATGTACGGGATCAGTTGTCTAAACTACATTATAAAGGCGATGATGGGTGAGCAAGAAAGTAAGGAGCCACAAAAGGCCTTACCATGGAATCAAAAGAAAATAAAGGAGTTACCAGAGGCCTTACCATGGAATCAAAAGAAAATTCTTAACTTTATAACATTTTTCTAATGACTATGAGCATCATTCTACTAAAGATAATAAGAGTAATTTTATTAAAAATATATTTAGACTTTTAATTTTAGGTAATATAATTTTTTTTACAATATTTTAGTAAACATTTCATATTGCTTATTATTTATAACATTATAATAATAATAACCCTTTCATAATTTATTCTTTCTAGGTAAGTTCTTTAATTAAACTCATTGGGATACCTTTTGAGCAAATATTTTATTGCGAATCTATAGGGTGAGTATGGTTTATATTTAAATTGTATACATATACATACCCAGTAAAAAATTTTCCGAAAAAGCAATCGTGTAGGGAATTAGGCAGCTTTGTGCGTACTAATTCCCCACTCGCTTCCCTAACCGATTCTTTTAATAGAGGGATGAGACTTCTGGAACTAATTCTGAATTGCTGAAAAAAGAATGCCTTATGTTTTCGATTTTTTCACCAGGTTAGAAAAATGAAAAAAAAAATTTCTTTCGATTTTATTTCTTTTTATTTCTATTTTTAGTCTTATTTTTATAGACTTTTTTATTTTTTTATTTCGCTCCGACGAGGATTTGAATCTGGGTTACTTGCTTCAAAACAGTGCATGCTAGCTTTCTGCACCACCAAAGGTCTCGCACTCATCAACGCTAAATTACACTAAGTATGTATTTAAGGGAACAAGATTTTTTCGATAGCCTCGCTTCCTTTTTAGAATTTTTGGAATTAAGCTGACAAATTGGACTGTTCTATTTTTAGACTCGCTTACTTTTGCGGATTTTTGGAATTAAGTTCTCCATTAGAAAATCCCGAAAAAATATAGCACATTATATGTCGGAAGGAAAAAATACAATGAAGAATTAATGTCTTGGCGTGAGTTCTACAGCTACTTCAATCGAATGCAGAGAGCAACGCTTAATTGAATCTTGGCAAACGAAGCTGGAAGTATTTCTGGGCGAGTCAGTTACAAATAGAAGTTCAGATTAACGGCCAATTCCACAATCTCCGGTTATCCTACAGTTAGAGCTAACCAACAGTTATAGCTGTCAAATTGTAGGACATTTTTATTTTTATACCCTACACCACACTGTGGTACAGGGTATTATAAGTTTGTTTCACGGCAGATGTTTGTAACACCTTAAAATAACACAGCTAGACCCACCTTAAAGTATACCGATCGACTCAGAATCACTAGCTGAGTCGATTTAACGATGTCTGTCCGTCTGTCCATGTAAAGTTGTTCGTCGACTACAGGTCGCAATTTCACTCCGATCGTTCTGAAATTTTGCAGTTTAGAGTATTTCGCAGCTGTAAGGATCGCTATTGAATTTGGTTGAAATCGGTTCAGATTTAGATATAGCTCCCATATATATCTTTCGTCCGATTTGGCCCTTTAGACCTATAGAAGCTGTATTTTACATCCAATCGTTTTGAAATTTAGAATGGTAGAGTTTCTTTATCCATGAACCAACACTACCGAATTTGAAGAAAATCGGTTAAGATTTAGATATAGCTCCCATATATATGTTTCGTCCGATTTTGCTCTTTAGTCCTGTAGAAGCTTTATTTTACATCCAATCATTTTGAAATTTAGAATGGTAGAGTTTCTTGATCCATGAACCAACATTGCCGAATTTGAAGAAAATCGTTTAAGATTTAGATATAGCTCCCATATATATCTTTCGTCCGATTTGGCCCTTTAGGCCTATAGAAGCTTTATTTTACATCCAATCGTTTTGAAATTTAGAATGGTAAAGTTTCTTGATCAATGAACCAACATTGCCGAATTTGAAGAAAATCGGTTAAGATTTAGCTACAGCTCCCATATATATGTTTCATCCGATTTGGCTCTTTAGATCCAATCGTTTTTATACCCTACACCACACTGTGGTACAGGGTATTATTTAAGTATAAAATGGCCCAAAAGTAAATTTATGTAAACAATTTATACATGAATTACAAAATTTATATATCAGAGTTATTCAATATTACGAGAGTGGTGTAGGGTATTATATAGTCGGCCCCGCGCGACTTTAGCCTTTCCTTACTGGTTTAAATGTGAGTTAGCTCTAACCGGAGGTTGTTAAATTGGGGCTAATTGTGAGATAATTTACTAACATTTTATTTTACGTAATAAAAATCGTAGAAAAAAAAGCTATTTTAAAAATGAGGATATGGGAAAAAATGACAGTTAACTATTTTCACAAAATTTGTTATATCACGACTAGCGGATAAACACTGCAAAATCGTTCTCGCTATATTTCGTTTTCAGTAACGGAATCGTATGGGTGGTGCCTCGCCCACTTTTGTCTTGAGTCACACACTGTGCACAGAAATACAGGCATACCAAATTCCAGGACGATTGATGCAATGGTTCTCCAGATATTTCGTGTTCACTGAGGAAGTCATGTAGGCGGGGTCATGCCCACATTTCCAGAATTGCCAATTTTCTGTTATGTCATAGTACTTGTCAAATTAACCCATACCAAATTTCATGACGATGGGTGAGATAGGTTTTCTTTTGAGACATAAAAGAAATACTGACTTGAGACTTTCAAAAATATAAATCACATTTTATTATTACCACGGTACGATATACGTTCTCATAACAAATAATAATTTGATTCCGCTCACATAGAAAGAATTTACATTGTGTTTTATATAAAAATCCTGAAATATATGTGGGAGAAAACAGTAAAAAATTTGTATATTTTAAACCAAAATGATCTCCATCGTGAATCTTATGTCACGTGTAAAGGACATTTCACGGTCTAACTACCAAAAATATGAAGAAAATAAATTAGGTGCTTTTCGAGATATTGAAGGATTAAAATTATTTTTCAATATTTAATGTCCTTCGACAAGGACAATAATTTTATTAAATTGTTGATTTTGAAGTACGAGAGTGGCCAGTTACAATGACACTAAAATCGTTGAAATCGGATAACGCGTTCTTAAGTTATACTCTTTTGAATTCAGTATCCTTTAAGAAAAAAGTAGAGAATCGATAAACTTTCGGACGCTGTAAAACAAGAACCATAACGAATTTGGACTAAATATAGACATCATACAAATTGTACACACTAGGAGATAGCGTGTACCAAATTTCATCGAAATCGGAGGGGGTCGTGTTAAAAAGTGGGTCGACTGCCGTTGGAATTACCCTATAATTAAAAACAGTTTCTCAGAAACTTTTCAACATAGAGGAATAAGGATTGGGCTAGGGGACGTGATATTATTTAAAAACTGTAATATTTCGAAAACTATTGATGGTAGAGCGTTAAGGAAAGACTAACGTCGGGCAGGGCCGCCACTTTTGTTTGCTAAGACATGTACAGAGATATTGTTGGGGCAATATGAAACAATTATTACTATGAATTGTTGAATGTTAAATACGAATGTACATACTACATACACATTTGTAAATTTCTGGCACATTAGTTAAAAAACGTAGCAACTACACACCCGGCCAAGAAATCAAATTCGCCTGGGCCTACGTATAGGGTTATATTAACACGTGAACCGATATAGTCAATTTTTACAATGAGTGGTAGTAGACAATAAATTAATAAATTAAAAAATAAAACCAATAATTTTAAATGATATCATGTGAGGCTAAATATTAACAGGTCCAGTTGTTTTGACCCATTTTTACTATGAACGATTTTAGGCAATATAAAATAGAAATGTCTTAATTACAGCATAATCGGTAAAAACATGTCTTCCTTAGAGCGCCAAGAAGTCACGGTACCTTTATATACAGGGTGGCTGATATGTATTGCAACCAACTTCAGATTGCTATCATTTCTAAACCGCTAGTCTGATAGCTGACAGATTTATTTCAGTGACAGTTCATTTTATTGTTTACAAGCTTACAAAAGCATTTTGATCTATTGCATTCGGAAAAAAGTTATTCGTGTTGGAATTCAAGCGTGATACACAGAAAAAATACACAATTTAAAAATGTCAACACATTTATTTGTATGTTACAATTTTTGCAGTTCAACAAATATTGTTATTAAAATTTGGAAAATAAGTTTCATAAACATTCCAAAACTTCTCAAATGAGAAATTTGTCAATATCTTATTTATTTGTTAATATTTTATCGTATTTTGAGTTTGTTATTCAAACTTTACTATGCACACAATATATATTTATGTATGTACATTAAAAATGTCAATATAAATATTCAAATAAAATATACATATTTTTTTGTCGTGCCTTTGCCGTCGCTAACAAATGCGTTTTTAATTAATTTTAAAGAAATATAAGGAGTGCGTACATTAACTGAAAAGTGCGAAAGTGATAACATAATTGGGATAAAAAGGTAGGTGGTATTAAGTGTCACTGTGGTACTGGGTGCTATAAGTTTGTTTCGCTTTTGAAGTTTGTAACACATAAAAATATTGAAGGTAGACGCATCCTAAAATATACACATTTACTAGGAATTACTAGCTAATGCGATTTAACTATGTCCGTCCGTCTGTCTGTCCATCTTAAATTATTCGCTAATTGCAAGTCGTAATTTTACGCCGATGTTGATGAAAATTTCAGAAAGCAACGCTGTAGAATCCACATTTTCAACAGATGTTTTTCAAATTCGACCCAAAGAAAACTTTTGGTCAAAGCATAGATGCATTCGAATTTCAAGCAATCCGACTCAGATTTAGATATAGCTCCCATATATGTATATTTTCATCCTGAGTTGCCTCTTAGCGCTATAGCAGCTGTATCTCACATCAACTCATTCCGAAATTTGGGAGATTGTAATGTATTAATACATGGACGGCTTTGAACAAAATCGGTTCAGATTTAGATATAGTCCACATACCTACTTTTATCATCTGCATCTATAAACTCGCATTTCTTAGCAGATCTTTGAAAGATTTAACAGGTAACTGTTTATTGAACCAAAAACGGACGTTGTGTAACTTTGGTCCAGAATTAGATGTAGCCCACATTCAAGGCGCTAGAATTATAAAATCATTAGAAAAACAGCATCGATAAAACTTGACACTAATTCTTTTGAGCTCTTTAAGTATATTATGGTATATTATAGTCGGCTCTGGTTGATTTTAGCTCTTCCTTACTGGTTTTAAATTAAAATTTATTTACTCAGTTCCAGAGACACATACAGAGGCAGTCAAATATATGCGTTCAGAAAATATTACAGCAAATGCCGTGGACCTGTTTGGAGGAAGTGCTAAAGCATATTATGCTTTACCTGTGTGCCATCTTTATGGGGCCAAGATTTTATATTTAATAAAGCCAAAAACATCCTCCTTATCTCTAATGGTGTGTTCGTTTCTGGAAAAATGTTGCCCGTCGACGTCAAATACTAGAAAATATGTACCCCTTTTGAATTGAAGTGGTGCGGTGCGGTCCCTATACATAAACTTAAATCCCAATTCAAATTTCCAAAATGTGTTATAAGAGTTCAGTTTTCTAAATTATATTCTTGCGACGAAGGTAAAGTATTGCATCAAATATTATTGTTTATTAAAATAATGTTTTGTATTTTGTTTGTCCTTTCGTCTATTATTTTCAGTAGAGTCCGAGTTATTGGATTTATTGTGAGGAAGTCGGCGGTAAGATTTTGAATAAGTAAATTTAATACTTATAAACATTCCATCATTTGTTCTTTTGTTTATTTTCACTTTTAAATGAATCCTTTAATATAAATAAATGTCGTTACAACGATGCGGATAAAGATACTGTTTTATTCAATAATGTTATTATTTATTAATTGCATAAATCCACTGATTTCCAGGAGAAATAACAAATTTGGTTGTTAATATGACAATATATTTGTTGAATTTAAAGGCAACATATTTTCAATAAATTATTTGAAAATATATTTGTTGAGCAAAATCAAAAATATTTTTAATAAACAAATTACAAATATTGTAGTTGAAATGAAAATATGTTTGTTGATTAAAAAAAGAAAAAATTCCCAATAAACGAGTCACAATTTCCGTTTATGGAACTTCACTTTTCTTTATCACAGGAATTTTGAAAATTTTTGTATTTGAGTTTTTGAAAATTTTTGTTGAATTGAACATTTTGTTTTTTCTGTGTAGTGTGATTGCTTTATATTTGGGTGGAAAAACACAAGTGGCTATCGTTAGAGCCCTCCATTTCTCGTACCATTGCTCGTTACCGTGATACTGGCAGTGTTGCATCGCGTCCAAAAAGTGGACGAAAAAAACGGTAACAACACCAGAAATGATCCGAAAAGTGAAGGCCAGATTTGATCGAAATCCAAGCCGCAGTGGTAGAAAAATTGCTCGTGAGCTGAACATATCGCGAGAACGGATACAGCACATATTAAAAAATTAGCTTGGACTAAAGCCATTGAAGTTCCAAAAAGTGCAAGAGCTCACCGATGCACAAAAAAAGTTAGACTGGAAAGAGCCAGGGAGTTGCTTCGCTTGCACGAAAGTGGCCAGTTACCGAATTTGGTTTTCTCCGATGAGAAGCCATTCCAAATTGAGCAGTTTGTGAACAAACAAAATGATCGGGTTTACTTGCCAAAGAGGTCAGCTGAAAATTTACACCTTCGATTGGCCACCTGAACTCAAGCGCCGCTGATGGTAATGGTGTGGTGTGATGTGATGGTCGCTCCCCGCTCGTATTCATCGACCATGGGGTCAAAAAAAAATGCCGAATATTATCGGGAAAATGTCCTAAAGACAGTACTGAAGCCCTGGGCAGACAAACATTTCGGTCGCAGACCATGGACATTCCAACAGGACTCAGCACCATCGCACTCAGCACGCGTCAACCAAGAATGGCTTAAAAAGGAGGTTCCTCGCTTCATTTCTACCGCACAATGGCCACCAAGATCTCCGGATCTCATTCCGTTGGACTTCTGCGCCTGGGGCATTTTAGAGAGTAAGGTTCGCACTAAAAAATACCAAAGTATCGATCATCTCAAGACGGCGCTTCGCCGGGAATGGGCCAAAATACCGCAGAGCGGCCGTGCCAAAGGCCATAATTCGTGCCAAAGGTGGCCAATTCGAACAAATCTAAACTGTTTCTAAAATTTTATGTTATTTCCGACATTTTTTGCATTTGAACAATAAAATTTAAAAAAAAATTAAAAAAATATAGCGCTTTACTTTGTTGCATTACATATCAGCCACCCTGTAGGTATATATCAAAACATGGACCAATGTACCCAATTATCTTCATTGATGGTTTAATGCAATATAAAATATAAATGCTCAAATTACAGCCAAATGATAAGCCATGTGCTCTCTCATCAAGAAATCTAGTCCAAAGGGACCTTTATATGGGCGCTGTATGAAATCATCTACCGATATGCTTCATTTTTACTAGGGACGTTTTAGTGGGATATAAATTATAATTGTTTAAGTTCTAGCCAGATCAATTGAAACATGTGTTCTCTAGAGCGTCAAGAAGTGACCCTTATATGGACACTATGGATATATCTCATTTCACAGTATAGATCGAAATGACTACTTTGAAGATAGATAGCTCTACACAAACTGCAAAAATTCTGACAAATCGATTGAAAAATTTGCTATTTATGACATAAATAAGCAAATTGAAAGCGATCTCTATATGGTGACTACAGAGCAAGTTTAGCAAAATGTACCAGAATTATTCTCGTAGTGTGTGTAAATATTTTTTCGTTTTTAATTTTTTAAAATTCGTTGTAGTTTTAGTGGTACAGAACTCTAAAGTTGTCTCAAGGATTTTTCTCAGCTTTGTTAACAGCTGAACCTGTCCTCTGAGGCTAAATACCTTGGTATCATACTTGACCGGAAATTGAGATGGAAAAGAAACACATAGGATAGAGGCAAGAAGGGACTAAACGCACTATACTCGTACAGAAACTCCATTGGTAAGAGCTGGGGGCTCAAGCCAAGTACCATCCATTGGATGTAAACAGCTATAGTGCGTCCTATACTTAACTATGGCTCAGTGGAGTAGGGCGACAGAAGTTAAATATCAGCTTGAAAAGTTGGAGAGAGTACAAAGAGCGGCATCATTATTAATATCCGTACGAGAAATAACCTATTGAACCTACAATCTGTAGGTCAGACTATTTGTCACCAGTTCAGAAATTCTCCTCAAATCTCGACATAATGATCCCCCAAAGAACAGACTGGTCCTGCGGCAATCTTCCTTTGGAGGGCCACGCAAAATACACTGACATTTCTAAGATGGATGTAGGCACAGGGGCAGGCATTTTCAGCGAATCTCTTGGCATACATATCGTCGACTTAGAATCTACAATAATTTTTTCCTACCTCGTCTAGTTTTCGAGATAGTGGCAGGGTAAATCGATTAAACTCTGATTTACGGGAAATAATTTTAATATTTTTGTTGTATGTCTTCATTTTCCTATCGCCCTATATTTTTTACTCACTCTTTTACGTTATTTGGATCACAATATGTAAATTACTCTCTTTCCATACCGATCCTCTTTGTGGTCCATGTAATACAAATACGAAAAAATATTAAAACAAAAGTGGATACGGACCAAAATGCCATGTAAAAAATTGTTATAACTTGCTTATTATACCCTACACCACACTGTGGTACAGGGTATTATAAGTTTGTTTCACGGCATATGTTTGTAACACCTGAAAATAACACAGCTAGACCCACCTTACAGTATACCGATCGACTCAGAATCACTAGCTGAGTCGATTTAAGCATGTCCGTCCGTCCGTCTGTCCATGTAAAGTTGTTCGTCGACTACAGGTCGCAATTTTTTTTCTGAAATTTTGCAGTTTAGAGTATTTCGCAGCTGTTAAGATCGCTATTTGGTTGAAATCGGTTCAGATTTAGATATAGCTCCCATATATATCTTTTGTCCGATTTGGCCCTTTAGTCCTATAGAAGCTGTATTTCACATCCAATCGTTTTGAAATTTTGAATGGTAGAGTTTCTTGATCCATGAACCAACATTGCCGCATTTGAAGAACATCGGTTAAGATTTAGCTATAGCTCCCATATATATGTTTCGTCCGATTTGGCCCTTTAGCCCTATAGAAGCTGTATTTTACATCCCATCATTTTGAAATTTAGAATTGAAGAGTTTCTTGATCCATGAACCAACACTACCGAATTTGAAGAAAATCGGTTAAGATTTAGCTATAGCTCCCATATATATGTTTCGTCCGATTTGGCTCTTTAGTCCTATAAAAGCTGTATTTTACATCCAATCGTTTTGAAATTTAGAATGGTAGAGTTTCTTGATCCATGAACCAACATTGCCGAATTTGAAGAAAATCGGTTAAGATTTAGCTATAGCTCCCATATATATGTTTCGTCCGATTTTGCTCTTTAGTCCTGAAGAAGCTGTATTTTACATCCAATCATTTTGAAATTTAGAATGGTAGAGTTTCTTGATCCATGAACCAACAATACCGAATTTGAAGAAAATCGGTTAAGATTTAGCTATAGCTCCCATATACATGTTTCGTCCGATTTGGCCCTTTAGTTCTATAGAAGCTGTATTTTACATCCAATCGTTTTGAAATTTAGAATGGCAGAGTTTCTTGATCCATGAACCAACATTGCCGAATTTGAAGAAAATCGGTCAAGATTTAACTATAGCTCCCATATATATGTTTCGTCCGATTTGGCCCTTTAGTCCTATAAATGCTGTATTTTATATCCAATCGTTTTGAAATTTAGAATGGTAGAGTTTCTAGATCCATGAACCAACATTGCCGAATTTGAAGAAACTCGGTTAAGATTTAGCTATAGCTCCCATATATATGTTTCGTCCGATTTGGCCCTTTAGTTCTATAGAAGCAATATTTTTTATCCAATCGTTTTGAAATTTAGAATGGTAGAGTTTCTTGATCCATGAACCAACATTGCCGAATTTGAAGAAAATCGATAATGATTTAGCTATAGCTCCCATATATATGTTTCGTCCGATTTTGCTCTTTAGTCCTGAAGAAGCTGTATTTTACATCCAATCATTTTGAAATTTAGAATGGTAGAGTTTCTTGATCCATGAACCAACAATACCGAATTTGAAGAAAATCGGTTAAGATTTAGCTATAGCTCCCATATACATGTTTCGTCCGATTTGGCCCTTTAGTTCTATAGAAGCTGTATTTTACATCCAATCGTTTTGAAATTTAGAATGGCAGAGTTTCTTGATCCATGAACCAACATTGCCGAATTTGAAGAAAATCGGTCAAGATTTAACTATAGCTCCCATATATATGTTTCGTCCGATTTGGCCCTTTAGTCCTATAAATGCTGTATTTTATATCCAATCGTTTTGAAATTTAGAATGGTAGAGTTTCTAGATCCATGAACCAACATTGCCGAATTTGAAGAAACTCGGTTAAGATTTAGCTATAGCTCCCATATATATGTTTCGTCCGATTTGGCCCTTTAGTTCTATAGAAGCAATATTTTTTATCCAATCGTTTTGAAATTTAGAATGGTAGAGTTTCTTGATCCATGAACCAACATTGCCGAATTTGAAGAAAATCGATAATGATTTAGCTATAGCTCCCATATATATGTTTCATCCGATTTGGCTCTTTAAATCCAATCGTTGTTATACTCTACACCACACTGCGGTACAGGGTATTATTTAAGTATAAAATGTCCCAAAAGTAAATTTATGTAAACAATTTATACATGAATTACAAAATTTATATATCAGAGTTATTCAACATTACGAAAGTGGTGTAGGGTATATAGTCGGCCCCGCCCGACTTTAGCCTTTCCTTACTGGTTTTTTAATGTAATGGCATAGAAATGCATGCGAATCATACAAAAACTGTTGGAAACCCTATGGAATAAAAAGTATGTAACTCTTCAGTCACGTTTTTACTCAAACAATAAATTGCGCTTTTCTCCGATCATACAAAATGGCGTATGGAACACAATAGCATTGAGCCGACGATGCTATTGTCCTACAGGTTAGCCGACACCTGCAGCGTTTTTCAGGCGGAGATATTTGCTATACTGCAAACCCTCAGCTTGATAAATCGAGGAAAACTCGGGCAAGATGCTCACATAACAGTCTATGTTGACAGTCAGGCTGCTCTGAAGGCACCGAAGTCAACCACTATTAAGTCAAAGGCGGTTAATGAGTGTCGATTGGGACTACAGCATTGGCAGATAGAATCCGACTGTGCTGGGTTCACGGACACTGTGATATCGCGGGGAACGAGAAGACTGACGAACTCTCGCGAAATGAATCAGCGATGGACGCTGCAAGTGTTGAGCCATCACTATATCTCCCCTTATGTGAATTCTGCAGTAACATAGAGAGTTTCTACAAAGACCTGGCAAACCAGAAATAGTCGAGCAGATCTGACTGTAAAATCACTAAAACTCTATGGCCAGCCATATCAAAATCTAGGACCAAAGATCTTCTTAACCTCACAAAGAGGGACATTCGTGTAATGATAGGCACGCTGACTGGCCACTGTAATGTTAGATCTTTAACATCAAGGTGGCAGAGTGATTCTGCCAGCTACAGTCGACGACTCTGTGAGAATGAGGAGGAACTGGAGACAATCGAACAACTTCTCTGTCAATGTCCTTCTCTATCATGACGAAGACATCGCTACCTAGGTGAATACATACACGATACAAAATCGGGAATCTCTATTATCCCACGATATTGATAGAATCATGGGCTTCATAGGTTGCTTGAGATGGATGGTCTAATATCAACACATCAACAGGCGAGGTTTTTGGTACTCCCCCTCTCCTGAAAAGCCTTCTCTCCTCTCTCTTATCTATACGCATCACCTCCTTCATTTTCTACGACCTCTCCCTCTTCTTTTACTCATCTTCTCAGGACGAACACAATGGACCAAATGGTCTCCAAGTGGAGTGGTGCACGCCGGCAATGGCGTCCTTAACCTAACCTAAAATTGCAATATCTACTTAACCGCTTCACGTATTTTGAAGATAATAATACTACTACTTCTCTTCAATGCAGAGGAATTGAACATGAATGTCCTTGTGTTGCAAGGAGTTCAAAATATAGAAAACATTCTTAATCTGTGAATATCCTGGAAAGTATCAATTCAGGTCCTTAATTTTTGTGGTACTAAAGGTTCAAACTATTCATGAAAAACTCTAATTGGAGCCTTCATGGACGTAAAAGATATAGAAATTTTATGGAGTAAATATTAGATTTATTCCTTTGTATTTTTAAATAGAATTTCAGGTTGGACTAATGTAACTTCTTAACGGCATGACCGATTGATAACATTTTTACACATTATATCTAAAATATTCTGCTGTATTTGAAAGAGGAGTATCAGAGCTTTCACTGGTATTTATATTTTCAAAAAGCGTAAATCAGTTAATAAGATATGACAAATTTAACAAATAGTAATTTTGACAAACAAAACCCCAGAGGTAGTTGAATTTGGACCTTTGTACTCGTACCACAAAAATAATAATGCATCATAAAAACGCCCAAAAAAATCCCCACAATAGAACAATTATTTTGCAATAGTATCAAAATCAATGGGGGTCTTTTTAAAATGTGTTTTTTATTTAATTTTAATAAAAAAAAATTTTAAATATAAAAAATACACTAAAAATTGCAGTAAAATTGAAAAAAAATTGACTTTATTTTGTTATTTTTTTAAAACAAGACACGCCGCCCTATAAATAATGGTCCCGTTTTTTTTTGTCCTGTGGTCAATTCCTAAAAGTAATAGGCCCTTATTCATAAAAATTTAATGAAGGTTTGAAGAACGCTTTCACACTGCTAAAGCGTTCCTCAAACTTTCTTTAACTTTTTATGAATATGGCCCATAAAAATTAACAATTGTGTTAAGGAAAAACCTGACTTTTAGAGGTTATTTAAACCGAATATAGCCCCTAATTTCGCAATCGCTGAAACGAAATAGTTTGCGAATATACCAAAAAAAAAACGCGAACTTTTTTTGACGCCACTCTATTGATCAAAAGTCTTAAGGGCCTGTTGCTGTAACTTTTTTTCGTTCGTCTACTGCGAACGATCAAAAATCACTCAATTATTCCGAGAAATCTATAGATCACAGAAGTTTATAATTCGTTGTGTCTGTAGGAAATCATGTAAAAAGCTTGTTCCTAAAATATTTCTAACCTGCGTTTTATAGAATTCAAGTAATAGCTGAGAGAATTTTGATCGTTCGCCGTAGACGAACGAAAATAAGTTACAGAGACAGGCCCTAAATGTCCTAAACGGATTTCCGCCGCACCTACTTAGGCCCTTATGTCATTCTTTGATGTACTACATTTTCGGCCCTTAGAAAAAGATATATACCATTTTCTAATAAATGCCGCTGAGCAAGTTGTAAGGAAAGGCCCCCATGTCGCAGGCCCTTTCACTGCAATTTCTGAAGGAACGAGTATTTCATTGCTTCTCCATCCATTCTCTATCCATTCACACGCTAAAGATAAATACAATATAACCATGAAAGTTATCAGGCAAGTGATGGAATAGTATAACAACACTAACTTTTCATTCACTTCCCCCTCCTTCCAGTCACCGATGCTTTCGCGGTCCTCTTCCCCCCTCCTCATCACTCACACAAATCCAGCAGCTATCATTCACCACAAGTAAAAAGTGTCCGGAAAAAGTGGAAAGTGGAGAGGCAAACTAAAGTTGATTATAAAATATATTTCATCACCGGAAGCGTGATGCGTTATGTGTTTTTAGCTCTAAGCTTAAAACTTTAAAACAAAAAAACTTTCCTCGCAAACTTACTCCGTCGCTGCTTCCGAACCTTCCGCGCAAAAACCGCAGACACAAATGTTAGCCAATGTAGCAGCCCCGAAGACCCGGGAATCAAGCAGAGCAAGCACAGTTACAACACTGAATGCGCTGGGGAAAGGGAAATGGGAGCGAAAAAAATAAAAACAAATATAAAAAGGATACTTCTAAGAATGTTGCTAAGATAAAGAAAATGGTCGCAGCCGTATGATGGCCCTGGCCAAAAGCACTTCGGCGTAAAATAGAAAAAATGTAGAGTAAAAACATTAGATAAAGTTGTAAATTTTAGAAAAAAGTTGCATAGCTGAGACAAAGGAGATGGGAAATGATACCGGTGGAAATGTTTAGTTTTTTAAGCCGACATTCCCCCTTTTGTAGAGGGGATTTCTTGGTCACTCGGTAAGAATAGGTAATGGATTGGGTCGAACAATGTTTTCCTAATGTAACCAATATAGATGGAAACATAGGGATAGAAACATAGTTTATCATCACCTGAGACTTTTTTCATGTTATGATACCCTATACCAGCTTGTTAGTGCAAAATAAACACACATATACATAGTTCTTCAATTACTTACATTTCACTTTTCATACCAAATCGGGAGGTGTATACTTATATATAAATAAATCTGAGTCGATTTTTTTAAATTTCAAACAGATTAGATACAAAATGCATCCTTTATAGCGTTTTGATGGCAAATTTAAAGCTGACCCGATTTTTTCACATTTGAAATTATTTGTTCTTTTATCAAAAACTTAACTCTGCCAAATGTCACAATGATCGTTGTATATATACTATATATGGGGGCTAAATCTGAACCGATTTGTTTAAACTCGGCAGTATTCATGCATAGTTCAAGAAACTTCTTTGTGTCCAATTTCATACGAGTTGGTTGAAAACTGTGGCTGCTGTAGCGCTATTATATCAAATCAGAGATACATGTATATGGGGGCTACGTCTCAATCTGAACCGATTTCCACCAATCTAATTAGGCATCGTCCTTGAGAAAAATAAGAAGTCACTGCCAAGTTTCGTATTTATCGGAGCGAATTTGCGACCTGTACTTTAAATAAAAAATACATGTGTGAAATCCTGTGTTGCGGACGTTACATTCGTACTCATTTTGTTTTACTAATATTAATCCCATTAGCGTTTTGAATTCAATATTTTCAAATAACATTCAGCAACAACAATTATTTGAGCGTACTTTGAAATGACACTTCAAGTTTTACAGAAATATTTTGGAGGAATGCATATTCGTGACGAAAGTGTCGTTGCGGACTTTACAAACATGGAAGTAGGTTTGCATGTTAACGTGAATTTGCATCTCTATCCCCTCACCTTACAGGGAGGAGGGTATATATCATGTGCTACGGGCCAAAGGCGTAACGCATTGAAGAAGTGACCTAATATCCAAAGTATATTCGGCGGAAATCCGTTTTAGGACATTTTAAGTCATCTACGATAACTCTCGAAAGGAGTAACGGAATGACTTCAAATTTGGTATGTGATAATATTTTGTTCTATCTCAGTCTAAGTTCGAATATGGCCCATATTGGTCCACTCCTTCTAGTACCTCCCCCACAAAGGGTTAACATTTAGTGAAATATTGATTACACTGTGCAACAGTGAAAAAAATACACGGACTTGACAGTATAGGTTCGATTCTACTATCAAAGGGTAATATAACCCTATACTCGGTTTGGCGAAATTGGTGACCAATTTTGTTTTATGGGCCTCCAAAAATTCTGAAAATCAGTGGGCCCCTCGAAAAAGGTGTCATCAGCTTTTGTCCAACAACTAATTCAGACTTGGTGATACCGCTTAACTATGTTTGGGAATAATGTAGCTAGGAATATGCTGAATAAAGTTTCTTAAAATTTTTCGCGAAAAAAAATTTTTCCGATACTTTTTTTTGAAAAAGTGAAGGCAAAAAATATTTTTTTTCACGCAAAACTTCCGGGGACTCGTAATTTTTCACTAACAATGCTTGGCAAAATTGTAGCCAACGTAAATCTGAACAACTTTTGTGAACATATTAATACAATCTGAACGTGTCTAGGCACCATAAATAGCTCAAAAAACCACATTGTACCCCAAAAATTTAAGTATTTCACTGTTATGTAGCAAAAATATATTTTTTTGGTATAGGGCATGTACAGCAACTTTATAGAAAATATTACGGCCAATATTTTTGTGGAACATTTTAACCCTCTAGCTCCCCCACATAACTGTAATTTTTGGCCCCATTTTAACAAATAGTAAAAAACACCCCTTAAAATGGGGAGAGAGGGGATGAAATGTTCTACAAAAATGTTCGGAAAAATTACGAGTCCCCGGATGTTATGCTGAAAAAAGTGAAAACATTTTTTTTTCCTTCACTTTTTAAAAAAAAAGTACCGGAAACAATTTTTTTCCCAAAAAATTCTAAGAAACATAGTTAAGCGGTATCACCAAGTCGGAATTAGTTGTTGGACAAAAGCTGATGACACCTTTTTCGAGTGGCCCACTGATTTTCAGAAACTTTGGGGGCCATAAAAAAAATTGGTCACCAATTTCGCCAAACCGAGTATAGGGTTATACTACCCTTTGATAGTATAATCGAACCTATACTGTCAAGTCCGTGTATTTTTCAGAAAGTGTTCATTTGTTGCACAGTGTTATCTAATAACTTCTATACTACTTATCGACATCACATGCAATTCCTCACATAGTAATATTTTATCTTTCCTCATATAGTAATATTTTATCTTTCGCTTGAGAAAAATGGGCGAGGTACCTTTTTGGTACCTCCCACATAAAGTGTAGACAAATTTAACTGCTTAAGGGTTTTCCAATAAGAGTGATATGATTTCTTTGAAAAAAGTTTTTTATTTAATGTGAAGTACAGTCGACACAATTAAGTTCTAAATAAAATGACATTCAAATGTCGTCCACGACTTCTTCTGCAGGAACGAATTCGATGAACCCAATTTTCGAGCACTTTCCCACTAAATCAAGTCATATGTCATGAATGGCACGTTCAATATTGACATGTAAAGCTTGAAGAGAGTCTGGTTTATTTCGAAAGACCAATGACTTCAAATAACCCCACAAGAAATAGTCTAATGGTGTTAAATCATAACTTCTTGGAGGCCATTCAATAGCACAATTTCTTGAAATAATCGAATCTCCAAACTTTTCTCGCAACAATTCAATTGTTACATTTGCTGTGTGGCACGTAGCCACAATCGGTCAATGGCAAATAGATAGCTCTTAACGAGAGCTAAAATATTGCTCATGGGTGTCAAGGTCGTAGTTCGACTGGAGAGTGTTTATTTTGATTTAAAGAAATGTACATAGCATCATTTTCAAATGTGAACGGAAAGTTTATTTTTGCTGTAGCTCCTTAACGGTACGTATGATCGGGAATTTTCCGCGGACTTTTCATAAAAAATACTAATTTTATTTTTAAATTTTTTTTCGGTCACTTTTCGCGGAAACAAAAATATAAATTGCGATATCTCAGAATAGATCTAATTTTTTTCCTTAAATTTTTTATTAAAAATGGTCCATATTTACTATACCGGTGGTGTAAATTTTGGAATGAGGACGACATAGGTAGTTACATTATAATAACTGAAAATCTTCACAAAATTACAAAGAAATGGCCTCCATGACTTCTTCTGCAGGAACGAATTCAATGAACCCAATTTTCGAGCACTTTTTCCACTAAATCAAGTCGTATGTCATGAATGGCACGTTCAATATTGACTTGTAAAGCTTGAAGAGAGTCTGGTTTATTTCGAAAGACCAATGACTTCAAATAACCCCACAAGAAATAGTCTAATGGTGTTGAATCACAACTTCTTGGAGGCCATTCAATATCAAAATTTCTTGAAATAATCGAATCTCCAAACTTTTCTCGCTACAATCGTTCAATGGCAAATAGATAGCTCTTAACGACAGCTAAAATATTGCTCATGGGTGTCAAAGTCGTAGGTCGACTGGAAAGTGTTTTTTTGGATTTAATAAAAAAATGGACTTAGCATCATTTTCAAATGTGAACGGAACGTTTATTTTTGCTCTAGCTCCTTAACGGTACATCGGATCGGGAATCGGTCAATGGCAAAAAGATAGCTCTTAACGAGGGCTAAAATATTGCTCATGGATGTCAATGTCGTAGGCAAACTGGAAAGTGTTTTTTGATATAAAAAAAATGAAAAATTAGCGCCGAAAAATTGGAGAACGATTATTTTGATAATAAAACTGAATAATTTGTAAACGTTGCTCTTAAGATATACTCTCCATGATGAAATTGTAAACACTATTGAATACAATGAAAAACAAATGACAGATCATGACATATTACAAATGGCCGAAACGTCACTTCAAAATCATATCGTCCCTATTGGAAAAGACGTTAGTATTCAGATAAGCCTTATTTTCCATTTAATCACTTAAAAATTTATGATTTTTTAACAGAAAGGAAAACTGAATATAATTTGGAATATTTAGAAGTTTAATATGCAATCTCCCTAAAACATGCTAAATCGACTTAATGAAGGTATCGATTTATATTCCTCAAGTTTTCACATATAAGCGCTGTAGATGTCATGTGTAATATCATATGATTATTAATTTTTGAAGATATTATGTTTTAGATTCTTGAACACTGCTAAATTTTACGAACCATTTATGTAAAGGCCAAAATTCGATACGGACCACATATAGATTATCGTCGGTGCGCCGACAAAAACTCCTATGTGTAATTTTTCGATTTTTTTATTATCGAATTAGAACGTCCTAGCGGTCAAACGACTACCCACCAAAGCATTTTGCGCTATCTTGACCGGTTCCGAAGTTACCAAAAACTCCTATGTGTATCCCTCTATAGCAATGCTCCGACAAAAACTCCTATGTGTTGTAGGCACAGCCTGTCCCAAGGGATAGAAGGTTGGCTTAGATTCACGCCGAAAAAAGACTAATGAGGTTTTGTTCAGAATCATCCCCTCTATTCGCCAATGAATAGATCAAAATTGGATCTGCTTCCACTCGCGATTTATCGCGAAAACAGCACTTTTACTCAAAACAAAATTAATAGCTTTGATTTGTAAAGAAAACCGCGGAAATTTAGAACTGTAACACAATTTCCTTCAAATATGATTATTTGCAAGACGCTTTGTAACGTCCGCGACATTTGCCATGTTTTTATATTGCGAATTTTGTGTAATCCATAAAATCGACTTATGCCGCCAAATTTTTCCTAAAATATTAATAAGATTAACATATTTGCATTCTGAGGTATAGATTAATATCAGCATTTTCGCGAAAAATATCCATCGACGAATAAATTTTGTACAAAAAAATATTTATTATATTTTACTATATAATGCTATTATCTCGCGAATGAACAGTTCTAGGGAAAAGTAGTCAAAGGAAGTTTGGGAGATAAGCGAAAGGCCTACAACTCTTTCTTTAAGAAACTAAATTTATAGTAATTTGGTAAGGATTTACAGTGTGTTAAAACTTTTGTATGCTTTTCCCTTTATATGAGGCATATTTTGATTTGACACATTGTAAATACCTACCAAACTATTATAATTTTTTTGTTAAAGAAAGACTTGTAGTCGTTTTTAATATCTCCCAAACTTTCTTTGACCACTTTTTCCTAGGACTAACCGTTCGCGTAATAATAGAATTATATAGTTAAATAATTCTGAATTTAAATGTTTTTTGTTCGAAATGTATTTGAAGAAAGTTGTAGTTTGCACTTTCTGTAAATGAGAAAAACCTAAACTTGGAGAGAAAGAGAAGGCACGTAGTTTCGTGAAAACTACTACACGAGCGAACACGTAATGTTGAAGTGATTGCCTTATGCTATGCGGGAGAAAAAATAAGAGACCAAGTTAAGTTTTTATAAGTGTTTATTAAACCTTTCCTTAGAGTTGAGATGTGGTTCCCTCGGCTGCCGTGAATAAAAGAGGCAGATTCAAGGTTTTGTTTATTTGAGAAACCTCGGTTTTTAACAGAAATGGCGGAGATCAAAATGAAATTGGCAATTACAATTAAGCCAAGTTTTAGCAATATTTTACAGAGCTGGGAAATATAAAATTTAATGTGAACTTAAATTTCTATTACAATTAAAGAAATGTTCAGCAAGATTGAACATACTCCCCCCCTTGGCACAAAGGGCCAATATGATGGGTGGAAGAGGGAGTCTGTTAAAGAAGAGCGTTGATTGATCGTAATGATTCCAATGTAGGTGAGTGGTGGTGTGTTGTTTTGCGTTGTGTTGATAATGATGAAGTGCATTTAAAATCTCGGAGTTTCAGGGATGAAAGGTGGCATTTTTGTCCATGATTTGGGATAACGAGAAGTATGTGGAAAATCGAGCAATGTGACTTGCGTGTACCCGTGGTATCTGCATCTATATTGGCTGAGTGTATTTGTGGGCAAGAATCGTGGTATTGTGCCCTCGTCTCGTTTTAATAAATTAAGAATTGCGCCGCGATGTAAGTTTGAATAACCATAGGATATTGTTGGTTGTATTCAATTTGTGTGGGATTTGAACCAAGGACCATCAATTCGTAAATCCGAAGCGCTTTCACTGCGCTACGATGCCAGTTGGAATTAAGCCGTCTAGAGAGATAGAAAGAGAGAATAAGTAAATGTTAAAATTTGAAATATTTTATTTATTCAGTAGGACTTCTTCCGCGTTTTAATTTCCGACCACATTGGTGAATTGACTAAGTCGCAGTGAATACTATTTGCCGCGATTTTAGCAGCAAATGTCTTCCCGGGCGGGCCAGAATTTCCATATCCTCAGCAACCTTAGTCCAATAAGTTTCATTCTGGGATCCACTGAACTTTCCATTCTTGTTTTATTTTAATAAAGACCCGTGCTGAAAATATGAAAAAGGATATTTTTTGTCCTAGAGTTGAATCCAGAGCCTCATCTTGCCGGAGGCGCCATTTGTGTGTTCTTCTCTGTTGGCATTGAAGTGATGTTGATAGATTAATACAAACCCATTTGCTACCACATATTTTATTTTACGAGACGAGTCGAGACGAGAGTTTGAGTTTTTTAATTACCATAATGAAAGCGGAATTGCTATATCCTACATTTCGAATTGCATGCATGTGCAACATATTGGAAATGCATAAGAAATTTTTAAATGTTTAAAGAATTTTCGAAGTTTGCGCTTTGGTCGGGATTTGAACCACTGACTTCATTGGTTATCAGTCCGACGTCCTATGCACTAAGCTATCATAAGCTGTTGGCCCAAGTCGGCAGTTGTGGTATTTGTGAGTGGCGATTTAATTGTCACATATTTTGTTAAGCTGTTGAGACGAAGTTATATGCAATTTTCTTCATTATTATGCATTTTCATGCTTTAAACATAATTTTATTAATTTTTTAACAAGAAAAAATTACTTTGAAAATTTTCCCTGAGTGGGGATTGAACCCGCGACCTCCTGGTTTCCAGCCGGATGTTCTAGCACCGAGCCACTGGCGGATGCTGTAATTGCCTGGCTATTGAAGTGGTGCGTGTGACTAAACCTGTAATGATTTGCAAGAGTCTTTTGACATCGTAATCGCATTGATTCTATTTATAGAATTGTATGGGAATGAGATGAAACTAATATGTATGTAAATACATAACAAAAGAAAATATTATACATATATATGCATGTTATGTGTTTTTGTAAATACATGGTAAATTCTATATATAGAATTCAGGAGGATGAAAGACCGGAAAATATGCTAACATTTATTTACATTAGGCAACACTTTCTCTCTCTCATTTATTTATGATCGTTAAGTTGAACTGGAAAAAATTAAAAAACAGCAAATTTATTTGCACGAATGGAGGATCGATCACTCGATTATAATAATGACAGTCGAAGGAATACACCACTGCACCATGAAGGCTGTGTAAAAATTAGCATTTTAAACTTTAGCAAACTGGCGCACATATTGCAGATTTTATACATATAGAAATAATATTTGAGGAACTTGCATTCATCGCAAACAATAAGAAACTGGGAAAGGTCACAAAGGAAAATATGTTATGAAATGCACTTTTCACGTTCTTAAATTTATTTTGGATTAATAATGCAATTTAAGCAATTTTAAACGAAAAAGGAAATTGATGTGGCGGTATTAACTTGTAATTGTTGGCACGGTTTCGATTTTTTAGCAAATTTTCTTCGTACAATAGCGAATTATTGTTATTTTTACGAATTGTATGAATAATTTGTGTGTTTTGAGCGAAATAAGTATTATTTGGTGTGTTTCACTGCACTGAGAGATGAGAGAACATATGTATGCGAAACATATGTTTTTTAATCTGCTGATGAGATTTTGGATGTGTTTAGTTGGTTTTGATCGTGCGGTGTCGCAAGCGATTAGTAAGTTGGTGAAATGGACTGTATAAATAAATAATTGGTTTTTAAGGTAAATTAAATATATGTACCTGTTACATATACGATGCGGTATGTAGAGCGGTGTTCTATACCAGTTAGTTAGTCGGTATAGAGACAAAGAGAATATAATATACCTCCTATTCGGTATATGCTCAGTTATCCACGACAGCGAGAGAATTAAAAATGATAAGAGTAGGCGGGTGTTCCACAGTGCTGCTTCAAAGGAGGCTCGATAGGACCATGAAGAAAGTTGTAGTTTGCACTTTCTGTAAATGAGAAAAACCTAAACTTGGAGAGAAAGAGAAGGCACGTAGTTTCGTGAAAACTACTACACGAGCGAACACGTAATGTTGAAGTGATTGCCTTATGCTATGCGGGAGAAAAAATAAGAGACCAAGTTAAGTTTTTATAAGTGTTTATTAAACCTTTCCTTAGAGTTGAGATGTGGTTCCCTCGGCTGCCGTGAATAAAAGAGGCAGATTCAAGGTTTTGTTTATTTGAGAAACCTCGGTTTTTAACAGAAATGGCGGAGATCAAAATGAAATTGGCAATTACAATTAAGCCAAGTTTTAGCAATATTTTACAGAGCTGGGAAATATAAAATTTAATGTGAACTTAAATTTCTATTACAATTAAAGAAATGTTCAGCAAGATTGAACAGTATTCGTTGCGGGATGTTTATGGCGGAAATGCTAGTGCCAATCTATCCCTCAGAAATCATAGAATGTAAATATACATATTAATTTTAATAAATTCGCAATAATATTTTTGTAAAAATTTAGCGGTGTAAGTCGAATTTTTGGATTACAAAAATTTCGCTATAGAATACTATAGCAAATATCGCGGACATTGCAAAGCGTCTTACAAATGTTCATATCTATAAGAAATTATGTTATAGTTTTAAATTTTCGCGATTCAATGTAATAAAGTTCGGTTTTTTGGTTAAAAAATGTTTTTATCGCGATAACTCTGAGTAGAGGGGGTGATTCTGTACAAAACCTCATTAGCCGTTTTTAGCCACACTCCAGGCCAACTTTCGTTTGCCTGTCAAAACTCCTATCAAAACTCCTGTGTGTAATTTGTTGTTTTATAAATATTTAAAATGCTCCAAACAAAACATCCTATGTGTCGATTTTCATGAAAACAATTTACCACGTCATGGGATTTTCACATATACGATTTTTGTTATGATATATTGGTGGTAAATAATTAAAAGAAAAATTCAAAAATCTGAGATATTAAAAATATCACGATTTGACGAAATAGCAACATTTTTTGTCTCTCCTGAAAACTAGTAAAAAACACATAGGAGTTTTCGTCGGCGATATATATCTTTGTCTATAATGTTGCCTATACAATTGTTTTCATACACTATTGACAAAAATAATATATGACAAGCTTACATAGATGAATACGGTACGTTTTAATTAATTCAATGAACGTCTTTCGCCGTTTGTGCTTTATGACAAGCGAGCACTGCATTTTACATCCTCTTCCATTTCTTCAATAAAATCGTTATTTTTGGATGTGGACGTCTTAGATTTTCTAAATGTAATATAGCCTGGTGTACCATAATCAATCAAAAACCGAATTTTTACTTGTTGACGGTTACACCTTTGGTAATTTCAGGTGACGAAATTCTGAATTACACTATTCACGAAGTAAGGGTATACCTTAGACTGTTTACTCAACTGCAACATTTTTACTTTTTTTTTATATGTATGTATAAAAAATTAGCATATCTCCTGAGCTGTTAAATGACGTCAACTAATGTCCATACTCAAAAGGGTCAACTGGTTGACGAAATATAATTTTTAAGTTATGACGTCAAAATCTAAGCCCAATTCCAAATGAAAACCGCCAGAAAGAAGAAACAAGCACGCCAAGTTTCCCTAATTTTAAAAGTTTTGTTCACGGTTTACATATATTGAAATGAGGTGGTGCATAATGAGTTCTTGCTAGAAGGTCATACGGCCAACAGGGAATACGAGTATTACATTATAATAATGCGCCATTCGCGTGAATCAATAAGAAAAAAGTTCGGAAGTGTGCAACTCAAGGTCATGGTCACAATAATAACTTGTTGGTGATGTTTGGTTTAAAACAATACCGTAACCATGTCTCAGATCCAGGATTGCCCTCAGTACATTTTTCCCGTTCTACTTACAGATATGACCCATGAATGGAGGGAGATTTGGCACGATTGAAAAAAGTGCGTATCGGAAATGCTTCAAGGATTGGAAAAGGCTTTTAAACAATATAAGATTATATCTGAGGGGAATTGCATTAAAAAGTAAACCTTTTATTTTTCTCTAAAAAGTATTGATATTTTTTTGATAAAAATAAAAGATCACCGTATTTTCTAACAAACAAGTGGTGAAATATCATTGTAATAGAGTAGGTGTGTAAGGCATACACCCATGCACACATATAAACATATGTATATACAAATATGCAGATAAAGCAATTTAATACTATTGTTCCGCTTTCTTTGCGGTATCACAAACTCACCAACATACATACAAATGCAACTCGTATTATTAACGAATGGTGAATGTCTAAAGTTATTTGGGATAAAAATAACACATCCAACCACCCATTCTTCCAACCACACACACAGGCCGACACATATGTACATATGTATAAAAGGCAGATATGTTTACAAACTCCCACAAAGCAACATATGCACATACATCTGCATATTTTCTTACAAACTATCATAAATTACAAACATAAACTTTATACTCAGAGATCTCTGTTTTCATCATATGCATACGAATTTCTCAAGACTCTAAGCACTGATACACAAACATACAGAGAGAGAGGGAGAGATAGACATGCTAAGACACGATGAAACACCTTCAAGAAGACGCACATACATTCTCTCTCTTCCTATGATACGAAAGGATATGGCTTTGGCAAAAAGTGTGGGTGGGTGTGTGTGTGTGTTTAACCATAAACCAACCGAAACGTAGAAACAAAAAAAGAATTGTTTAGAAACTAAAGAAGCAAAAGTTTCTTAAGGAAACACACAAGTCAGCAATTCTTACTTCCGGTCTGAACGACATTTTCGAAAATAACATTTCGGTGTTCGTTCGTCTGTGTGTCAGTGTGCCTTAGGCCGAGAGGAAGAACATAGATAGTAGATAACAATACGTTTTCTTGTTTTAAAGAAAAATACTTTTAAGTCGACTTTTCAGCTGAATTTTTAACACAATACATTCACACGTATCACACATCTAAACAATACTAGTACAACAGCCTAAGGCTTCGGGATAATAATAGTAATCACAATGAAATAAGTTTATTTTTGTTAGGTTCACTTAAAACTAAATTAGTATTCATGTGTTTACTTAAACACAATTGCCGATTAGAGTGGTTCATATTTCCATGATGCGTTCAAAATATTTGTCCAAATTTCGACATACAGACACTCATTGTGGTAATTTGGAAAAAATGGTAATAGTTCCTGCGGTTCTTAACATTTGTATCAAAGGTATTGAAATGCCTGTATAAAACATTAAAGGGTATACATTTCATTTTAATTATTTGCTACATCAAACATATGAAGGAGACTCTGTATATATTTAGTGGAAACTTGCTTCAGGAAATTTCAAGTCAATTGATATATTTACGTTGGTTCCCCTGTCTGCCTGGAATGCACAATAACTCTCGAAAGGTGTCTTGGTGTTTGGATATGAAAAAACTTTCCGCGCTATAGCTGCCGTGAATACCCACACTCGATTATATACGCGATAGTGTGAGAACTTCGCAAAAGTTTTTGCAGCGTTTCGTAAACGTGGCTCCGTCCGTCTGTCTGTCTGCTGACTGGTGCGCACGATAACTCTCGAAAGGATTAGCCGATTGACTTAAAATTTGTTATGCGGTAATAGTTTTCTCTATCTCCGTCTAAGTGCAAAGATGGTACCTTCTAGTACCTCCCATACAAAGGGTTAAAATTAGTGAAATATTGATTCTTTAATACCTTCTATACTACTTACTCGAATCTTCTGAAATTGTACACATAGTATTAGTTTTTAGTCGCTAACACATCAAGAAAAATGGGCGAAGTGGCCACTCCCTTTGTGGAACGTCCCACACGAATGGATCATTTCGCACCAAAAGTTTACTGCGTATATCTTTAATATCAGTTCATACAATTACTTGCAATTTTGTACAGAGTAATGCTTTTATAGTACCTAGCATCCAGAGAAAAGTGGGGCACGCCCCTTTTGGTACCTCCCACACAAATGGACCATTTTACATCAACAGTTAACAGCTTATAACATTAATACCAGTGCATATAAATGCTTGAAATTGTGTACAGTGTAATGCATTCATGGTATGTAGAGTCCAGAAAAAAGTGACCGTTATTGGCACGCCCCCTTTGGTACCTCCCACACAAATGGAAAATTTTGTACCAAAAGTAAACAGCTTTTAACTTTAATACTAGTACATACTTTAATGTTATTAAAAGCAAATTTAATTTGATAATAATTTAATTAAAACAAAAAAAATAATTTACGAATATTTTTTTTGGGACTCCAGGTGAGAGGATTCATAAAAAAACACTTTCCAGTCGACATACGACCATTTTTGCCATTGAGCGATTCCCGATCCGACTTAACTTTTACGAGCTATAGCAAAAATAAACTTTCCGTTCACATCTGAAAATGATACTAAGACCATTTTTTTTTGAATAAAAAAAAAACGCTTTCCAGTCCACCTACGACCTTGACACCCATGAACAATATTTTAGCTCTCGTTAAGAGCAGTCTCTTTTCCATTGATCGATTGTGGCTACGTGCCACACAGCAAACGAAACAATTGAATTGTTGCGAGAAAAGTTTGGAGATTCGATTATTTCAAGAAATTGTGATATTGAATGGCATCCATGAAGTTGTGATTTAACACCATTAGACTATTTCTTGAATTCATTAGTCTTTCGAAATAAACCCGGCTCTCTTCAATCTTTACAATATTGAACGTGCCATTCAAGACATACGACTTGATTTAGTGGAAAAAGTGCTCGAATATTGGGTTCATCGAATTCGTTCCTGCAGAAGAAGTCGTGGAGGCCATTTGAATGACGCTTTATTTAGAAATTAATTGTATCGATTGTACTTCACATTAAATAAAAAACTTTTGAATTTCCTTTTTTTCAAAGAAATCATATCACTCTTATTGGAAAACCTTGTATATATATAATGACGAAATGATTCCATTCGGTTCAATTCGATGAAAAGTTTTGTTATTTGTCTCCGGCTTAGTCCGCTGCGCGTTATTTCATGCTCATGTTGGCGCCTCCATGTATGCGAAGGATGTCCTCTTCTTCCAGGCCTGCCCTGTGGGGTCCAGTTGATGGCGATTTAAGCTACCTCGTCGGGGGTCTACGCAGCGTGTGACCACCACCTCCACCTCCATTTACGGTTCAATATTTCTACCTCAATAGGCTCATTCACTTGAGATAGTTGTAGGCCAGAATATCCTAAGTATTCGTCGCAGACAGCGGTTAACAAACACCTGCACTACGTGTATATCTCGCGATGCAGCGTTCCATGTCTCACAGCCATACAATAGGTTGTTGGAAATAACCGTTGACTTCCATATTGATCTTAACATACCGAAAGATTGTTTGGCCTTTGATATTCGGTATGCTCCGTCAATGCTAGATCCACCGGTGTTCGTAGCGATGCTACCGAGGTAACAAAAGGCTGTTACATCAGCCAAATCGCTGGTGCGAATTTTGAACCTGCTGCTAGTTACGGTGTTGCAGCGCATATTCTTGCTCGTGGCGGTGTTGATTTTCAGGCCAGCCTTTGCTGCTTCGGTTTCCAGAGATTTGAGCTTTGATGCCATGTCTCTGTAGCTATGCGATAGCAAACATAAATCGTCTGCGTACTCGAGACTTTCAAGATGTTCGTTGAGCCCCCATCTAATAACTCGGTTGGCTACTGTTGCATTTCGCATTATTACGTCGAGTACGACATTGAACAGCAAGGGCGATAGTACAAACCTTTGTCTGAATTGAGTTAGGACATCAAAGCTGTTGCTTATAGCGTTGTCGTGAACGACTCTGCGTTTGACATCTCTGTACAACGACTGGATCAGCGATATAAGTTTTGGTGGAACTCCCTTACAGGTTAGAGTAGTCGAAGTCGATAAAAACCATGTATAGAGGTGACTGCCATTCTGTGGACTGTTCCGTGATCATTCGCAAGCTATTTATATGATAAATGCAGGATTTATGCGGTCTAAAATCGGCTTGGTCACACCGGAGATCTAGCATAATCGCTTTGGAAATCCTGATATTAATATATGTGTTTCTAGCTTAACCCGGTGCGCTTCGCAGCCCCATCATCTATTTATTTGCCTTTTAGGGTACTGTAGAATAGTTATACCTCTTTCTTTCAAAAACAAATGACTATTCCATATGGGGAAAAATTATCTTGTTTATGTTCTTGGCATCAAGGTACAATATTTATCCCTTTTCTTTTCTGTGCCTCTAAACGTCAAAAACAATTTTTTGGACCATATTTTACCTTTTTCGCCTTGTTTATGTTACATGTCTTTAAAAGTTGTAATTAAAAAAGGGTAAAATGAATGCCTAGTTTAAGTTGCAAGACTTACAATTACCACTGGGATCATATTTAATCATTTTCGCTCCATTCATTCAACCCAATGTGTCATAATTTACCATCTTTGCACCACTGTACAACATTTAATCGTTTTTGCCGCAACAGTGCCCACTGAACAATAGTCAACCATTTGTGCCACATTGTACAATATTTAATCATTTTTGTCCCTCTGTACCATAAATAACATATTTTTGCCTATTTATTTCCAAGGTAACGCTTTTTGGCCCGCTGTACCATATTCAACCCACTTTGTCTCACATTACCATTTTTAACTTTATTTTCCCCGCTGTACTATGGTTAACCCTTTTTTGTCCCATTGTGCAATATTAAACCCTTTGTCTTCCTTTAACATATTTAACACTTTTTGCCCCACTGTACCATATTTAATCCTATTTGCTCCACTGTATTATATTTAACACATTTTTGACACACTGTACCATAGTTAACCGCTTTTGTCACACTGTACCATATTTAATCCTTTTTGCCCCACTGTATCATATTTAATCCTTTTTGACCCACGGTATCATATTCAATCCTTTTTGCCCCAATGTATCATAGTTAATAAATTTCTGCCCCACTGTACCATATTTAATCCATTTTGTCCTACTTTACCATATTTAACTATTGTTGCCCCACTCTTCCATACTTAATCCCCCTTTTTGCCCCACTGTACCATATTTAACACTTGTTGTCTCACTGTACCATATTTACAAATTGTCACCACTCTACCATACTTAATCCCCCTTTTTGACCCACTGTACCATATGTTACACTTTTTGTCTCACTGTACCATATTTAACACTTTTTGTCATATAGTACCATATTTAAAATTTATTCCCACTCTACCATACTTAACCCTTAACGTCCCCTGTACCATATTTAATCACATTTTATCCACTGTACCATTTTTGCCCACTTTACAGTATTTAATGTTTTTGACCCACTGCGATCTTCACATCTCAAGTTAAAGTTCCAATTTTATCAGATTGATTCATTTTTGCCCCAATTCATCATAATTAACCCGTTTTGCCCCACTGTGCCTCTTAAAGTTAGAATTTCCAAAAATCGATCCTTGTTCTAGTTTACGTCCCAAGAGCTACTCTAACAGCAAATTTCACGATTCTTGCCATTTGGATTTGGCTGTTGTACCACATTTATCACTTTTTGGCCCATAGTGCGGGTAAACGTTCGGACTCGTAGTCGCCAGTATTATGGCGACTACAAGGTGCTGATCTGAAGATTACTCCGCGCCTCTTTTAAATCTAACATTTATATGGGGAAATAGAGCACCTCCTACTAACTAGGTTGGAATAATTGCTCATTTCAGTGAACAGCCTCCCATTTTCGGACATTTGTATCTAGTCCATGCATGTCCATGTCTGCACCTACCTGGGCATTTAGATCGCCCATTAGTATCACAATATTGCCACGGGGTACTGAGGATAACACTAGGTATAGGTGGCTGTAAAAATTGTCCTTTACTACAGCATCTGATGTCTCTGTAGGTGCATAGCATTGCACACATGTGAAGTTTCTTACTTTTGTCCGGAAGTTCGCGAAAATGTTTCTGTCTCCGCAAGGTTTCCAGTTAATCAGAGCATTTCGAGGTTCCCTGGACAGTAGTATGCCGACCCCGCTCGATCTTGGTTGGTCGTCCGGTTTTCCAGAATATAAAACAGTTAGGTTATTACAGGTGTTTAGCACACCGGATTCTGGCCATCTTGTCTCACACAGTCCTAAAAGTAGCAGGATCCAATTGGTAAATTCTCTGCATACATGAACCAGTTTTGAAGGCTCTCGTTGTCATTTTCATGCTGAAGGTCGTCATCGTTGGGCTCCGTTGATTTCTATTGCTAAATGTGGATTCGGGAATAATTGAGATTTAAGATGGGTGACTGATTAGGCCTCCACATCCGATCCTAGTGTTGGGGCTGCCAACATCCTCTAGGCAGGATAGTAGAACAGTCGAGTTTCAGTGGCTACTTTCTGTTTGCCACCTAATTACCTGAGACGCATCGGTGACATTCAGGTTACTCAGCCATGCGCCTTCTCACTCTAGCTGTAGACAGACGGATTCTGAACGACATTACCAGGGGACACTTAGTATGATACTGGAAGTAGTTAGCTGCTTGGGAAAATCACAGACAAGGAATCGCTTCTTGTCATCTCCATGATGACAGGCAGAGAGCTTTGCGCACAAGTACACCTTTTTACCAGACCCCGTCCCACAAATGGAATGTATTTAAACACATATTTTATTTGAGAAACTTAGTTCGCAAGCATATTTTGTTGTAATTTATTAATATATGTGTTCCAAATAAATGTTATTGATTTTCAAATAAAATGTATTTGCTCAAAAATAAATAATATTTAAAAATTTGTGTTCTAAATTTATTTTCTGTCGATTCAAACGTATCAAAAAAAAGAGGATTTTGCCCAGTGTACAAATTCAAATTCTTTGTCCTAAAGTTATAATATATTGACCCAGGGCCGTTTTCACCTTAGGCACGCATATGCCGAAAAGTTCTACTTACAACAATTGTGCCAAAGTATGGCGGCTGTCATAGAGAAAATAATAGATTAGAAGGCAAAGTATTGCAAGAAACTTTTTGCCAAAGTAGCCTGATAAAGGATAGTTTTATTCAGTTTTGTGCCTCCCTCCCGCATAAAAGTTTTACCTTTTTGCTTGGTAGCAAAGAGGACTCGGGGGAATTGCTGTGAACTCAACAGTTGACTTATTGGCTGATGCTGACTTTTTGTTCGTTTGTATCGTTATTGTTTGAGGGAAATGTTTCCAATTTTCTGGATGGAACTCCAGTCCCAAGTGGCTTATCGAGAATCAATATTGTTTGAAACATTTCCGAATTGTGTATAGATGAAATGCGTAAAGAGGATGAGAGGGAGTTGGTGGTAAAATAATATATATAAATTAGTAGCTTAGTGAAATTTGATAGCAATGGTAAGAAAATGTCAAATATGTAGTTATACTATGGAATTAGGTATTTTGTGAAAGAACGGGAGGTGATTTTAGTAATATTATTAATCCGATTATTATTAGTACGACGGAATAGAATTGAATTAGACTGAGGTTATTGTCAAAAAAAAATTAAAAGAAGCAATTTGTTTATAAATGTATCGAGTTGTGTAGGGGCTACCTGCGCCAGACACAAAATTTGCAGTCAATCGCTCTGTTGAATAGTTAAAGTTAGAACCAGCCAGACAGACTTATGGACAGATGGATAAACTCAAATGTGCTATCGTCTGCTAAAACAGATGTCCGCTATATATACCCAGGGTTTTAGAAATGTGGCTTGTTCGCCAATTTCGATGGCTTGTGCGAACGATTATTCTCGAGAGGAGTTACAGATTGACTTCATATTTTGTAGGTAGTAATATTTTGTGTACCCCATTCTATGTTCGAAGATGGGCCATATTGATTCACTCCTTCTGGCTTCTTGTAGCGATGTTCAAAATGTCGTCATATTCTGCATTTTAGACTACTTTTGCAAGGTCTATTGTCTGACCAGGCAATGAAGCCGACCAAAATTATTGGCGGCGGCGGCGCATTGAAAAATACCGATCGGCGGCGGCGGCTGATCAGCTTAGCCGATCAAATTTCAACAATCGGCTGAGCCGACAAAGTTCCAACAAACGATGGCGCACGAAAGTCAATCTCAGGCAAAACTGGCGGTTTAAGATATTTACAATTAGATGACAAAACATAAAATTAACACAAATATTTAAGAAAAGTTAAGGAAATTTCGATTTAATGTCGAAAATCAGTTCAATAAATGTCTACTTATTAGTCTTTGTTGTGAAAAAGAATTTATTGTGAATGACATACCGCCTGTTGTTTTCTCTCTAGAACGACGTAGACTTTGTAAAAATTGGTTCGGCCGCTCAAGAGCTATTGTATTTTCCGTAAAAACCAAAACGCGCATTTCTTTAAATAAATGATAGCGAGATTAATTTGAAACTTTTTATACATTTTTATGCAATAATAAACTTTATTAAAATTTCTGACCCCATTTCATTACTTAGTAGTCACTTTCTTAATTTTCATGGTTGCATAAAATAAATCGATTTGACTCACTAAATAATGTTCGGCGGCTGAGATTCAGCCGATGTGAGCCGCTGAAATCGGCGGCGGCGCCGGCTGGAAATAAATGGCCGGCTGTGGCGCGCCGCCGATTTGCGCCGCGTCGGCTTCATACCCTGTGTCTGACACAGAATGGGGAAAATGATTCCACGGTGTTTTTGTAAGGGAGCTTTGCTCGACTGAAATTTTCTTACATTTTGAATATACACGTTTCAATATTTCACAATACTAATAATTGTAATTATTTTTTTTCTAATTTCAGGTAAGTTCTTGGTTTTTTACATTTGATGTGTGTAACGACTCCGGTAAGTTTTTTCGACGAATATTAGATTTTCTCTCTCTTAAGAGTGATATGGTTGGAATTCGATTGTAACAATAAAAAAAATAGTACTAGCAACAAAAAGTATATTTCCTACACCGTGTGCCGGTTGTATTTATATATAAATATGATCGATTTTTGGTTGTGACAACCAATGTTTTATTCTTAACAACAGAAATTGCATCAATAGACCAAAGATTATTATTGCAACGAATAATTGGCTACTACAACAGAAAAATATTAATAAATAATCGTTTTTTTTGTTATCCCAATAATTTCCCAAATTTAGAATAATTAAATGTATTTTGGGAAATACAATCGAATGATTGGTTGCTGTTCTTTTGCTGATACATGACACACAAAAAATAAAATTACTCGACACAAGTAATATGTAGTCAAAAATAATCTCGTGTGGATAATAATGTGTGGAATGCAGAATATGTTGTGCAAAATGTTTTACATAAATATAAAATAAAAGCAACAATCATGAAATTGAAAGCACAGGGTTATGCGATATTTGCATAAAAGTGTTGTGTTTTTTCGTGTACTAAAATGTGTGTCAAATATTTCCACATCTCATAATAGTGATGAATTTGTGATATGGGATTTTTAATTTTGTTATGAATTGTTTGGTTTTTTGTTCAATAAATAGAATAAAAATGAATGAAAACTGTTTTTAATTAATTGTCGGTAGTATATGACTGACAAATTGTCGGAACAACCAATTTTTTAAAACAGCTGGTTTGGGCAACATACAACAGATACTTTTAGCCACCATTTTCGTAGTTGGCGCAACCAAATATGATTGTCGTCAACATGGAAGCAGAAGTATACCACAACCAAAATATTGGTTGTCCTGATGAAATCGCATGATAGTAGACAGAACTACCAAAATTCGGTTGGAAAATAATTCGGTTGAGGCAACCAAACTGTATTCTGTGTGCAATAGGGTAATATAAGAAATATATTCAATTTTATAAGAGTGTAAATCCTAACATATTTATTCAGCCTTTTAGTTACGGCGGAGTTGCAATATGTTATTTTTCCCTATATTAATCTTGAAATCTTAAAAGTAGTTTCTAGTTCTGAATCTATGCCGTTTTGCCCCATTTTGGGCCCTAAACGTACGAATTTCCATAAAAATAAAATTCGTTCCCCCTTGTATACGTAGCAATACATACAACCTCATACAAAATTTCGCAAATGATTTAATGAACCTTTTTCTCTTTATCTGAACAGTGTTTGCTTCTTTCCATTTTCATCACAAAACGTTCATTAAAACTGCATTATATCGATACCTCCATTCTAAAATATGCTAAGTCGACTTAGCATAGTTCTAGGGGGATTGCATTTTTAATTTCTAATTATTCCAAATTATATTCAGTCAAAATTTGGTGTTTATCCGTCAAAAGATATTCATAAAACAATACTGGTCATTCGACTTGCATTATAAAGGAATTCCACACAAATTTAAAAAATTCATCAAACTTTGATCGCCTCTCCTGAAAAACTACCTTTTTCACTTAGCATAGTTTAGAATGGAGGTATCGATATGTATTCAAAATAAAATATAATGGGGGCTGTTACAGAATCCAAGTCGGAATTGCTCATGTATCGGAATTGAAAGCCGATTCCGATATGAATTGGTGTCACGAAATCTTCTTGATTCAAAACCGATGTTCGAATCAGCTGTTCAGATTTGTTTTAATTTTTTACTTACAGCCTGTTTCTGTAACTTAAAAATTTGCTTTCGTTCGTCTGCCAGACGACAAACAGCTGATTTGTGTTTCAGTAACTACCATCAGAACGACAAGTCGTACGACAATGAACTCGTACGAAAACGTAATCATTTCAGTGCAAATTTTGGTTTCTCTATCTCTCTTTGCTGTCATCTCGGCGAACACAAATGTCAGATCGAGTCACATTATTTTATTTGTCGACTGATAGGAACAATGACAAAAAAACATTATTAAAAGCAAAAAATAAGTAGATATTAATCTAATTATGGTAAAAACAATTAAATAATAATAAAATTGTGTACATATGGGTACATATTTAAGCATACAGAAGTCAATATTGGTTGCTCGCTAAGATGGAAAACAATTATCAGTGCACAATGAGAGAGACGGGAGAGAGAGAGAGAAAAAAATGAGCCTTGGTGCAGCTCAACTGACCACCCAGGGTTGCTTTTTTGGTCACGGCTAGTGTGAATAGTACAGAGATGTATTTGCTAAGGTCGACCATACACAAATGTGTGCTTTTTTAGACCGGAAGTTGTGAAATTATTGATCTGGCAATTACATTATTTTCCAATTGGTAAATTGCTAACGTCGTTGACGTAAGGCCAGGCGAACGAACGATAGAACGTTAGAGAAACCAAATTCCTGACGAAAGTGAGTGACTGGTTTTCGTTCGCAGAGACTTTCGTTAGAAATACAGAAACAGGCCGTTAATTTTTGCAAGTGGCGAATTCAAAATTAAATTTTGATAAATTTTGAAAATATGGTTTGGTCTGTAATAAACTTTTTATTGATGCAAGAAGAACGTTGTGAAAAGGTCAAATGAAAAATGATGAGGAATCTCAGCATCCCATTGGATGTGGCAGAGGTGGCGTAAGTATACATTGAGCGTCGGCAGGAGTGTGTTAACACAAGCAAATGGTTTGCAGATTCATTGGACAATACCGGTTGAATAAATATGCTTTAAAATGTTGTAGGACACTGTTAAAGCGCACTTGCCCCCGTCCAACTTTTCATGTGAATTTTGAGAGAAGGGTTTTACCAAACGTCAGTTCGTAGTTCTTAGTGGGTAAAACCTAAAATAGATGGCAACGAGTGTCAGAAGGTCCATGGACCTGGATGTTATAACATGCCAGCCTCCAGAGCTTTGTCAGGTTTTTTTATAACGTTTCACTATGTATGTGTTTTTCTCCATAAATTCCACCAACATATCAATTTGGATTTAATTTCTATATTTTCCCCTATTTTATATACATACAAATAGCCTAATATTTATTTAAGGGTACAACTTAATGTTTCATTTACTTGGTGTGTCAAAGTTAATCGGTTAATATAAAAATTTAAAGAATGCTGCAAATCTGCTAGCTGTCGGCTGATCGGATTTTTTCAGACATAAAAATCGACAAAACCGGTTTATATGACACCAACTTCCGACAACAATTAATTAATTTTTTGTTGGTTTCAATTCCGATAACAATCCGCTTCCACAACAAACCGGAATAACAAAAGAAAGCCACGAAAGAAATCGGATTGATTTCAAAGTGAAAAATTATTCAAGTGCATCGACTATACATTCGACATTTTTATCCCCTCACCTTAGAGAGGAGGTTATATATCATTTGCTACGAGCCAAAAGTGTAACACATCGAAGCAGTGAGCTAATGGGGAATGTTTATTATCATTTGAAAGAACATTCTTTGGCATTTATTTTTTGAAGATTATGTCTATCAAATGTTGGCCGCGGCTACGTCTCAGATGGTTCATCCGTTGAGTCCAATTTTCGATGACTCGTTCGAGCATTTCGACTGGTAACTGGCGAATGACACGCGTGATGTTTTGCTGAATCGAAGCGGGTTTGTCCGCATAAACTTTAGACTTTACATATCCCCACAGGAAAAAGTCTAACGGTGAGATATCACACGATCTTGGTGGCCAATCGACCGGCCCAAAACGTGAAATTATCTGCTCACCGAAGTGTTTTCTCAATAAATCCATTGATTGATGCGATGTGTGGGAAGTGGCGCCTTCTTGTTGAAACCAAATGTCGCCGAGATCACGAGCTTCAATTTGAGGCATCAAATAGCCGGTTATCATGGCACGATAACGGTCGCCATTGACGGTTACGTTCTCACCGGCATAATTTTTGAAGAAATATGGACCGATGATTCCACCGGCCCACAAACCACACCAAACCGTTGTTTTTTCTGGATGAAGTGGCAGCTCTTGAATCTCTTCAGGTTGATCTTCGTCCCAAATGCGGCAATTTTGCTTGTTTACATTGAGCCAAAAATGGGCCTCATCGCTGAACAAAATTTGGCTCGAAAACGTCGGATCTTCTTGGAGCTTTTCAAGAGCCCATAGAGCGAAGCGATGTCGCTTGGGAAGGTCGGGCGGCTTCAGTTCTTGCACAAGCTGTATTTTGTATGCTTTCAACTTAAGATCTCGACGTAAAATGCGCCAAGTCGTTCCATACGTCAGTCCGAGTTGCTGTGAACGGCGCCGAATCGACTCTCCACGGTCTTCGTGTACACTCTCAGCTACGGCCGCTACATTTTCTTCACTGCGTGCTGGACGTGGTCTATTCGGTCGAATATTATCCAATAATGAATGCTGGGTCTCAAGATGGGTGATGGTCTTCCAAATAATACGCTCAGTAGGACGATTATGATGACCATAAGTTGAGCGAAGTGCACGAAACACATTCCTCACAGAACGTGAATTTTTGTAATAAAGTTGAACGATTTGTAAACGTTGTTCAGGCGTAAGTCTTTCCATGATAAAATGCCAAACAATACTTAACAAAAATAACATGACAGCATGACACGACTCACACGTGATGCTTACTTTCCTCCAAATATCATGCCCTTGTAAAAATAATCTGAAGTGTGGCTAAATTTCTTTTGAATTTCACTTACCCGCCAGGTTACCTGGTAATGAGAGTTTTTACTGGGTAGAGACATAAAGTCAGTATCTGATGATGTATGATTACCTATGTTCACCAAAGTAGATATAGATATTCCTTGCAAAAATTAAAAATTTCTTTATATCTGATTATACAGCTTTTGTTTATTAATTTTGAGCAAGGAACTCATTTCCGTATCTATTAGAAATCTCTGAAATCCTGAAAGTAGGAACATTCTCGAACGCTTCAATTTCATTGAAATAATAATCAAAATCTCCGAAAGGGGAAAAAAAATCCTATGTAGTTATTTGTTAACTCTTCGCATGCATACATAGAAGTACTATCCTCCAATATCATGCCCATGTAAAAATAATCTGAAGGGTGTCTAAATGGTAAGTCATTATTTCTTTTAAATTTCACTACCCGCCAGGTTACCTGGTAATGAGAGTTTTTGATAGGTTGAGACATAAAGTCAGTACTTGATGATGTATGACTACTTATGTTCACCAAAGTTGATACAGATATTTTTGGTAAAAATTAAAATTTCTTTATATCTGATTCTAAAATTTTTGTTTGTTGATTTGCGAAAAACACTAATATCCGTATTTAATAGAAATTTGAGAAAACCTGAAAGGAGGAACATTCTCAATCGTTTCAATTCCATTGAAATCACAATCAAAATCTAAAAGGGAAAACAAATACAGAAAAAATCCTAAGCATCTCTTCTTGAAAACCAAATATTCAAGTTTAAACTTGAAAGCATTTTCTCTGTTTTTTTCGTTACAAATCGTATCTTGTCTTTTATCCCTTTGTGTTAACAATCACCAATTTTTTGTTTCCTCTTTTTTCAAAGAAAAAGAAAAGAAGAAAAAAAAAATGTTATCCTTTTTTGCAATAGAATTGCATATCTCATTAAACCGCTTCGTTTTTTTGTGGCATCTATCTATGCATATATCATTTTTCAGAGATATATTAAAAGAAGCGCAACGATCTTCCTCGTCTTCTCTCACTGCTCCTCCGTTTTTAATATCCTGCTAATTTATAAAATTGGCAATAAATCAAATGTTTAAGACTACTGCAAAATATTTCAACACTGGCGGCTAGAAAAGAAAATGCACAGCGAAATAAATGTTCGCTGGATTACTGGCGGAGAGTGAAAGAGAAAGAGGGAGGGAAAAAACCAAGGGGGAAAAGAATAAAAATGGGCAGAAGGATTGTTAGCTCGCAAGAAAAGAAGAGCGTCATTGTGTGGTGTTTTAGGGTGTGTGGGTGGGGTGGGACGTGGATATAAATAATATAAAACTATTTCGATGAATTGTAGTGAATGTTGGAAATTCTTGTGCTATTTGTTGTTTTTTTTTCTTCATGTTCTGCAATAAAAAGGCGCCACACGTGCGTTACATTCGAACCTCTCGTCTGTTTGTTTTGTTCTTTTTCCTTACAGATTTAAATTCCTTTGTTCGGCATAGGGCACAGTGCTTCTAATTCGTTTGAAAAATCACAGTCACAGAAAACACAACAAATATCTCTGGAATAAACTGGCTGAAGTACGCAGAGCCCCAGGCTAGGTCCGCTAAAGACGTACTTTTCCAATGAAGAGGTTAATTTAAGTAGATATTACATGCCCAATAGTTTTACTATCCATTTACTGAAAATTGGTCAATATTTACCCGATATTTGCACAATTTTAGAAGGTATATAATTTGAATACCCTCACTTTAGAGTGGATATAGAGTAGAGATAAAGAAGAGACAAAGTAGAGATAGAGATAGAATAGAGATAGAGTAGAAATAGAGTAGATATAGAGAAGAGATAGAGTAGAGATAGTGTAGAGAGAGAAGAGATAGATTAGATATAGAGCAGAGATAGAGTAGAGGTAGAGCTAGAGTAGAGATAAAGTAGATATATAGTAGATATGGAGTAGATATAGATAGAGTAAAGATAGAGCAGAGATAGAGTTTAGGTAGAGTATAGATAGTGTAGAGGTAGAATATAGATAGAGTAGAGATAGAGTAGAGATAGAGTAGAGATAGAGTAGAGATGAGATAGAGTAGAGATAGAGTAAATATAGTGTAGAGATAGAGTAGAGATAGAGTAGAGATAGAGATAGAGTAGAGATGGAGTAGAGATAGAGTAGAGATAGAGTAGAGATAGAGTAGAGATAGAGTAGAGATAGAGTAGAGATAGAGTAGACATAGAGTAGAGATAGAGTAGAGATAGAGTCGAGTTAGAGTAGAAATAAACCGGAAATAGAGTGGAGATAGGGTAGAGATAAAGGAGACATAGAGTAGAGATGGAGTAGAGATAGAGTAGATATAGAGTAGAGATAGATTATAGATAGAGTAGATATAGAGTAGAGATAGAGGAGAGTTAGAGTAGAAATAGACCGGATATAAAATAGAGATAGATAGAGTAAAGATAGAGTAGAGATAGAGGAGAGTTAGAGTAGAAATAGACCGGAAATAGAGTAGAAATAGATAGAGTAAAGATAGAGTAGAGACAGAGTTTAGGTAGAGTAGAGATAGCGTTGATATAGAGTAGAGATAGAGTAGAGATAGAGTAGAGATAGAGTAGAGATAGAGTAGAGATAGAGTAGAGATAGAGTAGAGATAGAGTAGAGATAGAGTAGAGATAGAGTAGAGATAGAGTTGAGATAGAGTAGAGATAGAGATGAGATAGAGATGAGATAGAGTAGAGATAGAGTAGAGATAGAGTAGAGATATAGTAGAGATAGAGTAGAGATAGAGTAGAGATAGAGTAGAGATAGAGTGAGATAGAGTAGAGATAGAGTAGAGATAGAGATAGAGTAGAGATAGAGTAGAGATAGAGTAGAGATAGAGTAGAGATAGAGTAGAGATAGAGTAGAGATAGAGTAGAGATAGAGTAGAGATAGATTAGAGATAGAGTAGAGATAGAGTAGAGATAGAGTAGAGATAGAGTAGAGATAGAGTAGAGATAGAGTAGAGATAGAGTAGAGATAGAGTAGAGATAGAGTAGAGATAGAGTAGAGATATAGTAGAGATAGAGTAGAGATAGAGTAGAGATTGAGTGGAGATAGAGTAGAGACAGAGTAGAGATAGAGTAGAGATAGAGTAGAGAGAGAGTAGAGATAGACTAGAAATAAAGTAGAGATAGAGTCGAGATAGAGTATAAATAAACCGGAAATAGAGTGGAGATAGGGTAGAGATAAAGTAGACATAGAGTAGAGATGGAGTAGAAGTAGAGTAGATATAGAGTAGAGATAGATTATAGATAGAGTAGAGATAGAGGAGAGTTAGAATAGAAATAGACCGGATATAAAGTAGAGATAGATAGAGTAAAGATAGAGTAGAGATAGAGGAGTGTTAGAGTAGAAATAGACCGGAAATAGAGTAGAAATAGATAGAGTAAAGATAGAGTAGAGATATAGTAGATATAGAGTAGAGATAGAGTAGAGAGAAAGTAGAGATAGAGTAGAGATAGAGTAGAGATAGAGTAGAGATAGAGTAGAGATAGAGTAGAGATAGAGTAGAGATAGAGTAGAGATAGAGTAGAGATATAGTAGAGAGAAAGTAGAGATAGAGTAGAGATAGAGTAGAGACAGAGTAGAGATAAAGATAGAGTAGAGATAGAGTAGAGAGAGAGTAGAGATAGACTAGAAATAAAGTACAGATAGAGTAGAGATAGAGTAGAGATAGAGTAGAGATAGAGTAGAGATAGAGTAGAGATATAGTAGAGAGAAAGTAGAGATAGAGTAGAGATAGAGTAGAGATATAGTAGATATAGAGTAGAGATAGAGTAGAGTGAAAGTAGAGATAGAGTAGAGATAGAGTAGAGATAGAGTAGAGATAGAGTAGAGATAGAGTAGAGATAGAGTAGAGATAGAGTAGAGATAGAGTAGAGATGGAGTAGATATATAGTAGAGATAGAGTAGAGATATAGTAGAGATATAGTAGAGAGAAAGTAGAGATAGAGTAGAGATAGAGTAGAGATAGAGTAGAGATATAGTAGAGAGAAAGTAGAGATAGAGTAGAGATAGATTATAGATAGAGTAGAGATAGAGTAGAGATAGAGTAGAGATAGAGTAGAGATATAGTAGAGAGAAAGTAGAGATAGAGTAGAGATAGAGTAGAGATAGAGTAGAGATAGAGTAGAGATAGAGTAGAGATAGAGTAGAGATAGAGTAGAGATAGAGTAGAGATAGAGTAGAGATAGAGTAGAGATAGAGTAGAGATATAGTAGAGAGAAAGTAGAGATAGAGTAGAGATAGAGTAGAGTTGCAATAGAAATAGACCGGATATAAAGTAGAGATAGATAGAGTAAAGATAGAGTAGAGATATAGTAGATATAGAGTAGAGATAGAGTAGAGAGAAAGTAGAGATAGAGTAGAGATAGAGTAGAGATAGAGTAGAGATAGAGTAGAGATAGAGTAGAGATAGAGTAGAGATAGAGTAGAGATAGAGTAGAGATAGAGTAGAGATAGAGTAGAGATAGAGTAGAGATAGAGTAGAGATAGAGTAGAGATATAGTAGAGAGAAAGTAGAGATAGAGTAGAGATAGAGTAGAGATAGAGTAGAGATAGAGTAGAGATATAGTAGAGAGAAAGTAGAGATAGAGTAGAGATAGAGTAGAGATAGAGTAGAGATAGAGTAGAGATAGAGTAGAGATAGAGTAGAGATAGAGTAGAGATAGAGTAGAGATAGAGTAGAGATATAGTAGAGAGAAAGTAGAGATAGAGTAGAGATAGATTATAGATAGAGTAGAGATAGAGGAGAGTTAGAATAGAAATAGACCGGATATAAAGTAGAGATAGATAGAGTAAAGATAGAGTAGAGATAGAGGAGTGTTAGAGTAGAAATAGACCGGAAATAGAGTAGAAATAGATAGAGTAAAGATAGAGTAGAGATATAGTAGATATAGAGTAGAGATAGAGTAGAGATAGAGTAGAGATTGAGTAGATTTAGAGCAGAAATAGAGCAGAAATAGAGTAAAAATAGAGTAGAGATACAGTAGATATAGAGTAGAGATAGAGTAGAGAGAAAGTAGAGATAGAGTAGAGATAGAGTAGAGATAGAGTAGAGATAGAGTAGAGATAGAGTAGAGATAGAGTAGAGATAGTGTAGAGATAGAGTAGAGATAGAGTAGAGATAGAGTAGATATAGAGTAGAGATATAGTAGAGATAGAGTAGAGATAGAGTAGAGATATAGTAGAGATAGAGTAGAGATAGAGTAGAGATAGAGTAGAGATTGAGTAGAGATAGAGTAGAGACAGAGTAGAGATAGAGTAGAGATAGAATAGAGAGAGAGTAGAGATAGAGTAGAGATAGAGTAGAGATAGAGTAGAGATAGAGTAGAGATAGAGTAGAGATAGAGTAGAGATAGAGTAGAGATAGAGTAGAGATAGAGTAGAGATAGAGTAGAGATAGAGTAGAGAGAGAGTAGAGATAGAGTAGAGATAGAGTAGAGATTGAGTAGAGATAGAGTAGAGACAGAGTAGAGATAGAGTAAAGATTGAGTAGAGATAGAGTAGAGACAGAGTAGAGATAGAGTAGAGATAGAATAGAGAGAGAGTAGAGATAGAGTAGAGATAGAGTAGAGATAGAGTAGAGATAGAGTAGAGATAGAGTAGAGATAGAGTAGAGATAGAGTAGAGATAGAGTAGAGATAGAGTAGAGATAGAGTAGAGATAGAGTAGAGATAGAGTAGAGATAGAGTAGAGATAGAGTAGAGATAGAGTAGAGATAGAGTAGAGATAGAGTAGAGATAGAGTAGAGATAGAGTAGAGATAGAGTAGAGAGAGAGTAGAGAGAGAGTAGAGATAGACTAGAAATAAAGTAGAGATAGAGTAGAGATAGAGTAGAGATAGAGTAGAGATAGAGTAGAGATAGAGTAGAGATAGAGTAGAGATATAGTAGAGATAGACTAGAAATAGAGTAGAGATGGAGTAGAGATATAGTAGAGATAGACTAGAAATAGAGTAGAGATAGAGTAGATATAGAGTAGATATAGAGTAGAGAAAGAGTTTAAACAGAGTTTACAAAGAATCAATGTTCAAAAAAACTCAGAAACTATTGGCTGTAGAAGAACGAAACTTTGTAGGTATCTTCAAAAACTTTGCTAAAAATGGACATGATCGGATTAGAAAAAAAACATTACTACAGAAGAATGAAATTAATTTTTAAAGATAGTGTAGTTAATGTAAATAACTACACAAATTTAGAATGTATATAATTTTTAATCCCGCAATTTGTGGAGGAGGGTATATATCATCTGCTAGGAAGGAGTGGCCTATGACCCCTAGTTTGTTCGGCGGAAATTAACATTTAGTTAAATATTGATTCTCCAATAACTTCTTTACCAGCTACTTGAATTTTCTGTAATTCCACACATAGTAATAATTAATTTGTCGCTTTAACTTTGAGAAACATGAGCGTTCAGCCAAAAATAGGCGTATTTGTTAAGCACTTTCTGATACATCCAACGCAAATTTATAGATTTATTCAAACACAACTTCCCAATAACTCCTGTAGCAAATATTTGAATGTTTTCATATCCTATATTTTAGACAATTACTGCAATGAGTGAATGAGATAAATGGGTCGAAGTTAAAGTACCCACAGAGTGAGGGCCTTAGTCGGTTTACCCGACTGAAATTTCTTACTTGTTTTTGTTTTTGTTTTTTGGAAAACATATTTTTTGGGCCTAAAGCTACAAAATAAGTATACTCCCATATTGTTGGACCATCTTAGTTACCACTGTGCAGGCGAACTAGCTCAATGTAAGGATTTTCATTTCAATTTTATTTGCTACAATTTAGTGGCTGGTTTTCTGGCTTCTAAGACGATAATATTCTGGGCACATATACATTAAATATATTACAAATACATACATACGTACAAACAGACACCCATTTATATATATGAATTACACATGTAAGTATAAGTGTATGTGTTTGAGTATGTTTGCCGTAGTTAGTGGCGGGTTGTGAGCCATACGTGGAGCCGTCTACACACGCTTTGGCAAATATACATATATAAAAAGAAATTGAGTTTGGTTACACTGAACCATAATAACATAATTTGTATTCAATTCCTTAACCCACAACGAACTGAACAAACGAATGTGGGAATAACAAAGAAGTAGAAGAAAAGACGATGTCACATTACAGAAGAAAACTCTCCCTTACAATATCCCTAAAACGCTATAAGAAACGGGTAAACAAACGATTCCCAGGACGGAGGTAAAGTGAAGATGATTTTGAAAATTTTCATTTGCTTCTTTCGAAATTTCATAGTCGTGGATATTGCGCTAAGCGTTTTTAGCTCTTAGCTATGGTATCTTTGAGGAATGAGCAGCACAGTGCCGATACCGAACTCCCGGAAAAGCCAAGGGAACGACGAGCACTGTGGAGACAATTTTGCAAACAAAATGGAAATAATCTTTTCCTTGTTAATACGGGTTACTAATGTTCCGAAAAAAATTTTTAGGTAGACGGTGAACAAAAATTTTTATTGTTAACAATTACTCTTTCTTTTTGACGAAAATCGAAATTAAAAAAATCTAAAGAAAAACCTAAACTTTCAACTAACGTCAATAAAGGCGATAGGTATTTCTTCTTTTTTCCAAAGCCACTATAACGGCAGTTTTTATTTCTATTATTTTTTTGGGTATATACACACTATCTAACTCTCCGTTTACCTTGTAATCGGAGTTATAATTATTAGTGGACGATATTTATTACATTACACGCGTATAACATTCTAAGTACTTAAGACGCTCGCTTAGCAAGTCACACTGATGCCATTGATTATAATTTGGTACTTCGTTTTATTTACCGCTGGGTAGAGATAGAAAAGAGATAGAGTAAAGGTAGAGTACAGATAGAGAAGAGATAGAGTAAAGGTAGAGTGGATATAGAGTACAGTAGAAATAGAGTGGGTATAGAGTATAGATATAGTAGAGTTAGTGTAGAGATAACACGGAGTATATATAGAGTCGAGATAGAGTAGAGATAAAGCAGAGAGATAGATAGATATAGAGTAGATATAGAGTAGATATAGAGTAGATATAGAGTAAAGACAGAGTAGAGACAGAGTAGAGATAGAGTAGAGATAGAGTAGAGGTAGAGTAGAGGTAGAGTAGAGGTAGAGTAGAGGTAGAGTAGAGGTAGAGGTAGAGTAGAGATAGAGTAGAGAAAGAGTAGAGATAGAGTATAGAAGAATAAAGATAGAGTAGAGATAGAGATATAGTAGAGATAGAGATAGAGTAGAGAAAGAGTAGAGATAGAGTAGAGATATGTAGAGTAGAGATAGAATAAAGGTAGAGTAGAGATAGAGTAGATATAGAAAAGAGATCGAGTAGAGATAAAGTAGTGATAGAGTAGAGATAGAGTGTAAATATAATAGATAAGATGGTTGCTATTTATATTTCAGGCCCATAAATCATCATTTATCTTTGGAAATGGTTTATCGTGTTCAAATATTCTCCGTGAAAATCAATACACTTTTCATTCGGTCAAACAAAGCACTTTTTTTCGAAGCACTTTTTCCACACCACTATTGAGAAACTTCCCAAACATGTTTTTTTAACGCATCAACAGCAGCTTTGGGCGAGGAACCATTTTGACCACGCAGTTTTTCTTGATGTGAGGTAATAAAAATAAATCATTGGGTACCATATCCGGGTTGTACGGCCGATGACCCTACAATTCGACATCTTAAGTGCCCAAATTGCTGATTGTGATGCAAATGATACGCTTTCTCTTATTTCTTCGAACACTGTTGGTACCAGCGAACAATGTTAAAAAGTCTTACAAACTATTGAATGTAGAAGAACGAAATATGGTTGGTAACTTCAAAAACTCTGCCAGAAATGCACCTATTCAGGTTAGAAGAAACTATTACAACAGTACAGACAAATTTAGCAGAATAAATACTAGGAAATATAAACTATCTCCACTTCTATACAGATGGCTCCAAGCTTGATGAGAAGGTTGGATTCGGATAACATTGTAAAGATCTTATTCTTGATATAGCTTCCTGACTATGACAATAAGGGATGTCGTCAAGTGGCTGAGTCGCAACATAGTGACCAACTCTGGTGTCGTCAGATACACGGACATCCAGACTGCCTTTAAATATCTTGAGACTACATCTCAAAATTCGCAAACAGTCCTCGAATGCTGCAGATGTCTTAACGAGATGGCTGAGCATTTGAACATATACCTCATATGGGAAACTGGGCATAGGGATATCCCGGGTAACTGTAAAACCGATTAACTATTCTAGAATAATTAGCATATATTGGTGCGCCACTTGTTAGCCCACCGTCCACTTAGGCAAGAGTCAGTCAGGCAGTGCAAAGATATAAGGACAGAATTCGAGAAGTGTAGAGTAGTAAGACAAATCAGACCATGATATGACCTGAAAATGTCAAAATATCTCTTAGCACTAGAGAGGAAAAGTCTTCTTTAAATGGCGTCTACGGTAGTGTCAGCCCTGACAGGACACTGATCGGCAAACACAGATGAGGATAAAGTGGAAAACATTGAGAACCTGCATTGTTACTGCCCCGCATTGAAAAAACTCCGTCTAGATATACTGGTGTCGGCCTTTCTTGGTAGTATGACAGATCTTACCTGGTCCAATATTCGTATTATTAATAACTTTGTGCATCAAACGGGTTGGTTTTGATGAGGAGCATCTGAATCTGTTGACTGTTGAATTTGAACTACCGATTACTTTGACTTGTGATTTGAGCCCTGTGGGTTATTTTATGTGCGGAGCCATTAAGGATAAATGTTACGCAAAGCATCAAGAGACAATTGAAGCGTTGAAACATGAAATTGAAGTTGCCATTGAAGAGATTCGAACCGAAACAATCGAAAATGTACCGAAAAATTATTAAATGACAAAGTTCAAACTTTCCAACAAGTAAGAAAGTTTCAGTCGGGTAAACCGACTAAGGTATACCCTCACTTTGTGAGTAATATAATATTGAATAGTACACGAATTATTCTGTCAATATGTGTGGAAGGTACCAGAATTGGATTAACAAATACACCTATATTTCGCTGAACAGTAGATACTTGAAATACATTGCACTGCACAGAATTATATTATGTGGACTGGTATATTAACGTTATGAGATATTAAATTGTGGTATGATTTGACCATTTTGTGTGGGAGGTACAAAAAGGGGCGTGGTGATAAAGCGCATTTTTCACTGCGCTATAGGCATTATAAAAGCATTACACTGTACAAAATTTCAAGTACTTTTATACACTGGTATTAATGTTATATGTTGTTAACTTTTGGTGCAAAATGGTACCTTTGTGTGGCAGGTACCAAAAGGGGCGTGACAATAACGCCCATTTTTCACTGGACTGTAGGCACTATAAAAGCATTACACGGTACACAATTTCAAGTAATTTTATACACTGGTATTAATGTTATAAGCTGTTAACTTTTGGTGCAAAATGATGCATTTGTGTGGGAGGTACCAAAAGGGGCGTGGCCACTTCGCCCATTTTTCTCGAGTTGATAGCGACTAATAATCTAATAGTATGTGTAGAATTTCAGAGGATTCAAATGAGTAAAAAAGAAGTTATTAAATAATCAATATTTCACTAAATGTTAACCCTTTGTGGGGGAGGTACTAGAAGGAGTGGACCAATATAGCTCATCTTCGAACTTAGCCGGAGATGGAAGAAAATATTACCTCATACCAAATTTTAAGTCAATAACACCAGCCAGCAGACAGACAGACAGACGGACGGACATTGCTCATTCGACTTAAAATTACCCAAAACGGATATCCGCCGTACATACTTAGGGTCTTAGGTCCCTCCTTCGATGTGTTACACTTTTGGCTCGTAGCAAATGATATATACCCTCCTCTCTAAGGTCCTCACCTTAGATAATGAGACTAAATCCAAGCGGGCAGAGCGTTTTGAAAATATTGTGTTTTTCATTCCATATTTAAAAAGCGATATAACAGCGATACGGTTCTCATTATCTGACCACTCCATAGTCAAAACTGAAGCAATTTTAAATTCCAGTTACAAAGTAACGCTACAGAGGTTAGGTTTCATATTCCACGTGGTAATGTTTGGGTGTGTTCAATTCCACTATTGTAATGGGTGTGTTCAATTTTGTAACAGTATTTATTTCCCAACCTACGGAACTATTGGTACTGTAAAGGCATTACACTCCACATAATTTTATGTACTTGTGTTGAGCGGAAGCAAAGTTATAACCAGTTAATTTTTTGTGCAAAATGGTCCAGTTAACTTTTTGTGTACAATGGTATGGGAGGTACCAAAAGGGGCTGGTAATAACGCCATTTTTTCTCAAGATGATAGCGATCCAAAAACTAATACTATGTGTGAAATTGTGAACGATTCTGAGTAGTAGTATAGATGTTATGACATAATCAATATTTTACTAAATTTTGACCCTTTGTAGAGGTCAAGTGGACCAACATAGGCCATCATTGACCTTAGTCTGAGATAGAAAAAAAAATGACACAAACCAAATTTAAGTCAATCCGTTAAGCCCATCGAAAGTTGTGGTGTGCACCAACCAGAGAGAGAGAGCAATACGAGTATTCTTGGGGTCTCTTAGTCACTCCATCGATGTGTTACACTTTTGACCCGCATCATCTGATACATACCCTTGTTCCAATAGTGGGGGTATACAAACCGGATTATGTTGAAATTCTCTTATTTCTACCAAAAGTGCTATAATTTCTATATTTATCCATAGATTTTCTTCAAAATTTTTTCTTCGTTAGGATGCTAGCTTTAACAACTTTTACGGTCTTATTCGTACTTTTTACGGTTTTATTCGTGCCGGCAAAAAACGTGTTTTTGTAAAAAATCAATTTTTTCTAATTGGTATTATTTTATTGTAGACCTGTAGAATTTTATTTTATTTTCGGATAGTTCAGCTAGAGATCCTTTGTTGGAAATGAAAACTCGTTAATTTTGGGATTTTATTTTATTTATTTTTATCCAATATTTCGACTAAAATCTTAAGTCATCTTCCGGGATCTATTTAAAATATACACTCAAATTACATTTGTTGATAAAACGAATACAAAACATTAATATTAACAAGCAAATTATCACATATTACAAAGCTCGACTGTCTTCTAGGAAGTTATTCGTCAACTAAGTTTTATGTTTGTAAATGTCAGTGTCGGTCTTGTAATTTAGTCTTTTATCTGTGGAGAATCTCTAATGTGTTATGTCTGAAAGGGTTTCTCTCTTAATTAATCGCTTATCATCAGCACTCTTGATATAAAAATTTTCGTCGTATTAATAATTGTTCTTTTTAGGTATTTGGAGTCCAGTAGCCCTTGATATTTCCATGCCTTATCACCAAGTCAAGTTTCTCTTCCTTCGTGAAATGAATATGACCGTGAAATGTGTTAGGAATTTGTAGTGTATTTTCAATATCCTTTTTATTAATTACTGCGAAGATATCGTCCAAGTATTTACTCAAAATCGTTGGTTTCGGATTAATTTTCTGTATCGAGACGTCTAGTAATTCTTCCATAACAATGTCAGATACCACTGGGGAGGCCGGTAAACCCATGACCATACCTTTTAATTGTCCATATATCTTAAATCTAATTGTTTTAACGGCAGTTACTAAACTTCTATTTTCACGTGAAACTGTTAACATTTGTAGTCCTCATAATTTCCTTTTAACGTGTTTCCCGGTTTAATCGAGCATATACTTAAAAAAATATGCTCCAAATACTAAAGGCACCTTCCAAGAAAAAGGGAATTTTAAAGAAACATTTCAACAACAAAATTTACGATAAGTTTTTATAATATCCATATTACACCAAAAACTGTTGTACACAACACTCTGACAAAAATTGTGTCGCATAGTATTTTTAATAATTTGCAGGTCAAGAATTTTACTGAATGAATTTACTGAATTTTACTTGTGTTCTTTAATCTTTATAATAACGTTAATATAAAACATATACTCGTATATAACGATATAGAAGTGAACACTTTAATGGACGCATCGAATTAGTGACCTTGTATGTTTGGCGGGTATCTGTTTTAGGCCGATGAGTTATTTTTAATAACATATTTTTTTTTCGTTTAGCAGAAATATTTTAATTTCACCCCACTGTGACACAACCTGAAGGAGGGGAATACGTATAGAAATGATATTGTTTTTTTTTCTTTCTCTTCCGCCTTCCATCTTGTGTGGCTTCATTGGCGGCATTTAACGAGGTTTTTTTAGCGTGTATTACGTTTTGCGTTTACGGTTTTTTAATGCGGCCTCCACCGGATTTTGTCAGCCAAAGCACGCTCTTTTTATGCGAAATGCAATTTGTTGCCATTAGAGGAGTAGTAGTCTTCTTTCTTCCCTTCTCCCATCAATCTTCCCAACCCCAACTCCTTTTGCCAAAGACTATGTGGCACAGACTACAGTTGAAAAGCGTACAAAATTGGCTAAAGCAAAATTTTCAACAATTCGTTAAGCCAAACTGTTATTTTTTGTTCTGTATTTGCCTTTAATCCTATCACTGACTCTCTCTCCCCGTCCCCGTCCCCGTCCCCGTCCCCGTCCCCGTCCCCATCCCCGTCCCCGTCCCCGTCCCCGTCCCCGTCCCCGTCCCTGTTATTGTGTGTCGTTCTAATTTCTCTTTCAAAACATGACCTAATTTTCATTGTTTGTTGTCATTGTTAGCGCAAATGTCTAAACTTGGCTAACGAACTAATTGGCTACAATTAAATGTTTTGGCAAATGTTTTATTGTTATTTATGTGCATTGCGCAGCGACGATTACCATTCATGGCATGAAGCGAAAGAGTTCACTGGGTGGTGGCGTATACGTGTTCCGTGTTAAAATCGTTGACAATACTTATACGCCCCAAAGTTCGCATAGCCGAGATTGTTTTTTATTTAAATGGCATAACAAAACAATCAATTGTGAAACGATTTAAAAGGAATAAATAAAGTGGCCCATTTTGGAGGTATTTTAGTTAAGAGGTATTAAGAATTTAAACGAGAAAGAACAAGTCAGTCGTGAAAACCGACTGACTGACCGAAGGACAAAAACTGTACCACTTAATGCGAAAAAAATGATTAGGACCTTTGGAATTATTGTAGTAATTTTAGTAGGCACCTCCCGAAGTAACGGACATATTTTAAAGATTTCAAGCTAATTTCCTACAAATATGTATACAATTTTGGATCTGAGACACACACATTTAAGGCGTAGCCTTAAACGTTTTATATTCATAATTCATTTGTAGATTGAGGGTATTAGAGATTAAGTGGATTAGACATAGTAAACCATTTAGTCACTTCCAAAAAATCCCGAGATTTTTAAAATAAAACTACTGATTTTATCAGCTTTCAGCACAGACATTTTGTCCCTTACAGGAATTTACAAAAAATTGTCGCTGAAATTTCTTCATGAGCTTTACTCCCCTCACACTTCGGCTGTTCAATGGAAAATTGTCACTAGGAAAAGAAATATTGCCTCAATGTAAATGTATTTCATATGTATTTCATATTCGCTGAGATTCCTTCTCATTCCTTTCGTCGTTATTTCAGCCTCTGCTATATAGCAACGAAATGAATTGTTCGTTATTCGAATATTTTTCTTTCTGAAATTTCCATAAATAAATACAAAATTATTCCGCTACTGATGATGATGTTGGGAGTGTGGGCCTTAGCCCTCGCTCTCTGAAAAATAATGTTATCTTACAGTGGCGCACTCCTTCGCAATTCGGTTCGGAATTCCATTCCAATCGTGTCAAGTGCTTAACATAAATTTTAAATTGTTATGGATTTTCTTATTTTGGCCGATATTGGGGAAGGCGTCTCGCAAACAAACTTATGTATTATTTTCTGCCTGGGAATCAAGAGTAAATTATTTATTTATCAATATGTAAAAGCCAGAGTATTATTATGGGAGCAGCAAAAACCTTGGCAGCGATAGTGGCAGCATAAAAGTCAATCGACTAAAATATGCAATATTTTTTTTGCTTTTGTGAATAATGTATGACATTGTGAAAATGCCATAAGAATTTTGTGCCGTAGTCGTTCGGTGAATTGCAAAAAATGGGTAAAAATAAACAACAAAACCGAGGCGAAAAAATGAAAACATATATAAACAAATTCATTTCCAGCCATCACTTATACACGCACGCACGTGTACAGTGGTCCGAAACAACAAAAACGATTTAGATAAAGATAAAGCGGTTGATATAATTAAGTAATACTAAATAAGAAAATGTGGTCTGCGACAACTTTTCCTTAAGAAAAGATGGTCTGCGACAACTTTTCCTTAAGAAAAGGTGGTCTGCGACAACTTTTCCTTAAGAAAAGGTGGTCTGCGACAACTTTTCCTTAAGAAAAGGTGGTCTGCGACAACTTTTCCTTAAGAAAGGTGGTATGCGACAACTTTTCCTTAAGAAAAGGTGGTCTCCGACAACTTTTCCTTAAGAAAAGGTGGTCTCCGACAACTTTTCCTTAAGAAAAGGTGGTCTCCGACAACTTTTCCTTAAGAAAAGGTGGTCTCCGACAACTTTTCCTTAAGAAAAGGTGGTCTCCGACAACTTTTCCTTAAGAAAAGGTGGTCTCCGACAACTTTTCCTTAAGAAAAGGTGGTCTCCGACAACTTTTCCTTAAGAAAAGGTGGTCTCCGACAACTTTTCCTTAAGAAAAGGTGGTCTCCGACAACTTTTCCTTAAGAAAAGGTGGTCTCCGACAACTTTTCCTTAAGAAAAGGTGGTCTCCGACAACTTTTTCTTAAGAAAAGGTGGTCTCCGACAACTTTTCCTTAGGAAAAATTGGTCTCTGATAATTTTCTTTAGGAAAAATTGGTCTCCGACAACTTTTCCTTAAGAAAAGGTGGTCTCCGAAAACTTTTCCTTAAGAAAAGGTGGTCTCCGACAACTTTACCTTAAGAAAAGGTGGTCTCCGACAACTTTACCTTAAGAAAAGGTGGTCTCCGACAACTTTTCCTTAAGAAAAGGTGGTCTCCGACAACTTTTCCTTAGGAAAAGGTGGTCTCCGACAACTTTTCCTTAAGAAAAGGTGGTCTCCGACAACTTTTCCTTAAGAAAAGGTGGTCTCCGACAACTTTTCCTTAAGAAAAGGTGGTCTCCGACAACTTTTCCTTAAGAAAAGGTGGTCTCCGACAACTTTTCCTTAAGAAAAGGTGGTCTCCGACAACTTTTCCTTAAGAAAAGGTGGTCTCCGACAACTTTTCCTTAAGAAAAGGTGGTCTCCGACAACTTTTCCTTAAGAAAAGGTGGTCTCCGACAACTTTTCCTTAAGAAAAGGTGGTCTCCGACAACTTTTCCTTAAGAAAAGGTGGTCTCCGACAACTTTTCCTTAAGAAAAGGTGGTCTCCGACAACTTTTCCTTAAGAAAAGGTGGTCTCCGACAACTTTTCCTTAAGAAAAGGTGGTCTCCGACAACTTTTCCTTAGGAAAAGATGGTATCCGACTTTTCCTTAAGAAAAGGTGTCTCCGACAACTTTTCCTTAAGAAAAGGTGTCTCCGACAAAAGATGGTCTCCGACAACTTTTCCTTAGGAAAAGATGGTATCCGACGACTTTTCCTTAGGAAAAGGTGGTCTCCGACTACTTTTCCTTTGGAAAATGTGGTCTCCGACTACTTTTCCTTTGGAAAATGTGGTCTCCGACAACTTTTCCTTAGGAAAATGTGGTCTCCGACTACTTTTCCTTAAGAAAAGGTGGTCTCTGACAACTTTTCCTTAAGAAATGGTGGTCTCTGACAACTTTTCCGTTGGAAAAATGTGGTCTCCGACTACTTTTCCTTTGGAAAATGTGGTCTCCGACTACTTTTCCTTAAGAAAAGGTGGTCTCCGACTACTTTTCCTTAAGAAAAGGTGGTCTCTGACAACTTTTCCTTAAGAAATGGTGGTCTCTGACAACTTTTCCGTTGGAAAAATGTGGTCTCCGACAACTTTTCTGTAAGAAAAGGTGTCTCCGACAACTTTTCCTTAAGAGAAGGTGTCTCCGACAACTTTTCCTTAAGAAAAGGTGTCTCCGAAAACTTTTCCTTAAGAAAAGGTGTCTCCGACAACTTTTCCTTAAGAAAAGGTGTCTCCGACAACTTTTCCTTAAGAAAAGGTGTCTCCGACAACTTTTCCTTAAGAAAAGGTGTCTCCGACAACTTTTCCTTAAGAAAAGGTGTCTCCGACAACTTTTCCTTAAGAAAAGGTGTCTCCGACAACTTTTCCTTAAGAAAAGGTGTCTCCGACAACTTTTCCTTAAGAAAAGGTGTCTCCGACAACTTTTCCTTAAGAAAAGGTGCCTCCGACAACTTTTCCTTAAGAAAAGGTGTCTCCGACAACTTTTCCTTAAGAAAAGGTGTCTCCGACAACTTTTCCTTAAGAAAAGGTGTCTCCGACAACTTTTCCTTAAGAAAAGGTGTCTCCGACAACTTTTCCTTAAGAAAAGGTGTCTCCGACAACTTTTCCTTAAGAAAAGGTGTCTCCGACAACTTTTCCTTAAGAAAAGGTGTCTCCGACAACTTTTCCTTAAGAAAAGGTGTCTCCGACAACTTTTCCTTAAGAAAAGGTGTCTCCGACAACTTTTCCTTAAGAAAAGGTGTCTCCGACAACTTTTCCTTAAGAAAAGGTGTCTCCGACAACTTTTCCTTAAGAAAAGGTGTCTCCGACAACTTTTCCTTAAGAAAAGGTGTCTCCGACAACTTTTCCTTAAGAAAAGGTGTCTCCGACAACTTTTCCTTAAGAAAAGGTGTCTCCGACAACTTTTCCTTAAGAAAAGGTGTCTCCGACAACTTTTCCTTAAGAAAAGGTGTCTCCGACAACTTTTCCTTAAGAAAAGGTGTCTCCGACAACTTTTCCTTAAGAAAAGGTGTCTCCGACAACTTTTCCTTAAGAAAAGGTGTCTCCGACAACTTTTCCTTAGGAAAAGATGGTATCCGACGACTTTTCCTTAAGAAAAGGTGTCTCCGACAACTTTTCCTTAAGAAAAGGTGTCTCCGACAACTTTTCCTTAAGAAAAGGTGTCTCCGACAACTTTTCCTTAGGAAAAGATGGTATCCGACGACTTTTCCTTAGCAAAAGGTGGTCTCCGACAACTTTTCCTTAAGAAAAGGTGGTCTCCGACAACTTTTCCTTAAGAAAAGGTGGTCTCCGACAACTTTTCCTTAAGAAAAGGTGGTCTCCGACAACTTTTCCTTAAGAAAAGGTGGTCTCCGACAACTTTTCCTTAAGAAAAGGTGGTCTCCGACAACTTTTCCTTAAGAAAAGGTGGTCTCCGACAACTTTTCCTTAAGAAAAGGTGGGCTCCGACAACTTTTCCTTAAGAAATGGTGGTCTCCGACAACTTCTCCTTAGAAAAGGTGTTCTCCGACAACTTTTCCTTAAGAAAAGGTGTTCTCCGACAACTTTTCCTTAAGAAAAGGCGGTCTCCGACAACTTTTCCTTAAGAAAAGGTGGTCTCCGACAACTTTTCCTTAAGAAAAGGTGGTCTCCGACAACTTTTCCTTAAGAAAAGGTGGTCTCCGACAACTTTTCCTTAAGAAAAGGTGGTCTCCGACAACTTTTCCTTAAGAAAAGGTTGTCTCCGACAACTTTTCCTTAAGAAAAGGTGGTCTCCGACAACTTTTCCTTAAGAAAAGGTGGTCTCCGACAACTTTTCCTTAAGAAAAGGTGGTCTCCGACAACTTTTCCTTAAGAAAAGGTGGTCTCCGACAACTTTTCCTTAAGAAAAGGTGGTCTCCGACAACTTTTCCTTAAGAAAAGGTGGTCTCCGACAACTTTTCCTTAAGAAAAGGTGGTCTCCGACAACTTTTCCTTAAGAAAAGGTGGTCTCTGATAGCTTTTCCTTAAGAAAAGGTGGTCTCCGACAACTTTTCCTTAAGAAAAGGTGGTCTCCGACAACTTTTCCTTAAGAAAAGGTGGTCTCAGACAACTTTTCCTTAAGAAAAGGTGGTCTCTGATAGCTTTTCCTTAAGAAAAGGTGGTCTCCGACAACTTTTCCTTAAGAAAAGGTGGTCTCCGACAACTTTTCCTTAAGAAAAGGTGGTCTGTGACAACTTTGCCTTAAGAAAGATGGTCCGCGACAACTTTTCCTTAGGAAAATGTGGTCTCCGACAACTTTTCCTTAAGAAAAGGTGGTCTCCGATAACTTTTCGTTAAGAAAAGGTGGTCTCCGACAACTTTTCCTTAAGAAAAGGTGGTCTCCGAAAACTTTTCCTTAAGAAAAGGTGGTCTCCGACATCTTTTCCTTAAGAAAGGGTTGTCTCCGACAACTTTTCCTTAAGATAAGGTGGTCTTTGACAACTTTTCCTCAGGAAAAGGTGGTTCCTGACAACTTTTTCTTAGGAAAAGCTTGTCGCTGACAATTTTGTTGTTGTTCTGGAGCTACTGTACATCTCCGCCAGTTTGGCTGGCATCATGTACCAAGAAATTATGTACAATAAACCTTATCTAAATGGACGTCAAACAACAAAAGGCAGTTAAAACAGGAAAAGGCACCTACGAGGAGGAAATGAAGCCTCCAACGTCTCCAAATAAATGAAAGGCCGACGAATCGTCGACGTCAACCGGATGACAGCAGTAACAGCAACAGTGATGATGGCGGGAGGGGATGTTTACGTATGGTAGCAACAAAGAGGAGCCCTTAAAATTTCATGCACACCCACACACAACAGTCTCAACTTTAAAAACCACAAAAAGTTACCCCCCTCTTTTCTCTTCTTTGTCCTTTTCCTATAATGGAATTAAGGGGGGAGACAGGTTTTAAATATGAAAAAACCTTTGTCTATTTCCCACAGACCTAGACCGACATGCCGGCATTTCAAAACAAAACTAATTCTACAAAGCAAATAATTTAAATAACGAAAACGTTTAATTTCCATTTTATTGGCGATTTTGTTTTTATTCGTCTCTCATAAGTAAATAGAAGAACATTTCCGTTTTGTGAAAGTTGGGAGTACAAAAAGAAGTTTTAGTTTTTTTTTGTTGTGGGGAATTCTATGGCGATTTAGCCTTGGAAATGACCTTTCAGAAATTGATAAGTGTTTAATTTTAGATTAAAATGTACATAATGAGGAAGTAATATATACTATCGGGGATCCATTTAGACTTTTTTTGCACAGATCAAGCGTGGCTGCCATTTTATTGTTATTAAGTATTCTTTAACAATAAATCATGAAAAGCCGCACAGAGGGAGGAATTAAACAAGTAAGAAAGTTTCAGTCGGGTAAACCGACTAAGGTATACCCTCACTTTGTGAGTAATGTAATATATCGATGGTTTGTATCCAAAAGTGGCTCTACAAAAAAACAAATTTTTCAGAAGAGCAAAAAGCTGTTGAATTTTATTATTTCGCTATAATTTTAATATGATACGAATTAGGAATTCTAAGGGATATACAGGGTTTTCCAACAAGAGGTGTTATTTTGAATTACCCGGTATTTCGGTAGCTGTCACTTTTGAAGGTTTTATTCTTTGACATTTGACAAGTAGAAACTACGCCATTACTAACAAGTAAAAGCGTTAAGTTCGGCCATGCCGAATCTTATATACCCTCCCCCATGGATAGCATGTGACCTCACAAAATAACTCAAACCTAAAGAAAATAACACCGAAAAACAAAAAAAATATAGTAGATGAGAACAGTAGGAAACATATCGATATAACAAAATATATAACAAAAACTTAACCAACAAAAAGTAAATTTTTCAGGAGAAGGTTTTTTTTTAGTTTTCCCTACACTCAGTGCAGGTATTAACATGAACTTTTCAAGTTAAGTTTTTTTTGGAGTAATTAATTAGTATTAATCGTTGCATTAGTCTTTTTAACAAAAAAGTACGATTTTTGTTACTTAAGTTTTTTTCGCTGTCATTGTAGCAAGCTGAAGCGATGTATTTGTGTCGGTTAAGTTAAACACAATTGCATAGAAATATGCATTAGCATCTTTTTTACCCACTCCACCATAGGATGGGGGCTATAAATATTGATCTGAGACCCCATAAAGTATATATATTATTATTCGTCGTAAAATTGTAAGACTAGTTAGCCACGTTCGTCCGTCCGTCCGTCTGTTGTAATCACGCTATAATCTATAATACTTGAGCTAGGTGGCTGAAATTTGATAAATATATTTCATATATCGTCAGGTATGTTGGGATTGATAATGGGTAATATCGGTCCAATTTTGGATATAGCCCCCACATATATGGCATCTTCCCGATTTTCCTTCTTAACGTCATAGAGAACACAAATGTCAACTGATCGCGGTGAAAGTTGGCAACTGGGGTTTATTTATACCCGGTATCTTTGACACAAGCAACGGTAGCCATAGGTCCATGTTTTGATATAGCTCCCCTACAAAGGTCCCTCCAGATTTGACTTCTTAACGCCACAAAAACCGACGAATTCAATGAACTGGGCTGAAATTTGGTATAATGAGTTTATTAGTACCCGTAACCATTCACATGCGATCCTTGGTGGATGGTTTATAAGATTCGGCATGGCCAAACTTAATGTTTTTAATTGTTTAAATTTATTTTGGAAATGTGGACGACTCAAAACAAAGGAAATACATTAACATTAAATATAATAAAAACCAGTAAGGAAAGGCTAAAGTTAGGCGTGGTCGACTATATGATACCCTAAACCATTTTCGTAGCAGAATAAGTACAAAACAAATCAAATTCACAACATTGAGAGATACATTTTATATTTGTGGTCGATATTTAAAGTACACTCTGCCAAATTTCATAAATATTAAATAAACCTTCTACAGCACTTTGATACCAACTTGAAACGAAAACATATATGGGGGCAATATAAATCTCAACAGATTTTTATCAAATTAAGATATCATTATTTCTGTGTCAAGAAATTCCTACCTGCCAAATATATAAAATGAGCGGATGTAAAATAAAGCTTCTCTGGCACGTTGATACCAAATCGGAAGGAAAGTATATATGGGGGCTATATATAAATCTGAACCGATTTCTTTCAAATTTGAAAGTGTTCATTCCTGAACCAATGAACTCCTTTATGCCAAATTTCGTAATGATCCGATGTAAAATTTGATTTATATAGTGCATAGATGCCAAATCGGAGGTAAAAATATATGGGGCCTATAATGAGCATTCCGCTAAATTTCATCACGATCGGACCACAAATACGACCACAACTTTGATTACAACGATACATCTAGAGACGGAAATGGTTAATTCGACTCAGGAAGTAATTCCAAGTCGATCGGTATAATACACTATGGATCTCTTCTCCTTTTGGTTATAGTTACCTTTCTTCCGCCAGATGCCATTATAATAAATATTATCAAACAATCGACGCAAAAATGCTAACTTTTTTAACGCCGTTCAAATAAAATTCAGAATGAAAATTTAACGTAAACGACACTACGCGGTCAGGAAATTTGTAAACAAAATGTAAATGTCGTTTGAGTTATTTTTGTTTTGTCTTTTTCTTCGTAACGGTACATTTGTCAGCTACGAAATTTTTACCGGTGATGGGAATTATGCTTCCTCATTGATTTTCATCAAAAAACAAAAATCGATAATTTTGTCGGTTAAGTTTTTTGGCGGTTAGGGCTCGATATAGTAGATGAGAACAGTAGGAATCACAGCAAGTTAGATGCTATATATGGGGGCTATATCTAAATATGGACCGATATGGCCCATTTGCAATCCCAAAGAACCTGCAACTATAAGAAATATTTATACCAAATTTGATCAACCTAGCTCTATTACTGCGGACTGTAGCGTGATTACCACAGACGGACGGACGGACGGACAGACGGACAGACGGACATGGCTAAATCGTCTTAGAATTTTACGACGATTAAGAATATATATACTTTATGGGGTCTCAGATCAATATTTGGAGGTGTTACAAACGGAGTGACAAAATGAATATACCCCCCATCCTATGGTGGAGGGTATAAAAATGGAACGATACACGATTCGACAACGCATTGAAATTATTAAAATTCGAAAAATCGAAAATCATCGAAAAATCTACTTGACTGATGAGGCCCATTTCCACCTCGTGGCTACGTCAACAAGCAAAATTGTCGCATCTGGGGCTCGGAAAATCCAAGAGTTATTGTTGAGAAGCCTCTCCATCCTCAACGTGTGACTGTTTGGTGCGGTTTATGGTCCGGCGGGGTCATTGGACCTTACGTTTTCGTAAATGAGGTTGGATCAACTGTTACGGTGAATGGATTGCGCTAACGAGATATGATTAATGATGATTTTATTGTCGGAGTTGGATGGCATTGATCTGGACAACGTTTACTTTCAACAAGACGGCGCTACGTGCCACACAAGCAACGAAACCATTGCTCTGTTACGGGAAAAGTTTCCGGACCACCTTGCGACTTCTTCCTTTGGGGCCACGTGAAAGATAAGGTCTACGCCAACAGCCCAGCGTCGATTCAAGACCTCAAAGATAGAATTCGTGAGGCTATCGAGGACATAGGGCAGCCACTTTGCGATTTGGTTATGGAAAATTTCATGAAAAGTATATGGTCCTGTAAGCGTGATCGTGGTGGCCATTTGGCTGATATTGTTTTTCATTATTAACGGCGTACCTTCCTCTTTATTATGAAATAAACATCCGATCATTTATCTCAAAAAATGGCATTTTTCTTTGAATACCAAAATAACAGCTCTTGTTGGAAAACACCTTTATTTTTTATTATGATAGAAGGATCTATGACAATTATGTGTGAAACAAAATATCGACCAAATGGTCGCCACGAATCGCCTCATTTGACTCACAATTAACATCGTGCATTATGTTTAAATCACCCTTTATATATCGTATTTTGTAGCTATAAACATTTTTTTTTAAAAGGTAGGAAATATTTATAATATTCCTAAAATAAACTTCTTGTAGAACGTTTTCGAAGTAAGAATGGTTGAAAATAATATTTAAGTCACACTACTCCAAAATTCACAATTCCGGATAAAATTTTCGATTTTAAAAAAATTGTGATTTATATCCACTGTGCACTGTCTATCATAAAACTCTTTCAACAAAAACAAACATTGTTCTCTTCTATGTTTGTATGAGTGGCATTAAATGTAGAAATACAATTTGAATTTGAATGGACACTATGTATTAAAATAAATTCATTTTTAATCGATTGATATATGAATTCCTTCTTGACACTCTTGATAGATGACGTCCTATGTCGGACGAGCAGAGAAATACAAGAAATACTATGAAATACAAGATCTTCAATACGAATACGTACGTATTTGTGTATTTACATATGTATACGAGTATATAGAATTTCCTTCTTTTCCATAGAAGTCCTTATCCATTGCACTTTTCCGCATTCCGTCCATTTGAACCCGATGTCAGACAGCCATCCTTGTGTTCGACGCCTTTTTATTTCCATTTGTAATTTATTGCATAATTTAGAAAGGCACTGCAGCTGCAACAGGAAGTTGAGAAATCCTATTTTCCAATATTTTGCTACATCATGTCTCTTGTTTCTTCTTCTTCTTTTAGATCGTCCGCTTCTTCTTCAGCAACGACGCCGTGTCTTATCCATTTTGGGTTGTCTTCCTTTTTTTCTAGGCGCTATGCTTGAATAGTGTCGTTTTGCTAATGTAACGTTTCCTCGGTCTTTTCATTTGGTCCTTTATGGCCGTGGTCGTCGTCATCGTCATCATCATCATTGGAGTCGTCGTCATCGTCGTTGCCGTCATTGAGACCAGACTTTGAGGCGCTTCATTCCATTCTTTAGTGCGTGTACGAGTACACAAAATCAAGGATTTTGGAAGTTAGTGTGTCTGTGTATGTGTTTGTCTTTGCCTCTGTGTGAATAAAGAGGACTACGTGATTTTGCGTCATACGATTTTATTGCAAATCACAAAGGGAATGTAAAAGAAGACAATTTCTAAACACTCACTCACACAAATAGATAGACATACTTACACTACTGTATCTATGTCCTTACATTAGTTTCCCGGAATATTGATTTATAAACATTCATTTAAAGTAGGATTATTTCCAATATTTATTTTTAGCCCCAAAAACTTTTGACATCAACTACAAGATTATATAGAACAGAAAAAAAAGTTGTTGTTGAAAAGGCATTTTCCCGAAGAGGAAAAAAGGACAATGGCTTAAGATAGATAGATGTTTGTGTCGAATTCATGTCCTGCAAGTAGGAGATGTAATGTTGTAGTAGCAGCAGAATTAAAGATGCCACCACGGTATACAGTCAGCAAATTTGGACAAAAAGGATATATACTCTTGCCGTTGTATAACCAGTCAACCGAATTGTGTTATACTTTATTTTTGAAACATTTTTATTGGTGAATGGATTTGAATAAAACAATAGTTATACCAATATGTAAAAATTACGAAAAAATCTAATTGATAGATATATTTGTATGGTAGCTATATTAAAACAAATCTGTTTCCGCCGGGCCATTTTTCTAGTTTGGAAACAAAAAATAATCCGAGGGATCTAAATCTGGCGAATAAGGAGCGTACTGAAGCAATTCTAACTTTAATTAATTGATTTAGGCCATCGTAATAGTGGATGTGTGATCAGGTGCATTGTCTGATTGTGAGCAAACGCGGCACCCATCTTGCGCACAACTTTCTCATCATCATATTTCCCGTCAATATGCGATGTATAGTACTTTGTGAAATGCCTAAGACATCAGCTAGCTCAGGAACCTTCAACCGACGGCCTTTAGTACCATTTTGTTGATTTTTTAACCATTTCTGGCGTGAACACCTCTATTGGTCGACAACTACGGTGTTCGTCTTGGCAGCTCATACGGCCCCGGGTGCAACTCTACCACACAATAATTTATAGTTGTAAACGAAGCAGCAGACTTCCCCTAAAGTATAATCTAGTTCTGCATTACGAGTAATATTGCTTGGACTGAAACCTTTCAATTAAAAGTATTGTATTACATATCGGTGACCAATTTTTTTCCATGTGTACAAATTAACTGAGAACATTAACTTATGAGCGCTCAAAAGAAATCTAAACAACATGGCGCCTTGAAACTTTTTGAACCCAGTTTCAACCATTAGTTTAAGTTCAATGAATTCCATAAATTAATATTAGTTTCCTTAGTTTGTAATCCATTTTTTTTTGAATTAACTGAATTGTTATACACACCAAACTGCCCTCTGTATTACTCATTTTCTTCCAGATGGCAACCCTTTATCCATTCCCTGCCATGTAGGCAAAAGCTTTGACTCAAATGGATAAAGGACTGTCATCTTCTCTGTACGTTCCATTGGAAATCCCAAACACACTCTGTCTCACACTTCTTGTCTTTGCACCGCAAATTCACTTTTGCAGCGTCACTACAAGCGGTAAGCAGCGGAGAATCCTACTCAATAAACCAACCTGTAATACTAATAATCTGAAACTGTGCCTTTTTCTTTTCTGTTTATTTTCACCTGTTACAGTTTCTTGGAGTTCAAAATCTCGAATAACTTACAGTCCACTTCACAGAAGCAGCTCCTGAATTTGTTCAAAACTTATATTATATTAAACATATATTTTAGAAGGTTGCCACTTTTCACGATAGTAATTTTTTCCAAACTACTACCGCAATCTATATGTCAGTTCGGGACCGACCTCGTAAGGTGAGGGGGATAAGAAACTATATTGAGATGATAAAGTGTACTTTACCATTTGAGAATTGTTTTTTGTTTAGTTTACTTTGTCATTGCATCATGGATAGACTTACAAGAGAGTGACACTTGTAAATAATAATAATGTTAACATTTTTCTAATAATTTCAATAATTTCCTGTTCGTTGGCCACGAAAATTGTGATTAGGTATTTTACTAGGCAGGAAATTGGACTTGAAACCTAACACTCTGGAAAGAGGAAAGAAGGCTGTAGTGGTGCTATATGTATACCTGTAAAAGGCAATAGGAAAACTCTGGGGTCTGAACCTGCATAATATTGGTTGTATACGACAGTGGTCAGACCGATAATGTTGTACGGCATTGTCGTCTGGTGGACATCCATGCAGAAAACTACCTTCTGGGCTAAACCAAGTTCAGCGAATGCCGGTTATATGTATCACTGCTGACACTATGACTGAACCACTCTATGACAAAAATCATATCTCACTCTTATGCCTGATAGATCAGAATGGAATGGTCATGCCCCTGGATGTAGGAGATTCGTTAACTTACTGTCATACCATGCAAAAATCTTTAGTGTTTAACAAGCAGAAATCTTACCTATTAAAGAGGTAACGGAATGGCTGAGAATTAATGATCTGACCAAAGTCAGTATCACTATATTCTCTGATAGTCTAAAACTGTCCTCGACTGTCGCAGATCTCCTAACGGGAACAGTTGAACAGTTCAATATTTACCTGACATGGGTGCCGAGCCACAGGGACATACCAAGGAAGTGAAAGCAGATGAACTTGCAAGATTAGGAATTATCTTACACGCTCCTGGGGTAGTGGAATAGGTGGACATTCCTCTACCCACCAAAAAAAAAAATCAAAAAAATGGTGAAGATATTGCGATCCAGAAATACCTTACCTTAAGTCCAGATTCACACTCGGCAACTTTTTCCAAGCAAGTGTCAACGTTTTATACTGTTTTTACTATTTGGCCTCCAAGGCTGATTTTATTTTTGTTCGATTAAATTATAATATAAATTATAAATAAATTGACATTTTCGACAACATTTCCAATGTCTCTAGCCTGCCAAAGAACGTTCTGGCACCTCCCACCCGATGTACAATATAAATACTCGACACCACACTGTTGTGGTACAGGGTATTTGTGCATTTGTTGGTAACGCATCGGCATAGAATCACTTTCTAAGTCCATTTAGCCATGGCCGTCTGTCTGTCCATGTATTCCTGTTATCAAAGTGCAGGGCGTAAATACAAAGCAATCTTTACGAAAATTGGTACAGAGGCATTTCGTAGACTGAAAATGGGACAAATCGTTCCATGTTTTGGTATAGCACCCATATAATGATACCCACGATGTCACTTCTTGACGCTCTAGAGAGCACATTTTCCAATTGATCTAGCTGAAATGTAAGAATTTATATTGCAATTAATCGTTCCTAGTGGAAATGGGGAAAATCGGCCCATATTTCGATATTGCGGAAATTCAAGCTTTTCCTCTTCATATTGCATTAAATCGTCTTTTGTGAAAACGGAGTAACTAGGTCCGTCTTTTGATAAGTAGTAGTCCCTTATGATGGTTACGTTTTTTAACCTATGTAACTGGAATTTAGAAAAGTACTATATTTAAACTGTAACTGTTCATTGTAATAATGATTCTCCGTGCAGTTGTTGGCAAACAATGGTTGAGGGAATGATAGAGCGGCCCTGCCCGACTTTAGAGTTCCCTTACTGATTTTTATTTGTTCGGTGGCTCAAAATAGGGGTTTCCAACAAGAGGTGTTATTTTGAATCACCCGGTATTTCGGTAGCTGTCACTTTTGAAGCTTCTTTGACATTTGACAAGTAGAAACTCTAAAAATGGAACGATACACGATCATCGAACGATACAAAACGATCTAACAAAGAAACGACACGAACGATACAAAATCATCTTGACTGATGAGGCCCATTTAAACCTCGGTGGCTACGTCAACAAGCAAAATTGCACATCTGGGGCTCGGAAAACCCAAGAGTTATTGTTGATAAGCCTCTCCATCCTCAACGTGCGACTGTTTGGTGCGGTTTATGGTCCGGCGGGGTCATTGGACCTTACTTTTTCGAAAATGAGGTTGGATCAACAGTTACGGTGGATGGATTGTGCTATCGAGAGATGATTAATGATTTTTTTTGGTCGGAGTTGGATGGTATTGATCTGGACAACGTTAACTTTCAACAAGACGGCGCTACGTGCAACACAAGCAACGAAACCATTGCTCTGTTACGGGAAAAGTTTCCGGACCGTGTTATCTCTGGAAGAGGTGATCACAATTGGCCACCGAGATCTTGTGATTTAACACCTTGCGACTTCTTCCTTTGGGGCTACGTGAAAGATAAGGTCTTCGCCAACAGCCCAGCGTCGATTCAAGACCTCAAAGATAGAATTCGTGAGGCTATCGAGGACGTAGGGCAGCCACTTTGCGACTTGGTTATGGAAAATTTCATGAAAAGGTTATGGTCCTGTAAGCGTGGTCGTGGTGGCCATTTGGCTGATGTTATTTTTCATTATTAACGGCATACCTTCCTCTTTATTATGAAATAAACATCCGATCATTTATCTCAAAAAATGACATTTTTCTTTGAATACCAAAATAACACCTCTTGTTGGAAAAACCTTTATATCCGTAGTTTCTTGATCCACGAAATAATGCTGTCTGGTTTAAGGTTATCGTTTCAGATTTAGATAATGATCTATCAATGTATGTTAGGGTATCCTGTAGTCTGCTCCGTCTGATTTTTATGTTTCCTTAATGGTTTCTACAGAGGAAATAAATTTTCACTTGAATTCAGTTTCGTTTGTTGGGGGGAATATAATTATGTTTTTAACACGACGCACAGTGTCACGAGCGTGGCCAAAAATGGTAAGAGCTGATGTTGGAATTGTTGATTTTTTTACACAATTTTATGAAAAACACAACAACTAAAAAAAGTGTAAAATATTATCCAAAAATATTGAGCAGTTTTTGAGTTATTGTGGCTCAATGGTGTGGTTTGTTTGCAAAATGATAATTGTTAAGAAACACAATGAAATTTCGTATCCAGTTATAAGGGGTTAAATTCCAATTTTTTGTTAACGGTTGGTACAAAATGCCATTGAAATGCAAGTGTGATACATATTGCTACAATTGCAACACTGTTATAGTTTACAAATATTGATCATATGTGATGTACCGTTACCAAGAAGAGAGGTCTGGTGTGAAGTCAGGTTTTGACAATATACACAAACTTGCGTAGACAATAAAAAAAAAACATCAAAAAACATCTCTCACATTTTTTGATATTTTTTAGCTATAAGTATGTTTTAACATATATAAGTCTCAGCTGCACAGCTCTGCACAAATTTTATTGGTGAATCTTTTTATCCCCTCACCTTAGAGAGGAGGGTATATATCATTTGCTACGAGCCAAAAGTGTAACACATCGAAGGAGTGACCTAAGACCCTATGTATGTTCGGCGGAAATCCGTTTTGGGTCATTTTAAGTCATTTGAGCAATGTCCGTCCGTCCGTCCATCCGTCCGTCAGTCTGTCTGTCTGTTTGCTGGCTGGTGCGCACGATAACTCTTGAAAGGAGTAACCGATTGACTTCAAATTTGGTGTGCGGTAATATTTTTCTCTTTATCCGGCTAAGTTCGAAGATGGGCCATATTGGTCCACTCCTTCTAGTACCTCCCCCACAAAGGGTTAACTTTTAGTGAAATAGTGATTCTTTAATAACGACTATACTACCTACTCGAATCTTCTGAAATTTCACACATAGTATTAGTTTGCTAGTCGCTAACACGCCAAGAAAAATGGTTGGTACCTCCCACACAAATGGACCATTTTAGATAAAAAGTTAACAGCATAGCGAGTAGTATATTTGTTCGTACTTACGAGTATATCCGTATTTATTACATATTATCTCAAATAAATAAAAAGTTCATTTCGCAATGTGTTAAAATGTATTATGATTTGCTGTAAATATATTATGGGAAACTAAATCCTTTTTTGAACATTTACTATTACGTTCAAAATGCATATGTGATAAAAATCAAAAAAATAAACGAAAATTAAAAACAATTCAAAATTGAAAATGAAGGTGAAGGTGAACCTCAAAACTTAAGCCTATTTTCTTTGCAAACGATTTGTTCTGTACCCAAATCGGACTAAACATATATATGGGAGCTTTATCTAGATCTGACCCGATTTTCTTCAAATTCGGCAATACTGGTCTATGGGTCAAGAAACTCTACCATGCTAAATTTCAAAACAATTGGATGTAAAGTACAGCTTCTATAGGGCTAAAGGGACAAATCGGACAAAACATATATATGGGGGCTATATCTGTCCTTTAGTCAATTTTTCCAAAACTTCGTTTTTATTCTTCCCGACCGGAAAAAACGACTTATGCAAAATTTCATTCACATGCGACGGCTCCTTCTATTTTTGGCCACCTCTTATATGAAATCACGACACTGTGCGACGTCCTTAATGTGTTTTCAGAGGCTGAGGAATTCAACTAATTTATATCACTAAACTATTAAACTGTTTTGTGATTTTTCCAATTTTCTAAATTTTTTAAGATTTTTCACCTAACACTTATAAGAATATCCAAGGGTGGGGTTAATCTTCACCTTAAGTAATATATGTATATTATATCCAATATCTAATAGATTCTAAACTTTAAATTTATCTTCCAAATCCATGACTCCAGAATGTGACAAAGAATGAGCAAACATCTACAACCGTTGTGACGTACCAAACTCGACCGGAATGTTTTACGTATTTGTAATTTCAGTCACTTTCTAATGTAACATTTATTTATTATAAAGGGCCCGCCAAATAACTTTTTTTTTGAAAACATCGCGCATAACATCAAGTGTAGCTTCGGCTGTGTGGCACGTAGCGCCGTCCTGTTGAAACCAAATGTTGCCAATATCCTCCTCTTAAATTTTTGTGAACAAAAATTCGTTCAACATGGCCCGATAACGATCGCCATTGACTGTAACGGCCACTTGCTCATTTTCGAAGAAAAATGGCCCAATTATGCCTCTCGATCAAAATCCGCACCAAACAGTGACTCGTTTTAGGTGTATCGGCTTTTCAATGTATGTGTGCGGGTTTTCTGTGCCCCAAATGCGACAATTTTGCTTGTATAGAGTATAGAGGTTATAGGAGAACACTTGTTTATGTATAGTTCATGGGAACTATTTTTACATATATTTTATATACTCTGACATTCCAGATTAAAGTGGAGTACTTTTTAAAAATATATAAATATTTCTAATTACAAAAAATATCTATGAAAGATGTTTAAATTCTGGAAATACGTTGTTCGCAATAGCACCTGTTAGCGGCTGCCTATAAAAGCTTTTCAAGAATGTCATAGCTCTAATGCTTAACTCATGTATCCCTCCCCTGGATACCTTAGCTAAAAATGCTTTTAAAGCTAAATTCCGTATGAGACTGCATATTTTTAAGCCTCTTCTATATACATATAAACAACATTTTATTTTCTGTGTGTCTCTGCCCAGAGAGAGAGAGAGGTATTAAACAATTTTTATGGCTTCCTAAATTCTTGAGCTCATCATAAAAAACAGCTATGAAATAGAGCACCAGCAATTGCTGAAGTTAGTGTAGCATAGCATAAGGAGTTACTAATAAAATCACATTAAAAGCATAAAATAAGGCTAAAAAGGTTTTACGGCGGCCGCACACAACAGACTGTCTCGTCGTAATGGCGGTTGTGGAAGCAGTGGTGACGTTGCCGCCGCCGCCGTTGCCACCACTTTAATCACGCCTAAATTGCCGGGAAATGAGCTCAAGGTTTTTGGCCTATGTACTCGATACTTAGTTAGCGTAAGAATGTAAGTAAGTAAGTACTTTTGCCCACTTCCCCCATCTTTATGCGTCACGGCCGTGGTTATTAAACCAAGTACGAGTAATCCGCTGAGTCGGTAATCTTGATGACTGCCACGATATTAACAAGTTAATTACATTTTTTTCTCGTAGCCATTGTTTGTTACGAGTTGACGTTATTATTTTTAGCTTTTTGTCCTTTTATTATTATTATGTATTATTTTCTTCTTTCCTTCTGAAGTATATTGTACTCATTTATCAGTTTAAGAGCCTTTTGGTTTCTTTTATTTAGCTGCTTATAGTACCAAGAGGGGACAATAAGTGTGTCAATCGAAAAAAATGTGAAAGAAATCGAAAAGACGGAAGAGCAGATGATCACAATGGGGAGAGTCGTTTGGATGCTTCGACTAACAGATGGGCATATATGACTATATGAACGTCGGGCATATGGAAGGACAGATGTATAGGCCAACAGATTGATTAAAGCTCAGATGTTTATATGTATGTCCAGGCTGACGGATCATTTATACATGAAACGCTTACTACAATTTTATGATATTTATCATTTTTTGAAGGACGAACGGAGATCACACAAATGGCTTGAAGTGTAAACTGATTTAAGCATAAACATACTAAGGGTATTTAGTATCCTGAAAGATCTGGAAAGAATTTTAGATTCTTTCATTAGCGAAGTCCTGGATACAAAACTCCTGTCGGGGGACCAGCATGTTAACAACAAGGGACAGTCAACAGAATCTGCCCTGGACGAACTTGTGAATACTATCGTATCGGCCCCCCATTTCAAGAAATTTACTATGGTGGCCTTTCTTAATATAGAAGGTGCTTTTGAAAACATTCATTAAGATGCGGTAATTGCTGCGCTGTCACATCTAAAGGGGAACTCTTGCTTTATTAGACAAATTAAAAGCCTGCTCAATAGAAGAAGCACAACGGCATGTCTTGGGTCCAAAACTCTAACAGGATTAGTGAACAGAGGGACCCCATAAGGAGGAGTACTGTCTCCAATAATTTGCAACCTAGCAGTGATAGGAATCCTCTTAGATGTAAAGGGGTTTTCAACAGGGACGCTACGAAAATAGACCGACAGGGACAGCAAACGACGCCATATTTTTTGCCTCTCTTTCGACATTTCTCTTCAGTAAGGTTTGCCATTTCATGATGGAAAGATATACGAGCCAACAACGAGTCGAAATTATTAAAATTTACTACCGAAATTCGGAGTCAGTGGCCTCAACGTTAAGAGCGCGAAAAATCGAAAAATCATTTTCAGCGATGAGGCTCATTTCTGGCTGAATGCTTCGTCAATAAACAAAATATGCGTTATTGGTCAGACAGCAATCCACACGTACTCCATGAGTCATCATTGCATCCCGAAAAAAAAATTACGGTTTGGTGCGGTTTATGGGCCGGCGGCGTCATTGGGCCGTACTTCTTCCGTGATGATCATGACATGGACTTGGAGGACATGTGGTTCCAACAGGACGGCGCCACAAGCCACACAGCGAATGCCACAATCAATTTATTGGAAACCAAGTTTGGAGAACGGTTTATCTCACGAAATGGTCCAGTCGTTTGGCCGCCTCGGTCGTGCGATTTGACGCCGTTAGACTATTTCCTGTGGGGCTACGTCAAGTCTATGGTCTATGCCAACAAGCCAGCGACGATTGATGAACTTCGTACGAATATCGAACGTGAAATTGCAGCAGTATCGACCGATTTATGCTTGAAAACCGTCGAAAATTGGGTTCAGCGTCTGGACTTCTGCAAGCGTGCCCGTGGTGGCAATGCAAAAGAAATATAGTTCCATACATAATGGCATCGAACGTACTTTCACAGGAATAAAGAATTTCATTGATATCCAAAACCGTTTTTGTTATATTTAAAAAAACTTTTGTAGCGCTCTTATTGACGGACCCGATAGAACGTTGTGGCTGTGGTAGTGGCATATGCGGAAAACCTGGTACACAGTGTTGCAGCTAACTTGTTTCGAATGGAATCACAAAAAGAATCATTTTGGCGAAAAAGAATCATGTATAAAAAAAGGAATAGTATATTTTACAATTCATTCATTTAAAAAGAGGAACTGAAATAAGGTACAACGTAAAAAAATTTTTCAATGCTAACAAAAAACAATCGACGATATTTATGAAAATTCATAGAAGATAAGTATATAAAAATCGCGCAACCGTTTATTTTTTTGAGATAGTTTTTTGGTATTTTTCTGGACGCGGATCCCAATTAACTAACTCGCAGTCGATCATGTTAGAATGCCTTTCATCACAAGTTTGTACTTTCAGTATATTTGTTAATTTATTATACCCTACACCACACTGTGGTACAGGGTATTATAAGTTTGTTTCACGGCAGATGTTTGTAACACCTGAAAAGAACACAGCTAGACCCATCTTAAAGTATACCGATCGACTCAGAATCACTAGAATAGCGACTAGAGTCGATTTAACGATGTCCGTCCGTCCGTCTGTCCATGTAAAGTTGTTCGTCGACTACAGGTCGCAATTTCACTCCGATCGTTCTGAAATTTTGCAATTTAGAGTATTTCGCGGCTGTTTAGATCGCTATTGAATTTGGTTGAAATCGGATCAGATTTAGATATAGCTCCCATATATATCTTTCGTCCGATTTGGCTCTTTAGTCCTATAGAAGATGTATTTTACATCCAATCGTTTTGAAATTTAAAATGGTAGAGTTTCATGATCCATGAACCAACATTGCCGAATTTGAAGAAAATCGGTTAAGATTTAGCTATAGCTCCCATATATATGTTTCGTCCGATTTGGTCCTTTAGTCCTATAGAAGCTGTATTTTACATCCGATCGTTTTGAAATTTAGAATGGAAGAGTTTCTTGATCAATGAACCAACATTGCCGAATTTGAAGAAAATCGGTTAAGATCTAGCTATAGCTCCCATATATATGTTTCGTCCGATTTTTCTCTTTAGTCCTGTAGAAGCTGTATTTTACATCCAATCATTTTGAAATTTAAAATGGTAGAGTTTCTTGACCCATGAACCAACACTGCCGAATTTGAAGAAAATCGGTTAATTTAATCCTATAAAAGCTGTATTTTACATCCAATCGTTTTGAAATTTAGAATGGTAGAGTTTCTTGATCAATGAACCAGCATTGCCGAATTTGAAGAAAATCGGTTAAGATTTAGCTATAGCTCTCATATATATGTTTCGTGCGATTTTTCTCTTTAGTCCTGTAGAAGCTGTATTTTACATCCAATCGTTTTGAAATTTAGAATGGTAGAGTTTCTTGATCCATGAACCAACATTGCCGAATTTAAAGAAAATCGGTTAAGATCTAGCTATAGCTCCCATATATATGTTTCGTCCGATTTGGCCCTTTAGTCCTATAGAAGCTGTATTTTACATCCGATCGTTTTGAAAATTAGAATGGTAGAGTTTCTTGATCAATGAACCAGCATTGCCGAATTTGAAGAAAATCGGTTAAGATTTAGCTATAGCTCTCATATATATGTTTCGTGCGATTTTTCTCTTTAGTCCTGTAGAAGCTGTATTTTACATCCAATCGTTTTGAAATTTAGAATGGTAGAGTTTCTTGACCCATGAACCAACATTGCCGAATTTAAAGAAAATCGGTTAAGATCTAGCTATAGCTCCCATATATATGTTTCGTCCGATTTGGCCCTTTAGTTCTATAGAAGCTGTATTTTACAGCCAATCGTTTTGAAATTTAGAACGGTAGAGTTTATTGATCCATGAACCAACATAGCCGAATTTGAAGAAAATCGGTAAAGATTTAGCTATAGCTCCCATATATATGTTTCATCCGATTTGGCTCTTTAGATCCAATCGTTTTTATACCCTACACCACACTGTGGTACAGGGTATTATTTAAGTAGAAAATGTCCCAAAAGTAAATTTATGTAAACAATTTATACATGAATTACAAAATTTATATATCAGAGTTATTCAATATTACGAGAGTGGTGTAGGGTATTATATAGTCGGCACCGCCCGACTTTAGCCTTTCCTTACTGGTTTTTTATTAAAATTAACTATAAAATAGTACTTTCAGCGCTGGCACTGCTTATAAATTTGAAATCAAGATTTCATATGCCCTACTTTACACCAGAATGGCTCAGTGTCCATAATTTCAAATATTTTTTTATGAATTCCTTCAAATTTAGTAAAGTTTGTAATTATTGGAATTCGTTTACGAATTCATTATCTCCTGAGATATTTCCTGTCTGTATTGCAATTTCGGCTGCGCTTTGGATTTCTATTAAATGTTGGTATTGACATCCTTTAAAAGTCTCTGTATGGGTTTTTTTAAATGCCACACGGAGGAAAATCGTCATTTTTGATATGTTTGAAACGAAAGAAAATATACTTGGAAACGATTTTTTTAAATATTATATATTTGTTAACAAATAAATTTTATTTGAAAATCAAGAAATTTTGTTTGGAACGCATATATTAATATATTGGAACATAATTTATTTGCAAACTGAATTTTACAAATAAAATTGTGTTTACACACAAACAAAGTTATTGTTTAAGAAGATTTCCAAATATGTTTTATTTAAAAAGATTTTTAAAACATTACTGACTTATTCGAATTTTAGTTAGCTTTTCCTAGTTTTCGTGTTAAACTTTATAGCTAAAAATGTTCTTATTTATAAATATTCCTATTCATCACTTTTTGTCAATCCATCAATGTCGTTTATATTTACGAAAGATTGTTCGATTTAAGTTTTGATTAAATTTCACAAACATATAAAATTTATAAAAAAATTGCTCTTTGAAAATCTGAAAAACAGAAAACTTGTCTTTAAGTTAAGGCATTTAATACATTACCAAAATAAATAATTACAAATGAATCCTTGTTTCGGAAATACTAGTTCCAAATAAAAAATATTTGAATGGGAGCATATTTTTGTTTAGAACAATATCCTCACAAACATATAATATTTGTGTGTGTAAAATATTATATATTTGGAGTGTACCCTAAACATATGTTTATTTCAAGCCGAATATGTTTGGGACAATATACTACAGAAGCGATTTTTTTTCAGCGTGCACATTTTTCAATTATGACTTATTGATTAAATTCGCGGAGTTGCAAACACGTCATATATGGAAATGGTTGGGTATTTTCAGTTTCAATAAGGTGGCTACATGAGTCTTTGATCCAACCATATATTTTCAACAAATTTTCCAATGGAATTTCATGTTTGTCTCAAACTATTTTCAGGTTTTACTAAATAGTGAAGCACATTACCGCAAAATTCTTTTGAAAAAGTCAAAAGAAATCAAATTAAACCAAATTTTCCAATGGAATTTCATGTTTGTCTCAAACTCTTTTTAGGTATTACTAAATAGTGCAGCACATTACCGCACAAAATTCTTTTGAAAAAGTCAAAAGAAATCTAAAGTAATCTTTTTTTGCAAAAAGTATCAAATTTGGAATCAAAATTGAAAAGAATCAAGAAAGGAAAAAAGAAGCGTTTACCCAAGCAGGACAAAATTGGTTCTCTTTACTAAGCAAAATAAGGTGACGCATGTGGACCCTCCTCGGAGGAACAGAGCTGGTCTATTCTGAATGTGCAAAATATCGAGGAACAATTCTAGAGAGGAAGTTGTTATTAAGACTTTATGTACTGGAACGTGTAAAGAATGCCAACGTCGCATCATTTTTCTTGCAGGAAAGCTATAGGTTCGGGTTGGCGACTCTCCTAACATCGCCTATTGTATATGTATATCAATAGTTCGTCCTATACTGTTGTAAGGCATTGTGGTGTGATGGAAGGCAACTAATAAACTATTTATTCAATCCACTTATCAACTGATCAGAGAACAGTCCGCCTATGCATAAGCGGAGCGTTGAGGACTACAGCGACTGAGTCTCTACAGGTCCTACTCCATATACTGCCCATTTATATTGTGGCGAAAGAAGTTGTCACCCGATCGGTATTACGATTGAACTGTCTATTAATGTGAAGGTATAAGAACTACGGTCACCTGAGGATAACACAATGTAATGCTATGGTGTACAGCGAGTGGACTATGTACCAAATAGTTCACCTGGGTACACCTTCGAGAAGAACTTCAGCATTAAGATAACTACCAGAGAAGAATGGGATGGCAGAATATCAGTAAACCGAAACAATCCCCACTTCCACGCAGATGGTTCGAAGCTTAATTATAAGGTTGGCTTCGGAGTACATATGTACACTGTCATGAACTCAGTCTTGATATAGCTCACAGACTGCCAGATACCTGTAGTGTCTATCAAGCCAAAATAATGGCAATAATGCAAGTCGCCAAGTGGCTGAGACGCAACATAGTGACCAACATTGGCCTTGCCTTTTACTCGGACAGTCAGGCTGCCATCACTTCTCTGGAGGCCAGATCCCCAAATTTACAAACAGCCCTCGACTGCCGCAGATCTCTTAAAGCGATGGCTGAGCAGTTAAAGATACACCTCATATGGTGGGTACCTAGACATAGTCAAGTTGGTTTAATTAATAATTTAATAATCATACGAATTTTTTGCTCAAGGTGGATTTTTAGCACTTTTTCTATATTTTTTTCTCGGTATATCGTACGGAATATTTCTTTTGTGTCTGAAGCAAAATTGTAGATACTAAATAGAATAAAAATAATGCGGAACAAACCTACCAGAAAAAAGTGCACCCAGTGCCTTAAAAATCGCAAAAATGTTCTGTTATGTTTTATAATGTTCGGTATTTTTCAATATTTTACTGACAGATATTTTATGACTTTGTGGGCTTTTTGCGATTTTTAAGGCTCTGGATGCACTTTTATAGTTAGGTAAGGTTGAAGAGAGGAGACGTTTAACCGTGTCATGTCCATGGACATACACTTAAGCCAGAGGTTCGGCCTGTTGTGCGCTTCTTATTTGTGATCTTTTTATACCTCACGAGTTACAGAAAATCGGAACTAGACACGGATTTTCTCAGTATCTTCCTGTCATATCCTCTGAGATGAGTCAAGTCTGGTAATATGTCGGACCCGAAATGTTGGGATCTTGCATTTGTTTTAGTAGATTAGAATTGAGTCCCAAAATTATGTGTTGTACAGTGTTATTGATCAAAGATTGACTTTCCTAAAATAAAGAGAAAAAATGATTAATTAAAATATTTCTGAACGAACATTGAATATAAATTGACTTATGAACTATTGTAATATACCCGTATATATACGATAAAAAAATTAAATATGCCTATAAATTTTACTTTAAGGACTATAGAAACAGAAACATTTCAAATATTGTTAGCAAAGCTATTGGCGATCTTGGATTTGAGCCTATATACCTTCGGGGGACTAGGCCAGCTTTTAAATAATGTGTACATTTATAAAAGGATGACTTTTTAAATTAAAATGTGTAGAAAAGTATTAGTAAAGGCTGAAAACTTGCTTTGGTTTTCTTTGCTTCAGTCTTCGAATTTCACATACTAATACTTGAAATTCCTTAAAACGTAATGTTTTACAAATATCTGATACACATTACAAGTTGATTGTACTTTGAAAAAATTACTAATTCATACGAAAATATATGCGAGGACGGTCCTAAAATTAGCCGACATAACAAGGGCAACAAATTCGGGAATTTTTTTATACCCTCCACCATAGGGTGGGTATAATTCTAGTTGCAGGTTGTTTGGGATTGCAAATGGGCGATATCGGTCCATATTTAGATATAGCTCCCATATATATCATCTAACTTGTTGTTATTCCTACTGTTCTCATCTACTATATGTTTCCTACTGTTCTCATCTACTATATTTTTTTGTGTGTTTTCGGTGTTATTTTCTTTAGGTTTGAGTTATTTTGTAGGTTTTAGTTTTCGTGCTATCCATGGTGGAGGATATATAAGATTCGGCATGGCCGAACTTAACTCTTTTACTTGTTTATTTCTCAACATAACCTCTTTTTAGCTCAATACACTTTTCTCTGCAATAAGTTAGAATAATACTCACCGTTGTTTTTTTTTCTTTTTCAAGATAATCAATAAAATTATCCCATACACATCCCAGATGCCATAATCTAGCCTGCAGATAGAACTGTCTTCGCCTTCTTTGTAAACGATTCTCCCATTCCAGTCCACTGCTATGACTGTTCCTTTGTCTCAGGTGTGAAGTGGTGGACCTACGTATTATCCATGGTTATGAATCGTCGCAAAAACTCGGCTTTATTGCTAAACATCGCCAAAGACTCTATTAGAAAATCTTCAAGTCGCTGTTTTTGTTCCATTGTGAGCAAACGCGGCACCCATCTTGCGTACAGCTTTCGCATCTTCCATTTGTTGATCAATATGAAAAGTCTAGCTTTTTATAAATGCCTTTAATTTGTTGTAGTCGTAAGCGAAGAAGCAGACTCCGCAAGAGTAGAATATTGCTCGGCTTTAATATTGGCTGGACTGAGACCTTTTAAATAGAAGTATTGAATTACGCGATGGTGACCAATTCGTTCCTTGTTAACAAATCCACCAATTTTGGATGACCGCAAACAAATTTTGAACAACATTGCGCCTTTAGACTTAAAACATATATTTTATAAGGTTGTCACATTTACATTTTTCAAAAACTACTGCCTCCATCTACACTTCAGGTCGGCTAATTTTGCGACCGCCTTGGTATAAAAAATATGTTCTTTACTAATCATCTCAATGTCATCAAATTCGGTATTTGGGGGTTACATTTACAATGTATATCTTTTAATTGCATTTCATATTTCACTTAAGGTGAGCGTATTCTTTAGTCGATTTAAAAGACTGCGATTTTTTTGTTGGTGCCTAGTGTTCCTTTCAATTTATACGAAATATCGAAAACTTGGCTTGATTTTCCTATCGTTCTAAACAAATTGGAAAAATTCAATTATCACACAAAAATCAGTAAACTCTGAAAAAAGAACATGGCAAAAAATCCTTTGTGCTTAAGAAATATCCATCAATATCAGCTGTCAGTTTCACAAATTGAAAATATGGCAAACGATTTTATAAGTCATTATCGATTTTCTCATATTACACAGATTACATACGCATATATAGTCTGCCCAGAAAGTGTTTTGACATTTAATTTGATTTTTTTAAATTGCATTATGAAGCCGACAAGTTAGAACAGCAACATTTTTCCATAAATGTACTCCAGATCGGAGTAAGATTTTCTTGATAGCAACTTTTGTGAGGAAAATAATTTTCGTTGGTGTTTTGGCTAACTATAAGTACACGGTGGCTGATATGTAATGCAACAAAGTAAAGCGCTATATTTTTTTAATTTTTTTTTTTAAATTTTATTGTTCAGAAGCAAAAAATGTCGGAAATATCATAAAATTTTAGATTTGTTCGAATTGGCCACCTTTGGCACGAATTATGGCCTTCAAACGGCCGACAAAGCCATCACACGCTGCACGAAAGTGGCTCTGTGGTATTTTGGCCCATTCCCGGCGAAGCGCCGTCTTGAGATGATCGATACTTTGGTATTTTTTAGTGCGAACCTTACTCTCTAAAATGCCCCAGGCGCAAAAGTCCAACGGATTGAGATCCGGAGATCTTGGTGGCCATTGTGCGGTAGAAATGAAGCGAGGAACCTCCTTTTTAAGCCATTCTTGGTTGACGCGTGCTGAGTGCGATGGTGCTGAGTCCTGTTGGAATGTCCATGGTCTGCGGCCGAAATGTTTGTCTGCCCAGGGCTTCAATACTGTCTTTAGGACATTTTCCCGATAACCATCGGCCGTTACGGCGGCCCACACCATTACCATCGGCGGCGCTTGAGTTCTGGTGGCCAATCGAAGGTATACATTTTTAGCTGACCTCTTTGGCAAGTAAACCCGACCATTTTGTTTGTTCACAAACTGCTCAATTTGGAATTGCTTCTCATCGGAGAAAACCAAATTCGGTAACTGGCCACTTTCGTGCAAGCGAAGCAACTCCTTGGCTCTTTCCAGTCTAACTTTTTTTGTGCATCGGTGAGCTCTTGCACTTTTTGGAACTCCAATGGCTTTAGTCCAAGCTCATTTTTTAATATGCGGTGTATCCGTTCTCGCGATATGTTCAGCTCACGAGCAATTTTTCTACCACTGCGGCGTGGATTTCGATCAAATGTGGCCTTCACTTTTCGGATCATTTCTGGTGTTGTTACCGTGTTTTTTTCGTCCACTTTTTGGACGCGATGCAACACTGCCAGTATCACGGTAACGAGCAATGGTACGAGAAACAACAGATTTATTCACATTTAAATGCTGGAGGGCTCTAACGACAGCCACTTGTGTTTTTCCACCCAAATATAAAGCAATCACACTATCACGCTTGAATTCCATCACGAATAACTTTTTTTCTGAATGCAATAGATCAAAATGCTTTTGTAAGCTTGTAAACAATAAAATGAACTGTCACTGAAATAAATCTGTCAGCTATCAGACTAGCGGTTTAGAAATGATAGCAACCTGAAGATGGTTGCAATACATATCAGCCACCCTGTAAATGATAAAAAATAATATATTTTTGCAAATATCGAAAGCAAATATTTTTATAAATATGTAATTTAAAATTTCGTTTTTCCAAAAAAGTGTATCAGAAGGGTAATTATTTGCGATGTAAAAACACTTTCTTGACCTACTGTATGTACCATACATACAATATGTTACTATAAACCGCTTTGCTAAAGAAAATCTGTCTATGTGTCAAATGTTTGAACAAATTTCTATGAATAAAATATGTCTTTTCTTTAAAAGCTTATGGCTTCCAAGCAGCAATAAAGTCAAAACTAAATTTTGTAAAATGTAATGACATTATTGTCCTCAGAACGAGTGACATATGAGTGTAGCTATTATGTTTGTTTTATTTAGAAAATCTAAATTTTCTAACTTATCCTTGTGGTATGCTTTTAAAATGAAAAGAATACGTACGTATGTATGTGCAGACATATGTATGTATATACATAGCTTCAGTCTTTGTATTACTTAGAATATTTTCATTCTGGTATTTTCTGACACACACGTTCTATATATCTTACACTTTTTACGGTTTTCTTAATAACAAAATAAGTTATTAGGTTTATAAACATTCTCCCCCTTTCATGACTAAGAGTTCTTGTTCACTAAGAACCCCTTTCGATTTGGCTTAGACGAGTGTGCTTTTTTTAACTCATTTTACCCTTTGCACAGTGTGTGTCTCTACTGAGAAAACAAGTAGAAAATCTCGTTAAAGTATGCCGACTAACGTTGACTCTCAGACCAATAAACAGACCACGTCTATACCCTACATAACACTATGGTACAGGTTGTTATGGCTTTGTGAATTTATCTGCATTACTTTAAATGAGAAGAATATATACCCATAATTTATTTTACCGATCGACTCGGGAATCACTTTCTAAGTCGATTTAGCAATGTCCGTCCGTCTGGCCACATATTCTTATGAACGTATCCTCACGAAAACTTGCACAGGAATTTCCAAGAGGTAAGAGATTAGCCCTATAGAAAATGGTATATATTGGTCCATGAATTTAGATAGTCCACATAAGTTTACTGCACAACCGATCTGGCTAAATTTTGGCAGATTATGTGTACCAGAAATTATCCACAGATTCGCATGACCAAAGGCCGATGACAAAATCAAAGAATTAAAGTTCGAAGTGCTTAATCACGCACCTTATTTGCCACATCTGGGTCCATCAGATTATTTTATATATATTTCCAAAAAATGACTCGGATTTGTCTACAATGAAGAGGTTATTGTAGCAGCTTAAATATCTGTCATGTTCGATTCGGTCTAAGCCGGTTCTGCTTCCAAATCCAGATCCAACCAGTAAGGAAAGGCTAAAGTCGGGCGGTGCCGACTATATAATACCCTACACCACTCTCGTAATATTGAATAACTCTGATATATAAATTTTGTAATTCATGTATAAATTGTTTACATAAATTTACTTTTGGGACATTTTATACTTAAATAATACCCTGTACCACAGTGTGGTGTATCTTAACCGATTTTCTTCAAATTCGGCAGTGTTGGTTCATGGATCAAGAAACTCTACCATTCTAAATTTCAAAACGATCGGATGTAAAATACAGCTTCTATATTACTAAAGGGCCAAATCGGACGAAACATATATATAGGAGCTATAGCTAAATCTTAACCGATTTTCTTCAAATTCGGCAATGTTGGATCATGGATCAAGAAACTCTACCATTCTAAATTTCAAAACGATTGGATGTAAAATACATCTTCTATACGACTAAAGGGCCAAATCGGACGAAAGATATATATGAGAGCTATATCTAAATCTGAACCGATTTCAACCAAATAGCGATCTTAACAGCCGCGAAATACTCTAAACTGCAAAATTTCAGAACGATCGGAGTGAAATTGCGACCTGTAGTCGACGAACAACTTTACATGGACAGACGGACGGACGGACATCGTTAAATCGACTCAGCTAGTGATTCTGAGTCGATCGGTATACTTTAAGATGGATCTAGCTGTGTTATTTTCAGGTGTTGCAAACATCTGCCGTGAAACAAACTTTTAATACCCTGTACCACAGTGTGGTGTAGGGTATAAAAAGGAGGCAACCTGAATGGGATGCGTCTATAGAGAATCTGGAGTAAGGTGAGTGGGCTTCCCTGGGCAGTTCAAGAGGTGCAGCGTGTCATGGGGACCTGTTCCGCAGGCAGGGCACATGTTCTGCGTGGTACCATCAATTCGGGCCCAATAGGAATTGAGGCAGCTGCACCATTTCGATCTAAGTTGTGCCAATACCACTCTGCTTTGCCTGGGCAGCTGTTGTTCCTCTGCTGCGATGTATGGTGGCTGTTCTCCAAGGATGGAATTCACTCGATTTGTATTTAAGGCATCACCAACTGCATCAATGTGAATTCCATCAATACCTGCCTGACAGGTTTGCTGATCTAGAGACTCTCTCTTATATCGTTGGACCTCTTTCTCTAGATCATGAATATTCTTCCTTCCCAGGCACTTCAGGGTGGTGGAAGCCTGTGCACTAGATGGTGGTTGGAATGCCTCTGACGGTGGCACCCAAGCAGGTACTGCATCAGTAAGATTTTGTTGTCCTGATGCACGGGTATGATTCGCGACTCCTCATGCAGAAGGTGACATAAGGAGGTGCCTCCTTATGTTCTTAAGGCGGCATTGTGGCAGGATTGAATATTTTCCACTGCGTACCACTCACAATAAACTCTACCTTGCTACATTTTAATACAATTGGATGTAAACTACAGCTTCTGTAGGACTAAAGGGCAAAATCGGACGAAACATATACATGGGAGCTATATCTAAATCTGAAACGATTTCAACAGATTTCAATAGGGTTCTTTCCAGGTGCGAAAGATCCTAACAGCAAAATTTCAGCACGATCGACGTCAAACTGCGACCTGTACTCAACGAACAACATAAGATGGACAGACGGACGGACGGACAGTCATAGTTAGATCGACTCAGCCTGTGATTCTGAGTCGATCGGTAGGTGGGTTCGTAGTAGTGTTCCTAGGTCTTACAAAACATCTGCCATGTAAAAAACTTATTATACCAGTAACATAGTATTGTCTGGGGTATAAAAATGGGCGACTATGTAGACTGGTAATTTTTCGTTGTGCAAGAGTTCAGCATAAATAAATGCAAAGTTTCAGACAAATCGAAAGGAAAATTGGTCCTTATGATATAGAAGGGCAAATTTGAAAGCGACTTTTATATGGAGACTACAATGAAACATTTGGGTGGGTCAAATTGTAGGGGGCCGAAAAAATTTACAAAGTCGCATCGCGATTCTTGTTCTATGCGCCATACTAAGAAACTTTACCGTAGAATCCATAGCTCAACAATGAATTTCGAACCCCCGTATCTGTCAAAATATGTATTGTTCCAACATATTCCAGAATAGAGAAAATATTTACAAAGGCGCATCGCGATTTTTGTTCTACGGGTCATTCGAAGAAACTTTGCAGAATAAACCTTGGCTCAAAAATTATCGTTCAAAATAGGAATTTTTCAAAATTCACAGTTTCAGCTTTTAACTTTCATTGAACAGAGTTTAAGTAGCTCTAAAAAACAAACTTCAAAATTTCAGCCTTATCGTCTGGGAAATGTGGTACGAATATTTATGGCTCGTAATGCTATTATTTATGAGCGACCTCGATATGTGAACTATGTATATCAAAGTAAGAATTGACTTGGGTAATATTTGCTGTGATGGATTTTTAAAAAAAATTATTACCACCTCAGCTATACATATTTCTGCCAAATTTGATCAAACTAGCTCTTTTAAAACGGACTGACAGATAGACAGATGGATATAGCTAAATTGTGTTAGGATTTTAGGAAGATCAAGAAAAAAATTGTCTATGGGGTCTCAGATCAATATTTCAAGTGTTGCAAAAAACGGAATAACAAATATATGTAATATACCCCCATCCTATGGAGGGGTATAAAAAGCTGGATTCTTGAAAAAATTGTGCTTCATATGAGGAAATTCGAATTGATGTTTGCTAACCAGAAATTTATTCTGGAGAAAATCTATATACAGACCAATAGCTCCTCATATGAATTATTTTCCCGCTTTCCACAATGGCCACACAAACTCTGCAAATATTACCTATATGGGCATTTCCAGAGAAAGGTCCACCACGACGAAAAAATTAAAAGTTGATAAAGTAATGTTTTTTTCTTTTATTTTGTTAAAAAAATATTTTAATTTAAAGGATATAATGAGCTTACAGCATATTTTTTTTTTTGTGATATATTTGAACAGAAAGTCACAAAAATGTTTTTTTTTTTGTATTTTTGGCACCATTAATTCGTTTTATAGTTGCAATCTTCGTTAAAGATCTTTGTACCAACAACAAACTATTAGGAAAATAGACGCAGAGATAAAGCAAGCATCGACTAACGGTAAATAAGTTTCTTTCACCTGCTATTTTGGTGTCACGTTCGCGATAACAAAACGCAGTTTTGTATCAGAACTGCTCATCCAGTCGAAGCAAGTAATTGAAAATTTGTATTCAAACAAAGTTAATTGTGCTTAATTAATAAAAAACAAAAATTTTTTGCTGTTGCTTCTAAGAAAGCATTAATTTTAATCAAAAGTTTGTCGCGTTCGCCATCTTAGTTGGACTTATTAGAACAAAAAATTTTTTTTTTCGTATTTGCTTACTTTTTGTGCAGATGAGTAAAAAAATAATAAAGAAGCATCACGAAGATATTTAGAAAACATTAAAACAGAAAAAAATTAAATTTAAAATTAAAAAATTAACCAAACATGTGTTCCTTATTATTATTATTATTCTTACATTTGTAAGTGTAGAAGTTATACATTTGTTCTTCTAAATAAAATTTGATGAACAAATTCTTGTCACAAACTAAGTGGAAATTTTGTCAAGTTCGCGATGTCGCGTTACAAATGGGTGATCCAAGTAATAGAAATACTTTTTTCAATAGCCTTTTTTTGACAGAACACGTGTGAGTCGTGTCATGCTGCCATGTTATTTTTGTTAAGTATTGTTTGGCATTTCATAATGGAAAAACTTACGCCTGAACAACGTCTCAGATGGTCCATCCGTTGATTCCAATTTTCGATGAATTTTCGTTGACCACGGTGCACGAAACACATTCCTCACAGAACGTGAATTTTCGTAATAAAGTTGAACGATTTGTAAACGTTGTTCAGGCGTAAGTCTTTCCATGATGAAATGCCAAACAATACTTAACAAAAATAACAGGACAGCATGACACGACTCACACGTGATCGTAGGACCCGATTATGTTGACCATAAGTTGAGCGAAGTCCACGAAACACATTCCTCACAGAACGTAAATTTTCGTAGTAAAGTTGAACTATTTGTGAACGTTGTTCACGCGTAAGTCTTTCCATAATGAAATGACAAACAATACTTAACAAAAATAACATGACAGAGCGCCCCAGTAGGTGAGTTGGTAGCGTACTCGCCTATGAGTTTGGGGGTCGTGGGTTCGATTCCCACCAGAGGCTCTGGTCTGTCGCTGCAAAATTTAGCCATATGGTCTTTGTAACCCGGCCTTTCCCTGGACCTTTAAATTAGAATATAAATTTACTTTGTATTGTAATTCATATAAATAAATAAATAAATAACATGACAGCTCGACACGACTCACACGTGATCTGTCAAAAAAAGGCTATTGAAAAAAGTATCTCTACTTGGATCACCCTATATTAATAAAACTTGTAAAATAAATAAAATGATAACAATATATCATAATAATGTCCATAAATGGAAAACTACATTATTTTATTATGGTTTAACAGTATTGTCTTCCAAATTACTCGCCACATTTCGCTGACTTTCGCATTTTTCAAGATAAAGTCAAATATGACTTATATTATTTGTGGCGTTCGCGATGCATTGTTTTCTGTTTAAAACTCGAAAACGACAAGTCCTCAAAGCTTGTCTTTTATAAGAAAAATAATGCTTATAAAATGCATTAAACATGTAAAAAAACATTTTTTAAAAATATTAATTTTTGCCATTTTTTTTCGTTTAAAGACGTACGAATGTCGCGTTCTCGATCCTGGAAATACCCATATGTCTCTAACACTAACAGAAAAATTTAAGGATATACTAAATATTCTCGGCATCCGAAAATTACATTACTTTTCCTGTGACGAACATTTGAAAATTAAATCAGTTCAAACGGCGCACAGTGGAATATTTTCACACAAGACGCGGCAAAAATTAGAAGGAATTGAGCTAGGGCTTTGAAATTTTGTACATATCACTCATTTCGCCTAATTAGCTGAAAACCAATTTTTTGTTTAAATCCGCCCATAACCACGCCTACTTCCCACATAACCTAAAATTTAAAATCTTAGTATTTTTCTCAATTTAGCATTTATATTATTACAAATCGCTAGTAGAGATTGTATTTGAGTCCTCAATTATATAAAAATTGCAAGTGCCACGTCCAACGCCCATATATCAATTTCAATTTTATACGATGTTGGAAATTACAGGAAATTTTTTTATAAAACGCTTTGTATCTTTTGATCGATGTAAATCAGTACATAGAACAAAGCGTAATACATTAGCTCAACATTTGCGAAAAAATCATGATGAAATAGTTTACAGTTTTTTGTTAATTAATCAATCATTCCAACTATCCAGAAAAAATCATCATTGATTTAGCAATGCGTTCATTAATAACGTCATTTTTAAAGCATACTTTTAGGAATATGTGGAAAGGACACACAAACAATGAGGCATTTATATATAGTAGATTGGCAAACAAATGTTTATATGAATATTTAGCTTGTTCATGTCGGTTGCCCGTTTAATACGGTCTGTAATCGTTGATTTAAACTGAGATACTCTCTCGGCTCAAGACCAATTTGTTTTTATACTTGCTTTATATGCTTTTTATTATATTTGCATTCAATTTATCATTTGCCCCTTAAGGTATGCTCTGGTAATGTTGTTCAATACATAGCAACATGGACTAAAAATAACGAATTTTGGGTTGTTTTTTGCCGAGTACGTTTTACTATTTCGTTAAATAAATCAACATAGGCAGGCATAGGCAGAATGTTCTTTTTGCAATGGTTAACTAAGTCCCTAGTTTATCAATTTTTGTTAATGACAAGACCTCGGTCGTCCTCGGAAGTATAGTTTTATCCTGGAGAAAATGAAACAACCTGATTTTTGGCAACTTGAAGTAAACCGCAGATTAAATAGGAAAATGACAACACAATTATATATTTTTTAATGCAAAAAAACACTTCAAAAGGTTCTGTATAGTATGACTTAAGCGAAGTTCCAATGCGTTTCATAGTTTCGGAGATATGGGCTTACAAAATACTCTCTTAAATGATAAACTTTGGATTCATTGTACCATTTATGAACTTCAAATGCTTGTACCGCGATATTTCGCCAAGATATCGGCAAAACCTTTAAAGATTTAGTTAATTGGAGTGTTCTTTACAGATTGGAATCAAAAATTTTAAGATTGGGCCTCATGAAAATTGTGAGTTTTTGCCGCTCTAATACACTGTGCGGCGTATTCATTGAAAAATAATATCTAATAATTTTACCAAAAAGTATGTATAGTCTAAAATATATGTACGAGTATTAAATAAATTAATAATAAATACGAAGTTTTTGGTTATTAATGCAATTATGAGTTGAAATTTGTTGAACTAAACGTGAGAGAAAAAATGTCGCGTTAGGAATGTGTAAAAAAATCCAATTGATATATTTTAACATGACAACCACTAATTAATAACTACATTAGTCTATTTTAGTTTAAAAAAAATGCATTACAAAATTCTGTTTCAATTCGCAGATTTTTGAATATTTCTAGATGCAGTCGAAAACGAGTTCTATTTTTTGTCGCGTTCGGGATCCCATGTTTTTTGCCAATATATCGGAAACAACAAATCGACCAAACCTACCTTTTGCACTAAATATAGTGCTACTAAAATGCTATCGAAAAATGTATACAACAAAAAAAATTTATGATTTCTATATTTTTTTCACTTTAAAGGCGTACGAATGTCGCGTTCGGCATCCTGGAAATGCCCATATGCAAATATACAAAATTTCGATATGAATCGACCCACTGTGCTTCGTTGTCAGGTTTCTTCGTCATACATACGTAGTTCGTTTACCCACTCATACTTGTTATTCTACTTATACTTAAACGTTAATATCTCTGTGTTGGGTATATGTATTGAATTTCTCCCCTCGGGTATTTCTGGTGTAAGTAAAGTATGCGTTTGTTTATGTATGTGTCATAATTATATGTGTAAGTATTAGTGGTTATAATCCCAGTTGTTATAACCTCATTTATAAGAGGGTCGTATGTTAAGCTCATAGATAAAATGCAGAAAAAATATGGAAAAATTTTGTTTTGTATGTAATATTCAGTTAATTTTGTGGAGGTTTTGTTACTAACCATTTTCGAAAATGAATGAAAAGTCATAACGTGAAATTTAAATTTCAAGTAATTTTATTTTAAGTACATATTCGGTGTTTTTGGTTTAATTGAGAATTATTTTGTTTAATAGCCTAATTTTATCTTTATGACTACCCCTAGCATAAACTCAAGTTTATAATGAAATATTGCAGACAAATGTTAAATAAATGATCTTAATTTGCAAAAGGATATTCGTAAATAAACGCCCATAAATAAAACCACAGTACTTCAGTTTCACTAGTGTTAAAATCGCTTAAAACTTATCATTTTGCTTTTACCAATACTTGTGGTGTAGACATTGCAAATCCCCCATTTAGCTATAGGCAGACGACGGTCGGTCAGCCGCCATCCTCTATTATCCGATTAACATAAATTATTTACAAATGAGTGTAAATAATGTCTGTTGTTCTAAATAAATGAAATCCATTATAAAATTCAAATTGAAATATGTATTGTATTAAAAGACAAAAACCATTCATATGTATGTATGCACGAATATTTTGTTGCTTGCCATACATCAGTTGCGAAGCTGCTCGGGATGATGTTGATGACTGACAATAACCATCAATGGATGATGATCGATTTAAATTCAAACCCATTTGATTGTAGACCAAACGATGGCTGCCTTTGTGTGCAACCGCCTCCGCTACCACAGCCCCATTCTTCTGCTGCGCATCAATCAATCGGTCTTCATGTCGACCAGAAAAGTGTCCTGAAATTGTTGTCTCGAACAAAGCAATCAATACTGACAGTATTAAGTAAACATTGACAATGCGAAATTAATTGATTATTTTGTAACAAAAGGTCCGTCAAAAGAAACTTTGTTGCTGTGGACAGAGAAATGAAGAAAAGTACTCGGGATTGTATCCTTATATTTGCGGATGAAAAGGAAAGACAAAGTAGAACAAACAGTAGACTGTTTGTGGTAGTGTTCTGTGTTCAACACAGACGCAAACATTATTGGAGGTTTAATGGCAAGAGAGGACTTAAAGTAATTTTCAAAAATTTAACTCAGAAACCAACTGCACAAAAAAATGGAGCCGATATGTAATAACTACAAGAAAGGTTTTTTTCAATTTTACATATTTTTGTAACGTTCTAAAGGTCGGGCGCATAATCACATAATCTCTTAGCTACCTCCATCGATATTGATATGTTCGACTTTAATTTTCCATGGATTTCGACTTATACCTTACAATTTAAAATGATATAAGTAGCAATAATATTTGTTTTAAAGCACTAATTATACCCTACACCACACTGTGGTACAGGGTATTATAAGTTTGTTTCACGGCAGATGTTTGTAACACCTGAAAATAACACAGCTAGACCCACCTTAAAGTATACCGATCGATTCAGAATCACTAGCTGAGTCGATTTAAGCATGTCCGTCCGTCTGTCCATGTAGAGTTGTTCGTCGACTACAGGTCGCAATTTCACTCCGATCGTTCTGAAATTTTGCAGTTTAGAGTATTTCGCAGCTGTTAAGATCGCTATTGAATTTGGTTGAAATCGGTTCAGATTTAGATATAGCTCCCATATATATATTTCTTCCGATTTAGCCCTTTAGTCCTATAGAAGCTGTATTTTACACCCAATCCTTTTGAAATTTAGAATGGTAGAGTTTCTTGATCCATGAACCAACATTGCCGAATTTGAAGAAAATCGGTTAAGATTTAGCTATAGCTCCCATATATATGTTTCGTCCGATTTTGTTCTTTAGTCCTGTAGAAGCTGTATTTTACATCCAATCCTTTTGAAATTTAGAATGGTAGAGTTTCTTGATCCATGAACCAACACTACCGTATTTGAAGAAAATCGGTTAAGATTTAGCTATAGCTCCCATATATATGTTTCGTCCGATTTTGCTCTTTAGTCCTGAAGAAGCTGTATTTTACATCCGATCATTTTGAAATTTAGAATGGTAGAGTTTCTTGATCCATGAACCAACACTACCCAATTTGAAGAAAATCGGTTAAGATTTAGCTATAGCTCCCATATATATGTTTCGTCCGATTTGGCCCTTTAGTTCTATAGAAGCTATATTTTACATCCAATCGTTTTGAAATCTAGAATGGTAGAGTTTCTTGATCCATGAACCAACATTGCCCAATTTGAAGAAAATCGGTAAAGATTTAGCTATAGCTCCCATATATATGTTTCATCCGATTTGGCTCTTTAGATCCAATCGTTTGTATACCCTACACCACACTGTGGTACAGGGTATTATTTAAGTATAAAATGTCCCAAAAGTAAATTTATGTAAACAATTTATACATGAATTACAAAATTTATATATCAGAGTTATTCAATATTACGAGAGTGGTGTAGGGTATTATATAGTCGGCCCCGCCCGACTTTAGCCTTTCCTTACTGGTTTTTAATTTATATTTATTCCAAGTTATCATTTGTTGTCAACTTATAACATTTCAGTTATACTCGTAAAGGAAAACTTGCCTTAAAATTAAGGTAATGTTATATTTTGTGAATACTTACATGCAAATAAATATTTGTTTCGTAAAAAATAATCCCCAATAAAAAATAAAAGAATGGAAACAACGATTTGTTTAGAACAGCTTCTTCCAAAATAAATAATATTTGTGGGTGTCAAATATATAATATATTTCGAATGTACCCTAAACATTTGAACAGAATATATTTGGGACAATACACTGCAGAAGCGATTTTTTTCAGAACATCCAAAGAAGTGGTTAAGATCTAATTATTGTGATCCAGAGTTACTCCTATATTGGATTTTCGCAATGAATTAAACGTGGGTTTGTCGAGCCTGTAAATTTGCCCTAATACTTCTAAACTAATGCAAATGCTATCTTTTGAATGATCTTAGGATGCAAACATATTTGTACAAAAAATACAAAAAAACTTTTCTTTTTATTTTTTTATTTTATGTAAAGAAAGCTATTTTTTATTTAATTACACAATGTGAATTAGATGGTCTTGCTGTGATTCGAACCTGGGTATCTTAGCGCAGCAGGAGCATAACATGCACCTTAACGCTCACGGCCATAAACGAGTTTGAAATGCCAATGCCTTAATATATATAATACTAGCATTTAAATACCCGGCGATGCCCGGGTTGCCTTTGAAAACAGTGATCCAAACATTAGTATTATTTTTGATTTTGAATCATTAAAAATTTGTTTAACATCCAGGATCAGTCTACTTGAAAGTCTATCAAACTCCAGATGCTCTCAAAAACTCAAACAAATTCACTGACAACAGTAAAATATTCTGTAAATATGAAAGCACAACCTCAAAAGTACGATATGTGTGCAAACTTTCAAATTAATACTTTTATGGGGTCAGTGGTCAAGAGGTCACCAAATAAGTGGCTGAGAAACAAATGCATAATATGCTATGTATGTTTCAAATCGATATACTCGTAAACATTTTTGTTTAAATATTACCGGTGTATATAGCGAGCGATATATTTCGAAAAGACTTTTAAACATTATGTCTCCGTTTTTGTGTACCTCTTGTCCTCAGGTCGGACGACGCATTTCCTTGAAGATCGTTTTATGCACATATATGTGCAGCTCCACAGATCTTTATGGGATTTTTATTGGAAGAATGAAAAAATCTTAAAGAATTTTAAAATGTAGTGGAAGAATGAAAATTGCTTTGGACACTACTGACAACAATCTTAGAATTCAAAATTGTTTTTTTTCCTGTGTATACTACATATTATTTTATCTTTGTATAATTTAAGCGCGAGAGTTGACCACTGGCCAAAAAACGACTATGTTAATAGTCCGTTGGCTATACCACACTGGAGTTTCTAGCTTTCTTCCTGTTATATGAGCCGCAACGGTCAAGCGGCCAAAAGTAGCTTGAATTAGTATTAACATTGCCATTTTGGGCCCTTTAAAGTACAGAAAGAGTGGAAATTGCATTGTTCACTGCTACACTGGCCACAGTCTGAGATTTGACCGAATTGACAACGTTATATATGTATATCTTACCACATTAAGTGGTGAGAGGTATATTTTGAACAGGGGTTAGAAGTTTTACAATCTGTAAAATAGTGAACATTGTTTTGGCCACTTCTTCACTGACCACAGTCAGAGAATTCAAAATTATTATATTTACAAAGTTTTAACTTTGTGTCCTATGAGAGGCTTCAGAAAGGACAAAAACAATTGATAGCGCTATATCTGACCACTGGCCGAAAAATGTCTACGTGAGTAGCCCGTGGTTTATACAACACTCATGTCTATGAGATCGTAGAATTCAAATTTGCATTTCTCGGGTATAGTACTACATATTATTTTATCTGTGTATCATTTTAGGCGCTTCTGAAATACAAAAAAATATTTTACATTTAGATAGCGCGACAACTGACTACGTGTCAAAAACGACTGTGTGAATAGTCCGAAGGGTATACAACACTCAAGTCTATACCAAAGCAAAATTTAAAGCTTCCTACTTCTTAAAGGTACCGTAATGGTCAAGCGGTCAAAAGTCGCATGGTGTAAAATCGCATCCCTTGGAGATCAGTATACAAACATAAATTATTAGGATTATAGCTCTTGAAGGACTATTAAAGTACAGAAAGTGTGGGAATTGATTTGATCACTGCTAAACTGACCACAGTCGGAGAAGTGACCGAATTGACAATGTTAGATAGGTTACCACAGTAAGTGGTGAGCGATATATTTTGAAAAGGCTTTACAAATTTTAAGACGCGGTTTTATGTCCGGTTTGACCTCAGACTGGACATCGAATTGTTGTTTTCGCATCTCCATTGAGATCAGTCTGTACATATAAATTTGTAAATCATTGACTCTTAAGGAACCTTTAAAATCAGAGAAATAATGAAAATTGTTCGGGTCACAGTTAAACTGACCACATTAAGATAATTCAAAATAATTTTTCGCGCATATATTTGCGGTTTATAGTACTTCATATATACAAAGTTTTAACTTTGTATCTTATAAGAGAATTCCGAAACGACAAAAACAAAACGCAAGTTCTTGATTAGCGCTACAACTGACCACTGGCCGAAATATGATTAAGCGAGTAGTCCGTAGTTTATACAGCACTCCAGTCTATGTGTGTGCAAAATTTCAGCTCTCTAGCTTTAACAGGAGCCTCTGTGGTCAAGTGGTCGAAAATCACTTGGCGAAAAATCGAAAATCAAAGTAGCCTATGGCACTTCCCAGGCATTGATCTATCTGTCCACCAAGTTTCAAGAAAATCGGTTCAGCCGTTTAAGCGTGATGCTCGAACAAACAAACAAACAAACAGACAAACAAACGATTTTATAATATTAATAGGATAATAATTATAATAATACTTTAGCGTATAAGTAGTTTTTACCAAACTTGTGCTCTATTTGATTTTATTCACTGCTTTGGATGCTATGTTTATCTAAGAATTATTGAATTGGGTCGAAACCCGCAGTGGACATTTAACTTTTTTTATAATTTTTTTTTAATTTTAAAAATAATATTATCGGTAATATTATCCACGCTGAGGGCTATGTGGAACAATACGAGGGTTGCTATTTATTTATTTTATTTACTGCTTTGGATGCTATGTTTATCTAAGAATTATTGAAGTGGGTCGAAAGCCGCAGTGGACATTTAACTTTTTTTATAATTTTTTTTTTATTTTTAAAAATAATATTGTCGATAATATTATCCACGCTGAGGGCTATGTGGAACAATGCGAGGGTTGCTATTTATATTTCGGTTCCTGGCAATACTAGTGTTGCCAGATGACAACTGGAACTTCCATTGGAAAGTATGACATTTTTCAGCATAACCTCACTCAGAACGCTATGTCATTTGAGCGCGAATTGTTTTGTTTACAGTGTGTGAGAAAATTCACCTCCAAAACATGGTTTTTGAAAGCTTCAACAGCAGCTTCGGGCGTCGAAAAACGTTGACCACGAAGGTTTTTATTCATGTGAGCAAATAAGAAGAATTACATCACTATGATTTCCGCCATAGATGAATGGGTCGGCAGAATACCAGGTAATAGAAACCATCTCCACTTTTACACGGATGGTTCGAAGCTTAATGAAAAGGTTGGCTTCAGAGTACACTGTGAAGAACTTAGTCTGGATATAGCTCACAGACTACCAGATAGCTGCAGGGTCTATCAAGCCGAAATAATGGCAATATGGGAAGTCGCCAAGTGGCTGAGTCGCAACATAGTAACCAACACTGGCGTTGTCATTTACTCGGACAGCCAGGCTGCCATCAATTCTCTGGAGGCAACATCCCTAAATTCACAAACAGCCCTCGACTGCCGCAGATCTCTTAACGAGATGGCTGAGCAGTTTAATATACACCTCATATGGGTGCCTGGGCATATGGATATCCCGGGGAACTGCAAAGCCGATGAACTTGCTAGGAAAGGGACGACATTACAAATTCTCGAAGAATTTGCATATATTGGTGCGCCACTCTCCACGTGCAAGCTTTGGCTTAGGCAAGAGGCAATCAGGCAGTCCAACGAAAGATGGACAGAAATCGGCACCTGCAGGTTAGCTAGACAAATCTGGCCAAGGTATGACCTGAGAAGATCAAAATATCTCCTCGCACTAGAGAGGCAAATATTATCTACGTTAGTATCAATTCTGACGGGACACTGCTTGATCGGCGAACACGCCAATAGATTGTGTATTGACTCTAACGACTTCTGCAGAAGCTGTGGAGATGAGGAAGAAGCAGTGAACACTTGCTATGCGACTGCCCCGCTCTAAGTAAACGACGACTGGACATACTGGGGTTGGCTTTTCTAGGCAGCCTAACAGATCTTTCTAGTACTGATATTCGTACTATCGATAAATTTATATATCAAACAGGTTGGTTTCGATGAGGGGCATTTCAGCCCGTGGTAACACTAGGGACCTAAACTGGTCTATGTGAGCTTGTAAACAAATACGGCTGCCACCCTAACCTAACCTAACCTTGGTCTTTACCACTTAAATTAGTCAGGAGAAAGATACTTAGATCTTTCCTGGCCAAAATGCAGGTTCTTGGAGTGCCTTCACAGTTGGCCACAAGCAGTTTAAAGTTGGGTGTCCTAATACCGCACACCCTTCCTCCCACTACGTAGGGCTCCTGTATCAGGACGATGTCTACTGCGCCTGTGGACAGGCGCAGCAATAGAGCCGCTGAGGCTGCTTTAGCGTGATGGAGGTTAATCTGTAGAATTCTTACCATCATTGGTAATTGACAGATTAACATCCACCCCGACAAGGGTGTTATCGAACTCTTCGTCCGTATCATCGAAAAGCGTGTCCCCGCCAGATGCGTCAAAGAGTCCGAAGACTCCCCTCAGCCCATCTGTATCAGAAGTAGGGCTTTCGTCCTCAGAGAAGGACGTTACAGATCTTCTGTTAGAGTGGGAGTCAGCAGAAATAATGGTCGGGGGTACCACCGCACTTCCCGAAAGCCGTGTATCAACCACGGTGGAAGACTCACCTTCCGCAGTGGGAGCTATATCCTGCTTGTATACCTTCAAGACGAAGCCATATTGTAGGGTTGCACTTGCACGTTGTATGTATATGGGAGGTGGTTTCAGCGTTAAGGATCAAATTGACCTGCCGCTTTTCACATTCCGCCTCGCCCACCTTGCTGATTCTCCAATTATGCCGGCAGACCAGGATTGGAATCTTTTATTATTTCTAATATGTCAGCCGGGTTGGAGGGCTCTTCTGCAACCCAGGTGATGGCTCTAGGGTGACTAGGGATGTTGTTCGACTCAGAGCAGCCTTATACAGGTCTACTGATCTGGCATCACCGAAGTATAAGAGCTTTACTCTCCCCTGATGCTATCCTGCATCGTTGCAGATTGGTGGTTTGCCCGGCAGTTCTCTACAGACATCGAGGTAATGAGCCGTAATGGCTGATTGCACATGGCTTCATTTGTCTTTGAGGATGGATCCATCCTCACTATTTCTGTCAACAACGGCCGTCACTAGACTCTCCTTCGCCACTTTATTGAAGGGCTTGGTGAGTGTCCTGTTGATGGTGACATTAGGGCCTCTTGCCTTTTTCGAAGGCAGGGGTTCATCAGGTGATTTGATTCTTTTGAATTTATTAGCTGTTAACACAGCTGAATTTGTGGCTCATTCAGCCGGCTCATAGGCCTTAGAAGGATCTATGATGCCTTTAGCCCAGGTAAGTGACTCTTTTTGTTTTTCAGTAAGGCCGAAACCTCAACAGCCTCCAACTTCGTCAAAACTCTGAGCGCTATGCGGTGCTCATTGTTGTTCCGTTTTGACGGTCGGACATGACGTTTTCCCCTCACCGTACCACCTGTTGTGAGTACCAGGGGGACATTTTCACCATTTTTGGTGTGGTCGGCTTTGGCCAAGACCAAAGAACGGACAGTAGGAACTTTTATAATAAGTCAAATAAAGAAAATTGTTCTGGTCACTGCTACGCTGAACACAGCCAGAAAATTCAAAATTATTTTTCGCGCATATATTTGCCGTTTATAGTACTTCATTTGTACAAAGTTTCGGTTTTGTAACTTATAAGAGGTTTCTGAAATGACGTTGGGTGTCAAATCAGGGCTGTTTTGGCCGGTCAAAAAGGCGCTGGTTTGAGCCGATGTGTGAGAGCTCGCATTGTCATGGTGCACCATGATTCGTCTTCTCTTGTTCGTTTTTTTCGAATTTCTCTGAAGACTTCAGGCAAACAAATTGTGGTGTACCACTCAAAATTGACCGTCCTACATTGCTCAAGTGTTTTGTTTCGGTCTCATACGCATATATCCAAGATTCGTCACCTGTGACGGTCTTTTGAAGCACCGCGATCATAATTTTTCAAAATTTCTTTGCACCAATCGACACGAGCGATTGTCAAATTGTGCGGGATCCAACGAGAACAAACCCTTTCTACGGCCAGGTGTTTATGTAATATCAAATGTATGCTGGTGGAAGAAATGCCCAAGGATGCCTCTATCTCACGGTATGTCACATGATGATCTGGCATTATCAGTTCACACACGGCATCAATGTTCTCTGGCACAACGGCCGTTGTTGGACGACCTTCACGACCCTCTTCTTTGAACGAGCGTCGGCCACGATTGAATTCATTAAACCAGTTTTTCACAGTGCTACAGGATGGCGCTTCATCACCATACAAAGATTTAAGTTCATCGATGCATTCTTGTCGTGACAATCCACGTCGAAAGTTGTGAAAAATGATAGCACGAAAATGTGCACGACTTAATTCAATTTTTTTTGCCAATTTGATTTTTTCAAGTCACTGTAAACAACACAAATGATGGTCGTACGTCAAAATGTTCTGAGTACGTTTATGCTAAAAAAATTTAAACTTTCCAATGGAAATGTAAGATGGCGCTAGGCAACTCTTAGTGTTGCCTCGGCGGACATATAAAGAGCAACCCTCGTATGATATGGCCATAGCGCTTCCATAGTTACATTTATAGAACTTAAAACATAAATTATTTCCTTTAGCGAACAAAATTCTCGCTACCGGATTACGATATATAAAGAATTAATATGTTTAAATGACATCTTCCGAACTGAGAATGAGTGGATATGACGATGTATGTAAGAAAACTATTAATTATCAGGGATTTCCCGGGATTGATATTTTAAAAATCCCGGGATCCGGGATTTTTCGGGATCGGGAAATCCCGGGGTTTACGGGATCAGGAATTCCCGATCGACATCATTAGTAAAGATCAAATAATTGTGATCCAGCCTTGCTTCTAATATTGCATTTCGATCCAGCCGAATCTAATATACCCTCCACCATGGATAGCATGTGACCTCACAAAATAACTCAAACCTAAAGAAAATAACACCGAAAAACACAAAAAATATAGTAGATCAGAACAGTAGGAATCACAACAAGTTAGATGCTATATATGGGAGCTATATCTAAATATGGACCGATATGGCCCATTTGCAATCCCAAACAACCTACAACTATAAGAAGTATTTGTACCAAATTTGATCAACCTACCTCTATTATTGCGGACAGTAGCGTGATTACCACAGACGGACGGACATGGCTAAATCGTCATATTTAGAGGTGTTACAAACGGAGTGACAAAATCAATATACCCCACATCCTATGGTGGAGGGTATAAAAAGGAAAAGTCCTAACTCATACCCAAGAAAATATTGAAACATAAACCTCAACTCATATTCATAAAAGAAAAAGTTGAAATTGCAAAAAAATATATTTATCAAAATTTTCTTTTGCATCATTCATAATTTTTTTTTTTGCATCCTCCTTACCGAGGTCTACAAAAGGCAATTTACACATAAGAATTACATCGTATACGATGTAAGTTAACGTAGTTAACGAGATAATATAAATTGAATATTGATTTTTATTTTCTCTCGACCCTGTCCTAGTATTTTGGGAATATCGGAGCAGAATATGCACTGATTTCTCTCACATCCATTGGCAACACAATTTTCTATACGATGAAAAATAATTTTTTAGAAATTTGATTTTTAGTAATTTTTCTGGGGAAAAGGTATACCTCACATTTTTTAGCTATAGAATTTTTTTTTATTTTGTATGGCCTCACCTTGAAGAGGCAAAAGTGTAACACATCGAAGGAGTGACCTAAGACCTAAAGTATGTTTGGCGGAAATTCGAGTTGGGTCATTTTAAGTCATTTGAGTAAAGTCCGTCTGTTATGGGTTAAAAGCAAAAATATTTCATGTAAAAAAAAGCACAAAATAAAATTTGTATTACAAAAAGCTAAACTCATTGGTGAGTAGAAAATTTTGAAGAACTTCAGGCTAACAAGAATTCAATTTTCCACACTTCTTGGGATGCTCTTTTTTGCTGCTAGGATATAACATAAAATAACACTTTAAAATGCAGGACAGATATCTCAGGAACACGTTTCCTTTTTGACACATATAATAATCTAAAATTCAAATGACCCATAAATTGTTAATATCTATGTCAATTTGTCCTCAATAATAGTTTATGACTTTGCAATCCATAATATTTAATTTTACTACCAAATCAGAAGAATTTTTAGTACCAGTACAACCATAAATATTTCACAAACTGTTTTGCTCTAAACAAAAAACTCCTCCACTCTCATAAATATTCAATAAAATATAGTCTTTGGAAAAAGAGAGAGAAAAAAAATCAAAATGAACCGAAGCGATATAAAACATATGCATGATTTTTACTGCAGCAATTATGCGTTATCATATCCTGTCGTTAAAAATGGCAAAAAAATATAAATTATATTTATTTATGAAACAGAAAAATCTATAAAAACGAAAATATTTGTCGGTATTGTTGTTATTCATTTCGCCCACGCGGAATATGGCGTTCAAAAATATTATAAACCAATTCTACAAGGCACAGTGGGGTGCATTGCGATAGAATAACATGTATGTCAGTCAACTGATTGCAATGTAGCTACGAAGACTTAAGGTTAAGGCATTCAAAATTTCAGACAAATCAATTGCAAAATGTGAGATTTATGGCTTAAAGAAGCAAATTTGATAGCGAACTCTATATGTTGACTATGCGGTTCCTTTTGTCGTTAAAAAGTCTTCTTCAAAAATATTAAAAAATCATATTTTCAGCCAAATTGTGCTACAAATGTAGATAATATATATTAAAGAGCGTCCAGTGTATATGAGATATTCGATGTCCAGAATTTAAGTAGATATATACATCCAACTTTTAGAAATTTCCTCCACTGTGCGACTTGGAATGCATTGGTTTGTTCTGGCATATCATTATTTTGAGTTCAGGAATGAAATGGCAATTTGCCGCACTTTTGTCCCACATAAAGAATTTTTTCTGTTTGCTTTGTTTATTTCATTTGTTTTTTTGTGTATATGACAATCAACAAGGTTTTTGTATTGTTCGGTAAAAACAAAATTAAAAATTCACATGAAAATATATTTTTTATTTACGCAAAGATGTTTTGGTGACAGTCAACATTGTTAATGTGAAATACACGATTCCACACAAAAACTTTGCTTTACATGTAATTTGTTGTTAAGAAGTCATGTAACTTTGTGTAATTTGCCAAACGACATTAGTTGTTGTTGTTGTTTTTCATCGTTTCTTGCCAGGAAAGGTGAGCGACTGAACAAAGGGAAAACAAAGTTCTAAAATCTGAAAAAAAGCCGAAACGCATTTAAGAAATGTTCAAAGAAAATTCTGCTTTGATTTTCTCAGGGGAGACGAGAAGAAACAGTATTCATAAGGATTAATTTTTTGTTTCACAACAACAACAATTGTGGGAGAGAAGGAGAGAGCGAGCAAAAAGTCATTAAAAGTTCATTAACAATTTGGCAATTTGGTGGTTTATTGGTGTGCTTGGTGTAGGATGTAAGATGCATACGAGTATTACTCCAGGAGGACATACTCTTACTCATACTCGTACTCATGTCCTCATTTACGAACTTCAAATGTTTAACTGTATATGCGGCGTGGACCAATTATAATCCTTCAGAACAAGAAACTCATGTTGTGTCATTAAGGATAACAAGACAAAACATATGTATGAGTATGTCTATGTTTGTATGTGAATTATGTCCTCCTCCATGGCCTCCCATACGAGTGTCGAGTTGAGCTAAATGTCAAGGGAAACGGAATACTTTCGTTCTAGAGCATATTCTAATAAATTCTCATTAAGCTTTATTTAAAGATAATTGCTCTTATGTTTTTGTGCTTTGTATAACATAATACACTCGAGAAGAAAATTGAAGTTATTATTGTATAAAATTGCTTGACATTAATGTTATATTATCTCAAGCAATTAAACTTCTTAATACAATCAAAATGTTAAACAATCATTTTAATATCTTCATATTTTGTAAGAAGACATTATGATATCATATCAGCAAAGTTTTTTCACAGTTCTATCATAAGTTGATGGTATATTTTAGTTGAGTTCACTCGACTGAGATTTTCTTAGTTGTAGTAAATATTATCATATTATTTAAGGTTAATTCATACTATATTTTCTTATACGTAGACTAATCATTACTTTTTCTTTTTTTCTAGGTAAGTCACTCCTTAAACAACGGAAACAAAATACATATTTCGATATAATTTCTGTTCGTCAGTCATTTTGTTTGGGTAAGTAAGATAATCATCAGGAAGAATTAGCATTTAAAAAAAATCTAGTTGAACTCTGAGGTCTTCCTCTAAACTAAAGTCGATCTCAGAGGTCTTCCTCTATACTATACTCGACCTCAGAGATCTTCCTCTATACTAGAGTCGACCTCAGAGATCTTCCTCTATACCAGAGTCGACCTCAGAGGTCTTCCTCTATACCAGAGTCGATCTCAGAGGTCTTCCTCTGTACTAGAGTCGATCTCAGAGGTCTTCCTCTGTACTAGAGTCGACCTCAAAGGTCTTCCTCTATACTAAAGTCGAACTCAGAGGTCTTCCTCTATACCAGAGTCGACCTCAGAGGTCTTCCTCTATACCAGAGTCGACCTCGGAGGTCTTCCTCTATACCAGAGTCGACCTCAGAGGTCTTCCTCTAAACTAGAGTCTACCTCAGAGGTCTTCCTCTATACTAGAGTCGACCTCAGAGGTCTTCCTCTATACTAGAGTCGACCTCAGACGTCTTCCCCTATACTCAGAGGTCTTCCTCTGTACTAGAGTCGACCTCAGAGGTCTTCCTCTATACTAGAGTCGACCTCAGAGGTCTTCCTCTATACTAGAGTCGACCTCAGAGGTCTTCCTCTATACTAGAGTCGACCTCAGAGGTCTTCCTCTATACTAGAGTCGACCTCAGAGGTCTTCCTCTATACTAGGGTCGACCTCAGAGGTCTTCCTCTATACCAGAGTAGACCTCAGAGGTCTTCCTCTATACCAGAGTCGACCTCAGAGGTCTTCCTTTAACTAGAGTCTACCTCAGAGGTCTTCCCTAAACTAGAGTAGACCACAGAGGTCTTTCTCTATACTAGAGTCGACCTCAGAGGTCTTCCTTTAAAATAGAGTCGATCTCAGAGGTCTTCCTCTGTACTAGAGTCGACCTCAGAGGTCTTCCTCTATACTAGAGTCGACCTCAGAGGTCTTCCTTTAAAATAGAGTCGACCTCTGAGGTCTTCCTCCATACTAGAGTCGACCTCAGAGGTCTTCCTCTATACTAGAGTCGACCTCAGAGGTCTTCCTCTATACTAGAGTCGACCTCAGAGGTCTTCCTCTATACTAGGGTCGACCTCAGAGGTCTTCCTCTATACCAGAGTAGACCTCAGAGGTCTTCCTCTATACCAGAGTCGACCTCAGAGGTCTTCCTTTAACTAGAGTCTACCTCAGAGGTCTTCCCTAAACTAGAGTAGACCACAGAGGTCTTTCTCTATACTAGAGTCGACCTCAGAGGTCTTCCTTTAAAATAGAGTCGACCTCTGAGGTCTTCCTCTATACTAGAGTCGACCTCTGAGGTCTTCCTCTATACTAGAGTCGACCTTTGAGGTCTTCCTCTATACTAGAGTCGACCTCTGAGGTCTTCCTCTACACTAGAGTCGACCTCTGAGGTCTACCTCTGAGTTCCTCTATACTAGAGTCGACATCTGAGGTCTTTCTCTTTACTAGAGTCGACTTTAGAGGTCTTCCTTTAAAATAGAGTCGACCTCAGAAGTATTCCTCTAAACTAGAGTAGACCTCAGGGGTCTTCCTGTAAACTAGAGTCTACCTCTGAGTTCCTCTATACTAGAGTCGACATCTGAGGTCTTTCTCTATACTAGAGTCGACCTCAGAGGTCTTCCTTTAAAATAGAGTCGACTTCTGAGGTCTTCCTCTATACTAGAGTCGACCTCTGAGGTCTTCCTCTATACTAGAGTCGACCTCTGAGGTCTTCCTCTATACTAGAGTCGACCTCTGAGGTCTTCCTCTATACTAGAGTCGACCTCTGAGGTCTTCCTCTATACTAGAGTCGACCTCTGAGGTCTTCCTCTATACTAGAGTCGACCTCTGAGGTCTTCCTCTATACTAGAGTCGACCTCTGAGGTCTTCCTCTATACTAGAGTCGACCTCAGAGGTCTTCCTCTATACTAGAGTCGACGTGTGAGGTCTTCCTCTATACTATAGTCGACATCTGAGGTCTTCCTCTATACTAGAGTCGACCTGTGAGGTCTTTCTCTATACTAGAGTCGACGTGTGAGGTCTTCCTCTATACTATAGTCGACATCTGAGGTCTTCCTCTGTACAAGAGTCGACCCCAAAGGCCTTCCTCTACGCTAGAGTCGACCTCAGAGGTCTTCCTCTATACTATAGAGTCGACCTCTGTTCAAAAGTCGACTTCTGAGGTCTTTGTTAGTCATTTCAGTTTGTTAATTGACAATGCTCGTAAAAATTGTATATTTTTATTTTATATTTTTTATTCAATGCGTGCAGTTCATTTGCATCGGAAAAAGGAAATGTGGGTCGTTTGTACATACCATTGTTAACATATACAAATACATACTCGTACATATGAGCATATATGTATTGGCTTATAATATCAACTGCTTATAAAATTATTATCGTTGCGATGCTATGATACTTTATGAGCGTTTACATGAGCCTACCAATGCATAGCCCCGAGCAGCGGTGGAAGGACCCAGTGCACCAGGGATAGGACGATGATCTGCAGCATGAAATATATTATGAAAAAAAAAACATTCGCGTGTACGTGTGGTAATCACATACATAATTTATTATTGCCGATTTTATACGACCAACCAAACGACGACCCACACACAAGATGAGTATAATAAAAATTATCATCATCAGCTTTTGCTTTATGGCAAGTATCATTTAGTCCAAGGGTCGATGGAGTACCATAATTTTGGGTCAATTGCGGTGCAGTCAAGGTTGTGCCGCCATCGCCAACCGAAAGACCGAACGAACCAAACGAACACATTTATTAATAAAATTATGTTAAGATGTATTTTTTAATACTCGAAAACATTATTCTCTTTCTTATCCTTGCGGTGCTTGTTTTACACGGAAAAAGGACAAGTTCAAATTGAAAACGGAATAAGAGCAATAAATATACATTTTAAATTAAGTCCGTAAAAGCAGATTGCGAGGATATGAATATTACTTTCTGGGTCATATTTCATGTTAAGGTGCAGAGAGTAAGGTAACAAATTCCGCTTTATGATATTTAGGTTATAGTTAATAATTGTGCAGATCTCCATAGCAACACAGTTGAGACATAAACAATGTTTTTTTTAACCCTTTATGCATATCTTTATTTTTATCTGTATGTACTATAAAAGCATTACACTTTACAAAATTTCAAGTATTTATGTGGAGTGGAAACAAAGTTATAAGCCTTTAACCTTTTGTGGTACCAAAAGGGTACTATTTTGTAAAAAAAGTTGCTAAATGTTTTTAAATTTTTGTTTGTGTTTAGGACACCATATTACTATTCGATTGCGAGAAAACTTAGTATAGATGACAACATTTTCTAGTTAAAGAAAAAAATATTACCATCAAATATACCCACTGAGATACAAGTTATGACCATTTAAAGTTATGCTTTCCAAAAAATATTCTTTGACAAAAATATAAAAAATGGCAAAAATACAAAAAATATTTTAGGTTTAGGTTAGGGTGGCATCCAGCATTGTCAGCTGACATAGACCAGTTTAGGTCCCACGGGGACATATGCTCCTCATCGAAACCAACCTGTTTGACAAGCAAGTTATCAATAGTACGAATATTGGTACCGGAAAAATCTGTCAGACTTCCTAGAAAGAACGACTCCATTATACCTCGAGGTCGTTTAGTTAATGAGGGACACTAGCATCGCAGGTGCTCAATGTTCTCCACTTCTTACTCATCACCACAGCTCCTAGAGAAGTCATTGGACTCTATACCTAACTTTCTGGCGAGTCACTCTCTAAGAGATCTGGGGCAGTTGAGGGCTGTTTTGTGAATTTAGGGCCCCCAAAGAAAATTATCAATAGTACAAATGTTACCGACAAATACATATCTGTATATCCAGACGACTTTTACTCAATGAAGGACAGTAGCAAAGCAGGTGATCAATGATTTCCATTTCTTCCTCACCACCACAGCTCCTGCAAAAGTCATTGGACTCAATACCTAACCTTCAGGCGTGTTCATCGATCAGGCAGTGTCCCGCCAGAACTGACACTAACGTAGATATTGCGTTTATCACAAGCAATGCCAGTTTATCAATAAATGGGAAAACGTAATATGTTTCCGTAAACGTTTTTCGTTTACCATAAACGTAAATTATGAAAATTTTGTAATGAAAGAATGTTCGTTGACAACAAGGTAAACTACGTTTACGATAAACGTTTTCATTCACTAGAAATATTTCAACCGTTACGGGAAAAGCAGAGCGTTTGAGACAAAGAACTATGTTTGCGACAAAACGACCTCCAAACGTTTTTTTCGACTACTGCCTTTCATGTTATGCCACCGATCGCCTGTGAAGTTTAGCGAGATTTGGCATCCTGTCATTATTCCAATTCTACAATGGAGAAGTATTGTGCAGTCTTTGTGGACCAAATTTTCCTGATCTTATGTAAATTGAAAAATTTTGACAAATACCAAACAAAAATTAAAACACGGCAAATATTCAAATTCAAAACAAAATATTCAAGTAAAGTTGAATAAGGTGAAAAAAGTGCTCAAGTGTCAAGAAAAGGGGATTTAATGTCAAGTGAGCGAACATTTGAAACGGATGTCTTATGATTGGGATGAAACTTGCACCAAGTTTAGTCCTATTGGGTAGTAGTTATTTCATCGATATCGGTTAAGGAGTCTTCGAGTTGGAGTACCAGCTGAGTGACATTTTCATCCTACTGCTTATGGTAAAGGAGCATGTGATGGTACGTATATAGCGAACCTCAAAAGAAATGCAGCAAATCTCATCATGATCGCATCTTAGATATCACAATTTTATTCCAGTGGGCAATGAATAATTACCAACGAGATCGGTTAAGGATTCTCTGTGTTGGAGTTCCAGCTGAGTGGCATCTTCATCCTATTGCTCATGGTAAAGAAGCATGTGATGGTATAGGGGCGAATTTCCCAGTTTATCATTTTCCCAGTTAATCTTCTCACTGTCAGCTAATTGTGGTTTTTCGCTCGACCGATTCATGTATTCTAGTTTTCGAGATATCGGTGTTGCAATATCTGGTATATATATAGTCGATATCTGAGAAGCTATATAGCTCAAATCCTAGATGAGCTGGCCATATGGGACTTTTTCCCAGTTTATACTCGTACTGTCAGCTACCTTTGGTTTTTCGCTCGGCAGATTCATGTATTCTAGTTTTCGAAATATATATGCGTCACAATATATACTATATATATAGCCGATATCTGAGAAGCTATATATCTCAAATCCTAGATGAGCTGGCCATATGGGGCTTTTTCCCAGTTAATCTTCTCACTACCAGCTTATTGCGGTTTTTCGCTCGACCGATTCATGTATTCTAGTTTTTGAGATATCGCCGATATATATCTCAAATCGTAGATGAGAGTGCCATATGGGGCTTTTTCCCAGTTAATCTTCTCACTGTCAGCTAATTGTGGTTTTTCGCTCGACCGATTCATTTATTCTAGTTTTCGATATATCGGTGTTGCAGTTTTTGTTCTTCCACAAATCCGGGCGTTTTTGGCGGATTCCTTCGCGCAATTTGCGCATATTCTTTATTGACCGTACTACCCTGTGGCAAGAACTCATAATGCACCACGCCCCTGCAATCAAAGAAAACTGTGAGCTCGGCACGCTGTTCGTCCTTCGCATCTTCTCGGCCCTCTAAGAACATTTTATACGACCTATAAACGTTGCTTTGGTCCAAGGTAGCTTTACCATATGCCACAGTCAACATTCGGAATGCGTCAGCGCACTTTATTTTGTTTTTCACACAAAATCTGATGCAGATTCTTTGATCCATTTTCTGAAATAGATAAAAATCGAAGACAAGTTAAAACACATCCAAGCACAACAGCTGTCAAAAATTAACTAAACTTTCAAAATGGCCGACCTTGTCAGCATAAGTAAGAGACATGAGTACACGTAGCCCGCGGAAATTAAAAATTCGCGATATTCTTTGAACATACCTCGTACATAGTACAAGTGAACCTGTCATATGAGTTGCCATTTTAACGCAAACTAATCTAACCGGATATGATAATACCTTTTTGTGGATTTATTCGTATGTTCTTGTCAGAAATGCATAAAACCAACAATAAGCAAACATTTATAATATTTCAATTCTGGGTATATTCAATTCAGTTTAAATTTTCCATTAATCACTGGCTGTTGCTTTAAAGTTGCTTTGAATATTGCTATGTATATCACACCCAACTGAATGCATATACATATGTGCATAGGATTAGACTTAACAGAATTTTGTTATGCTTTAAATTTAATTTAAATTTGTAAAAAACATAAATTGGTTTACTCTCCTATTGGGAAAATGAATGGGGACTCATCAGCACTTAAGAAACCCTCTATATCTCATAAAATCACAGTGAGTAATTTTTTGAAGTTTAAAAAGCATTATGACAAAGTTGTTCAGCATCATCCCAAACCACCACCTTCATTCATCCTGATGCACTGATGGCGGATTGGGATGGAGAGCACAACATAACAGAAAAACTTTATTAGTACTTTAGGTATTAATACTTTAATTTTGTTGTTCCGAACTTTAATACTTTGGACCCATAAAAGTGGAATTCCCTGTGGGAGAGAATTTTTATGGCAAAACATATGTAACAGCAGCGGCAGCACCAACAACAACAATAGAATAATGCATTAACCAAGAGCAAACAAAAAAACATGGCATAAAAATATAAAACTTTGTTATTACAACAATAAGCAAATTGCAAACACCAACAACAATACCCTCGACTCTGACTCCGATTTCGGCTCAACATCAGAGCAACAGTCAATTTAGTAGATTGTTGTGAGTATTTGTGTTGTTTCTGGTAATGTAATGTTGTTGGTGAGCGTGCACAGTGTTCCGTCCTCAGACACTATATGAAATTGTTTTTACACATACAAAATATCTATGGTTTTCTGGAATAACAGCACAATTTCAAAACCAAAATACTTTTCTCCGCAGTACATTTAGTACTAAATATGCATAGTTGAGTGTTGGCAGAAGTAACCAAAAATTGGACACATGTTAATCATACATGGATTAATAGATAACACTATGCAACAAAATGTTTGCCGAAGGGCTGCGCATAACATTTTCTGGTGTAATATGGAGTCCTAAACACGAAAAAAATATTTAAACAAATATTCTATAGTATTTTTTTTTAAATTCCAATTTTCTTAGAAGGTACCTTTAACATTTGGATCACATTTTTTTAAATTTAAGCTCGAAAAAAATATATGTTCGACGGACGGACATTGCTGAAATGACTTAAAATGACCCAAATCGAATTTCCACAAAACATACTTGGGGCCTTAAGTCACTCCTTCGATGTGTTACACCTTTGGCTTGTAGCAAATGATATGTAGTCTCCTCTGTAAGATGAGGGGATAAAAAGTCACTGTGCAAGTTGTTTTTGTTTGCAAATAGGATATGCTTTTATTGTTGCTGCCGGTTTTTTTGATTTTTGCAAACAAACAACCATCACTAAACACGAAATACCGAAAAGGATCTACAGATGAAACTTAGAGTGTAGAATTTAAATGGAACGAGAGTAGTTTCACTTACTCCGGCGCAGCTTTTCCTTCATTTGCATTAAAAAGTTTTGATTCCATTTTACATAAAAGCTTAACAATTCGGTTTTTGCTTGCTTTTGTTGTTGTGCAGAGCTTCTTTTGTGTAAGCGAAGAATATCTACTGAAACAAATGCATAAAATAACCATTACACGATGGACGAAGCAACATTTTTTCTTGATGCGAACATGAAAATCAGGAACTGTTAAGTCGATGAGTCAAACATGAATCGAAATCGTCAAAGTTAATTACAATGAAGAAGAACTTCAATCTGGTAACTACGAATTATTACGTATAGGATTGTGTATATATCGATGTCGTAATTCGAATACAACCCAAGTTGAAAATTGTGTAAATTTTTTTTCAGAAGAGATGTAAAGTTTTTCTGGAACTTTAAAATTTGCATTTGAAATGTTGTCGATTTTTGAAAATTACAGCTGTGTTGGGAATTACGGATTAACATCCAATTTAATGGAATACAAATTTGTATTAGATACAAATTCCCAACTTTGACGTTTATGAAGTTTTTATCTGTGTGTGTGGAGAATCAGGAACTTTTCTGTAATGTAAATTGAAAAAATCTACCATTTCGTGTTTTTGAGATTTTTAAAAATATGTGTATACCCTCCACCATAGAATGGGGTTATACAGGGTGATCCAAGTAGAGATACTTTTTTCAATAGCCTTTTTTGACAGATCACGTGTGAGTCGTGTCATGTTATTTTTGTTAAGTATTGTTTGGCATTGCATCATGGACATTTCTTATTCCTTTTGCAACATCTTGAAATATTAATGTGAGATCCTATAAAGTATATATTGTTGATAGCAGTAAAATTCTAAGACGAATAGACGTAATCGTCAAGCTACTGCTGGTACCATTCACACAAATTGACAGTTTCATTCAAAATAATTTCCTGATAACTTCTGTAGAAATCAGCTAACTAGGGTTAAATCCACCAAACAACCATACCACATGTCATCATACGACTGCATCAGAGAAATATAGCACTTAGTTAAGTTATCTACTCCTTAATACACGAAAAGTAGGGTTATCTACTCCCTAAAGGTAAAGGGCCAGTTGGGTTATCTACTCTTTAATAGGTGACGGATGGGTTATCTACTCCTTAGTTGAGGTTGTCCACTCCTTAATATACAAGTTGGGATATCTAAACCCTAGTAAACAAACAGTTGGGTTATCTACTCCGTAGTAAAGAACAATTTGTGTTATCTACTTCTTAGTAGAGGACCAGTTGCGTATAACGCTTTTTAATATACGAAAAGTTGGGTTATCTACTTCGAAGTAAAGGACCAGTTGGGTTATCTACTTCGAAATAAAGAACCAGATGGGTTATCTACTCCGTGGTAGAGGTCCAGTTGTGTTATCTACCCCTTGGTAGAGGACTTCTGTTATCTTAGTTGGCTACCAGTTGGGTTATCTACTCCTTATTAGATATTTAGTTGGATTATCTACTCCTTAGTCAATGACCAGTGAGCTTATCTACTCATTAGTTGACGATCAGTTGAGTTATTTACTCCTTCATATATAACCGTCTGGTTATCTACTTCTTTGTGGAGGGCCAGTTGAGTTATCTACTACATAGTAGAGGATCAGTTGTAATATCTACTCATTGATGTACAAAAAGTTGGGTTGTATACTCCCTTGTAAAGAACCAGTCGGATTATCTACTCATTAATAGAGGACCTGTTGGGTTGTCTACTCCATCGTAGAAGATCTGTTGGGTTATCTACTCCTTAGTTGGCTACCAGTAAGGTTTTCTAGTCCCTATTTGACGAACAGTTGAATGATTTACTACGTTTTTACTAACAGTTGGATTTTCTACTCCTTATGTAGATGATAATCAGTGGTTTTATCTACTCATTGTTTGAGGATCCGTTGAGATATTTACTCCCTCATATATCCAACTTTCTAAAATGAACCCCCTTCTGCAATCAAAATCAGTCTCTCTTGAAAACAAACTACGTCTCTACAAGTGTATTATCAAACCGATCTGGACATATGGTATTCAACTATGGGGAACAGCAGCAAACTCAAATATAGAAACACTTACACGAATAACTAATGCTCCCGTGTATATTACAAACAAACAACTGCATAAGGACTTGAATATCCAAACGGTGAAAGAAGAAATAATAAAACAACTAAATTCATATAAATCCAGGATAGAAACGCATCCAAATACATTAGCAAACAACCTTATGTCAAACCGACAAACATTTACAAGAATTAAAAGAAAAGATCTATTAAATGTAAATTAAAAGTAAAAGTAAATTAACGGTAAATCAATATATTGTAATTTGGAAAAATAAATTTCTTATTATACCAATGTAATTGTTGAAAAATTTTTAATGTAATGGGATGATTACTGAATCATTTCCATATATGTATTTGAACACACATAGTGCTTAATATTGAAGAATTTATATTCGAAATAGATTGCACAAATAAAGTACAATTATTTATCCATTCCTAAGTAGAGGACCAGTTGGGTTATCTACGTCGTATTGGAGGACCTGTTGAGTTATCTACTTCGTATTAGAGGACCTGTTGGGTTTTCTACTCCGTACAAGAGGACCTGCCGGGTTTTCTACTCCTTCGTTGGCTACCATTTGAGTTATCTACTCCTTATTTAATTGGATTACCTACTGGCAATCCGTTGAGTTATGTACTCCCTTATACATAACCGTCGGTTAATCCACTCCTTAGTAGAGGACCAGTTGGGTTATCTACTTCGTATAAGAGGACCTATTGGGTTATCTACTCTGTATTAGAGGATATGCTGGGTTATCTACTCCTTCGTTGGCTACCAGTTGAGTTATCTACTCCTTCTTTGACGACTAGTTGGATAATCTACTAATTATTTGACTATTAATTGGATCATCCACTTCTTAGTTAATGGCCAGTGGGTTTATCTACTCAGTTGGATAATCTATTATATGGATTATCTACTTTTCATTTAATGACCAATGGGTATATCTAAACATTAGTTGACTATCCGTTGAGTTATTTGCTTCCTCATATATAACCGTCGGGTTATCTACTCCTTTGTAGAGGACTAGTTGGATTATCTAATCGTTAATATACGAAATGTTGGGTTATCTACTCCCTAGTAAAGAACCAGTTGAATTATCGACTCATTAGTAGAGGACCTGTTGGGTTATCTACTCCTAAGTAAAGGACCTGTTGGGTTTCCACTCCTAAGTAGAAGTCCTGTTGCTTTATCTACTCCTTAGTAAGCTACCAGTTGGGTTATCTAGTCCTTATTGGACGATCAGTGAGATTATCTACTCCTTACTTGACGATCAGTTGCCTTATCTACTCCTTTGCTGATGACTAGTGGGTTTATCTTTTCATTAGTTGACGATCCGTTGAGTTAGTTACTCCCACATGTATAACTGTCGAATGATCTACTCCTTAGCAGAAGACCAGTTGGGTTACGAGTTCGTACTCCAGTCGGGTTATCTACCCTTAAATAGATGACCAGTTGGGTTAACTACTCCTTAATATACGACTAGTGGGTTATCTACTCCTTAGTTGAAGAACTGTTGGGTTATCTACTACTTACTGGACTACCCGTTGTGTTATATACTTCTTAGTTCATTGCCACTTGGGTAAACTACTTCATATTTGGCGACCAGTTGGATAATATACTCCTTATTTAACGATTAGTTGATTATCTTAGGTAATGACCAGAGGGTCTATCTACTGATTCGTTGACGATCCCTTGAGTTACTTACTCTTTAATAGATAGATAGATAGATAGATTTTATTTTAATAATTCATTTACAAAATCATAATTTTTTAAAATAATTAAGAAAAAATCTAGTTTGACATAACATATTTTGTTGTGTGTCAGATTGGCTTTATATTATTAAATTGACTAGGTTGAATTTACATCAAGATCATTTAATTGCATTACGTATTCAAGGATTAAATTCATTTTGTATCAAATTTCTGTATTTCAAACAATTTATTAAATATTTATATAGTTGTAAAAAGTCTTTACCGTTTAAAATTTCATAACATTCGTTTATTGTGAGTACTCTTTTTCCGAAACGAACGTTTCTTTCGTGGGCGAAAAATGGACAGACGGCTAGAAGATGATACGTGTTTTCGGATTCATCTAAGTTACATATTGTGCAAATGCCATATGTATTATTTCTAAAAGCTCTGGCATTAATATTAAGTATTCCACCTCTGGCACGAAAGATTAAGGGCCTGTTTTTGTAACTTCTTTTTTGCCACTTCGCACGTCAAATGGCAAGCGAATGAAATTTTTGGTTTTTGCACACTTTGTTTTGGATATAAACAAAGAAGCTTTCAAATATCGCCAACATTTTGGTTCTTATAAGACAACAACGAACGAAATGAAATGTCAAATCAGACGATCAGAAAAATTCATTCGTGTCGGTTATGTTAGCCGTCCTTTTGAAAGATAAAGTGAAAATTGTTGGGAAAATTAATAAAAAATGGATAAGTGTCCACCATAATTTCAAAAAACCTCTGTTTAGTGTGTATAAAATGTATTGAAATCCTACATTATACCTATCGACCTAGAATCTCTTTCTGAATTGGTTTGGTTTTGTCCGTCCGTCTGTTTGTAAATGTATTCTTGTTACCAAATACAGGTCACAATTATGCTCAGATCACTATCAAATTTAGCAAGAACTTTCTTTTTAACTCTATGACTTACTGAAATGGGTACAGAAGGTTTCCGATTTAGATATAGCCGCTATATATACATATATGATCAATCAAGCAAACAATTGTATTTATTTTCGGTTGCTTGATTATTTCTCATTGTCTAGAATCAGCTGGTGCTACTTTTACAGCTGTTGGATAGGGTTGCCCCCGTTCTGATATTTTCGTGTGGAAAAGCTTTAAGAAATGTCAATAACAACATGTAGGTAATATTGGTATTTGACAGGAAGACGATGAAGAAAAGAGCTTTCTTACCCGAACGATAAGTGACAATGAACCAAATTAAAAACATGATCGCTTGGGTGAGAATAAGAAGAAGAAAAATATTGCTTGGGTAGCTATCGCACGTCTGCGTTTTGTTACATTTAGCTGAACAGGCTGTTAACTTATCATTTTATATGAGTTTGTATCCACAAAATATGATGGTATGTCATATAGGAGATTTGGATATATATCATGGAATTGGGATGCAACAGCCCTCTCAGCGTATAACGTCCGTTCACGAGAGATTAACTTCTCTAATATGGATTCGTGCAATGCTCTTAGCTCCCGGCCCCATAGCCTGATGTCTACAACAATCCCCAGTTCAGAGCATAAGTCCCTCCGTTTTCCTGCCCACAAGATACTAGTACCAATCACTCTCTCGGCCACTTTGCGGGGGAGTCTATCCGGCGGCATCGAGAGTACCTTTTCCATATAATTAAGGTGTAGTCTGAGTGTTTCAGAATACATGCTGGGAAGACCCGTCTCAAGGTGTAGCATATAATTTGGGGTATTACTAGGTAGGTATAGAATCTTTTTAATAAAGTATCTAAGAAGTTTCTCCACCTGGTCATAACTCTCAAAACCCCAGACCTGAGCACCGTAAAATAAAATTGACTTAGCAGCCGTCTCGAAAATTATCATCTTCTTCGAAAGTTTAATTCTATCATTATGTATATAGCGTGTCCATCTAGCATTTATAGCCATTTTGGATGCTTCTAATTTACTGTCAAGATGCTTCTTGAATGACATATTATAAGTGAGGTTAATCCCAAGATATTTATATTCATTTACTATCTCTATGGCCTGAGACCCGTAGGACCAGTGTAAATTCCTGTCGATTCGGGAACCCCTCCTGAAAATCAGAATTTTAGATTTAGCTAAATTTACTTTGAGACCCCATTGGAAGCAGTACTCCCGAAGGACATCTATCATGTTCTGCAGCCGCGTGGGAGAGTTCGCCAGTAGAACCTTTAATATATAAACATTTGGTTATATACTCCTTAATAAATAACCCGTCCAGTTTTAAAATCTGAACGATTTTATTTTCCAATTATGTTGTGACTGACTTTGAAATTCCAGATACTGTCTGTTGTATTTTAGACCCGTACTTGGATATGTCACAAGTTGGCAATTCACCACCTCCAGTGACAAAGTCATGACCTTCGTGACCTTCTTAGCGCAGTGGTTGGTGCGTTGGACATAGATTCTGAAGGTGCTGGGTTCGATTCCCAGCCAGGGCAACAATTTAACATCAATAATTCATGTTTTCATCATAATTCGAGTTATTGCAGCTAAAAACAACTCACCGGACGCATTACAACTACAATAACATCAGATTTCCCAGGACAACAGAGAAGCAAAAAATTGACTTAACATAATGACGTTATTTAAAATGCAGCGTTTCTAGCGGAGAATGAAAATGGTAAACTAAAATAACACCCATTCCTTAAGATTATCAGGAAAATGTTAATTAACATCTGGGCGACATTGAGTAAGCTGAAAATAACATAAGGTTCACGCTATCGGATTTATGCCGGAATTTATTACGAATTCTGTAGTAAAAATTATCACCTCAGCCTCTCCAAACTCATACAACAATACCAAAGTCATTTTAAAGTTACCGGTTGTTTAAATATAAAATAGACAATCTGCGAACCAATCCCTGTCCTTAATGAACCTATTATCCGTTTGTACCGATCCATTTTCCCCTATATGGATGTTCTTACTTGTTTTCAATTATAACCTTTGGTATTACTTAATTTAATTTCCTAGAAACTCTATATGAAATACAAAATAAATTGAGATTTTAAAATATAGTTTTAGTTCAATTGCTTTAATCTAATTCCATGAAATCAATGTTAATGTACTGCATTTTTAATGTAGTGAATTTCAATTTAAAATTCCTCCCAATAAATCCCACGTTTCGAGTTTATTTTTATGGATGGATTCACAAACAAAATATTAACAAGTTTGAAAATTGTGTTTATTTTCCCCCTGAGTGAGGGTGAGCGAGAATGGCAAACAAAATACTTGTGATATTTGTCGCCTGATATGTGACTGCCGCTGTGGACTACGGATGATGTGAATGCGTGACATATGTATATTCCCGGGTGCGGAACAAATTTATGGAGTGTGACACACCGTACAGTACAGCAAAGAGATTTGAATCCTTTCCACATGGATGGCGGGGAGGCGAGGGTGAAAACACCCCCAAGGAACGACTACACACAATGCCAGACGATAAATGTGAAACATCATTAACTCAAAAGCTACAAAAAGGGGTTTTATTGAACATTAGCTTATCACCATTTTGTATGTTGCATGTATCAGAAATATTCTGTGTGACTAGTTTTTTTTTTTTTTTTAGAAATCAAGGATAGATTCATTACTCTGATTAAATATGTGATGTGATCTGCGGCAATTTTGTTTTACGACAGATTTGTTAATGTTTCGTATATGTCCAAGGGATTTTTGCTTGCTTTGTTCGATGTTAATTGCCATTGGCAACAATTAGTATTACAAATTAAGCGATAGAGAAAATACAGTTACAGCAGTGTAATTAATGAATATAGAAGTTAGAGAAATAAAAAACAAATCAAATTATGCAACGAAAAATTTGTTTGTGTCCGAGACATAGAAACTTGTTTTTTGTGTAGATTGAGACATAATAATTCATTAAATCAAAACCAAAAAAAAAAAAAATTATGGTAAAGTTTTTTTGGTCTTTTTGATTTGAACTAGCAGAAGACTTTTTTTATTTCCAATTTTCACGGAGGTTACATACCTCTATTATTTTGACTATACATTACCTTATATAAAGTATAAGCCCGATAGACCCGTAATACGCGTTAAGTTTAAGGCATTTATGACGACTATAAATGTTGGAATCACCTCTTTCAAATAGAAACAGTGGATTAGTAACAACCTTTTAAAAAAATTGAAAAATTTATATTTTTCATAAATCTTTTTTTCTCAGAATAAAACCATAAAAAAATACAAAAAGCAGCAAAAAATAATGTTTTTCCATTTTCTAAAATCCTGCATCCTAGCGAAGAAAATAATGCCAAACTGAAAACATCTATGGATAAATGTTGAAATTATAAACTTTTTGGTAGAAGAAAGATCATATTTTTATATAGTCACTATTGTCAACGAGGGTATATATTATTTGCTACAGGTCACAAGTATAACACATCGAAGAAGTATCCTAAGACCTAAAGTATATTTGACGGCAGGGACGTATCCAGGGGGAGGGCCCGGGCTTCACTTCCCTTACCTACACAATAAACGCAACTTTTTAATTGTTTATCTTTGTTATGAAAATTTCTTTGCACACTTGTAAACTAGAAGCGCACACTGTGTCATGTCCAGGGGTTTCCAATAAGAGTAATATGATTTCTTTGGAAGAAAACACACTTATTGTTAAGGAAATTCAATCGATACAATTAAGTTTTAAATAAAACGTCATTCAAATAGCCTCCACGACTTCTTCTGCAGGACGAATTCGATGAACCAAATTTTCGAGCTCTTTTTCAATTAAATCAAGTCGTATGTCATGAATGGCACGTTTAATATTGACTTGTAAAGCTTGAAGAGAGTCTGGTTTATTTCGAAAGACCAATGACTTCAAATAACCCCACAAGTGTTTTTTTTTTTGGATTTAAAAAAAATTGACTTAGCATCATTTTCAAATGGTACGTCGGATCGGGAATCGGTCAAAGGCAATATAGCTCTTAACGAGAGCTAAAATATTGCTCATGGCTGTCACAGTCGTAGGTCGACTGGAAAGTGTTTTTTGTTTTATTAAACAAAAATGGAATTAGGGCACGAAAAGTTGCAATTGGAAAATTATTATTTTAATAATAAAACAGAATAATTTGTAAACGTAGTTCTTGCGTTTATTTCTTTCATGATGAAATTGTAAACACTACTGAATACAATGAAAAACAAATGACAGATCATGACATATTACAAATGGCAGAAACGCAGTGTTGCCAGAAATGACGATTTATCGTCATTTTGACAATTTTTAGGGCCAAAAAATGCGACATGACGATTTTAGACCTGAAATTACGATTTCATATGATATGAAAAAATGAAGGAAAACTTACTAAATTTTTCTTATGTTAAGGTTTTTTTTTATAATTCCTTCGAGATGTAATTAATGTTTTTAAAATTATGAATGGTAGAAAAATTCTAAAATATTATGGATGATCAATAAAACAATTAAAGTTGGTCGTATATAGATCCGATCGCATTCAATGACTAACATGCAATATATCTAGAATTTTTTTAAAATAAACCAGTAAGGAAAGGCAGAAAGTCGGGTGGGGCCGACTATATAATACCCTACACCTCCCTAACAATGCGATAAGGGTTATTGCGATAATAATTTAGAATAATTGGTAAATGGGTAAGAACATATATATGCGGACATATCTAATTCTGAACCGATAATCGCTAAATTAAGCAATTTGTAATGATCGGAAGTAAAGTACAACTTCTATAGCGCTTTGTAACCAAATCAGGAGGAACATATATATGGAGCTTATATATAAATCTGAATCGATTTTCCCTGAATACTCATTCATGTAAAATAGAAACCTCTTTCTGTCGAATTTCGTACTGATCGGATACAAAATACAGTCTCTACAGCGCTTGAATGTCAAATCGGTGCTAACATATATATGGGGGCTATATCTAAATCTGAACCGATTTTCTCCAAATTTGGCAGTATTCCTTCGTGTAATAAGAAACCTCTTTCTTCCGAATTTCGCTGTGATCGGATATAAAATATAGTTTCTACAGCTATTGAATTTCAAATCGGGTGTAACATATATATGGGGGCTATATATAAATCTTAACCGATTTCCCCCAAATTTTGTATTGTATCTAAGTGTATCACGAGACTACTCTCTGTCAATTTTTGTACAAATCGGTTACAAAATGTTGCATATATGCCAAATCGGAGGTACATATATATGGGAACTATATGTAAATCTGAACCGATTTTAACCAAATTCAATAGGGATCGTCCTTGGGCCTAAAAAAAGATATGTGCAAAGTTTCGTTGAGATCGGACCATAATTGCGACCTGTACTTTGATTACAAGAATACGTCTACAGACAGACAGACGGACAGACAGACGGACAGACAGACGGACAGACAGACGGACAGACAGACGGACAGACGGACAGATAGACGGACAGACAGACGGACATAGCTAAATCGACTCAGAAAGTGATTACAAGTCGATCGGTGTAATAAACAATGGGTCTATCTCTTCTCCTTTTGCGTGTTACAAACAAATGCACAAAGTCATAATACCCTGTACCACAGTGTGGTGTAGGGTATACAAATTGGTAGATGATGTTGTAGTAAAAATTTTTAAGCAAAGGAAGGTCTATGTAAAACTTGCATATATTATATATAACAATAAAACGCATATTATCACTATTTCAGCCAAATTTGTTTTAAATCGGATGAGGCATCTGCATGTGAATGATTTGTTTTATTTTTTTGTTTCTTAATGGCTAACTCACAGATTGGGTTCTAAAAAATTACACGCGTTACTTAAAAATATTAAAAAAAAAATTTAAATAAAAATTTAAATTCTGATTATTCTACTGCACACTTCAAAGTACATATCTGGGAAATTTCATCAAAATCGATGAGAACAGAGAAAATTTTGTGATCGCTAAGGAATTAATCAAAAATCGAACAAACATTTAATTTTCTCATGCATCTTCTTTTTTTTTCAAGGAGTTGAAGAGGAACCATTATGAAAGTTTTTGGAGTTATTAATGACAATATAATCTAAATATGTAAAAAAAAACAAGTAAGAAAGTTTCAGTCGGGTAAACCGACTAAGGTATACCCTCGCTTTGTGAGTAATGTAATATAGAATATCACACGAATTATTCTGTCAATTTGTGTGGGAGCTACCAGAAGGGGTTTAACAAATACACCTATTTTTCGCTGAACAGTAGATACTTTAAATTCATTGCACTGCGCCGAATTATAAGCGTTTATGTGCACTGGTATAAACGTTATGAGATATTAAATTGTGGTATGATTTGGCCATTTAGTGTGGGAGGTACAAAAAGGGGCGTGGCGATAACGCCCATTTTTCACAGGACTATAGGCACTATAAAAACCTTACACTGTACAAAATTTCAAGTATTATTATACACTTGTATTAATGTTATAAGCTGTTAACTTTTGGTGCAAAATGGTACCTTTGTATGGGAGGTACCAAAAGGGGCGTGGCAACAACGCCCATTTTTCTCTGGACTGTAGGCAATATAAAATAACACTGTGCAAAATTTCAGGTATTTTTATGCACCGTTATTAATGTTATAAGCTGTTAATTTTTAGTGCAAAACGGTGCATTTGTGTGGGAGGTACCTAAAGGGACGTGGCAACTTCGCCCATTTTTCTCGAGTTGATAGCGGCTAATAAACTAATACTATGTGTGGAATTTCAGAAGATTAGAATAATTAGTATAGTAGTTATTAAAGAATCAATATTTCACAACATTTTAACCCTTTGTGGGGGAGGTACTAGAAAGAATGGACCAATATGGCCCATCTTCGAACTTAGCTGGAGATAGAAAAAAATATTACCACATACCAAATTTGAAGTCAATCGGTTACTCCTTTCGAGAGTTATCGTGCGCACCAGCCAGCAGACAGACAGACAGACAGACGGACGGACATTGCTCATTCGACTTAAAATGACCCAAAACGGATTTCCTCCGAACATATTTAGGGTCTTAGATCACTCCTTCGATGTGTTACACTTTTTTCCGTAGCAAATGATATATACCCTCGTCACAGTAAAGTGAGGGTATAACAAGTAAGAAAGTTTCAGTCGGGTAAACCGACTAAGGTATACCCTCACTTTGTGAGTAATGTAATATATAACATTACACCAATAAATCTGTCAATTTGTGTGGGAGGTACCAGAAGGGGTTTTCCAAACACACATATTTTTCGGTAAACAGTACATTCTTAAATACATTGCATTGTGCTGAACTATAAGCGTTTGTGTGCACTGGTATATTAAAGTTATGAGCTATGTAATTTGATTTGGTCATTTTGTGTGGGAGGTACAAAAAGGGGCGGGGTGATAACGCCCACTTTTTACAGGACTATAGGCACTACAACAGCATTACACTGTACAAAATTTCAAGTATTTGTATGCACTGGTATTAAAGTTACAAGCCGTTTACTTTGGTACGAAACGGGCTATTTGTGTGGGCGGTACCAAAAGGGGCTGTACAATGATGCCCATTTTTTACCGGACTATAGGCGCTACAAAAACATTATACTGTAGAAAATTTCAAGCATTTTTATGCAATTGTATTAAAGTTATAAGCAGTTAAATTTTGATGCAAAATGGTCCATTTGTGTGGGAGGTACCAAAAGGGGCATGCCAACTTCACCCATTTTTCTCGAGTTAATAGCGACTAATATACTAATATTATGTGCAGAATTTCAAAAGATTCGAATAAGTAGTATAGAAGTTATTAAAGAATCAATATTTCACTAAATTTTAACCCTTTGTGTGGGAGGTACCAGAAGGAGTAGACCAATATGGCCCATCTTCGGACTCATCCGGAGATAGATCAAAATATTACCACATACCAAATTTGAAGTCAATCGGTTACTCCTTTCGAGAGTTATCGTGCGCACCAGCCAGCAGACACACAGACAGACAGACAGACAGACAGACAGACAGACGGACGGACATTGCTCATTCGACTTAAAATGACCCAAAACGAATTTCCGCCGAACATACTTGGGGTCTTAGGTCACTCCTTCGATGTGTTACACTTTTTTCCGTAGCAAATGATATATACCCTCGTCACACTAAAGTGAGGGTATAAAAATAGAGGTTTGATTTTTCCTGAAATTTAGTTTTAATTTCTATTTTAAATTAAAAAAAAATATATTTTAAAATATCGTGTAATTGTTGAAGATCCCATCCCTTTCGGGAAAATTTCATCAAAATCGGAGAGAAGGGCCAACATTTGTATGACAGCTTCACATGGATTTACTCATATATGTCTCTGAAATATGCCCTTCGCTTGAAAAACCTCAAAAGCTGCATGTAACTGGTAAATGTTTGTGTTGACGATTTTTTGACGATTTCGAAAATTTATTGTCACGATTTGACTATTTTTGTGCCCACATTTTGACGATTTTCGATCAAATTCGTCTGGCAACACTGCCGAAACGTCACTTCAAAATAATATCATCCCTATTGGAAAACCCGTTATAAGTCCCTCTGATGATATACCCGCACATGATTAAAATACGGGTATATGATTATATGGCTCCCAGAAGGCAGTGTCTTATCTTTTCTAATCCAATACACCACAAAAAACTTCTCTTTCGAAAGGAAGAGTTGATCGAAAAAGCTATACAATTCAAATGTGAACAACGTTCAAAAATCTAATAAAACACAATTTTGATGAAAAATATAGCTATTTTTAAATTTTATAATTTACAAAAAATAATATTTGTCAAAAACACAAAAAAAAATTTTGGAAAGTATAACTTCAAATGGCCATAACTTTTGTTTCAGCGGGTATATCTAATGTCAATATGTGGTCATCTAAAAGAAAAAATTGCTGCCTATCCAGAAAAGATTATGACAAAGGAATCGGTATATATCCGGATATATATATATACCGATTTGCAGGAAAGGATCGGGAAAAAAATAAAATTATTTTCAAACGCAGATGGAAACTTTATAAATCCTAACATATTTAAATTAAATATATTTTAATTAAATTAATATATTTAAATTCTTTGTACACCTTCAGCATAGGATGGGGGTATATTCATTTTGTCACTCCGTTTGTAACACCTCTTAATATTGATCTGAGACCCATAAAGTATATAGTTTTGTCCGTCCATCCGTCTGTTGTACTCACGCTACAGTCTATAATAATTAAACTAAATGACTAAAATTTGGTATAGATACTTCTTACAGCTGCATTTGAATTTGACTTCGTAACACAAGAAAAACCTCAAATTTCAACGAATTGGGCTGAAATTTGGTGTAACCTGTTTATTTGTTACTATTAAAATGTGATCAATGGTGGAGAGTATATAAGATTCGGCATGGCCGATCTTTATCCCTCTGTACTTGTTTTTTTAAGCAGCACATCTTGGCACTAGAAATCGAGGATATTTCTAACATTATTATATTTGTAACGGAAAATATCACAATTCCCAAAATTAATTCGAAAATCCCCAAAAACTTAATTTTTTAATTTTTCCACAAATCGTGCCTAGATCGTGCGATTTAACACCATTAGATTTTTTTCTTTGGGGTTTTTTGAAGTCGATTGTTTACGCGAATAAGCCGACGACGACTCAAGCCTTAAAAGACGAAATTGGACGCTGCATTAATGAAATACCGCAGCATTCATGCAAAACGGCCATTGAAAATTTCATTAAAAGATCGCGTGCATGCCAGCAAAGCCGCGGCGGCCATCTGCACGATATATTGTTTCATACATAACCTCATTCTGTCTACTTTACGATATAATAAAGTTTCACGATTTTTTCTTAAATATCTGTGTTTTATTTAAAATTAAAAAATTGCGCTCTTCTTGGGACACCCTTTATTACCTCATCCTATGGTGGAGGTTATACAAATATTAGACGGTCGCTGTCTCAATTCGCCGAGAATAAGAGAAAAATACAATCAGACTACATTTGTGCAGCGTGTAGGAGAAGACTATATAGATGTTATTATCTACACATATTTTTCTTGAAGTTAAAGAATGTTGGTACGATACACTGAAGTTTTTAAACAAAAATTTGCAAAATTACAGCATTTATATTTGGCAACACCCCGAATCCGCATATATTTTCGCACTATGCTTTATGACAAATAAAATCTTATAGATGTTTCTCAAAGATAGTCTGCCTTACTATGTGATATGAAATCCACACTTCATTGATTTCATGATACGCTTAACTGAGTTAACATGAATTATTTTCACTTATTGCTAATCACATTTCTTGCCACCGCGAAAATTGTTATGTTAATAATATTTTCCTTCAACTAAGCTTTTATACCAGCGGTAAAATAAAGCTTCACACCGCCACCCCATCATTGTCAGCCAACCAAGCAACTTAATCAGCATTTTCGAAGAACTTTTGCCTTACTCGATTTTAATTAAAGAAAGTTTCACCCGTTGTTATGAAACAATTTTTCTGTGTCTACTTTTGTTTATTTTCTCAACAAATTTTGTAGCTTGCCTCGGTTTAACGCTTGTCTTCCGCCACCGTGCAATTTTTCCTCGTCTTAATTTTTGTACTTTCAGTTTTTCTTTGCCTCAGCCGCAATAGCGGCACCACCAATTATTAAAAGCGTTTTTTCCGCCTGCTGTGATAAAATGTTAACCCCCCCACCTTACTACATAACTCCCTCATAAATATACAGCGTTAGTAGACCACAAATATTTTTATTTTCTATAAGAGTATGAAAATTCTGCTTTCACACATTTTAATACATACAAAATATGCATACATACATATTATGCATGGAGACATTAGTCTGGAGCTATAAAAGGAATACTGCACAAATTAAGAGAAATACTTTTTACTAGCGGTGGTATGAACTTATTTCATAGTAGCTAATAAGAAAATGTCATTCGAATAAAACAATTGAATACTCTACAGAATACAATATAAACTACAGAATGAAGCAATTTTTATACCCTACACCACACTGTGGTACAGGGTATTATAAGTTTGTTTCGCGGCAGATGTTTGTAACACCTGAAAATAACACAGCTAGACCCACCTTAAAGTATACCGATCGACTCAGAATCACTAGCTGAGTCGATTTAAGCATGTCTGTCCGTCCGTCTGTCCATGTAAAGTTGTTCGTCGACTACAGGTCGCAATTTCACTCCGATCGTTCTGAAATTTTGCAGTTTAGAGTATTTCGCAGCTGTTAAGATCGCTATTGAATTTGGTTGAAATCGGTTCAGATTTAGATATAGCTCCCATATATATCTTTCGTCCGATTTGGCCCTTTAGTCCTATAGAAGCTGTATTTTACATCCAATCGTTTTGAAATTTAGAATGATAGAGCTTCTTGATCCATGAACCAACATTGCCGAATTTGAAGAAAATCGGTTAAGATTTAGCTATAGCTCCTATATATATATTTCGTCCGATTTGGCCCGTTAGTACTATAGAAGCTGTATTTTACATCCAATCATTTTGAAATTTAGAATGGTAGAGTTTCTTGATCCATGAACCAACACTACCGAATTTGAAGAAAATCGGTTGAGATTTAGCTATAGCTCCCATATATATGTTTCGTCCGATTTGGCCCTTTAGTCCTATAAAAGCTGTATTTTACATCCAATCGTTTTGAAATTTAGAATGGTAGAGTTTCTTGATCCATGAACCAACACTACCGAATTTGAAGAAAATCGGTTAAGAATTAGCTATAGCTCCCATATATATGTTTCGTCCGATTTGGAGCTTTAGTTCTATAGAAGCTATACTTTACATCCAATTGTTTTTAAATTTAGAATGGTAGAGTTTCTTGATCCATGAACCAACATTGCCGAATTTGAAGAAAATCGGTAAAGATTTAGCTATAGCTCCCATATATATGTTTCATCCGATTTGGCTCTTTAGATCCAATCGTTTTTATACCCTACACCACACTGTGGTACAGGGTATTATTTAAGTATAAAATGTCCCAAAAGTAAATTTATGTAAACAATTTATACATGAATTACAAAATTTATATATCAGAGTTATTCAATATTACGAGACTGGTGTAGGGTATTATATAGTCGGCCCCGTCCGACTTTAGCCTTTCCTTACTGGTTTTATAAGGATTTGTCAATATGTGTTGGGGGTGTACCAAAATGTGCTTGATAAATACGTGACTTATATTTGGGCAAGGTTGGAAAATGGGACAAATTGGTTCACTCCTTCTGGTACGATCATTACAAAGGGTTACAATTTAGTGAAATATTGATTATATAACAAGTTCTATGCGACTTTTCCTAATCCTCTGTAATCTTACAAATATATATATATTAACATTTCATCCATCACTATCAACTTGATAAACATATGTGTCCCGCCCCTTTGGTATATCCCACACAAACAAGCCAAACTATACTTAAATGGAATAGGTCATAAATTTATTGTAAGGTTGATACATGTTTATTGTTTGGCTTGGTTTTATAGATCCAAATGAGAGCAATGCTTCCAACATTTTTTAAATTTTCTATCAAAATAATGGTTCTACACGTCATACTTCATACTTCAAGCTTCAGCGATGAAGCCCATTTTTGGTTGAATGGGTACGTAAATAAGACAAATTGTCGCATTTGGAGTGAAGATAATCAACAAGTTTCTTTCCAAACAACCGCAGAAAGTTCTTGTTTGGTATTCTGTTTGGGCAGGCGGAGTAATATATCCATGTCTTCAAAAACAATGATGCGCATAATGTTACTGTCACCGTTGAATGGTGTACATAGAGGAATGATTTTTTCGTATCTTAATTAACTGGCATTAATCTTGCTGACATGTGGTTCGAAAAGGACAGAGCCACATAATATACAGCGCACGTTACAATCAATTTACTTAAAAAAACTGTTGATGAACGAAAAATTTCACGTAATGTTCCTGATGAGTGGCCAATAAATCGCGTAATTTAACGTCATTACACTATGCAAAAATTCTTTTTATTTGTCCGAGACCTATACACTTTTTTTTGTATAGTGTGAGACATATTTCTTTACAAAACTAAAATGAAATTTTTTTTTGGCAAACATTTTTTAAATTTTTTGTCTAAAATTCCAATTTTGAGGTAAGTTGCCTTTAATATTTGGAAAATATTTTTGTAAGGATAAGCTCGATAAAGCCAGTATACCACTTAAATTAAAGGAAATTATGAGAGCTTGAAATGCTGACAATATCACTATCACCTAGAAACTGAAGTTTAGTAACTGTCGTCGAAACACATATTTTTTTCAAAAATATCTTTTTTTTGCTGGTATGAAAAAAAACAGTTTATTTGTAGTTTTTTTTCTTTAAGTTATTCGGACCTTTGATAGTTATGTAAATAAGAAAACTTTTTATACATTTGCTTCGTATTGACATTAATTTATGTTTGTTACATTGATTTATACGTTACAATTAGATATACATATATATAAAGCAACATACGCGAACTTAAAGTTATTATCACAGAGTGTTTACGATATTGCTGTAGCAGGTACTTATATTATCTGTGCAAAAAAATTGTTTGTTCCATTTTGTGAAAGCTAGCATCCTAACGAAGAAAACAATGCCTATTTGCAAAAAGTCTATTTACAAATTTATAGATTATGACACATATTATAAAAATAGAGAAATTCAAAAAATGAATAATATTTTTTTATTTTGGCTATTTGGTTTGGGAGGTACCACAAGGGGCGTGGCAACTTCGCCCATTTTTCTCAAGATGATAGCGACCAAAAAACTAATACTATGTATGAAATTGTCAAAGATTCTAAAGACTGTCAAAGTAATATTTATACGATATCAAATATTTCACTAAATTTTGACCCTTCGTGGGGAAGGTACTCGAAGGAGTGGACCAACATAGTTCATCTGTGACCTTAGCCTGAGGTAGAAAAAATAGTATCACATACCAAATTTAATGTCAATCGGTTTATCCTGTCGACCAACCAGACAGACAGACGGACAGGCTGACGGACATTGTTCATATAATCCAAAAAGAATTTTCGCCAAATATTATTGGGGTCTCTTAGGTCACTCCTTCGCTGTGTTAAACTTTTCGTTCACAATAGTGGGTTTATAAAAACCGGGTTATGTTGAATTATCTTATTGCTACTAAAAGTGCTATAATATGTACATTTATTCATAGATTTTTTTCAACTAGGCATTGTTTTCTTGCGAAGGATGTTGGCTTTGAAAAATTGTTTTAACGACAGTTACCAAACTTCTGTTTCCACGTGACAGTGTCATTATAAACATTTGTAGTCTTCATAATTTCCTTAAATTTAAATGATATCTCGGGAAAAAAAATAATAATTTAAAATTTAATAGTTTTTCCTGTTTGGGACGGCATACTACACCAGAAAATGCTGCAATAATTTCTTTCATATCTCAATTTTTGTGTTTTTTGAGTTAGAAGTTGATAATATGGGTTTCAAGCATGCTCCTTCAGAATCTGCAATAATTTCTTTCATATCTTGTCTAGTTTACGAGCTATAGGTAGGCCAAATCCATTAAAATATTATTTACGGGAAATATTTGGAATTATATCCTCACTTTAGTGTGATGAGGATATATATCATTTGCTACGGGCCAAAAGTGCAAAACAACAAAGGAGTGACCCAAGTCTCCAAGTGTCTGTCTGCTGGCTGGTTCGCACTATAACTCTCGAAAGGATTGATCAATTGACTTCAAGTTCGGTATGCGGTAATATTTTTTCAACCTCCGGCTAAGTTCGAAGATGGGCTGTATTGGTCCACTCCTTCTAGTACCACCCCCACAAAGGGTTAACATTTAGTTAAATATTGATCCTTTAATAACTTCCATACTACTAACTCGAATATTCTGAAAAATTAGTCGCTATCACCTCGAGAAAAATGGGCGTAGTTGCCACGGTCATTTTGGTACCTCCCACAAAAATAGACCATTTTGTACCAAAAGTTAACTTCTTATAACTTCAATACCAGTGAAAAAAATACTAGAAATTTGCATTGTCTTCACTTTGGTCCATTATCCATTGATCGAATTGCGTGCGCCTTTCATGGTCTGCTGGTTCGAGCTCCTGAGAAAATTGCATTTTGTATGCATGAAGGTGGATGTCTTTTGTCACAATTCGTTTTGTCAAATTTAAAGTCACCACAAAAAAGACTAAATATATATTTGGCATATCTAAAGGGTTTTCCAATAGGGAAGATATGATTTTAAAGAGAGTAGTGTTTACAATTTCTTCATGGAGAGATATACGCAAGAACAACGTTTACAAATTATTCAGTTTTATTATCAAAATAATCGTTCTCCAAATGCAACATTTCGTGCGCTAAGTTCATTTTTTTTAAATCCGAAAAACCACTTTCTAGTCGATCTACGACCTTGACACCCATGAGCAATATTTTAGCTATCGTTGAGAGCTATCTTTTTGCCATTGACCGATTCCCGATCCAACGTACCGTTAAGGAGCTAGATCAAAATAGTCAATTTTTTTTTAAATCCAAAAAAGCACTTTCCAGTCGTTCTACGACCTTGACACCCATGAACAATATTTTAGCTCTCGTTGAGAGCTATCTTTTTGCCATTGACCGATTGTGGCTACGTGCCACACTTTACAAATGAAACAATTGAATTGTTGCGAGAAAAATTTGGAGATTCGATTATCTCAAGAAATTGTGATTTTGAATGGCCTCCAAGAAGTTATGATTTAACACCATTAGGCTATTTCTTGTGGGGTTATTTGAAGTCATTGGTCTTTCGAAATAAACCAGACTCTCTTCAAGCTTTACAACTCAATATTAAACGTGCGATTCATAACATACGACTTGATTTTGTGGAAAAAGTGCTCGAAAATTGGGTTCATCGAATTCGTTCCTGCAGAAGAATTCGTGGAGGCCATTTGAATGACGTTTTATTTAGAACTTAATTGTATCGATTGTACTTCACATTAAATAAAAAAACTTTTGAATTTCCTTAACAATAAGTTTGTTTTTTTTTTCAAAGAAATCATATCACTCTTATTGGAAAACCCTGTATAATATAACCATGAATCGAGTTACAAATGAACAACGCTTGCAGATTATTGAATTGTATTTATTTTTATTGAATTTTGAGTTCGGCAAACAGTTTATGTCACCTTTGAGGCCGGTCAATTGGTCGCCCAGATCGTACGATTTTACGCCTTTAGATTATTTTTTATTGGGATAAGTTAAGTCGCATGTCTATAGGGACAAGCCCGCAACGGTTGACGCACTGGAAGCTAATATGGAAGAATTTATTCGGGAGATATCGGCCGATGTGTTGGAGAGAGTATGCCAAAACTACACCCAGCGTATGCACCATTTCACGCGCAGCCGCGCTCAACATATATATGTAATCGTCTTTCAACATTGAATAATGTAGACCCTTGTTATCGACTCAACTACAGATTTCATACATTTCTCTAAATTTTTTTTTTTGTTTTTTTTTTTTTAAATCAAATCCGAAAACTCTTAAAGTAGTATCCGAAAACTCTAGTTACTTATAACAAGTAAAAAAAGCGTTAAGTTCGGCTATGCCTAATCTTATAACAGGTGGCGCAAAAGTAATCCTCCTATCAGAAAATGCTATAAATTTTGCGATTGGCCCCTAATGTCAGTTCTGTTTTGACATTTGTGTAGTAAACACATGCGAAATACACGTTAATAAACAATGTTACGTTACACTGCTCCAGAACGCGGAATATTGCTGACTATTTATTTGACCAATAATCGGTCGGTGAATTTGGCACAACGTGAATTTCGTGATGAGGCCCATTTCCATCTTAGCGGGTACGTAAATAAGCAAAATTTACGCTTCTGGGGCACTGAAAATCCGCGTGTAACCCACGAAGAGCCATTACACCCGCTCAAAGTCACTGTATGGTGTGCTGTTTTCGCTCGAGGAGTCATCGGACCTTTTTTCTTCGAAGACGTCGCGGGCCAAACGGTTACTGTGAATGGTGAGCGCTACAGAGCAATGATCAACGAGTTCTTTTTGCCGCAACTTGATGAATTGGGATTGGAAAACATGTGGTTCCAACAGGACGGTGCAACGGCACACACTGCACGTGCCACAACCGATATGTTGAAGGATGCATTTCCCGGGCGCCTAATCTCCCGTTTTGGCCATTTGCACTGGCCAGCAAGATCGCCTGATTTGACCGCTCCAGACTTCTTTTTGTGGGGCTTTTTGAAGTCGCGGGTTTATGTCAACAAGCCTCAGATTCTTGCAGCTCTTAAAGACAATATCCGTCAAGAATGTGAGGACCTATCGCCGGAAGTTTTGGCCAAAGTGATGGAAAATGCCATAAAAAGGGCTCAAATGACAATCAACTGTGGCGGCGGCTATTTACATGACATCATATTCTCGACTTGATGTAAAAAAATTAAAAGACTAAATAAAAATAATCCACAAGAAGAATCAAAGTTTTTCATTTGTTTTTTAAATTACAGCCAAAAAACATCGAAAGGTTACTTTTGCGCCACATTGTATACCCTCCACCATGGATTGCATTCAATTAAACAGGGTTTTCCAGCAAGAGGTGTTATTTTGAATCACCCGGTATTTCGGTAGCTGTCACTTTTGAAGCTTTTATTCTTTGACATTTGCCAAGTAGAATACGCGATCATCGAACGATACAAAACGATCGAACAAAAAAACGATACAAAATCATCTTGACTGATGAGGCCCATTTCCACCTCGGTGGCTACGCCAACAAGCAAAATTGTCGCATCTGGGGCTCGGAAAACCCAAGAGTTATTGTTGAGAAGCCTCTCCATCCTCAACGTGTGACTGTTTGGTGCGGTTTATGGTCCGGCGGGGTCATTGGACCTTACTTTTTCGAAAATGAGGTTGGATCAACAGTTACCGTGAATGGATTGCGCTATATGTAGAGAGATGATTAATGGTTTTTTATGGTCGGAGTTGGATGGTATTGATCTGGACAACGTTTACTTTCAACAAGACGGCGCTAAGTGCCACACAAGCAACGAAACCATTGCTCTGTTACGGGGTGTTTTCTCTCGAAGAGCTGATCACAATTGGCCACCGAGATCTTGTGATTTAACACATTGCGACTTCTTCGCACGTGAAGGATAAGGTCTACGCCAACAGCCTAGCGTCGATTCAAGACCTCAAAGATAGAATTTGTTAGGGCAGCCACTTTGAGATTTGGTTATGGAAAATTTCATGAAAAGGATATGGTCCTGTAAGCGTGATCGTGGTGGCCATCTGGCTGATGTTGTTTTTCATTATTAACGGCATACCTTCCTCTTTATTATGAAATAAACATCCGATCATTTATCTCAAAAGATGAAATTTTTCTTTGAATACCAAAATAACACCTCTTGTTGGAAAGCCCTTTACTTCAAATCATAAGTATGAACATTTTTTCGGCATTAAATTAAGTTTATCTAAATAACTAACCAACTAACTAAAACGACTGGATGTAAAATAAAGAATCTGAAGTGATAAAATCCTAGATAAGAAGGAACATAAATGTATATGGGGGCTATGAAATCGAAAAACACCAAAAAGTTAATTTTACAGTGCTTTAAAAGGAGTGGTGCAAAAGTGATGACAAATATCTACCTCCCCGGTGCTACAAGCCCTTATTAAATTCATTGGAGAAAATCCAAATAAGAACAACTTCCGGATCATATGTTGGCATTTTTATTGCTTCATTGGATGCTCTTTTTTGCTGGAAAGTAAAAGCGTTAAGTTCGGCCATGCCGAATCTTATATACCCTCCACCATGGATTGCATTCAATTCTATTACTGGAAAAAACTTTGGATATAGAGCAATACTTTTTCTTTAAGCACAAAACGAACGCTTCAATTTGTTGAAGCTATCTCCACACGGGGACTACAACAAACTATAAACTGATTTGTATAAATTATATTGAGATGAATTCTTGCCAAATAGAATACAAACTGCAAAGTTTTAGCGAAATTGCTTAGAAAATTTAGTGTTTATGGCTTAAACAAGCCTTTTTGGGAGCGACATCTACAGGTGGACTATAACTATAATATGTCGAAATAAAATACAAACTGCAAAGATTCACTTAAAATGCTTTCACCTCTATAAGGTGACTGTAACAAAATATGAACCGATTTGTAAAATTTTGGTTGTGATGAATTCTTGTCAAAATATAATAAAAACTGCAAAGTTTCAGCAAATAGCTTTAAAAATGCCGTATTGTGGAGCGATCATTGTAGGTAAGCTATATCAAAACATTGACAATTTGCAATCCCAAACGACCTGCAACTATAAGAATTATTTCTACCAATTTTGATCAACATAGCTTTATTATTACGGACTGTAGGCTGATTTTGACAGACAGACGGAATTGGCTAAATCGTCTTAGAATTTCACGACGCTCAAGAATATGTACAGTTTTTTGAGTCGCAGATCAAGATCAAGAATATAAATACTTTATTGGGTCGCAGATCAATATTTCAAGGTATTGCCAGCGGAATGACAAAGTTAGTATACCCCCACTCTATGGTTGAGGGTATACCAATTTTGAAGATCTTCATATTCTAGTTTTGCGATTATCGAAAATGTGATCAAGTTTTGCAATTTTCGTAAAAAATAGTGTAATGTGGAGAAGCGTGGCAACACTAATAATAAAATATTTGACCCATTATTATCCCCTCACCTTAGAGAAGAGGGTATATATAATTTGCTACGAATCAAAAGTGTAACACATCGAAGGAGTGACCTAAGACCCTAAGTATGTTCGGCGGATATCCGTATTGGGTTATTTTAAGTCGAATGAGCAATGTCCGTCCGTCTGTCTGTCTGCTGGCTGGTGCGCACGATAACTCTCGAAAGGAGTAACCGATTGACTTCAAATTTGGTATGTGGTAATATTTTGCTCTATCTCCTGCTAAGTTTGAAGATGGGCCATATTGGTCCACTACTTCTTGTACCTCCCCCACAAAGGGTTAACATTTGTTTCTTTAATAATTTCTATACTACTTATTCCAATCTTCTAAAATTCCACACAAGGTACTCGTATTAGTTTATTAGCAGCTATCACCTCGAGAAAAATGGGTATGGTTTCCACGCCCCTTTTGGTACCTCCCACACAAATGGACCATTTTGCAGCAAAACTTAACGGCACTTAATAGTGCATACAAATACTTGAAATTTTGTACAGTGTAATGGTTTTATAGTACCTACAGTACAGTAACAAAATTTTTATTACATTATTTAAAAATATTACAGTTATAATTTTAATAATAGTGTGTACAAATACTTTAAATTCTGTACAGTGTAATGCTTTTACAGCACCTAGAGTCCAGAGGAAATTTGGCGTTGTTGGCATGCCCTTTTGGTACCACCCCCACAAATTGACCATTTTGCACCAAAACTTAACAGCTTATAACTTTAGTAATAGTGTATACAAATACTTGAAATTTTGTACAGTGTAATGCTTTTATAGTATCTACAGTCCAGTGAAAAATGGGCCTCATTGACATGGCCCTTTTAGTACCTCCCGCACAAATGGACTATTTTTATTAAATGAAGATAATAATTTAATTAAAACAAAAAAATAAACAAATACAAATATTTTTTGGGACTCAAGGTGAGGGGATTCATAAGTCGGTTTACCCGACAAAACTTTCCTACTTGCCGAAATATAAATATGTTATAATTCCTTTTTGTAATGTCCTCCAAGATCCTATAGCGTGATCCATTTCGAGGTTCCCTACTTTTTAAAGAAAAAAACACAGAAAATTGAAATTGAATGGGGAATGTTTATTATCATTTGAAAGAACATTCTTTGGCATTCTTTTTTTGAAGATTATGTCTATCAAATGTTGGCGGCGGCTACGTCTCAGATGGTCCATCCGTTAGTCCAATTTTCGATGACTCTTTCGAGCATTTCGACTGGTAACTGGCGAATGATTCCGGTACGTCGGATCGGGAATCGGTCAATGGCAAAAAGATAGCTCTTAACGAGAGCTAAAATATTGCTCATGGGTGTCAAGGTCGTGGGTCGATTGGAAAGTGTTTTTTTTTTTTGGATTTAAAAAAAATGGACTTATCGCGATTGGCGAACGATTATTTTGATAATATAATCGAATAATTTGTAAATGTTGTTCAGGCGTAAGTCTTTCCATGATGAAATGCCAAACAATACTTAATAAAAATATCATGACGACTCACACGCGATCTGTCAAAAAAAGGCTATTGAAAAAAGTATCTCTACTTAGATCACCCTATACATATGCCTTTTAGCAAAAGAAAATACAAAAATTATATAATAAATGTTATGATATACATAAATTGATATGTTACATCGTTTAGCAAATTTTTCTGTCAATTCAGTCAATACTTTCCTGATAAATATTTCTATGTGTTACAAACGGAGTGATAAAATCAATATACCCCCCATCCAATGGTGGGGGTATAACAAGGCATGTAACGCAGTTAATTATTTATTTTTACCATATTTTCTAGTCTTCTATTCAAACCGGTCTAATATTTGCTGCTCACTGCACTCATTCACACACTCACTCGCTCTTAGAAAAGAACTACGACCAAAAACAACAACGTGCACTGTTTATCATAAGTACGAGAGAGTGGAAGAAACACTTTTTACACTTGAAAAGTTACTATTCATAAGTCGCAAGTGCGACGACTAAACCTTGGGCCCTTTCAATTTTCTTCTTCGTCGTCGTCGCCGTAGTCGTCGTATGCAGTCTATAGTGTTCTTTGTGCATTCCGAGAGTGGGTGCGTATGAGGTATGTGAGTGCACTGCATGTGCAAGTGCATGTGGGTGAGCTTATACGTAAATAAGAGTGTAGCAGTCTCCCAAAGTATTAGTGAAGAGGGTTTAAAAATAATTTGTAAGAGTCAACTGTTTGTTCGGTCTTCTCTTTTCTTTTGGCCCTCTAGTTTTTTTTTTTGTATATTTGTTCTTGTTTTGCTTTGCTTTAGTAGATGTTTCTTTTTCGTGTCTCCCCCCCCCCGTGTCTTTTCTTTTGCACTTGCGACAGTTTAGCGGCGGGTGAATCCAATTAATGCTGTCACAGCAACGATGCAAAAATACACGACTACTCTCGTCGTGGTAGTTGTAGCTGTTTATTATTTATAATAAATTTCTGTGACACACTAGAACTTACACAGTCACTTCCATGAATACATGCACCCACACACATGCACAGAGAATGTTGCAAGTTCTTGGTATTCTCTATGGCGACATTTAACATTTTCCGTTTCCCGTTTACCACATGGACTGTTGAGCCCCGTGAATGTCCCCATTGTTATTGTGGCGAGGAGCTTAAGTGGCATAGGTTTGCTTCATTTCCTGGAAAGGTATAATTATTTTGCTAATTTACAATTGTGTCTTGCGTGCAAAATCCTATTAAATTATTATATGTAATATGTATATGAATCAACAATTGTATGGTAAACTCTTGACATTTTGCAAAAAATCAGAACGAATGTAAACCTTGAAAGTGTCCTTGAGAAAAACTGTGGTCAGTAGGTGTATTCCTAAAGCATTCAGATTACCGAAGGACATTTTTTAATTTTATGTACATTAGTGGTATATAATTTGAAATACGTAACACATAAGCGCACAGTGAAAAAATCAACACCATTTTCAACAGTAATTTAAAAAGCGATAAAAACTATTCAATTACAAATAAGATTAATGAAACTAAAAATTCCAAAAGGGCCAACTTAAATACGAAAAATATCACTTGAAATTGGAAATAACCATTTGAAATTCACAGCACGTCAATAGAAATTCAAAGTAAATCAATTGAAATTCAATTTCTCCAAAAAGCTACTATATTAGACATTACAGAATCAAAATTTAACTAAATTGTAACCCTTTTGTGGGAGAGGTACTAGAAAGAGTGGACCAATATTATTCATCTATAGCCTGAGATAGAGAAACATGTTACCAACAGAATTGTAGGTCAATCGGTCACTCCAGACAGACGGACATTGCACAAATGACATTTTAATGGTCTAAAAACAAATTTCTGCCGAACAAGCATAGGTCATTCCTTTGATGTGTTAGGCTTTTGGCCCTTTATCCAAATTTTTGTAGCACATAAAGTCCCCTTGAAAATGCTTTTGATCTCGTATCTTTCCATGTACAATTTTTGCTGGCTATTTGGTAGCGCCTAATTTCCCATTGACAGTGGAAATGATCAAATAATTTGTTCAATTATCCTACTGACCCGATCAATCATTATTGCCTGGTCTATTTATCACATCCCGTGTCAAATTGTTGCTGCATATTTGCTAGTGCAGAACTTACCCTTGACAATTAAATTTATTTCGCTTTCTGCGACGTCTTTGTCCGTTATATGTCCGTTGGATTCAAAGGATCAATTATTTTTTTTCAGCGCTACTACTGATCCGACCAATCGTCGCCGTCTAGTCGTCATTACAGGGTCATTTAGGGCCACACTGTATACACGGGGCAAAATCGCCTTTTTTGATTTGTTTGAATCGAAAGCAAATATACTTGGAACACAAATTTTTAAATATCATATATTTTCGAGCAAATAAATTTTATTTGAAAATCAATAAAATGTATTTAGAACGCATATGTTAATATATTAGAATAAAATATATTTGCGAACTAATTTTCTCAAATAAAATATGTGTTTAAATACAAATAAAATTATAGTTTATGAATATTTCCAAATATATTTTATTTAAAAAAAAGATTTTCAAAACTTTGCAGAATTTTTCGAACTTTAGTTTTAATTTTTTCCATGTTTTCGAATTATGCTTTCCTATTAAAAATGGCATACTTAGCATTAACTTCTATTTGAAACCACTTATTTTTATTTTCTAACTATTCCCAGTCATTATTTTCAATTATAAAGAAATTTTACTAACATTAAAAATGTCTAAAAATGACCTTTCAATTGCTGAAAACTTAAAACAATTAAGGAATAGATATATATTCACGCAAATAGATCTTTGTTTGGAAAATAACGTATGCAAATAAAAAACATTAGGATGTAAACATAGTTTTGTCTAGAACAACATCCTTCCAAACATATAATATTTGTATGTGTCAAATGTTATATATTTGGAGTGCACCCTAAAAACATATATATTTCAAGCAGAATATGTTTGGGACAATATACTACAGAGGCGATTTTTTTTTCAGCGTGTACATACAGGAAAAAAATATTCTCCATTAATATACTGCATTAAAAAAAAATAATAATTATGTCTTAAATAAAAAGTTATAATGAACTCAAACATCTTCGGTCATATTTATATTCGTCTTAAAGGAAACTTCCTGTAGTATGTTTTCGAAACAATAATAGGTCAACTATTTTTATTCAAATTTTCTAATTTTTTACGAGAATGTCAAAACTTGGCATTTTGACAATCGCAAAGCTAGAATATGAAAAACTTTAATGTGTTACACGATATACTACAAAAGGAATTTTGAGCCCGACTTTTAGTGTTATGGATTTTGCGGAAAACCTAAGAAATTCAGTTTTTAAAGATTTTCAAATTTATTTTCGGAATTGTGGGATTTTTTTTACAAACATAATAATTTTTGAATTAGCCTCGAAAAATTATTGAAATATTTTAATTTCTTAAAAATTTTATACATTTGAAAACAGTTTTTTTTTCAATTTTTTCGCGATCCATTTCGAGGAATCGGTATATATTAGAGCCGGATATTTTTGGCATTTTATGTAATCAGATGTTTGCCTAAGAAACGCATTATTTCCTTTTTTAATTCCTCCCACTGTGCCACAATGACTCGTCGGGTCAGTAGGATCGGTGAAAAACTTATTTGATAATTGGCCCCAATGGCCACATGTGAAGCCGAGGAGAGACGAGATCAATTGTATTGTCAATGCGTCATTATATGCCACAAAATAGGGAGCTGTATAAAATTCGTTTATTAGGGAAATTAAACAAAATTTTTTGTATATTATACTCATAGTTAATCGAATTCCTAATAATACAAAAGGGCCAAGTCGGTAGAAAATTGCCTTTGTACTATTCAAAATTACTTTGAAAAATTCGTAATTTTTGTTCAAGTGAAAAAATGTTGCATGTTTAATTGGAATGAGAAAAATAAGTTGGAACAGATCCCTAAATTTGTATTTTTCAGAAACAACGTATGTACTGTTACTATTAAATAAAAAATATAAAATTAAAGCGCACAAACTTAAAAATATATATATTTTTTATGTCTAAAACCGTGTAGACCAAACCCATAATTTCCTTTTCGCCAGATAGCTGACGTAATTCTTAAAAATACTAAAATTCTACTTATAAATTATAGTTGAGAAAAATAAAACAAGCTTTTGATATGGTGCCTTTATGTCGAAAAATCAAAAAATATTAAATATTGTATGGCATCAGAAAAAAATTAGTAAAGATCCCTAATTTTTTTTTGCCACATATTATTAATGATTTTCCCTCTATAAACAGAAAATATAAAAGTTCAAATTATTCGCGCACAAAATTTCGAAAAGAGTAATTTTGTATAATATTTTTTATTCGAAAAAACATCTCCATTGACTTTTAGAACAAGCCCATAATTTGTTTGCGCCTGATAGCTGACTTAATTCTTAAAAATACAAAAGTCATATTTATAAAACATTTTTGAGAAACATTTTTAAAAAATTCATTTTAATAAGGTATTTTTATGTCGAAAAATCAAAAAAAAAATATATTTTATGCCATCGGAAAAAAACGTAAAGATCTAAATTTTTTTCGCCACAAATTATTAATGCCATGTCCTCTTTTAAATTAAAAAATTCCAATTATTCGTGCACAAAATTAGGAAAAGGTACTTTTGCTATAGGTCTAAAATTATCTTTCTCACAAAACTAACCGAGAAGCGCGCGTGTTTCATACCAGGAAAAAATAATCCAAAAAACACAAAAATTCTGATCCTATTATAAGTTCAATACGAATTAAAAATCTTAATATTTTTGATGTATTCGCTGATTGGACCTTTATATTATTAAAATAAAATTACATTTTATTTTATTTCACCCAACATTTCGTAAATTTTTCTCAATGGTCTCGTCTATTTAAATAAAAAATAATATTGTTACAATTATCGAAAACTAAATGATTTACAATTTAAATTGAGCAGTTTTAAATAAAATTTATAATGAACTCAAACCCATTCGGCCATTTTGGGCCACCCAGTACTACATATACCTTTTCGCAATCAAATACAAAAATGATCAATTATTTATAAATATTTATTGATATAGCCATAACTTTTGTCTCGGTGGGTACATCTGACCGACGTTGAATAGCAAAAATTTATGTTAGAGAAATCGGTTTATATTCTGCACTGATATGAAAAAAATGCTAAGACAGGGTCAGTAAAAAAACGAAAAAATAAATTTTTAAATGTATACGGAAATGTAATAAGGCATTAAAATATTTAAAGATAATATATTTCTACGAAATATTTTGTATTTGGAAGGTCTTGACATCACAAATCGAAATTAAATCTCAAATCATTACATTTTCAGAAGTCAATTCTTCAATTCCCAAAATTCGGGATTTGATTTTTATCTCCTCAATCGTCGCTAAATGCCGTCCTTTCATTGGGCTCTTCAATTTTGAGAACAGGAAAAAGTAACAGGGGGCCAAATGGTGCATTTGTGTGGGATGTACCAAAAGGGACGTGGCGACTTCGCCCATTTTTCTCGAGTTGATAGCGACTAATAAGCTAATACTACGTGTGGAATTTCAAATGATTCGAATAAGTAGTATAGCAGTTATTAAAGAATCAATATTTCACAACATTTTAACCCTTTGTGGGGGAGGTACTAGAAGGAGTAGACCAATATGGCCCATCTTCGAACTTAGCCGGAGATAGAAAAAAATATTACCACATACCAAATTTGAGGTCAATCGGTTACTCCTTTCGACAGTTATCGTGCGCACCAGCCAGCAGACAGACAGACAGACAGACGGACGGACATTGCTCATTCGACTTAAAATGACCCAAAACGGATTTCCTCCGAACATACTTGGGGTCTTACAGGGTGGCTGATATGTAATGCAACAAAGTAAAGCGCTATATTTGTTTAATTGTTTTTTAAAATTTTATTGTTCAACAGCAAAAAATGTCGGAAATAACATAAAATTTTAGAAACAGTTTAGATTTGTTCGAATTGGCCACCTTTGGCACGAATTATGGCCTTCAAACGGCCGACAAAGCCATCACACGCTGCACGAAAGTGGCTCTGCGGTATTTTGGCCCATTCCCGGCGAAGTGCCGTCTTGAGATGATCGATACTTTGGTATTTTTTAAGTGCGAACCTTACTCTCCAAAATGCCCCAGGCGCAAAAGTCCAACGGATTGAGATCCGGAGATCTTGGTGGCCATTGTGCGGTAGAAATTAAGCGAGGAACCTCCTTTTTAAGACATTCTTGGTTGACGCGTGCTGAGTGCGATGGTGCTGAGTCCTATTGGAATGTCCATGGTCTGCGGCCGAAATGTTTGTCTGCCCAGGACTTCAATACTGTCTTTAGGACATTTTTCCGATAATATTCGGCATTTATTTTGACCTCATGGTCGATGAATACGAGCGGGGAGCGACCATCGGCCGTTACGGCGGCCCACACCATTACCATCGGCGCGCTTGAGTTCTGGTGGCCAATCGAAGGTGTACATTTTCAGCTGACCTCTTTGGCAAGTAAACCCGATCATTTTGTATATTCACAAACTGCTCAATTTGGAATGGCTTCTCATCGGAGAAAACCAAATTTGGTAACTGGCCACTTTCGTGCAAGCGAAGCAACTCCTTGGCTCTTTCCAGTCTAACTTTTTGTTGTGCATCGGTGAGCTCTTGCACTTTTTGGAACTTCAATGGCTTTAGTCCAAGCTCATTTTTTAATATGTGTTGTATCCGTTCTCGCGATATGTTCAGAGCTCTAACGATAGCCACTTGTGTTTTTCCACCCAAATATAAAGCAATCACACTATCACGCTTGAATTCCATCACGAATAACTTTTTTTCTGAATGCAATAGATCAAAATGCCTTTGTAAGCTTGTAAACAATAAAATGAACTGTCACTGAAATAAATCTGTCAGCTATCAGACTAGCAGTTTAGAAATGATAGCACACTGAAGTTGGTTGCAATACATATCAGCCACCCTGTATATGATCACTTTGGCCAATAGTAAGTTATCTATACCTTCCCTTCCCTATGCTAGGAAGGCTCAACATTTGTATTCCCTTAAAAGAAGAGAATCATCACTGGACCCAAAGATGTTAATAAGAATGACATACATTCATCAAATAAATACATCACCAAAAAAGCAAATCGTACAGTGCTTTAAAGGGAGTGGTGCAAAAGTGGTGACAAATAAGAACTTCCCCGGCGCGACAGTCCCTTGTTAAATTCATTGGTGAAAATCCAAATTAGAACAACTTCCGGATCATAAGCTGGGGATTTTTATTGCTTCTTTGGATGCTCTTTTTTGCTGGGAAGTAAGAAAGTTCAGTCGGGTAAACCGACTTATGAATCCCCTCACCTTGAGTCCCAAAAAAATATTCGTAAATTCATTTAGTTTCTTGTGTCAATTAAATTATTATTAATTTAAATTGCATTTTAAAGCTTTAAAGTATGTACTGGTATTAAAGTTATTAGCTGTTAACTTTTTGTGCAAAATGGTCCATTTGTGTGGGAGGTACCCAAAGGAGCGTGCCAATAACGCCCACTTTTCTCTGGACTCTAGGTACTATACAAGTATTACACTATACAAAATTTCAAGTATTTGTATGCACTAGTTACAGTTACAGTTATAAACTGTTAACATTTGGTACAAATTGTTCAATTTGTGTGGGAGGTACCAAAAGGGTCGTGTCAATAATGCCCACTTTTCTCTGGGCTGTAGGCAGCGTTACCAGATGATAAGTTTAAACTTATTTTTCAAGTTTTATCGAGTGAAAAATATAAATTTTAAGTTTTTTCTTCCACAAATAAGTTTTTTTAAATTTTGTAAAAATTTAACAATATATTATTATATCAGAAAAACACAAAACGTTTCCCAAACCAGTTAATTTTAGGTTTAATTTAAAAATAATATTAAATTTTGAAAATATAATAAATCACTTACTTGGAAGAATACGAATAAATGTACTGTAAAACGAAATACACATTTTTAATGAACAAGAAAATAAAAGGGCTTAATAAGAAACACAAATTTGAGAATTTTTAGATATCAAATTTTCCAATTTAGAGGCTTCAAACTTGCAATTTAGCGGCGTAAAGGGCGGAATGCACCATGGAGTTACAGGAAAAATGTATATTTTTGATCATCCCTTTATTTTGGAAATTATACAATAATTGTTTTGTATATGTATATCTTTATCAACTACATCTTATCCTGATTTGAGAAATACGGCCCAATGCCAATTATTTAATTTAAATTTCTTGTATTATTTGTCTAATTACCAAATCTTTATTAAGGGTTTCAAAGAAAGAAGCATTCCAATTTTTAATTTTTTTTCATAAAATAGATATAAGTTTTTTTTGTTGCAAAATAAATTTTTTCTTTAAAAATGTTAAGTTTTTTTCAAAAAATATCTGGCAACGCTGGCTGTAGGTACTATAAAAGCATTACACTGTACAACATTTCAAGTATTTGTATGCACTGGTATTGCAGTTATAAGCTGTTAACTTCTGCTGCAAAATTGTCCATTTGTGTGGGAGGTACCAAAAGGTGCGTGGCAACGTTACTCATTTTTCTCGAGGTGATAACTTCTAATAAAATAATACTATGTGCGGAATTTCAGAAGATTCGAGTAAGTAGTGTAGAAGTTATAAAAGAATCAATATTTCACTAAATATTAACCCTTTGTGGGGGTGGTACTAGAAGGAGTGGACCAATATAGCCCATCTTCGAACTTAGCCGGAGATAGAGAAAAATATTATCGCGTACCAAATTTGAAGTCAATCGGTTAAGCCTTTCGAGAGTTATCGTGCGCACCAGCCAGCAGACAGACAGACGGACGGACGGCCAAGCCAAGTAAACTGGCTTTATTTGATAGATAATTTTTTTGAGCCATGTGTCTGCTATGTATGGGGCGTACATGGTCAAATCTGGAACTCCAATGTTCACCCAAATTTTCACAGCATTGGCGGCCGTATTCCGCCGAATACTTGTCCGCCCAGCCAGAAATTTATGACGGTACCACGAAAAAGTGCGTTGTGAAGGCACTGTTTTGGGACGCTTTAACAACGCTTGCTTAAAATGTCTTTAAAGCGCTATTTCATGATGGATTTACAATGTTTTGATAACAAATTATTTGAGAGATATGAATCCTGGGTATGAATCCTAAAATATCAATCTAAGTTTGTCATTAAATCGATACCTACGTTCCAAAACATGCTAAGTCGAAACAGCTAGGCTTGTGCTAGTGTACTGTGTATAAAAGCAAAAAATTGAGCTTAGTAAAATTTTTTAAGTATTTTATGGCTTTACAATTATTTAAGTCTAATAAATTAAACGTTTTTCTATGAAATTAATGTGGAACATATTTTCCTGCAAAAAGTTAGGCTTAATTCCGAAATTAACGAAAACGATTTTTTTAAATAAACATGTGAAGTAATTCCGCACATATGTATTTCGTCAAAAATTAGGATTTTGTGATCAAAAGAAGTTCTTATAAGGAAATGTTCTGTTTGTTAACGTGGAAATTGTATTTTCTTTAAAAGACTGCATGATTCGTTTTTACAGTGCGTCTTTGCAGGAAAAATTTAATATTATGAATTCAAAATCTTTGGCAATTTTAATGAACACCTTAAAAATAATATATTTTTTCATTTGATTCATTAATTTGTAACTACGAACATTTTTTGGGAGTTATTACCTGCAAACCATCGGAAATGCGCCATGAATTTTGTTTTTACATCGTTTCAACAGTGCTGTAAAAAACCGCCGTCACACCGAATATCAGTGGTATCATTTTGACGCTGTTACAACGCTTTATCCCACCGTTTGATGACGGTGCACAGTGCACTGGCTTTGAGGATGGTAATTTTCTGGCTAGGCGAGTGATTTCCAAGTGTTCCAAATGATTGTGGATTATCTTCACGAAATGCAACAATTTTGCTTATTTATGTACCCATTCAACCAAAAATGAGCTTCATCGCTGAACAAAATGTTGCACTATCAGATGTTAAATCGCTTGTCAACTAAAGCAGTTTTACCAACTCAAAATTGTGAACCTGTAAACAAACACCCTTTAACAGTGACATTCCGTTTGCAATACTTTGAAAATATTGATCGTATGTAGATCCTATAAAGTATTTACAGGGCTTGAGTTGGTAAAACTACTTTATTTGACAACCGATTTAACAGCTAATAGGGGCTTTTTATTTAGTTTGTGAATTAATGAATAGTTCATAATTTCAATCCGAGTGAACACACAAGCTTGTAATCGGTATAGGGCAATACTTTTGAAGGACCTATTTGCAATTTTTTGCAAATAATATTTGTCTTTAGACGTTTTCCCGTAAGATTTTTTCCGGTTTTCATCTTTGTTCACATATATTTAAGCCCCTTTACATTTTAACATGTAACTGCATCAATGTCATACTACTACTTAAATCGAATTATTCAAAATGATTCCTAAATAGGCTTATTTGCCATTGGCAGCTAATATGATGAACAGCAATAACAAAGTTAGCTTGTATTTGCCAAAGAACCCTATCACCATTGACTTTAGGAGAGCAGACATTTGAATATTGCAAAGTGTTCATTGGCATAAGTCGATAATGTCAAAGACCCTTTGATTTTTCTTTTTGCTGTGTTTTTTTTTTATAAATCAAAAGGGGTGAAAATGTCCTGATTTCTCATCTCATGGTCGTCGTTGTCGCCATCAAACTTTTGTGTTGCTGTGATGATAAGAAACGATTGTTACGGCCCGGCAAAGATGCTTGGCATGAAATGTTAAACGGTTTGTATGTAGTTGTTCTACGGTCTCCGAGTGGCTGGAGCTGGCGTCGACATTCTGTCAACCCACGCATGACATCCTTTTACTTGATTTAGTTATGTATGTATGAGAAACTGTGTTGATTGGATGAAGAAAGTATGCAAATATGTATGTACATATATGTATCTCAGAATTTAAATATAGAAAAAAAGATTATCTGAATCTAAAGCAAATCCTATTAGGGTGTAGCGAAAACAAAGCTGAATAAAACGATAGAAATGATTATTTTGTTTTGCAGCTGTGACAAAAATAGAGAGAAAATAGAATTTCCTCAGGAAAAACATTTTAGACATACTTAATCCATAATACGAATGCACGATTTTTTTATCTAACACTAAAATAATTTGTCTGCAACAAAGGTTTATTAGGCGATGAATAAGTAATTTTATGCTTTCCTGAAAAGTAATGCAAATCCACATAAGTTTTCTTTATCCCTCGACGATTCTGTCATTTACAAACATTCATTTTTTTCTTGTAGCATAGTCAAACCTTTTATCAGCACACCCTATTACATTCATTTATAAATCTAAATGAAATTGTTTATATGAAATCATTTCTCCTCTTGTAAGAGTAGTGCATATCTTTTGTAGTATTGTGTAGTTGGATTTGTAATTTTTAATGAGCTCCTCCTGAAGAGAAAAAGTTTTCTTTTTTTCTTTGCTTGGATTTATATTCATGACATAAACTACAAGGACTATTTATATACCAATATATCTCTCTTAGTATTTAGAAGCTTCTCTCTCTCTCTCTCTAAAGAACTTAGAAAACCCCTATGTCAACTTATTTTTGCTTCGCATTTCCCAGTACTTTGGATTGAGAGGAATTATCGAGATTGCCAACTGTTGTGGAAGGTGGAAGGCGTGGGGATCACAGGAAAGACGAGGAGGGTCTTTGAATTGTTAGTTGATGACGCCAGTTGTTGGATGAATGATGGATGACTGCAAAAAATTACGAATCGTTCTTAGTTGGTAACATGACTCCTTTTTTGCTGCTGCTGCTTCATCAGAAGTTGTTGCAGAGAAAAAAGTTGTGTAAACTGCTGGGCTATGTCATTATGAGTGCGGTGACAACGAGGGCGTAGTTAAAAGTTCAAAGTTTTCAAGTAAGAACATTTCAAGTGATTGACCAGAAGGAGAATTGAAAACTTTAGCCCGCATTTAAAATTCCAGTTTTAAATCATATATAAAAAAATTTGAGGAAGTTGAAGAATTTAACTAATATAATTTGAGAAATTTTCCATTTGTCCAGCGCACAGTGGGGGGATTAAAAAAATGGCATAAAATTCTGCAGTTTAGTAACCAGAGAAAATGCAGTGAAGATAAAGTCAAAAGTTATAGTTCAATAGTCTGGCATACATACAAGTCAGTTAAACTGCGATTTTTAAGGCACTGGATGCACTTTTTTCGGGTAGGTTTGTTCCGCATATTTTTTCTCCTATTCAATATTTACAACTTTGCTTTAGACACAAAAGAGATATTCCGTACGTTATACCGAGAAAAAATATAGAAAAAGTGCAAAAAATACCTTGAGCAAAAAACAAATCGTATGGCCATTAAATTATTAATTGAGCCAACCTGACTAAACGAATGATGCAGAAGTTCTTATTTTTGGGGAGAATTGAGTCCAAAATCATTTGTTGTACTGTGAAATAATTAAAAAAGTATAATTAAGATACATTAGGTTGTGCGCTTAAAGAAATAGCTGAGTCCACCCGAAAATCAGTGTAAAATTACTAGTAATTTTGACCTCTGACGCTTAAACTATGTGTGAACAATGACAATATTTTTCTTATACTATACTTATCGAAAAAGCAAACGTCAAAATAATTTCTCTATTTTTTAATTCCTCCCACTGTGTGCCGCATTGCTAGAGTTCTAAAAGTTTATTATGTTTGGTGAATTCCAGATTCCATCATCATGTTCTTCATCTTCTTCAACAGTTCAACTTCACATCCTCATTCCAGTACCCTTGTCCTGCTGCTGCTGCTCCTGTTTCTTTTCATTTAGTTTTTTTTTTTGCTGTTGTCATTCACTTCTTTTTAATGACAAACTTTATCTTGCAATGCAATTTTACGACTTTGTTCTCTGTCTGTTTTTTCTTTCTGCTATTTTCTTTTTGCGATGTTTTTTTTTATTTACATTAATGCAATTGCAATTGACAGAGTACGAAGTGTAACGAAAACTGTCACAGACTGACAATTTTTGTAATTGACAACAATTTGATAATATTTACATGTATTTAAAACTTTATTATAAATATCTACAAACACATATTTAAAACTTTATTATAAATATCTACAAACACATTTTCAGTAGCTTTAAAGGTTAATTTGCAAATAACTCGCAACATTTACAATATTCAAAATGCAAAAATTGAAAATATTTTTAAAAAGTTTTGTTAAACAAGAAATGACTGATTAAACGGGCCATGTAATGTAATATGGCATTTTGGGTGGGAAAGGCTAGACGTTGGAAAGGTTTTGATTGCTACAGAATTTATAGGGAAATTATCTGCGACTGAATCTCAAAATTTGTGTGTGTTTTACCTGAAGGTACTTGACAAATACTCGTACATGCATTTTAGTTGAACTGTAGATTATTCAATTACACTGCTCTCTACCGAATTGTAAATGTTTGTGTACACTGGTATTAACACTATGAGCTATTCACTTTTGATAAGAGGGGAAATTACGTCCATTTTTCATTACACATCTTCGAATATGGCAATGAAGGTTAAATATAATTAACAAGACTTTTTTTTAAATCATTAAACATCAGCCGGAAAACATATTTCTTCCATTAGGGAGTTAAGATAAAATCTGTGTTGAAAAACTAGACCAATATTCTACTTTTACCCCAATTCTATATATTGGACACCGTTGCGTATGTTTGTTATGCCAATATTCAACACATTCGTTACACATACGCATCCACGAACTCAATATGCCGACTTAAGATGGAACGACGACCGATTGTTTCGAAAGTCAAGGGAGTAAAGACATAGTCAAAAAGTTATAGTTAAATATTCGAGACAACAACCATCCTGTAGAAGTCTTATACTGGTATACATAATCAAAAACTGACTTTCAAAGTCAATGTTATAGTCAAAACTGACTGTATAGTCAAATGTAAATATCGCCAATTTGATATGGAATTTTCTATGGCCTCCACAGTTTAAAAAAGACCACTGACAAATAATATTTTTTTAAAACATAAAAATATAAAAATTCATAAATGGAGAAACAAAAGTCTGAATGTACGTTTTCGAGAAAAACGTACGCAAATATCAGTCCAAAAGCAAAGGTTATTTTGGTATGTTTCTATGGGCCCACATCCTAAAATAACAGTTTACTCTCATTATAAAAATACAAAAATGGAGATAAACAAGTAAGAAAGTTCAGTTGGGTAAACCGACTTATAAATCCCCTCACCTTGAGCCCCAAAAAATATTAGTAAATTTACTTATTTTTTATTTTCTTTGTTTTTGTTAATGACCAAACCAGTGTTTTATTATTTTATAGTTGTTTTTATTGGGCTAATGTTGGTCAGCTATTTATCGATGCAAATAAAACAATTTATTTCACCATTTTATCTCGACGTTTCGTCGGCTTTTTTCCGACATCCTCAGGAGATTATTTATTTTGTGAAATATCTGTTGACAAAGATAGGTTTTTACAATATTTTTTGTGTATAAGTATTCGAAGTTCAACTTACTATTTTATTCACATATTAATATAATTAATATTTATTATTAAAAAACGGGACATCACGACACAGTTAAAAAATAATAATATAATTAATCATATAAATTGGCTTAAAATATCACAGTTGAACTTAAAGCTAATATCACAGAGTTTCACTTTCTTCAAACGATGGCAATGGAATACTGTGAGTTCGTATTGTCTTTGTCTTCTTTTGTGTTTATTGATCTGTCAATTCTCTGTTGTATTCGGAGGCTTTCTAATGTGTAGCGTTTGTTCTCTCTCTTCTCTCTGTCAAGAATTTTGACGTTTTTAAAGTCAACAACATGATTTGTTTCTTTTATGTGTTGTGCTAATGCTGTCGTCTCCTTGCTTTTGTTTATGTCGGCTTCGTGTTCTGTCATTCTTACACATAGTTTTCGTTTTGTTGTTCCAACGTACACTTTATTGCACTCCACCCGTTCTTTGCCCTTGCATGTTAGTTCATACACAACATTGTCCACTTGTAGCTTGTCCGTTGTTGTGGTTGGTTTGTTAAATAGACTTTGTATTGTTTCGTTTGATCTGTATGCTATGGATGTTCGTTCATCATTTGTTATGGTTATTGTTTTTCGTAAATTATTTCTATCTGTCAGGTTGGGTACATACGGTACACTGAAAAAATTTATCTTCTCCGTTTTTAAATCTTTCTCGCGTTGTTTTTCGTTTAGAGCTTTGTCTATTAGTTTGTTAATAATTTTTTGTGGAAATGAATTCTGTTTTAATGTATGTTTGATACGTTTTATGTTCTGATTCCAATATTGTTTGTCACTTAAATATAGGACTTTATTTATTAGATTTGATGCCGTATTTATTTTGATATTTTCAGGTTGTGTTGAATGATAATTAATCATTCGTCCAGATGATGTCGGTTTTGTGTACCAATTTGTTGTTATTTTTTCTCCTTCTCTTATTATGTGTACGTCCAGATATGGGATTTTTCCTCCTTCTTCTCTTTCAATAGTGAATTGTATTTTGTTGTGATGTGAGTTGAACAATTTTAGGATAATTTCTTCGTCTTTTTTATTAATTACTGCTAGGAGGTCATCTACGTATTTAGTTATAAATTTTAGGTATATGTTCTTCGTTCTTAGTTCCGCGGTTACTTCGTCCAAAAGGTTGTCCAAAACAATGTCTGCGATCGTTGGGGAAAGTGGATTCCCCATCGGCATACCATAAGTTTGTTGGTAATATTTTTGGTCGTATTCAAAATAGTTATTGTCGTTTAAACAAAATTTTAATAACTTCAGAAATTTTGGTTTTGGTATTGTCGTGTGGTGTTTTATTGTTTCCCATTTTGTCATTATATTCCTAATAGCTAAATGTGTTGGTATATTTGTAAATAGTGATACCACGTCAAAAGATACGATAATGTCACATTTTTCTAATTTAACGTCCTGAATTTTTTGCTTTAATTCCATTGAATTCTTTATGTTGTAGTTAGTTGAGGTCAGGTTTCGAAGTATTTTTCCAATGTGTTTGGCTAATTGATAGCATGGCACTTTTGTTGATGATGAAATGGGTCTCAAAGGTATATTTGCTTTGTGAATTTTGGGTAGTCCGTAGAGTTTCGGGGCGGTAGATGTGGTACTTGTGAGTCGATTCTTTTCCCATTTTGTTATTTGATTGTTTTTGAATAGATCTAGTACAATGTTGTTGTTAGTTTTGTGAAGTTTGTTTGTTGGGTCCTCTTTTATAATAGTGTAGGTATTTTTATCCTCTAGTAGTTTTTTCATACCATTATCATATTCGTGCTTATATAGAATTACTGTTTTGTTTCCTTTATCCGCTGTCGTGATCCAAATATTATTTTTATGTTGTTTTATAAATTCCTTTGTTTCGTCATATATTCCTAAAATTAACTTTTCCTTCTCTGTGTTTTGTAAATTCCTTTTATAAGTTGCTATCCGGTTTGCCAACTTTGCTCTTGTAGTATCCTTCTCTGTGTCATCCTTAATTGTTTGAATCCATTCTTCAAGGTCTGCTATTAATGGGACGGCCTGGAAATTTTTGTTTCTAACTGGTAACGCAAATTTGTTACCCATGGAGAGTAACCACTTGTTTTCATATTTAAATTTGATCTCTGTATAGTTAATAAACCATTCCTCGTTAAATTGCATTCCGAATTTAGTGAATTTGTCTTGTTCAATCTGTCTAGTTTGGATAAATGTGTTTGTTCAATTTGTTTTTTGATATTACCGTATCTGTTCCATTGTTCCTGTTTGAATTTGTGTTGCTCTGTTTCGTTAAGTGTATTTTTAATTTCGCTGTCAATTGCTGTTATCTCTTCTTTTATTGCTTTTATATTGATGTGACTCTCTTTTATCTCCACATTCAAAAGTTTGTTGTGTAAGTTTTGTTGTATTTTTTCTGCTTCTTTTTTTGTTGGGATTGCTTTGAATAATTCTGAAATATGTTGTGTTGCATTGCTTATATGTGTTGGTGTTATTCCGAGTTGTCTGCATTTTAAAAGAAATTTTAATCGTTCTTTTCGTTTTATTATTTTTGTTTTAGTTAAATTATTATCAATTTAAATTGCATTTAATAACTTTAAAGTATGTACTGGTATTAAAGTTAAAAGCTGTTAAATTTTGGTACAAAAAGGTCCATTTGTGTGGGAGGTACCAAAAGGGGCGTGCCAATAAGGCCAATTTTTCTCTGGACTCTAGGTACTATAAAAGCATTACACTATACAAAATTTCAAGTATTTGTATGTACTGGTGTTAACGATATAAGCTGGTAACTTTTGGTACAAAATAGTCCATTTGTATGGAAGGTACCAAAAGGAGCGTGGCAATAATGCCCATTTTTCACTGTAATGTAGGTACTATTTAACCATTACACTGTACAACATTTCAGGTCTTTGAATGCACTGGTAATAAAGTTATAAGCTATTAACTTTTGGTTCAAAATTGTCCATTTGTGTGGGGGGTACCAAAAGGGGCGTGGCATCTTCGCCTAATTTTCTCGAGGTAATAGTGACTAATAAACTAATACTATGTGTATTATTTCAGAGGATTCAAATAAGTAGTATAGAAGTTATTAAATAATCGATATTTCACTAAATGTTAACACTTTGTGGGGGAGGTACTAGAAGGAGTGGACCAATATGGCCCATCTTCGAACTTAGCCGGAGATAGAAGAAAATATTACCACATACCAACTTTTAAGTCAATCGGTTGCTCCTTTCGAGAGTTATCGTGCGCACCAGCCAGCAGACAGACAGACAGACAGACAGACAGACAGACAGACTGACAGACAGACAGACAGACGGACGGACATTGCTCATTCGACTTAAAACGACCCAAACGGATATCCGCCGAACATACTTAGGGTCGTAGGTCACTCCTTCGATGTGTTACGCTTTTGTTTCCTCTCTAAGGTGAGGGGATAAAAAGTCTGAGAGCACGTTTTCGAGAAAAACGTACGCAAATATCAGTCTAAAAGTAAAGGTTATTTTGGCTAGTTTCTATGGGCCCACAGCCTAAAATCATAATAAATAATAGCCGATTTGTATGAAATACCATTTTTGTTCCTAACTTATACAATATAAAGGGGTTTCCAATAGGGATGATATATAATTTTGAAGTGATGTTTCGGCCATTTGTAATATGTCGTGACCTGTCATTTGTTTTTCATTGTATTCAGCAGCGTTTACAATTTCATAATGGAGAGATATAAGCAAGAACAACGTTTACAATTTATTCAGTTCTATTATCAAAATAATCGTTCTCCAATTGCAACATTTCTTGCTATAAGTCCATTTTTTTAAATCAAAAAAAAAAACACTTTGCAGTCGTCCTAGCTCTCGTTAAGAGATATATTTTTGCCATTGACCGATTCCCGATCCGACGTACCGTTAAGGAGCTAGAGCAAAAATAAACATTCCGTTCACATTTGTAAATGATGCTGTCCATTTTTTTAAATCCAAAAAAAGAAACACTTTCCAGTCGACCTACGACCTTGACACCCATGAGCAATATTTTAGCTCTGTCTTTTTGCCATTGACCGATTGTGGTTACGTGCCACACAGCAAATGAAACAATTGAATTGTTGCGAGAAAAGTTTGAAGATTAGATTATTTGAAAAATATTGAATGGCCTCCAGTTGTGATTTAACACCATTAGACTATTTCTTGTGGGGTTATTTGAGGTCATTGGTCTTTCGAAATAAAGCAGACTCTCTTCAAGCTTTACAAGTCAATGTTGAACGTGCCATTCATGACATACGACTTGATTTAGTGGAAAAAGTGCTCGAAAATTGGGTTCATCGAATTCGTTCCTGCAGAAGAAGTCGTGGAGGCCATTTTAATGAGGTTTTATTTAGAACTTAATTGTATCGATTGTACTTCACATTAAATAAAAAACTTTTGAATTTCCTTAACAATAAGTGTATTTTTTTCAAAGAAATCATATCACTCTTATTGGAAAACCCATTACATGCATATGTGCAGATAACCAGACAAGCATATTGTAAGTCTTAGTTTACTTTGTGTACGAATTACAACTCCACTTTCTATCTTCTATCTGAAGGTTGAGGATATAAATCAAATAAACTTTATGGTCAACAATTATGACCTGTTTTGCTGTATAACATATTTTTATTCTCAAATTATTATTATTTGATTTAAATGTGCACAGCATTTTTTATATGTATATACATAAGTATATATCGGGTCCTTTAATAAGAGCGCTACAAAAGTTTTTTTTAAATAAAACAAAAACGGTTTTGGATATCAATGAAATTCTTTATTCCTGTGAAAGTACGTTCGATGCCATTATGTATGGAACTCGATTTCTTTTGCATGGCCACCACGGGCACGCTTGCAGAAGTCCAGACGCTTAACCCAATCTTCGACGGTTTTCAAGCATAAATCGGCCGATACTACTGCAATTTCACGTTCGATATTCGTACGAAGTTCATCAATCGTCGCTGGCTTGTTGGCATAGACCATAGACTTGACGTAGCCCCACAGAAAATAGTCTAACGGTGTCAAATCGCACGACCGAGGCGGCCAATCTACTGGACCATTTCGTGAGATAACACGTTCTCCAATAAATTGATTGTGGCATTCGCTGTGTGGCTTGTGGCGCCGTCCTGTTGGAACCACATGTCCCCCAAGTCCACATCATCCATTTGGGGCCACAAATATTCGGTTATCATTGAACGGTAGCGATTCCCATTCACAGTAACGTGCCGGTCTTGATCATCACGGAAGAAGTACGGCCCAATGACGCCGCCGGCCCATAAACCGCACCAAATCGTAATTTTTTCGGGATGCAATGATGACTCATGGAGTACGTGTGGATTGCTGTCTGACCAATAACGCATATTTTGTTTATTGATGAAGCCATTCAGCCGGAAATGAGCCTCATCGCTGAAGATGATTTTTCGATTTTTCGCGCTTTTAACGTTGAGGCCACTGACTCCGAATTTCGGTAGTAAATTTTAATAATTTCGACTCGTTGTTGGCTCGTATATCTTTCCATCATGAAATGGCAAACCTTACTGAAGAGAAATGTCAAAAGAGCGGCAAAAAATATGGCGTCGTTTGCTGTCCCTGTCGCTCTACTTTTGTAGCGTCCCTGTTGAAAAACCCTTTATATGTACATGCATATGTACAACTAACTACATAGATGGATAAACATCCGTAAAATGACTTAAAATATTGAAATATTTATTTCCTCCTGGCATATGGTCAGTCTTACTTAGGTTACTTCGATTACGAATTGCAGTTTCTCTTTCAATCTTCCATCTGAAAATTGAAGATAGTTTTGTTTTGCTGTATAACATATTTTTATTTTCTAACTAGCTGAGCCCGGTGCGCTTCGCTGCCCATGTCAAAATTCGCGCTGTAGAAACTGTATTTTATATCCGATCAGTACGAAATTCGGCAGAAAGAGGTTTGTTATTACATGAAGGAATACTGCCAAATTCGGAGAAAATCGGTTCAGATTTAGATATAGTCCCCATATATATGTTACCCCCGATTTGAAATTCAAGCGCTGTAGAAACTGTATTTTATATCCGATCAGTAAGAAATTCGGCAGAAAGAGGTTTCTTATTACATTAAGGAATGCCGAAAAATTCGGAGAAAATCAGTTCAGATTTAGATATAGCCCCCATATATATATGTTACCCCCAATTTGACATGTAAGCGCTGTAGAGACTGTGTTTTATATCCGATCAGTACGAAATTCGACAGAAACAGGTTTCTATTTTACATGAATGAGTATTCTAGGAAAATCGATTCAGATTTATATATAACCTCCATATATATGTTCCTCCAGATTTGGTTACAAAGCGCTATAGAAGTTGTACTTTACTTCCGATCATTACAAAGTTCTCCAGAAAGATTTTTCTCAATTTAGGAACGAATATTGCTTAATTTTGCGATTATCGGTTCAAAATACATTTACCAATTATTCCAAATTATTATCGCAATGACCCTTATCGCATTGTTAGGGAGGTGTAGGGTATTATATAGTCGGCCCCGCCCGACTTTCTGCCTTTCCTTACTGGTATTAGTAATAAATTCACTGAATGAAAAAATACCGAATTCAGTGGAAAGTCCAGAAAATAGAAATGTATACTTATAAAATTTCCAAATTCTTGTTTCATTGATATTGCATCACATTATCATATTGCGATTGTATTGGAGTGAGCTGCTGTAATTATCGCATACCGAGCATTTTTGTTCATGTATTTCCTATATAAGATATATCAAAATATGGGCTGGGCCACGCCCACTGGTCCTATTCCGCCCATTTGAAAGCCAATCACGTAGACTGCTACCAGATACATATACGCAAAATTTCAACACTCTCGCTAACAAAATGAGCAAGATAATTCAATTTCAAAATTTGGCTTATATGGGCGGTGGCCCGCCCATTGGTCAGATCCCGCCAATTTTTGGACCAATCACGTGGACTGTCACCAGATACATATCTACAACATGACAGCACTCTAGATAAAAAATTGTGCAAGTTATATCAATTTCAAAATTTGGCTTATAAGGGCGGGGCCACGCCCATTGGTCCGATCCCGCCCATTTTCTGACCAATTACGTAGAATGCCACCAGATACATATACACAACATTGCAGCACTCCCGATAGCAAATTGTGCAAGATATAAAAATTTCAAAATTTGGTCATTGTGGGCGGGGCCACGCCTATTGGTCCGAACCCGCCCATTTTTGGACCAATCACGTAGATCGCCAACGGATATATATACACAAAATTCCAGGTCTCTGGCTAACAAATTGTGCAATATATCACATTTTTTAAATTTGGCTTATATGGGCGGTGCCACGCCCATTGGTTCGATCCCGCCCGTTTTTGGATCAATCACGTAGACTGCCACCGTTTACATATACACAAAATTCCAGCACTCTCGCTAACAAATTGTGCAAAATATCTCAATTTCAAAATTTGGCTTATATGGGCGGGGCCACGCCCATTGGTCCGGTCCCGCCCATTTTTTCACCAATTACGTAGAATGCCACCAGATACATACACGCAACATTGCAGCACTCCCGCTAGCAAATTGTGCAAGATATCAAAATTTTGTCTATGTGGGCGGGGCCACGCCCATTGGTCCGATCCCGCCCATTTTTGGACCAATCACGTAGACTGCCACCGTTTACATATACACAAAATTCCAGCACTCTCGCTAACAAATTGTGCAAAATATCTCAATTTCAAAATTTGGCTTATATGGGCGGGGCCACGCCCATTGGTCCGATTCCGCCCATTTTTGGAAAATTCACATAATCTGCCATTAAATGCATACAAACAAAATTTCAGCACTATACCTATAATAGGAGCAGAAATATCGGATTTTTAACCTGCGATTTGTATTGGAGGTACCACGCCCCTTTGTCCAATTAACTTTTTTTTTCTATATAAACCATCTCGTGAAAATTTAGAATCGAATAAAAAAAAAATCATCCAAATCGCTCCAGCCGTTCTGACGTGATGCCATTACACAGATGGACCGTTTCATTTTTATATATATAGATTATTAGAACTCATGAGTGTCCTTTCAACTACGAGTACCTAATGTAATTGATTTATTTGATTTATTTGATTTAAATGTGCACAGCATTTGTTATACATATTTATATACATAAGCATATACATACATACGAACTCAGTTTTTTTTTATAAAAAAAAACTTATGCTGCCTCTTGTGCAAACATTGCTGTAATACGAATTTAAACGTTCTATTTGTTTAGTATTCAAACACAAAACTGCTCATAAAAATACTTTCCGGTATTTTATTTGCACATTGAAAGACATTGTATCGATAGTATAGTATTCAGTCGACAGCAATTTCTTTGAATATAATACATACTTATGTATTTCAAAGCCCTCCCTCTTCAGTTATATAAAGAAGAAAAGATTTAGTCGAAGATAAGTAAATATTTGTTCTACCGATGCTGAGGCAGCAGTAATCGTATATATTTTTGTGAGTTTCCTACATATACAGTGAGCATCAAATATTGGCAAATAATATTTCACATAAACTAATTGAAGACTCTGCCGATAAATGCCCTCAATTTAAAAGTAACTATAGCATGATTAATTTCACTAACAGAAGTGAAGGATGGCAGTTGCGAAGCCTAGCGGGTGAAAGCTAGTGGCGAATGTAGAATAAAAACTAAAAGAAGTGTCCGGATAAGCGATAAACTAATGTTTTACATAAAAAAATAAAATGTGTAACACTTCCAGCGCCGGTGCTGGTATTTATATACATTCTTAATTTAAGTACGAAATGTCATTATTTAAAAGAATATGATGTCTTTGGTGCCAAATCTTTAAAATTTATATATTTGCGGAAGTTGACTCATTATTGACGCTCACTGTACATACGATACGATACGCCACATCAGCTATGTTAATTTTTTACAATATCCATTCCGCTTCGCCATTCTTCAAAGCAAAGAAAGCCTAAGGATTCTTTTGAAATCATACATATGCCGCTGCAAAGGATACGTATTCGTATCGATGACGACGAATGCTGTTATGGCAGTATTCATATTTCATTTATTTGCCTTTTTCTTTTAGGAACAATGAATGAATTGTTTAAATATTTGTTTACAATAAATATTTGTATTTTCATTTCCTCTCTCGTTTCCTATACACAATCATTATTTTCTTTAGAGAACATTTTGTTTGCATAGCTATTTATTTTGTTTGGATATCCTAAAAAATATGGACCATGAAAATATATATCTGCCGGTGTTATGATGAATATTAAGATGAATGTACATACATATGTATAAATCGATAAATCTCAAAGTAAAATAGAATTTTTATTACAAAAGAATTATTGTTTTGTTATGTGCTTTTGAATTAAACTTTCCTATTTGATTTGATTTTATTTCGCCCAGCACGAAAATTCTTTCACTTGCTAAAGTTATGAGAGTTGTATTGAATCAGGAAAAAAAGCTTGAACTCAAGGTGTTTACATTGATGTGATAGAAAATGTCATGAATGTAATGAAATGTTATATTGTTACAATGAATAGTTTTATTAAATCAGATTTTGATATAATCTAAAGTCACTAAAGGAATGAAAGGGAAAGGCATTTCACCGGTTAAAAAAGTAAAAAAATAGTGCAACAAATTACGAGTTTCTGACAATGGTAGAGGAGACCAGAACATATACGTGTGTTGGCCTTTATTGATAGATCACATCGGAATTTTATTTCAAGGGGATTAAAGTTCCCCCTTTTGCCTGCTCCTGTAGCATATTGGTACTATGGGTTCTGGAATTTTATTCTAAGGGTGTTAAAGTTCCCTCCTTTGGCCTGTTCGTGTAGCATATTGGTACTACAGGGTGGCTGATATGTATTGCAACCAACTTCAGGTTGCTATTATTTCTAAACCGCTAGTCTGATAGCTGACATATTTATTTCAGAGACAGTTCATTTTATTGTTTACAAGCTTACAAAAGCATTTTCTATTGCATTCAGAAAAAAAGTTATTCGTGATGGAATTCAAGCGTGATAGTGTGATTGCTTTATATTTGGGTGGAAAAACACAAGTGGCTATCGTTAGAGCCCTCCAGCATTTAAATGTGAATAAATCGTTTCTTTCTCGTACCATTGCTCGTTACCGTGACACTGGCAGTGTTGCATCGCGTCCAAAAAGTGGACGAAAAAAAACGGTAACAACACCAGAAATGATCCGAAAAGTGAAGGCCAGATTTGATCGAAATCCACGCCGCAGTGGTAGAAAAATTGCTCGTGAGCTGAACATATCGCGAGAACGGATACAACAAAATGAGCTTGGACTAAAGCCATTGAAGTTCCAAAAATGTGCAAGAGCTCACCGATGCACAAAAAAAAGTTAGACTGGAAAGAGCCAAGCAGTTGCTTCGCTTGCACGAAAGTGGCCAGTTACCGAATTTGGTTTTCTTCGATGAGAAGCCATTCCAAATTGAGCCGTTTGTGAACAAACAAAATGATCGGGTTTACTTGCCAAAGAGGTCAGCTGAAAATTTACACCTTCGATTGGCCACCAGAACTCAAGCGCCGCCGATGGTATTGGTGTGGGCTGCCGTAACGGCCGATGGTCGCTCCCCGCTCGTATTAATCGACCATGGGGTCAAAATAAATGCCGAATATTATCGGAAAAATATCCTAAAGACAGTATTGAAGCCCTGGGCAGATAAGCATTTCGGCCGCAGACCATGGACATTCCAACAGGACTCAGCACCATCGCACTTAGCACGCGTCAACCAAGAATGGCTTAAAAAGGAGGTTCCTCGCTTCATTTCTACCGCACAATGGCCACCAAGATCTCCGGATCTCAATCCGTTGGACTTTTGCGCCTGGGGCATTTTAGAGAGTAAGGTTCGCACTAAAAAATACCAAAGTATCGATCATCTCAAGACGGCGCTTCGCCGGGAATGGGCCAAAATACCGCAGAGCCACTTTCGTGCAGCGTGTGATGGCTTTGTCGGCCGTTTGAAGGCCATAATTCGTGCCAAAGGTGGCCAATTCGAACAAATCTAAACTGTTTCTAAAATTTTATGTTATTTCCGACATTTTTTGCTTTTGAACAATAAAATTTTAAAAAAATATAGCGCTTTACTTTGTTGCATTACATATCAGCCACCCTGTAAATGTTCTGGAATTTTATTTTAAAGGGGTTGAAGTTCCCCCCTTTTGGCCTGTTCGTGTAGCATATTGGTACTATGTGTTCTTTACATCTGTTTGTGAGGTATTTTCAGCAACATTTATGGCAAATATTATGGTCAATATTATTGTTGAACATTTTAATCTTCTAGCTCCCCCACATAACAGTATTTTTTGGCTCCATTTTAACAAATCTAGAAACGTCCCTAAAAATGTAAAGTTCTACACCAATGTTGACCATACAATTTTACTATAGATGTCGGAACACACCAACCCCAAAACCACAAACACCAAATTCCAGTCAAAATCCTCTTTAATGGTACCATTATTGTTGCTTCGTATTTTGGTTTCATTATCATTATTTATGAACAGCGTTGGCTTGTGTTTTGGGATAAATACTTCCTGAAGTGTCCCCTGTATTTCGTTCTTTAACATGGAACATCTATTCCGAAACCTTTTAAGCTAAGATTGTGCCTGAATTTACTAATTTAATTACCCAGCAAACTTTGTGGATAAATTTGACATATTTAAACAAGTAAAATCGTTAAGTTCGGCCATGCCGAATCTTATATACCCTCCTCCATGGATTGCATTTAATTTTATTACTGGAAAAATCTTTGGATATGGAGCAAATCATGTTTTTGTTTAAGTAAATTATTAAAAAAGGAACACTGCAATTTTTAGCCAAATTTTAGGACGCAAATTCTTTAGCCAAACTCTTCACCTGAAAAATGTGGCATTTATGGCTTAAAATAATCTGGTCGAGCATATCACCACATCATTCAATAGTTCCCTTGAAGAAGCCTGTCCAAAAACAAGGTACAAGAGTAAAACTAAACCCCAATGGTGGACTTCTGAGCTAACGGCTATGAAAAAGACCTGCAACAAGCTATTCAACAAGGCTAAATCTACTGGGGTCGCTAATGTTTGGGATGCCTATAAAGAGCAACTCCGACGCCGCAAAGCTGAGGAAAATACTATCAGCTTCACCCTGTACAGTGGATTACTTGCAGGATGAGGCAAATAATTGGACCAAAAACAGCGAGCAGTCGCTCAATGTACTGCTCGACACACATTTCCCGAGAAACTCTCTAACAGAACCAGAGAATCAGCAGGGCCAACAAGAGTGCGAGTGGACTGCGAGCGTCGCTAGCTTGTTGTCTGAGAGATCCAGAATATTCTGGGCTATTAATAGCTTTGAGCCCTTCAAGTCACCTGGACCAGACGGCATCAATCCAGCAGAAATGTAGAAAATGTTGAAGTACATTATCCCCTGGCTGGAGATAATTTATGTAGGCTGTATCAGGCTTTCATACATCCAGAATCGATGGAGGGATACCAAAGTGGTATTCATACCTAAAGCGGAGAAGATATCACACACTAGGCCAAAAGACTTCAGACCAATTAGCCTATCCTCCTTCCTATTGAAAGGTCTGGAAAGACTTTTAGATTATTTCATTAGGGAAAACCTGGATACAAAACTCCTGTCGGTGAGCCAACATGCTTACAATAAGGGGAAGTCTACAGAATCAGCCCTGCACGAACTTGTGAGCACTATCGAATCGTCCCTGCATTTCAAGGAATTCACCATGGTGGCATTTCTTGACATAGAAGGGGCTTTTAACAACATTCACTCAGATGCAGTAATTGCGGCACTGTCACATCTAAAAGTTAACTCTGGTTTGATTAGACTAATTCAAAGTCTGCTCAACAGAAGACGCATAACAGCATGTCTTGGGTCCACAACTCTAGCTAGGTTTGTAAACAGAGGGACCCCACAAGGAGGAGTACTGTCTCCACTAATTTGGAACCTAGCGGTGAATGAAATCCTGCTAGATCTAGAACGTTGTGGCTGCAAGGTCGTGGCATATGCGGACGACGTGGCAATCGCAGTGAGTGGCAAAAAAACGTCCTCCGAGACATTCTACAGGTGGCTCTGAACAAATTGGCTAGATGAGCCAGAAGCAGCGGTTTTTGCGTAAACCCAAACATGACAGAATTGGTTCTCTTTACTAGGATGAATAAAGTCCCACATGTGGACCCTCCACCTCGGATAAATGGAACCGATCTAATCTTTTCTGAAAGTGCAAATTTTTAGGAATAATTCTAGATAGAAAACTGTTACTTAGAATAAAGTATTGGAACGTGTAAGGAAGGCCAACGTCACCTTATATTCCTGCAATAAGGCTGTAGGGTCCCGGTGGGGCCTCACTCCTAAAACCGCCAACTGGATATATATAGGTCGTCCTATACTGCTATACGGCATTGTAGTATGGTGGACGGCAACTGACAAGCTAACCATCACCAACCTACTAACAAAGGTTCAGAGAACTGCCTGCCTGAGCATAAGCGGAGCCTTAAGGACTACAGCGACCGAGTCTCTACAAGCCCTACTCCATATCCTGCCGATTAATATTGTGGCGAGAGAAGTTGCAACCAAAGCGGCAATAAGATTAAACTGCCTATCAATGTGGAGGTACAAGAACTATGGTCACATGAGGATATCAAAGTGTAGTGCTATGGTAACCGACCGAGTGGACTATATACCAACTGTGTACACCTTCGAGAGAAATTACATCACTATGATTCCCGCCAGAGATGAATGGGTTGGAAGAATACCAGGTAATAGAAACTATCTCCACTTTTACACGGATGGTTCGAAGCTTGATGAAAAGGTTGGCTTCGGAGTACACTGTGCAGAGCTTAGATTGGACATAGCTCACAGACTACCAGATACCTGCAGTGTCTATCAAGCCGAAATAATGGCAATATTGGAAGTAGCCAAGTGGCTGAGTCGCAACATAGTAACCAACACTGGAGTTGTAATTTACTCGGACATCAGGCTGCCATCAATTCTCTGGAGGCAACATCCCTAAATTCACAAACAGCCCTCGACTGCCGCAGATCTCTAAACGAGATTGCTGAGAAATTTAATATACCCCTAATATGGGTTCCTGGGAATAGGGATATCCCGGGAACTGCAAAGCCGATGAATTTGCTAGGAAAGGGACGACATTACAAATTCTCAAAGAATTTGCATATATTGGTGCGCCACTGCAAGCTTTGGCTTAGGCAAGAGGCAATCAGGCAGTCCAACGAAAGATGGACAGAAATCGGCACCTACAGAGTAGCTAGACAAATCTGACCAAGGTATGACCTGAGAAGATCAAAATATCTCCTCGCACTAGAGAGGCAAAGATTGTCTACGTTAGTATCAGTTCTGACGGGACACTGCTTGATGCGAACACGCCAAAAGATTGGGTATTGACTTTAATGACTTCTGCAGCAGCTGTGGAGATGAGGAAGAAGTGGAGAGCATTGAGCACTTGCTTTGCGACTGCCGCGCTCTGAGTAAACGACGACTGGACATACTGGGGTCGGCTTTGCTAGGCAGCCTAACAGATCTTTCCAGTACCGATATTCGTACTATCGACAAATTTGTATATCAAACAGGTTGGTTTCGATGAGGGGCATTTCAGCCCGTGGTAACACTAGGGACCTAAACTGGTCTATGTGAGCTTGTATAAAAAATACGGCTGCCACCCTAACCTAAACGTAATCTGTATGCACTGGTATAAAGGTTAAAAGCTGTTAGCTTTTGGTACAAAAAGGTCCATTGGTGTGGGAGGTACAAAAAGGGGCGTGCCGATTACGCCCATTTTTCTCTGGACTCTAAGTACTTTAAAAGCATTACACTGTACAAAATTTCAAGTATTTGTTTGCACTGGTATTAAAGTTATGAGCTGGAAACTTTTGGTACAAAATGGTCCATTTGTGTGGGAGGTACCAACAGGAGCAATGCAATAAAGCCCATTTTTCACTTTGCTGTAGGTACCATTAAACCATTACACTGTACAAAATTTCAAGTCTTTGTAAGCACTGGTAACAAAGTTATAAGCTATTAACTTTTGGTTCAAAATTGTCCATTTGTGTGGGAGGTACCAAAAGGGGTGTAGTAACATCGCCCATTTTTCTCGAGGTAATAGTGACTTATAAACTAATACTATGTGTAGAATTTCAGAGGTTTCATATAAGTAGCCTAAAAGTTATTAAATAATCAATATTTCACTAAATGTTAACCCATTGTGGGGGAGGTACTAGAAGGAGTGGACCAATATGGCCTTCGAACATAGCCGGAGACCAATATGGCCCATCTTCGAACATAGCCGGAGCTAGAAGAAAATATTACCACAAACCAAATTTGAAGTCAATCGGTTACTTCTTTCGAGAGTTATCGTGCGCACCAGCCAGCAGACAGACAGACGGACGGAATGACCCAAAACGAATATCCGCCGAACATACATAGGGTCTTAGGTCACTCCTTCGATGTGTTACACTTTTGGCTCGTAGCAAATGATATATACCCTCCTCTCTAAGGTGAGGGGATACAAATGGTTCGCTATAATTCTTTTGTTAGCTTTGCAATTTTTGATCAGACTAAAAACTATCACGGGCATTTGTTAAAGGTAGAGTTATCATAAATTATGAGCATAAATGTCTCAACAAATTGTCGATTTCTTGACAATTTTGCTATTTCGAAGCACTAGATGCTGTTTTTTTCTAACCAGTTAGTTTCATATTTTTCTTCTGCTAGTCTTTACCTAAAATAAATGTGAGGGCAGTAAAACAAAAGTCCCATCGTTAACTGGATATAGATGTTGGAAAAATTACATTTTCTATGTAAAAAATTCTGAAAATCAAATATTCCCTATACGATTAAATCCGAAAGGAAGGCTAAACCAGAAAAACATAAATGACATTTTGTTATTACGTTCTATAAGTAATTTGAGAAACTAAATTCTGAACGAAGTATACAAGGGTTGCTATTTATATTTCGGGTGCTGGAAATACTAGTGTCGCCAGAATTAACCTACATTTTCGGGCGATGATTTTTTTACAATTTTCGTCGTGGATTATAGGGATAAGAGTTTTTCAATCAACTTGTTTCTATCTACTTTTGGTGATGAAAGACCATCAAAAACATCTCGCTGGTACCAAGAGTACCAGCAATATGCAGAAACTCCATAGGTAAGAGCTGGGGGCTCAAGCCAAGTACCATCCACTGGATGTATACAGCTATAGTGCGTCCTATACTTACGTATGGTTCAGTGGTATGGTGGAAGGCGACAGAAGTTAAATATCAGCTTAAAAATTTAGAGAAAGTACAAAGAGCGGCATCATTATTAATATTCGGTGCGAGAAAGAGCACAACGCTGGCGACCCTCGACATGGTATTGAACCTACAACCTGTAGGTATTTTTGTTAAGTGCAGTGCTACGAAATGCGCTCACAGACTCCGAGAAGCTCGTGTATGGCGTAACGCGGATTATGGCCACTCGGCCATTCTCAGTGAGACATCAAGAATGTCTGATCTAAGGGCTCTGGCAGGGCCGACCGACTATTTGTCAGCAGTTCAAAAATTCTCCTCAATTCTCGACATGATCCCTCCCAGAACAGACTGGTCATTCGGCAACCTTCCTTGGGGAGGGGGGAGCTTGCAAAATACAATACCGTTTCAAAGATGGATGTAGGCACAGGGGCAGGGTTTTTTAGCGAATCTCTTGGCATATATACGTCCTAGAGGTTAGCCGACACCTGCAGCGTTTTCCATGCGTTTGCTATACTGTAAGCCCTCAGCTTGATAAATCGACGAAAACTCGGGCAAGATGATCACATAACTAGAGTGATCAAAAAACCGGTTTTTTTGATAAAATAAAAAACCGGTGGATGATTTATTTAAGTTATAAAAAAACCGGTGGAAGGTTTTTTTTTCTTCGAAGAAAACCGGTAGAACCGGCTTTTTTCTGCATAACAAAACAGTATGAAAATTGCCGTTTGAAAAACATTTTCCTTTTTAATAACAAAAAAGGCGATTTTTTAATATTAAATTTTTAAAAGCGATGTCTTCTGATCAGGAATCTTGCACCAAATTTAGTCCTGTTGGATAGTAGTTATGAGTTGGATTGTGATGAATATTGTCATTTGAGTCAAACGGTCCTTTTATCTCATACTTATAACTAATTAGCTATTGTATTTAGAAACATTTTCCAAAAGTGTTATCAATAGTCTTTTCTTCAACCTTTTAAAAAAATTAGCAAATATATTTTCATTACTTTTTTGCAAAATTAAACTTTTTTGAAATTTTGGTAAAAACCTATGTTTTAATTTTTGATTTTTTTGCTCAAAAGAAAGCTTAGATAATTTCCTTTAAAAGCTTTGTGACCTATTAATGGGATGGGACCTGTTGATCTATCAAAATAAATATAAACCTCTTAAAAAAAAAATTAACGTTCAACCAAACATTTTAGCATTTCAGATAGGAAAAACAACCGTTTGACAAAAATGTCAATATTTGACACCCTCCAACTCGGAAAGTCCTTAACCGATCTCGTTGGAATTGTGTTCATAACTACTATCTGATAGGGCTACTTGGTGCAATTTTCATCCCAACAGAAGACATCCCTTTTAAAAATTAACTCACTTGACATGAAATTCCCCTCATGTAGTTCAGTCAAGAAAATATTAATATTTGGGGATATTAAATAGAATATTTAATAGAGGTATTAAATCTTTATACATATATATTTATACCCTCACTTTAGTGTGACGAGGGTATATATCATTTGCTACGGAAAAAAGTGTAACACATCGAAGGAGTGATCTAAGACCCTAAGTATGTTCGGAGGAAATCCGTTTTGGGTCATTTTAAGTCGAATGAGCAATGTCCGTCCGTCTGTCTGTCTGTCTGTCTGTCTGTCTGTCTGTCTGTCTGTCTGTCTGCCTGTCTGCCTGTCTGTCTGTGTGTCTGCTGGCTGGTGCGCACGATAACTCTCGAAAGGATTAACCGATTGACTTCAAATTTGGTATGTGGTAATATTTTGATCTATCTCCGGATGAGTTCGAAGATGGGCCATATTGGTCTACTCCTTCTGGTACCTCCCACACAAAGGGTTAAAATTTAGTGAAATATTGATTCTTTAATAACTTCTATACTACTTATTCGAATCTTTTGAAATTCTGCACATAATATTAGTATATTAGTCGCTATTAACTCGAGAAAAATGAGTGAAGTTGGCATGCCCCTTTTGGTACCTCCCACACAAATGGACCATTTTGCATCAAAATTTAACTGCTTATAACGTTAATACAAGTGCATAAAAATGCTTGAAATTTTCTACAGTATAATGTTTTTGTAGCGCCTATAGTCCGGTAAAAAATGGGCATTATTGTACAGCCCCTTTTGGTACATCCCACACAAATGGACCGTTTCGTACCAAAAGTAAACGGCTTGTAACTTTAATACCAGTGCATACAAATACTTGAAATTTTGTACAGTGTAATGCTGTTATAGTGCCTATAGTCCCGTAAAAAGTGGGCGTTATCACCCCGCCCCTTTTTGTACCTCCCACACAAAATGACCAAATCATACCAAAATTACATAGCTCGTAACATTAATATACCAGTGCACATAAACGCTTATAGTTCAGCACAATGCAATGTATTTAAGAATGTACTGTTTACCGAAAAATATGTGTATTTGGAAAACCCCTTCTGGTACCTCCCACACAAATTGACAGATTTATTGGTGTAATGTTATATATTACATTACTCACAAAGTGAGGGTATACCTTAGTCGGTTTACCCGACTGAAACTTTCTTACTTGTTTATATACACACTTTAGTGCAGGGTATACATATAAATATATAAGAGTATACACTAGTCGGTTTACCCAAATGAAATTTTCTTACTTGTTTTTCTTTCGGTTTGGAAGTGGGAGAATGCGTTTACTTTTCATATAACTTCTGCGCGTATGAATCATTAGTTTCTTTAAATTTTTGTAATTTATATAGAAATTGGTGAATGGCTTCTTTTTAGGCCATATAAGGAGATCTTTCATATTATTATCTTAATTTGTGATATTTTGTATATAAAGTTGTAAATAATTTTTAATATTTTAATGATAATAAAAAAACCGAAAAACCGGTGGAAACAAACGAAAAAAACCGGTTGCACCGGTTGTTCGAAATTCATGATTTTGAGAAAAACTGGGGACGGTGGAAGCAAAAAACCGGTGGGCCGGTTTATTTTAAACCGGTTTTGATCACTCTACACATAACAGTCTATGTTGAAATTCAGGCTGCTCCGAACTCACTGAAGTCAACCCCTATTAAGTCAAAAGTGGTTAATGAGTGCCTTTTGGAACTACAGCAATTTGCAGACATAATCAGACTGTGCTGGGTTCCCGGACACTGTGATATCGCGGGGAATGTGAAGGCTGACGGACTCGCGCGAAATGGATCAGCAATGAATGCTGCAAAGGTTGAACCATCAGCATATCCCCCTTATGCGAATTCTTCAGCAACATAGAGTGCTTCTACAAAGACCTGGCAAACCAAAAATGGTCGAACAAATCTGACTATAAAATCACTGAATCTCTATGACCAGCCATATCGCAATCTAGGACCAAAGATCTTCTTAACCTCACAAAGAGAGACATTCGCTTAATGATAGGCACGCTGACTGACCACTGTAATGTTAGATCTGTAACATCAAGGTGGCAGAGTGATTCTGACGACTACTGTCGACTCTGTGAATATGAGGAGGAACTGGAGACAATCGAACACCTTCTCTGTCAATGTTCTTATTTATCAAGAAGAAGACATCGCTACCTAGGTGATTACAAGATTCAAAACCTGTAATTTCTATCATCCCACGATATTGATAGCATCATGCACGGGGCAAAATCGCCTTTTTTGATATTTATGAATGGAAAGAAAATATATTTGGAACACAAATTTTTAAATATTATATATTTCTGAACAAATAAATTTTATTTGGAAATCAATAAAATATATTTGGAACGCATATATTAATATATTACAACAAAATATATTTGCAAACTAAATTTCCCAAATAAAATATGTGTTTAAGTACAAATAAAATTATTGTTTAGGAATTTCTTCAAATATATTTTATTTAAAAAAGATTTTCAAATCTTTTGCTGGCTTTTTCGAATTTAATTTTTAATTTGTTCTTGGTTCCCAATCGTACCTCCCAGTTATGATACCATATGCAGCATTGACTTCTGTTTCAAATCAATTATTTCAATTTCAGAGCATTCCAAGCCATCATTAGTTGTCAATCCACCAAAAAAATTATTTTGATCCAAGAAAATAGAATTTTAATTATTATTTTTACGAACATTAAACAATTTCTAAAAAATTACTTTCAATTACTGAACAATATAACACAATTTAGGTGTTTTCTGAATACTTAAATGTGCATTTTTTATTTGTTTCGGAAATAATAGTCCCAAATAAAGATTTGTTTATAACACCATCTTCCCAAACATATAACCTTTGTGTGTACCAAATAGTATATGTTTAGAGTGTTCCCTGAACATATATATGTTTCAAGCCGAATATGTTTGGGACAAGAAGCGATTTTTTCAGCGTGTGGGCTTCATTGATTGCTTGAGATGGATGGTTCGATATCAACTCATCTAAACCTCTCCTAAAAAGCCATCTCTCTTGTCTGTACTCATCACCTCCTTCATCTTCTTCGAGCTCTCCCTCTTTTTTTTCGAGTGAAGTGGTGCACGCCAGCAATGGTTGTGTGCCGCGCGTCCTTAACCTAACCTACCAAGAGTTCAGTCTCGGACGCCGTTTGCTCCAGGATGAATTTCGTGAAGGTCGTCCTACTTTGGTCGTTTTGCCGGACACCATCGATGCTGTGCGTGAACTGATAAAGCAAGAACGACTTGTGACATATCGTGAGATTTAGGCATCTTTGGAAATTGGTATTTGGCCGAGAAAAAGATTTGTTATTATTGGATCCCATATAATTTGACGAATGCTCAAAAAAGGCTCGTACCGATTGGAGCAAAGAAATGTTGAATAAGCTCAAATGCAGTGTACGTATAACATCTTCACTGGTGGCGAATCATTAATATACAGGGTGGCTGATATGTATTGCAACCAACTTCAGGTTGCTATCAGTTCTAAACCGCTTGTCTGATAGCTGACTGATTTATTTCAGTGACAGTTCATTTTATTGTTTACAAGCTTACAAAAGCATTTTTATCTATTGCATTCAGAAAAAATGTTATTCGTGATGGAATTCAAGCGTGATAGTGTGATTGCTTTATATTTGGGTGCAAAAACATAAGTGGCTATCGTTAGAACCCTCCAGCATTTAAATGCGAATAAATCTTTTGTTTCTCGTACCATTGCTCGTTACCGAGATACTGGCAGTGTTACATAGCGTCCAAAAAGTGGACGAAAAAAAACGGTAACAACACCAGAAATGATCCGAAAAATGAAGCCCAGATTTTATCGAAATCCACGCCGCAGTGGTAGAAAAATTGCTCGTGAGCTGAACATATCGCGAGAACGGATACAACACATATTAAAAAATGAGCTTGGAATAAAGTTTCAAAAAATGCAAGAGCTCACCGATGCACAAAAAAAGTTAGACTGGAAAAAGCCAAGGAGTTGATTCGCTTGCACGAATGTGGCCAGTTACCGAATTTGGGTTTCTCCGATGAGAAGCCATTCCAAATTGAGCAGTTTATGAACAAACAAAATGATCGGGTTTACTTGCCAAAGAGGTCAGCTGAAAATTTACACCTTCGATTGGCCACCAGAACTCAAGCGCCGCCGATGGTAATGGTGTGGGCCGCCGTAACGGCCGATTTTCGCTCCCCGCTCGTATTCATCGACCATGGTGTCAAAATAAATGCCGAATATTATCGGGAAAATGTCCTAAAGACAGTATTGAAGCCCTGGGCAGACAAACATTTCGGCCGCAGACCATGGACATTCCAACAGGACTGAGCACCATCGCACTCAGCACGCGTCAACCAAGAATGGCTTAAAAAGGAGGTTCCTCGCTTCATTTCTACCGCACAATGGCCACCAAGATCTCCGGATCTCAATCCGTTGGACTTTTGCGCCTGGGGCATTTTAGAGAGTAAGGTTCGCACTAAAAAATACCAAAGTATCGATCATCTCAAGACGGCGCTTCGCCGGGAATGGGCCAAAATACCGCAGAGCCACTTTCGTGCAGCGTGTGATGGCTTTGTCGGCCGTTTGAAGGCCATAATTCGTGCCAAAGGTGGCCAATTCGAACAAATCTAAACTGTTTCTAAAATTTTATGTTATTTCCGACATTTTTTTCTTTTGAACAATAAAATTTAAAAAAAAATTAAAAAAATATAGCGCTTTACTTTGTTGCATTACATATCAGCCACCCTGTATGCAGATTAGTCCGAAACAAAACAGCAATCGACCGTATGGGTCTTTCAAGACGTGCAAACTCCAACAAAAGTCGTTCGTGGAAGAAGCACATCGAAGAATGTGGCCACAGAACCAACAGTGTTTGAAGAAATAAGGAAAAACAATAAAATAATACGAAGCAGAAACTTTCAAGCTAATGTCCGCATGACAAATTACTAATATATAAAGTCAATTTGAAATTATGTAATCTGATTGTTTTATACGAATTTTTCTTACTTTATTTTAATCGTACTCTCTGTTTCCTTTAATTTTTCAGGTAAGATACTAATATGTAATGACTTGGAACAATTATCTATAAATATGTCGGTAAGTGCAAATAATTTAAGACTTTTTGACTTTTTGATTGGAACAGAATTGCGACCCTATAACTCTGAAAGGGCATGTTGAGTAGATCATTTTTGTAGAACAAACTTATGGTCCACGCCAAATTTATTTATTTTATGGTATATTTTTTGTGTAATTTTGCTAATTAAGCGTACAGAGTTTTATTTACAACTTTGGTGGCATTGGTAACCCTTACTTAAATTTTCCGGCAAAAATTTTCGTAGAATATTTTAATCCTAAAATTACCTTTGTGTAATGACTTTTTTTGATTTCCTCGAAAAAAGTCCCAAATTGACCTTTAAAGAGAGAAGCTAGACGGTTAAGATCTTCCACAAAAATGATCCCCATAAAATTCCATTATATAACTCTGACAATAAGAAATGTCTCAGACTTTAAATTACAACAGTTTTTCATTTAGTCTAATGCGGTTAAAAAAAGACCAGACTTTATGTTTGTTTTACAAAAATGATCCACTCAACATGCCCCTTCAAAATTATAAGGTCCTTATTCTGTTCCAATAATACTATTGGACAGTGTATTAGAACAAGTAAGAAACTTGCAGTCGAATTACTTTGGGGATCCAAGTCATTGCAAAAGATATCTAAAATACAGAATATGGTAACATTTAGATGATTGTTACAGAAGTTATGGGGAAGGTGTGTGTGTGTGTTAAAGAATCTGACCTGTTTGCACTTAGTGCTCCTTAAAACATAAATTATGAAAAAACAATTCTTATGTCATATTTAATTTACCCTCTCTCCCTACATCCATATGTTTGCCCACTGTATTAAATGTACGTCTTTTGAGCCACTGTACCATATTTAACCCTTTTAGGTCCACTAAATAATATTTAAGACCTTTCTGTTCTACTGTACTGTACTTAACCATTTTTGCCCCACTGCTCCATAGTTAACGCTTAACCAAATTTGTACCATATTTAACCCAATTTGTCCCACGATTCCATTTAAACTATTTGTGACCCACTGTAACAATTTTTGTCCCACTGTAACAATTTTTATCCCACTGTAAACATTTTTGTCCCACTGTACCATAGTTAACGCCTGTGCCATATTTAACCATTCACTCACCGTACCATATGTAACATATTTTGCCCCACTGCACCATATTTAACCCTGTTTGCTCGTCCACTGTACTGTATAGTTAACCATTTTTTGTCACACTGTATTATAGTTATTACATGTTTGCCCCACCGTTCCATAGTTAACGCTTTTTGCCCCACTCTACCATATTTAACCCACTTTGTCCCTCTTTACTATATATAACTATTTTTGCCCCAATTGTGCCATAGTTAACTCTTTTTGCACCACTGTGCCACATTTAATCCTTTGTCTCACTGTACCATATTTAAAAATGTTTGTCCCACGGTACCATACATATTTAAACAATTTTTTTCTCACTGTATTATATTTAAAATTTGTCACCACGATACCATATTTAACTCTTTTTCCCCAAATGTACCATATTTAACCATATTTTCTCCACCGTACATTATTTAACCGTTTTGGACCCACTGTGCTCCTAAAAGCATAAAAAATCTTCATATCTCATGTTAAAGTTCCTTTTTCGTTTTGTCCGTTTTGTCCTACTGCATCTCTTAAAGTTCGAATTTCTAAATAAAATTAAGCATATTTACTACGGCGGGTCGATATAAAAATCGCCCATTGCTCGGTGAAAATCGTATTCTAGGGATCAAAATAAGAAACTTTGCCGAAGGAACCATACCTCTAAAACGAATTCTGATGTCCCGGAAAAAATCCCACTTTGACCCATTTAGAGTGCTCCAATCGAGTCCAAATGTATGACCGACCCCCACTCAGTGAAGTGCTCAGTGAAAATCGTATTCTAGGGATCAAAATAAGAAACTTTGCCGAAGGAACCATACCTCTAAAACGAATTCTGATGTCCCGGAAAAAATCCCACTATTACCCATTTAGAGTGCTCCAATCGAGTCCAAATGTATGGAACCCCCAGGGGGTTCCAGGGGGTGTGCCACGGGCATGGGTGGGTCGGGCCTCCAAAGTTAGTGGGGGTCGGTCATACATTTGGACTCGAATGGGTCAAAGTGGAATTTTTCAAAATTTGCCCCTACCCAAAAGTTCGACCCAAATTCCGGGACATCAGAATTCGTTTTAGAGGTATGGTTCCTTCGGCAAAGTTTCTTATTTTGATCCCTAGAATACGATTTTCACTGAGCAATGGCAACTTTTTTTGCCTCCCCACAAATCGACCCGGCCTAATATTTACCCCACAGCACCATATTTTACGCGTTCTGCCTCTCTGTGCCCCGAATATAAAAAACTACGAATATAAAAAAACTGACTACACGAATCCGTTTCCCTAAGGACAAAACGTCCCTCGCTTCAATTTTCGCGATTCTAATTCTACGCGTTAAATTTGTCGGTGGTACCACTGTGCCCCTAACATTTTAAAAAATCGGTTCTTGTTCTAGTTTACGTCTCAGGAGCTACTCTCGCAGCAAATTTAACGATTCTAGCTCTTGCCATTTGGATCTGGCCCCTGTACCACATTTATATCTTTTTACCACACTGTGCGCGTACATGTTCGTATTTCTACAAATCTTGGCAATTTCTGAGTCTACCTCATAAGGGCTACCCGCACACCAAATTTCAAGATTCCAGCTTATTCCGTGTAGATTTGGCGGTGGTACCATATTTATCCCTTTTTTGGCCCATTCTGTGAATAATAGTACGAATTTCGAAAAATCCCGTCTTATTGCCGTCTACGTCCCAAGGACTACCCTCCAACCAAATTTCATGATTCTAGCTTCAGCCGTTTGGGCTGGGCGACGATCAATCAGCCAATCAGTCAGTCAGCCAGTCCGTCAGTCAATCTCGCAACAATTTAGTATATTTAGATAAGCTTAAATTTCAGTCAGATCAATTGAAAAATTTGTTCTCTAGAGTGTCAACAAGAGATATCAGAGGAAACCGCTATAAAACATGGACAAACATTCTCAATTTTCAATAGGGAATGCTTCTGTACGCATTTTCGTAAATATTGCTTCATATTTGCTACCAGCTCCTCTTTGTGATTAAAAATTACATGGACAGACAGACGAACATGGCGACATCGACTCAAAATGTGGTTTTATGCCAATCGATATAAATAAACTATGGGTCTAGGAGCATATTTGCATTTTTTTGAGCGTTACAAACAAATATACACAGTCATAATGTGTACCTCAGTATAGTGTCGGGTATAAAAATATAGTGGTACTAGGTTCATAATTTAACGGTAAGCTTTTGTCCCACGAGTGTTTCCGTTTCCTGTTTTGTAAGCCATAACGATTCACATTTTGCTTCCATTAAACTTTGATCCTATAAATTGAGATTACAAAATCAACATTCCTTAAAACTAAATCGATTTAAAATTGTATGTACTTTCGTTATCACAAATTCATTTCAACTCCAATTTTCTGTACGCAATGGCGTATGATTAATAACGTTAATAGTACTCTCCACTAACACCAACAAAATGTTGCCTATTGCCAGAAACACGCAGTGTATGCGTTATTATACGCACTTAAATGTTAATCTATTCACATCAAAATAGCGATTTATATCAAATGTTCCATTTTATTTACATTTAATTTATTATTGTTGGTTTTCTCTTCGCTTCTTTTGGATGTCGTTTTTTTTCATTTTCGTTTATATTGTACATATTTGTAGTTGTGCGAGGGAGGGAGGCAACATCAAAAATAATTTCATGTAAATTAAATCAGTCATTGTTTTACTTTATTTTCTTCCTTACTCTCTCTCTTTTTTACACATTCTCCGGCAAAGCATATTTGTTTATTTGTTTATTTGCCTATTGTGTGTGTGCGTGGGAATGTGACTCTAGGGCAGTGTTGCCACTAAAGAATTTTATTTCCAAAAATCAAATGAAAAATTGTTTTAATTTAACAATTTAGTAAAAACTTTCGATTGTTATACCCTACACCACACCCTGGTACAGGGTATTATAAGTTTGTTTCACGGCAGATGTTTGTAACACCTGAAAATAACACAGCTAGACCCACCTTAAAGTATACCGATCGACTCAGAATCACTAGCTGATTCGATTTAAGCATGTCTGTCCGTCCGTCCGTCCGTCCGTCTGTCCATGTAAAGTTGTTCGTCGACTACAGGTCGCAATTTCACTCCGATCGTTCTGAAATTTTGCAGTTTAGAGTATTTCGCAGCTGTTAAGATCGCTATTGAATTTGGTTGAAATCGGTTCAGATTTAGATATAGCTCCCATATATATGTTTCGTCCGATTTTGCTCTTTAGTCCTATAGAAGCTATATTTTACATCCAATTGTTTTGAAATTTAGAATGGAAGAGTTTCTTGATCCATGAACCAACATTGCCGAATTTGAAGAAAATCGGTTAAGATTTAGCTATAGCTCCCATATATATGTTTCGTCCGATTTGGCCCTTTAGTCCTATAGAAGCTATATTTTACATCCAATCATTTTAAAATTTAGAATGGTAGAGTTTCTTGATCCATGAACCAACATTGCTGAATTTGAAGAAAATCGGTTAAGATTTATATATAGCTCCCATATATATGTTTCGTCCGATTTTGCTCTTTAGTGCTATAGAAGCTGTATTTTACATCCAATCATTTTGAAATTTAGAATGGTAGAGTTTCTTAATCCATGAACCAACACTACCGAATTTGAAGAAAATCGGTTAAGAATTAGATATAGCTCCCATATATATGTTTCGTCCGATTTGGCGCTTTAGTTCTATAGAAGCTATATTTTACATCCAATCGTTTTTATACCCTACACCACACTGTGGTACAGGGTATTATAACTTTGTGCATTTGTTTGTAACACCCAAAAGGAGAAGAAATAGACCCATAGTTTATTATACCGATCGACTTAGAATCACTTTCTGAGTTGATGTAGCTATGTCCGTCTGTCCGTATGTCCGTCTGTCCGTATGTCCGTCTGTGTATTCTTGTAATCAAAGTACAGGTCGCAATTATGGTCCGATCTCGACGAAACTTTACACATATCTTTTTTTTGGCCCAAGGACGATCCCTATTGAATTTGGTTAAAATCCGTTCAGATTTAGATATAGCCCCACATATATGTTAGCCCCGATTAGACATGTAAGCGCTGTAAAAACTTCATTTTATATCCGATCAGTATGAAATTCGGCAAAGAGAGGTTTCTTATTACATGAAGGAATACTTCTAAATTCGGAGAAAATCGGTTCAGATTTAGATATAGCCCCCATATATATGTTAGCCCCGATTTGACATGTAAGCGCTGTAAAAACTGTATTTTATATCCGATCAGTATGAAATTCGTCAGAAAGAGGTTTCCTATTATATGAATGAACACTTTTAAAATTGGAAGAAATCGGTTCAGATATAGATATAGCCCCCATATATATGTTACCCCCGATCTGACATGTAAGCGCTGTAAAAATGTTATTTTATATCCGATCAGTGCGAAAGTCGGCAAAAAGAGGTTCCTTTCTACATGAAGGAATACTGCCAAATTCGGAGAAACTCGGTTTAGATTTAGATATAACTCCCATATATATGTTACCCCCGATTTGATCTGTAAGCGCTGTAAAAACTGTATTTTATATCCGATCAGTACGAAATTCGACAGAAGGAGGTCTTTTTACATGAATAAGTATTCAGGGAAGATGGGTTCAGATTTATATTAAAGCTCCATATATATGTTCCTCCTGATTTGGTATCAAACCGCTATAGAAGTTGTATTTTACTTCCGATCATTAAAATTTTCCAGAGAGATGTTTCTCACTTTAGGAACGAATATTGCTTAATTTAGCGATTATCGTTTCAGAATTAGATAATATGTTTCTACCCATTTACCAATTATTCCAAATTATTATGGCAATGATCCTTATAGCATTGTTAGGGAGGTGTAGGGTATTATATAGTCGGCCCCGCCCGACTATATAATACCCTGGTTAAATTTAGAATGGTAGAGCTTCTTGATCCATGAACCAACATTGCCGAATTTGAAGAAAATCGGTACAGATTTAGCTATAGCTCCCATATATATGTTTCATCCGATTTGGCTCTTTAGATATAATCGTTTTTATACACTACACCACACTGTGGTACAAGGTATTATTTAAGTATAAAATGTCCCAAAAGTAAATTTATGTAAACAATTTATACATGAATTACAAAATGTATATATCAGAGTTATTCAATATTACGAGAGTGGTGTAGGTTATTATATAGTCGGCCCCGCCCGACTTTAGCCTTTCCTTACTGGTTTTTAATTGTGTTCGTAATTGTAATTTGTTTTTTCGCAAGAAGACCATCCTCGATTAGGATCAAAATGTTGAGATAATAAATAAAAAATGCAATAATTTAAAGTATATTGACCTCGAGCTCAATTAAAAAACAATCAAAATGTAATAAATAAAAATGACGAATACAAAAACAACAAAAATATTCAAATTAATTAAACTTCAAATTCTACTAAGGCCAAAACAATATTACCTTCATTCATGGAAATAATACGCAAATATTTTAAACAGCATCAAATACATTCTCCTCATTTTTTAAAACGCTGTCGTTTATCTATGACGAAATATTAAAATGTAATCATAAATCCCTGAGGGGAAAATGTCATTAAAAATGTACAATGTACGTCTTATGTTTATACCCTCACTTTAGTGTGACGAGGGTATATATCATTTGCTACGAACCGAAAGTGTAACACATCGAAGGAGTGACCTAAGACCCTAAGTATGTTCGGCGGATATTCGTTTTGGGTCATTTTAAGTCGAATGAGCAATGTCCGTCCATCCGCCTGTCTGTCTGTTGGCTCTTGCGCAGGATAACTCTCGAAAGGAGTAACCGATTGGTATGTGGTAATATTTTCTTCTATCTCCGACTAAGCTCGAAGATGGGTCATATTGGTCCACTCCTGCTAGTACCTCCCCCATCAAGGGTTAATATTTAGTGAAATGTTGTTTATTTAATAACTTCTATACTACTTATTTGAAATTCTACACATAGTATTAGTTTATTAGTGACTATGACCTCGAGACAAATTGGCGAAGTTGCCACGCCCCTTTTGTTACCTCCCACACAACTGGACAATTTTGAACCAAAAGTTAATAGCTTATAACTTACCTACCAGTGCAGACAAAGACTTGAAATTTTGTACACGCTCCTTTTGGTACCTCCCACACAAATGGACCATTTAGTATCAAAAGTTACCGGCTTATAACTTTAATACCAATGCATACAAATACTTGAAATTTTGTACGGTGTAATTCTTTTATAGTACCTAGAGTCCAGAGAAAAATGGGCGTTATTGGCACGCCTCTTTTGGTACCTCCCACACAAATGGACCTTTTTGTACCAAAAGTAAACAGCTTTTAACTTTAATACAAGTACATACTTTAAAGATATGAAAGGCATTTTAAATTAATAATAATTTAATTAAAAAAAATAAATAAATGTACTAATATTTTTTTGGGACTCAAGGTGAGAAATTCATAAGTAGGTTTACCCGACTGAACTTTCTTACTTGTTTTAAGATTAATTAATACTGATACGAAAAAACGATACCAGTAAAGATGTCTTCGAATGGAGCTTGGCTGTTTCTTGGTGTTTGTGTTATGTTCTGGGCAACGAATGCACTTTTCGATTTTTTATACCCTACACCACACTGTGGTACAGGGTATTATAACTTTGTGCATTTGTTTGTAACACCCAAAAGGAGAAGAAATAGACCCATCCTTTATTATACCGATCGACTTAGAATCACTTTCTGAGTTGATTTAGCTATGTCCGTCTGTCCGTCTGTCTGTCCGTCTGTGCATGTATTCTTGTAATCAAAGTACAGGTCGCAATTATGGTCCGATCTCGACGAAACTTTACACATATCTTTTTTTTTGGCTCAAGGACAATCCCTATTGAATTTGGTTAAAATCGGTTCAGATTTAGATATAGCGCTGTAAAAATGTTATTTTATATCTGATCAGTGCGAAAGTCGGCAAAAAGAGGTTTCTTATTACATGAAGGAATACTGCCAAATTCGGAGAAAATCGGTTCAGATTTAGATATAGCTCCCATATATATGTTACCCCCGATTTGACATGTAAGCGCTGTGGAGACTGTATTTTATATCCGATCAGTACGAAATTCGACAGAAGGAGGTCTTTTTACATGAATGAGTATTCAGAGAAGATCGGATGAGATTTATATTAAAGCTCCATATATATGTTCCTCCTGATTTGGTATCAAACCGCTATAGAAGTTGTATTTTACTTCCGATCTTTAAAATTTTCCAGAAAGATGTTTCTCAATTTAAGAACGAATATTGCTTAATTTAGCGATTATCGCTTCAGAATTAGATAATATGTTTCTAGCCATTTACCAATTATTCCAAATTATTATGGCAATGACCCTCATCGCATTATTAGGGAGGTGTAGGGTATTATATAGTCGGCCCCGCCCGACTTTCTGCCTTTCCTTACTGGTTTTGTCTTATTTCTAATGTTTAAATTAACATATCTCCCATAGTTTTGAAGATTTTTTAACAAAATTTTATATCCGTTTATAGAGCACCATATTTAATATTTCCACCATGTTTCATCAAAATCGGAGACCATCGGCAATTTTTATGAACAATTAACGTGGTTCTCGTCAATTATAATATTCGAACTTAGCCCGAAATAGGAGAAAATATTACACTTACCTACAATTTAAAGTCAATCGGTTACTCTTTCAAGAGTCATCATGTTCACCAGACACAGTCAGTCGGACAAATCTCAAATGTATTGAAACTTATTTTCTTAAAATGTTCTCGTACAAAGGGGCTTAGATCACTTTTTCAATGTGTTACACCTTTTTCTTAGCAAATGATATCCACCAGCCAAAGGAAGGGTATAACAAATGAGACAAAAAGGCTTTCAACTTTTAACAAATGTAGTTATCTATTGAATTAATTACTATGCTAATGTCTAGAGTTAAAATACGCTACCACATCATTGCGTATTTCCATGTTAATTTATTTTTATTCGTTTATGGGATGACCCACTTTGACTCTTTCTCGAAAACTTCTAACCCAAAAATTACTGCTGTTGTTATTAATAAAAGGCTACATAAATTATTTCCATAGCCTTTCTGGAATATCAAAGTAGGCCATAAAGTTTCCAAAACTAGTAGTAACATGATTTTTATAAACATGTGGCATGACCCACTTTAGTATTAACTTTCCAAAATTAGTAGCTGTCATTCTAGCAATGGAAATCAACTTTTGTCATGGCCGTGATTTGAACAAAATATTGAATAAAATTTCTACTTTTACTTTGCGTCATCAGGTCTTGCCTTCAAAAGAAAACTTTTTGCGTTTTGGTGGATTTCTGTCAAATATGTCAACAAATTTCTATTATTTCTATATATGTATTGTGTTATAACAAAACATGTCTCCTCAAACATTAAATATAACACAAAACCACACATGAACATCTATAAAACCACACACTCATATACATCTATGAATGTTTGCCAATAATATGAATGTATTATACATACGTAGACATCTATAAAAACGCAAGTCAACTAAGTAAACATTAAATAAATGACTTGACAAAAACATTGTCGCAGAAAACATGTCAAAATTGTCCTCTTAATGGCAATGATGATTATGATGACTTCAATAAACGTTACATGTAAATAAAGAGTCGAATATGGAGAGATGATGAGAGAGAGAGAGAGAGAAAAAGTGTCAACGAAATACAGTCTGTCCAAAAAGTTTTTTGACATATAATAAACCAAACATTTGATATCATTTTGTGAGGATATACAATACATATTGAATTATTACACCGTGCGACAACAAACAAATTACACTATGCAACAAATGAACACTTTTTGAAAAATACGCGGACTTGACAGTATAGGTTCGATTATACTTTCAAAGGGTAGTATAACCCTGTACTCGGTTTGGCGAAATTGGCGACCAATTTTTTTTATGGGCCCGCAAAGTTTCGGAAAATCAGTGTGCCACTCAAATAAAGGTGTCATCAGCTTTTGTCCAACAACTAATTCAGACTTGGTGATACCGCTTAACAATGTTTGGCAATAATGTAGCTAAGAATATGCTGAACAAAGTTTCTTAAAATTGTTTGCGAAAAAAAAATTTTTTCCGATACTTTTTTTGAAAAAGTGAAGGAAAAAAATATTTTTTTTTCACTTTTTTCAGCATAACTTCCGGGGACTCGTAATTTTTCACTAACAATGCTTTGCAAAATTGTAGCCACCGTAAATCTGAACAACCTTTGTGAACATATCAATACAATCTGCACGTGTCTAGGCACACTAAACAGTTTCAAAAACCACATTGTACCCCAAAAATTTAAGTATTTCACTGTTATGTAACAAAAATATATTTTTTTTTGGTATAGGGTATGTCCAGCAACATTATAGAAAATATTAAGGCCAACATTTTTGTGGAACATATTAACCCTCTAGCTCCCCCACATAACTGTAATTTTTGGCCCCATTTTAACAAATCGTAAAAAACACCCCTTAAAATGGGGAGAGAGGGGATGAAATGTTCTACAAAAATTTTCGCCATAAAATGTTACTATACGTGTCGGAACACACCAAAGCCCAAATCTAAACACAAAAACCCAAAAAACGGGCTGACAAGCAAAACAAAACGGTATACTCACTTCTTTATTTTCTGACCGAGTTCGCGTTTAAAAGAACAAGCAATTTTTTAAGGTTATTATTATTCAAAAAATGTTTGTCATTATCTGAAAGTCCTAGTAAGATAATATAACATCGCGCTATCATATCTTTTTTTAAAAAAAATTATGAACATTTAAAATTTTGAAAAAATTAAAACAAAATTAGTTTTTGGATTTCACGACATTTTTAATTGCTCTTGATTTTTGCAAAGTTTACGTTCACTCAAAGAATTTTGTGAGTATCATTAGCAAAAATTTTTGTTGTTTCAACAGTCTGTGTCTGCTGAAAAAGTGTAAGCAGACTTCGTCTGTTATTTTAACAACCCTATGGTTGTTATTTTAGCACATAAATTTGCCTGCTACTGTAGCAAACTAGAACAGTCATTATACCCTCACTTTAGTGTGACGAGGGTATATATCATTTGCTACGGAAAAAAGTGTAACACATCGAAGGAGTGATCTAAGACCCTAAGTATGTTCGGAGGAAATCCGTTTTGGGTCATTTTAAGTCGAATGAGCAATGTCCGTCCGTCTGTCTGTCTGTCTGTCTGTCTGTCTGCCTGTCTGTCTGTCTGTCTGTGTGTCTGCTGGCTGGTGCGCACGATAACTCTCGATAGGAGTAACCGATTGACTTCAAATTTGGTATGTGGTAATATTTTGATCTATCTCCGGATGAGTTCGAAGATGGGCCATATTGGTCTACTCCTTCTGGTACCTCCCACACAAAGGGTTAAAATTTAGTGAAATATTGATTCTTTAATAACTTCTATACTACTTATTCGAATCTTTTGAAATTCTGCACATAATATTAGTATATTAGTCGCTATTAACTCGAGAAAAATGGGTGAAGTTGACATGCCCGTTTTGGTACCTCCCACACAAATGGACCATTTTGCATCAAAATTTAACTGCTTATAACTTTAATACAAGTGCATAAAAATGCTTGAAATTGTACATTATTGTACAGCCCCTTTTGGTACCTCCCACACAAATGGACCGTTTCGTACCAAAAGTAAACGGCTTGTAACTTTAATACCAGTGCATACAAATACTTGAAATTTTGTACAGTGTAATGCTGTTATAGTGCCTATAGTCCTGTAAAAAGTGGGCGTTATCACCCCGCCCCTTTTTGTACCTCCCACACAAAATGACCAACTCATACCAAAATTACATAGCTCGTAACTTTAATATACCAGTGCACATAAACGCTTATAGTTCAGCACAATGCAATGTATTTAAGAATGTACTGTTTACCGAAAAATATGTGTATTTGGAAAACCCCTTCTGGTACCTCCCACACAAATTGACAGATTTATTGGTGTAATGTTATATATTACATTACTCACAAAGTGAGGGTTTACCCGACTGAAACTTTCTTACTTGTTTTAGAAAAAATTTTGCTATTATTTAACAGAAAAAAGCGGCTGGGAGAACAAACTATTTTTGTTATTCTATCATACGTTTCTTTCTTTTTATTTTAATAAAAGAAATACAAATTTTATATTTTCCTGATATTTGATATTGAACGTTTTGTTTTTCATTCGCACTTTGAAACAACAACAATACACACAGGAATAGCCGTCTTTGCACAGAATGATACAATCTTGCGAAATTTTCTCTTAATACTCACCCTAAGCCTTTAGGAATTCTCTCGATTTTTACCTTTTTTGCATACACAATACTTAGTCCTAGATCACACGAGGCAATTTCTTCCAAGCGGAAAGTGCTCTCTGTATCCTACAATCTTTGACACTTGCTTGAAATAAAATTGCCTTGTGTGAATCAGACTTTATAAACATTTCTACAAATCGCACATAAAATAATAATGTTTAGCTTTGGTTTCATTAAAATATAAAAATTAGAAACTAAAATCTAAACACAACAGATTAATTTTAATTGTATGTCCGGAACTAAGATTTTGAAATCGTCAAATCATATTCGTATATATTTGATTAACAGCAAAAATTTTCAGCAAACTGCAAATTTTTCAGCAGTGCGTTTGCTAAGGCAGAACTGCAAACTTTTTGCTATTACAGCAGAAAATGTGCTGTATTAGCAGAAAAAATGTTTGCTAAAAATTAGCAAACGTTGTTTGTTATTAACAGCAAACAATTTTTTTTGGGTGTTGTTTTAAAGAGGACACAACAACACAACAGGTGGTCATAACTTTTGTAATATTGGGTATACCATGCAGACATGTTGATACGGATGAAATCGGTGCATATCGTGCTCAGATATCTACAAAACACTAGCACACGGTAAGGGAAAAAATGAAAAATTCAATTTTCAATAGCAGATATCTCAATAACTATACGAGATACTTCTTAGGTGTAAAAGTTGTATAAATCGGAAGAGAAACACGAGTTACACGCGTTAGAACATTTTCTTCAGCCGATGTGGCCAACTTTGCGGCACTCTAGCTCCGCCCCTGTCTGACATAGGGGGCCCAAATATAAAACGTAGCTTCTCTAACATATCTTCATCTACCATGCCAAGTTTGGTCGCAATCGTTTGTTTGGTTAAGAAACGGTCGTATTATTTCCCCCTTTTGAATTTCATTCATCATTTTTATACCCTACATCACACTGTGGTACAGGGTATTATAACTTTGTGCATTTGTTTGTAACACCCAAAAGGAGAAGAAATAGACCCATCGTTTATTATACTGATCGACTTAGAATCACTTTCTGGGTCGATTTAGCTATGTCCGTCTGTCTGTCTGTCTGTCCGTCTGTGCATGTATTCTTGTAATCAAAGTACAGGTCGCAATTATGGTCCGATCTCGACGGAACTTTACACATATCTTTTTTTTGGCTCAAGGACGATCCCTATTGAATTTGGTTAAAATCGGTTCAGATTTAGATATAGCCCCCATATATATGTTGGCCCCGATTTGACATGTAAGCGCTGTAAAAACTTTATTTTATATCCGATCAGTATGAAATTTGGCAGGAAAAGGTTTCTTATTACATAAATTAACTCTGTTAAATTTGGAAGAAATCGATTCAGATTTAGATATAGCCCCCATATATACATTACCCCCGATTTGACATATAAGCGCTGTAAAAATGTTATTTTATATCCGATCAGTGCGAAATTCGGCAAAGAGAGGTTTCTTATTACATGAAGGAATACTGCTAAATTCGGAGAAAATCGGTTCAGATTTAGATATAGCCCCCATATATACGTTACCCCCGATTTGACATGTAGGCGATGAGTATTCAGGAAAGATCGGTTCAGATTTATATTGATTGTTCCTCCTGATTTGGTATCAAACCGCTATAGAAGTTGTATTTTACTTCCGATCATTAAATTTTCCAGAAAGATGTTTCTCAATTTAGGAACGAAAATTGCTTAATTTAGCGATAATCGGCTCAGAATTAGATAATATGTTCCTGCCTACTTAACAATTATTCCAAATTATTATCGCAATGACCTTTACCGCATTGTTAGGGAGGTGTAGGGTGTTATATAGTCGGCCCCGCCCGACTTTCTGCCTTTCCTTACTGGTTTTATTTTTATTTTAGATTTTAAACGCTCAATTAAAAAAAATTTTAAAAAAATAATGATAGCGATATCTTATTTGACCTAGTTGTAACTGCTTATGAACATGTTGGCCAAAAATAAACTACATAGGTCGACATTAAATATTCTTACCCATACCCTTGTTCACAATGAGGGGGGAGGGGTATAAAAGCCGAATTTTGTTGAAATTCTCTTATTTCTACAAAAAGTACTATACTACTTTCTACCTTTATTCATAGATTTTCTTCAATTAGGCACTGTCTTCTTCGTTAGGATGCTAGCTTTCAAAATATGGATCAAACGATTTTTTCTATTTTTTTGGTTTATTTCGTGCCAGCAAAAAGCGGTTAAAAAAAACAAATGTTTTCTAATTGTTTTAACGACAGTTACTAAACTTCTGTTTCCACCTGAAAGTGTCGTTAATAATATTTGTAGACTTCATAATTTCCTTTAATTTGATGTGTATTCCGTCATTATCGAGCATATACTTCAAATATGGTTCAAATATTAAAGGCACCTGCCAAGAAAATTCGAATTTTAAGAAAAATTAAAAAAAACACTACCATAAAAAAAATTTAACATTTTTTTCGTGTTGAGGGCTCCACATTACACCAGAAATAACAGAAACAGCAGTCCTTCGACAAAAATTTTGTTTCATAGTGATATTAGCATGTTTTTCGTACTTACTTTAAAATCTCCTCTCCGTTGCAAAAAAAAAAGTAGAAGGTCATGTCCGATTACCCTAAACACTAAAAAAATGTCTACTTTTTGCAAAGATCGTACTTGTGCGACCTGGAGGAAATTTTAAGATTCGTTTCCTTTTGGCATAGAGCTGCCGGCGTCATGACACAACTTTTCTGTGCTATTCAAGAGTTATAAAAAGGTATTTTATTGCGTTTCAATCCGGCCTATTTACCATCTTGGAAAATACTGTGGCAAACCTGTCATCGTGGAACTTGTGTATATGTTCTAGAGGGCAATTTGGCCTAAAATACAAAAAAAAAATTAAAAATAACCAGTAAGGAAAGGCAGAAAGTCGGGCGGGGCCGACTATATAATACCCTACACCTCCCTAACAATGCGATAAGGGTCATTGCCATAATAATTTGGTCATATCGGGAGTAACGTATATATGGGGGCTATATCTAAATCTGAACCGATTTCTTCCAAATTTAACAGTGTTTATTCAAATAATAGGAAACCTCTTCCTGCCGAATTTCATACTGATCGTATATAAAATACAGTTTTTACAGCGCATACATGTCAAATCGGGGGTAACGTATATATGGGGGCTATATCTAAATCTGAACCGATTTCTTCCAAATTTAACAGTGTTCATTCATATAATAAGAAACCTCTTTCTGCAGAATTTCATACTGATCGGATATAAAATAAAATTTTTACAGCGCTTACAAGTCAAATCGGGGGTAACGTATATATGGGGGCTATATCTAAATCTGAACCGATTTTCTCCAAATTTAGCAGTATTCCTTTATGTAATAAGAAACCTCTTTCTGCCAAATTTTGCACTGATCGGATATAAAATACAGTTTTTACAGCGCTTACATGTCAAATCGGGGGTAACATATATATGGGGGCTATATCTGAATCTGAACCGATTGTCTCCGAATTTAGCAGTATTCCTTCATGTAATAAGAAACCTCTCTTTGCCGAATTTCGCACTGATCGGATATAAAATAACATTTTTACAGCGCTTATATGTCAAATCGGGGGTAATGTATATATGGGGGCTATATATAAATCTGAACCGATTTCTTCCAAATTTAACAGAGTTCATTCATGTAATAAGAAACCTTTTCCTGCCGAATTTCATACTGATCGGGTATAAAATAAAGTTTTTACAGCGCTTACATGTCAAATCGGGGCTAACATATATATGGGGGATATATCTAAATCTGAACCGATTTTAACCAAATTCAATAGGGATCGTCCTTGGGCCAAAAATAAGATATGTGTAAAGTTTCGTCGAGATCGGACCATAATTGCGACCTGTACTTTGATTACAAGAATACATGCACAGACAGACAGACGGACAGACAGACAGACAGACGGACAGACAGACAGACAGACAGACGGACAGACGGACATAGCTAAATCGACTCAGAAAGTGGTTCTAAGTCGATCGGTATAATAAACGATGGGTATATTTCTTCTCCTTTTGGGTGTTACAAACAAATGCACAAAGTGGTGTAGGGTATAAAAAGGGGATTTTTATTTAAATTAATTTTAATAATTTTTTTTTTAAAAGAAGTTTGAAGTTTATTTTTAATTTCTTATATATTTTTCTTTAAGAGTGCAAATAATAACAAACATTTAGCAAAAAGTCCCATATTGATAGCCTTTACCGATAAAAAGTTATAATTTTTTAATAAATCGAGTATTCCTCAAAATTCACAATTTCGAAAATCTTCAATATCTTCATAGTAGGCCGTATTGTTTGAAAAATAATTTGCATGGTTTGCTGTCAATACTTAATATTACCTTTACACCAAGTTTCACTAAAATCCACGACATGAGCCAGAAACACCGTGATCACTTAACATTTTCATGTTACGCTCCATTATACAGGGTTTTCCAACAAGAGGTGTTATTTTGAATCACCCGGTATTTCGGTAGCTGTCAGTTTTGAAGCTTTTATTCTTTGACATTTGACAAGTAGAAACTACGCCATTACTAAAAATGGAACGATACACAATTCAACAACGCATTGAAATTATTAAAATTCGAAAAATCGAAAATCATCGAAAAATCATCTTGACTGATGAGGGCCACCTGAGCCACCTCGGTGGCTACGTCAACAAAAAATTGTCGCATCTGGGGCTCGGAAAACCCAAGAGTTATTGTTGAGAATCCTCAACGTGTGACTGTTTGGTGCGGTTTATGGTCCGGCGGGGTCATTGGACCTTACTTTTTCGAAAATGAGGTTGGATCAACAGTTACGGTGAATGGTTTGCGCTATCGAGACATGATTAATGATTTTTTATGGTCGGAGTCTTCAACAAGACGGCGCTACGTGCCACACAAGCAACGAATTCATTGCTCTGTTACGGGAAAAGTTTCCGGGCCGTGTTATCTCTCGACGAGGTGATCACAATTGGTCACCGAGATCTTGCGATTTAACACCTTGCGACTTCTTCCTTTGGGGCCACGTGAAAGATAAGGTCTACGCCAACAGCCCAGCGTCGATTCAAGACCTCAAAGATAGAATTCGTGGGGCTATCAGGGACATAGGGCAGCCACTTTGCGATTTGGTTATGGAAAATTTCATGAAAAGGATATGGTCCTGTAAGCGTGGTCGTGGTGGCCATTTGGCTGATGTTGTTTTTCATTATTAACGGCATACCTTCCTTTTTATTATGAAATAAACATCCGATCTCAAAAAATGTCATTTTTCTTTGAATACCAAAATAACACCTCTTGTTGGAAACCGCTTTATTTTGTACTACCCACACAAAAGCGACAATTTTGTTAAGTTAAGAGTTTACATCTTTAATACCATCACAAACATTTGAAATTTGGTGCAATTTAATGATTTTACAGTACCTACATACAGTCCACTATTGCCACGCCCCTCTTTGTACCTCCCACAGGAAAGTGACCAAATCATAACAATATTGAATAGCTCATATCTTTAATACCAGTACACTATAAACTAGTGTAAAAAATGATTGATATTAATTTTCAACTATAATTAAAATTCACCGAAAGTATTCCAAATTAAGCTTACGTCATTGGATTAAATTCGCAAAACTAAATCCATCAATTTGTTACAACGAAAAATATAATGTTTATGTATGACACATTTGTAGATTCTCAAACTCTCTATTGATAAGCGGACAGTTTACAAACACACCCACACTCTCTCTGAACCAGACCGTAAAAATGATGGATGAATATTAAAAACTTTTTTTACGCAAATCATTAATTGGGCCCATCGTTGGTCGTTAACACTGTAACCCAAAACTTTCCCCCCAGGAATGAGTAACTAACAGTTTTGTCATTTACATATAACGCCAATCGCTCGCTCATTCATTCAGGTTGAAAAATCACCTCCCATTATGAGTAAGTAAAACTTTGTAACTTAAAGTTAAATGCAAAATTTTAATTTAAATTTCCATAAAGTTTTACAAAGTATTTTGCATTGCAGTCAGCGAGTCCGTCAGTCAACTTACAAATTGGCATCAATTTGTGATTACTCATCTCAATTCAACGACTTTACAAATTTGACACAGCAAAGTTTTTCTTCGGCCAAGAGGGGCAATAAGTTTAATCTCTTCTTTGGGAAACTAGTGGACAGTTTGTGTGTGTGTGGGCTCTCAAAATAGCAAAGTTTCCTCAGTGACGGCAACAACAAAGGGACAACCTTGGCAAGAAATTTCAGTTTTGAGCTAAGTTAAGCATAAAATATGTTCTGCAGTTAACAAAATAAGAAGAACTTTGAGAGGGGAGGAAGTGGGAAAGGAGGTTCTAAGAGGACGGGGAACAGTTTTTAGGGCAGTTCAAGTAGAACAAAATCGGAACTAACAACTTTATTGCCTTTGTATTTGTCATCTTTAGTTTTTTGTTGTTGTTGTCTATTGTCATTGCCGTTTCGCATCGAATCGAGTCGAGTCGTGTCGATTCCATTTCAGAGTGATGAACATGGCCGGAAATGGAGAAGAACGCCAACATTTCATTGCTGTTCTGGAATATGGAATCGCTTTTGCATTTGCAACCAGAGGAACGGGTTAAGATAACAACAGAAAATCTGTTGACCCCATTTTTCTCACGTTCCTAGCTTGTGGCACTTTTTGTCTGTCTGTTCATCTGTCTGTTTGCTTATATTCCTTTTTCTTAGGTATTGGCACATTTCCATTATACCTATGTTATTGTCAAAGAAGGGGAGGAGAGGGAAAAACGAGGTTCACTAAACAATTGAAATAAAATAAATAAATAAATATTTTTGTTGTATTCTGCCTACAATTGATAAGATTCGTGGAGCAGCTCGAAATAATCATATTGGGTGGGCCATTAAACATTTTAAATTTAAGCTACCTATTACTTTGACTTGGGATTTGAGCCCTTTGGATTATTTTCTGTGGGGAGCCATAAAGATAAATGCTACGCAAAGCATCCAGAGACAATTGAAGCATGAAATCGAAGTTTCCATTGAAGAGATTCGACCCGAAACAATCGAAAATGTACTGAAAAATTTGGTTGATCGTATGAGGTATTGCCGAGCCACTCATGGTAGTCATGTGAATAATATTGTGTTCCATTATTAAATAACAATGTTGAAGCTTTCCAATAAAACCAGAAATTTGAAAAAATTATCAGTACAGTATAACCTCTCTAATCCGAACACTCGATAGTCCGAACTATCCAGTAATCCGGACAGCTCAATGATTCGGACAATTTCGAAATTTTACCTCTGTAGTCCGGACATCAATATGTTTTTGTGTATGTTTTTAAGATTTTTATCGTTATTATACCTTTAGCCAAAACAATAATTATGTAGTGGTTCTGGGAAATGATAATTTTTTTCAAAGTAACCGGTGGTTGGTAAAGTTCAAAATTTGTAATGAAATTGGTGCTTGGAAATATGAGGCGAAAAATTATAAAGTGATAAATCTGCTGTATTATTTTTGAAAACCGTCGAGGAAGTGGAACTTGACTCTGCTCTATTTTTGAGGGCTCTTCCAACAACAACGTTTTTAACTCAGCTCCAGGCAGAAAAATGTCAGCAGATAGATTTTCCTTCATGATAACGAGCCTGGATCTCATACGTTGCCTTTCCTTTTAATAGCTAAGCATGAAAATCCATGAGTGTTTAAACAATTTTAACTTCCTTTTGCATACAAGTCTACCAAAAAAGGCTGAATATCGACTTCCGTTTTTGAAGATTGAAGAAATTTCTGATAAATGCTAAGAAGCCGCTGATAGCGGAGGATTACACAGAAAGAAAATGGGACCATACAAATTTCTTGTTCACCACTGATGATGTTATACTTCCGTCAGTTATGTCAAACGAAAATATTGAAAGGACATAGACTCCATTGTAGTCTTGAAGAAATTCACTATTTTTTGTAGACAAATAAGAAAGCAGCCGAACCCTTTCAAGTGCTATTTTATAGGCTAAGAAAGTAAAAATATTTCTAAAAGAATTTAAAAACAGATTTTAAAAAACTGCAAAAAGATAAGTGTAAAAGAGTCGATTGCATTTATTATTTATCTTTTTCTTTTTAAGAAACGCGTTTCTTAATAAAATATGAAAATATGACCCACTTTCGAGTTTTGTACTGTAGTCCGGACAATTCAGTAATCCGGACAAAGGTCGAAACTATATCTGTCCGGATTAGAGAGGTTATACTGTACTTTTTTATAGCCGATTCAAATTTAAAATGTTAAGTTTCACAACCGTACCTGAGTCCATCCCTAAAAATATCAATTGCCGAGCCAGTTGTGGTAGTCAAAATTTAAATGGCCCTCCCCGTATTTGTTAGCGGAGTTCTGTAATTTTTTGATAGTTATCTGGTGGCAGGCTACGTGATTGGTAAAAAAATTTGCGTGATCTGACTATTGGGCGTGACCCCGCACATATGAGCCATGTTTTGAAATTGAAATATCTTGAAAAATTTGTTAGCGAGAGTGCTGTGATATTGTGTATATGTATTTGGTGGCAGTCTACGTGTTTGGGCCAAAAATTAACGGGATTGGAAATCTGAAATCTGGGGCAACAAAGTGGACCGTGTCCAGCTAGTAATTACAAAAAATCAAAACCAAAAATTTGGTTATGGTAATTTTTTATACCCTACACCACACTGTGGTACAGGGTATTATAACTTTGTGCATTTGTTTGTAACACCCAAAAGGAGAAGAAATAGACCCATCGTTTATTATACCGATCGACTTAGAATTACTTTCTGAGTTGATTTAGCTATGTCCGTCTGTCTGTCTGTCCGTCTGTCTGTGCGTGTATTCTTGTAATCAAAGTACAGTTCGCAATTATGGTCCGATCTCGACGAAACTTTACAGATATGTTTTATTTGGCCCAAGGACGATCCCTATTGAATTTGGTTAAAATCGGTTCAGATTTAGATATAGCCCCCATATATATGTTACCCCAGATTTGACATGTAAGCGCTGTAAAAACTTTATTTTATATCCGATCAGTCTGAAATTCAGCAGAAAGAGGTTTTTATCATATGAATCAACTCTGTTAAATTTGGAATAAATCGGTTCAGATTTAGATATAGCCCCCATATATACGTTACCCCCGATTTGAAGTGTAAGCACTGTAAAAATTTTATTTTATATCCGATCAGTATGAAATTCGGCAGAAAGAGGTTTCTTATTATATGAATGAACACTGTTAAATTTGGATGAAATCGGTTCAGATTTAGATATAGCCCCCATATATACGTTATCCCCGATTTGAAGTGTAAGCGCTGTAAAAATGTTATTTTATATCCGATCAGTATGAAATTCGGCAAAAAGAGGTTGCTTATAATATGAATGAACACTGTTAAATTTGGAAGAAATCGGTTCAGATTTAGATATAGCCCCCATATATACGTTACCCCCGATGTGAAGTGTAAGCGCTGTAAAAATGTTATTTTATATCCGATCAGTGCGAACTTCGGCAAAAAGAGGTTACATTCTACATGAAGAAATACTGCCAAATTCGGAGAAAGTCGGTTCAGATATAGCCCCATATATATGTTACCCACGATTCGACATGTAAGCGCTGTAGAGATTGTATTTTATATCCGATCAGTACGAAATTCGACAGAAAGATGTATTTTTACATGAATGAGTATTAAGGGAAAATCGGTTCAGATTTATATATAACATCCGTATATATGTTCCTCCCGAGCGCCCCAGTAGGCGAGTTGGTAGCGTACTCGCCTATGAGTTTGGGGGTCGTGGGTTCGATTCCCACCATAGGCTCTGGTCTGTCGCTGCAAACATTAAGCCATATGGTCTTTGTAACCCGGCCTTTCCCTGGTCCGTAAAATTAGAATATAAATTTACTTTGTATTGTAATTCATATAAAATAAAATAAAAAAAAATGTTTCTCCTGATTTGGTATCAAAGCGCTATAGAAGTTGTACTTTACTTCCGATCATTAAAATTTTCCAGAAATATGTTTCTCAATTTAGGAACGAATATTGCTTAATTTAGCGATTATGGTTCAGAATTAGATAATATGTTCCTACCCATTTACCAATTATTCCAAATTATTGTCGCAATGACCCTTATCGCATAATTAGGGAGGTGTAGGGTATTATATAGTCGGCCCCGCCCGACTTTCTGCCTTTCCTTACTGGTTTTAAATTTAAATTTTCATGTAATGTGAGGCTTCTAAAAATATTTGGTAGTCTCATAAAGCCTATTAGTAATATTTGGTAGTCTGGTAGTCTCATAAGGACTATACGTAATATTTGGTAGTCACAAAAGCCTAATAAAAATAATACTTATTTGGTAGTCCCAAGAGTATTACTTGGTCGTCTCATAAGGCCTATAAGTAATATTTGGCAGTCTCATAAAGCCTATTAGTACTATTTGGTAGTCTCAAAAGGCCTATTAGTGATATTTGGTAAGGCCCAAGAGTATTATTTGGTAGTCTCGTAAGGATTATAAGTAATATTTGGTAGTCACATAAGGCCTATTAGTAATATTGGGAAGTCTCATAAGGCCCAAGAGTATTATTTGGTAGTCTCATAAGGCCTATAAGTAATATTTAGTGGTCTCACAAGGCCCACTAGTATTATTTGGTAGTCTCATAAGGCCTATTAATGATATTTGGTAGTCTCATAAGGCCCACCAGTCCTATAAGGCCTATTAGTAATATTTGGTAGTCTCATAAGGCCTATAAGTAATATTTAGTGGTCTTACAAGGCCCACTAGTATTATTCGGTAGTCTTATAAGGCCTATTAGTATTATTTGGTAGTCTCATAATGCCCACGAGTATTATTTGGTAGTCTCATAAGGCTCACTAGTGTTATTAGGTAGTATCATAAAGGTTACTAGCATTTTTTGGTAGTCTCATAAGGCCCACTGGTATTATTTCGTAGTCTCATAAGGCTCACTGGTATTATTAGGTAGTATCATAAGGGCCACTAGTATTATTTCGAAGTCTCATAAAGGCCTCTAGTATTATTGGAAACCTCATAAGGCCCACTAAAATGTTTAGGTAGTCTCATAAGGCCCCTTGTATAGTTTGGTAGTCTCATAAGGCCAATAGGAATATTTGATAGTCTCAAAAGGCACACTTGTAATACTTGGTACTTGTTTGGTAGTCTCATAAGGTCTATTAGCAATATTTGGTAGTCTCATAAGGTCCACTAGTATTTTTGGTAATCCCATAAGGTCAATAGTAATAGATTGTATGCCAACGAGCTTTATTTGGTAGTCTTATAAAGCCAAAGATTTGGTAGCCTCATAAGACTTCTAGTAATATTTGGTCGTCTAGTAAGGGCCGTTAGCATTATTTGGTAGTCTCATAAGGTCCGCTGGTGTTAATTGGTAGTCTCATAAAGTCCACTAGTATTATTTGGTAGTCTCATAAAGCCTATAATACCATTTTCAACTGTAATTCGAAAAAATCAATTCCATTTCTAATAAGATCAATTTAACTTCAAATATTTAATTTGAAATTCGAAAAAGGATAATGAAATTCGAAGATTCAATTTGAAATTCGAAAAACACCAATTGCAATTTGATACATGTAAATACATTAATTCTAAATATGTACATTAATTGAAATTCGAAACACATCGATTGAAATTCTAAATACATACATCAATTGAAATTCGAATTTTTCCATTCAATTTCCATTGTAAGCAAATCTGTACATTGGATTGGGTAGAATTTTTTTTAATATTTTTGCTAAATCATATCAAAAAATGTGGCGAAAGGAAAGCATAGAGATGATCTTATCTTTTATGAATATCTATTAAAAATAGCTTGAAAGTTAAAAACAAAGCATATTTAAATATTTTATTATTAATGATTTAAAGTAGTGAAATTGTATCACTTAAATGCTAACCCAACTAATATACAGCATTGATTTTGTTTATTTTTTGGAATTTCGAATAGAAAGCTATGAATTTCAGACGATGTTTTTCGAATTTCAAATAGGAAACAATGAATTTCAATTGATGTTTTTCAGAAATTCTATTGGTGTATTACGAATTTCAAATGATAAATTTCGAACTTCAACTTATGTTTTTTGAATTTCAAATAATGTGTTTCGAATTTCAATTGATGTTTTACGAATTTCAAATGTAATCGTCAATCTAATCTAATCTAAATTTAAGGCATTTATGAGGGCTACAAATAACTTTTAGGTAGAAACAGTGGTTTAGTAACAGTCGTTAAAAATTTTGAAATAAAAATTCAGAAAGGGGTTTCCAATAAGAGTGATATGATTTCTTTGAAAAAAACACTTATTGCTAAGGAAATTCAAAAGTTTTTTATTTAATGTGAAGTACAATCGATACAATTAAGTTCTAAATAAAACGTCATTCAAATAGCCTCCACGATGAACCCAATTTTAGAGCACTTTTTCCACTAAATCAAGTCGTATGTCATGAATGGCATGTTCAATATTTACTTGTAAAGCTTGAAGTAAGTCTGGTTTTTTCGAAAGACCAATGACTTCAAATAACCCCACAAGAAGTAGTCTAGTGTTAAATCACAATATCACATTCAATATCACAATTTCTTGAAATAATCGAATCTCCAAACTTTTCTCTTAACAATTCCATTGTTTCATTTGCTATGTGGCACATAGCCACAATCGGTCAATTGCAAAAAGATAGCTCTTAACGAACGAGAGCTAAAATAGTGCTCATGGATGCCAAGGTCGTAGGTCGACAGGAAAATGTTTATTTTCTTTTGGATGTGGAAAATGTACGAAAAGTTGCAATTGGAGAACGATTATTTTGATAATAAAACTGAATAATTTGTAAACGTTGTTCTTGCGTATATCTCTCCATGATGAAATTGTAAACACTACTGAATACAATCGAAAACAAATGACAGATCATGACATATTACAAATGGCCGAAACGTCACTTCATCATATAATCCCTATTAGAAAACCCGTTATTTCTTATTCCCTTTTTTTATGTATTTTATGATATTGTAAATTAACTTATTTTTAAGTCCACATTATGTGAATTACTTTCCAGACATGTATATATGTATAGAAGTACAGCTCCGGGAGCAAAAGCGTTAAAAATACCACATCAAATGTATTAATTTGAATTTCAATTCATATATATATTATACTAGCTGAGCCCGGTGCGCTTCGCTGCCCATGTCAAAATTCGCGCTGTAGAAACTGTATTTTATATCCGATCAGTACGAAATTCGGCAGAAAGAGGTTTGTTATTACATGAAGGAATACTGCCAAATTCGGAGAAAATCGATTCAGATTTAGATATAGTCCCCATATATATGTTACCCCCGATTTGAAATTCAAGCGCTGTAGAAACTGTATTTTATATCCGATCAGTAAGAAATTCGGCAGAAAGAGGTTTCTTATTACATGAAGGAATGCCGCAAAATTCGGAGAAAATCAGTTCAGATTTAGATATAGCCCCCATATATATATGTTACCCCCAATTTGACATGTAAGCGCTGTAGAGACTGTGTTTTATATCCGATCAGTACGAAATTCGACAGAAACAGGTTTCTATTTTACATGAATGAGTATTCTAGGAAAATCGATTCAGATTTATATATAACCTCCATATATATGTTCCTCCAGATTTGGTTACAAAGCGCTATAGAAGTTGTACTTTACTTCCGATCATTACAAAGTTCTCCAGAAAGATTTTTCTCAATTTAGGAACGAATATTGCTTAATTTTGCGATTATCGGTTCAAAATACATTTACCAATTATTCCAAATTATTATCGCAATGACCCTTATCGCATTGTTAGGGAGGTGTATGGTATTATATAGTCGGCCCCGCCCGACTTTTTGCCTTTCCTTACTGGTATTAGTAATAAATTCACTGAATGAAAAAATACCGAATTCAGTGGAAAGTCCAGAAAATAGAAATGTATACTTATAAAATTTCCAAATTCTTGTTTCATTGATATTGCATCACATTATCATATTGCGATTGTATTGGAGTGAGCAGCTGTAATTATCGCATACCGAGCATTTTTGTTCATGTATTTCCAATATAATACTTGCAAGATATATCAAAATATGGGCTGGGTCACGCCCACTGGTCCTATTCCGCCCATTTGAAAGCCAATCACGTAGACTGCTACCAGATACATATACGCAAAATTTCAACACTCTCGCTAACAAAATGAGCAAGATAATTCAATTTCAAAATTTGGCTTATATGGGCGGTGGCCCGCCCATTGGTCAGATCCCGCCAATTTTTGGACCAATCACGTAGAATGCCACCAGATACATATACACAACATTGCAGCACTCCCGATAGCAAATTGTGCAAGATATAAAAATTTCAAAATTTGGTCATTGTGGGCGGGGCCACGCCTATTGGTCCGAACCCGCCCATTTTTGGACCAATCACGTAGATCGCCAACGGATATATATACACAAAATTCCAGGTCTCTCGCTAACAAATTGTGCAAGATATCACATTTTTTAAATTTGGCTTATATGGGCGGTGCCACGCCCATTGGTTCGATCCCGCCCGTTTTTGGATCAATCACGTAGACTGCCACCGTTTACATATACACAAAATTCCAGCACTCTCGCTAACAAATTGTGCAAAATATCTCAATTTCAAAATTTGGCTTATATGGGCGGGGCCACGCCCATTGGTCCGGTCCCGCCCATTTTTTCACCAATTACGTAGAATGCCACCAGATACATATACGCAACATTGCAGCACTCCCGCTAGCAAATTGTGCAAGATATCAAAATTTTGTCTATGTGGGCGGGGCCACGCCCATTGGTCCGATCCCGCCCATTTTTGGACCAATCACGTAGACTGCCACCGTTTACATATACACAAAATTCCAGCACTCTCGCTAACAAATTGTGCAAAATATCTCAATTTCAAAATTTGGCTTATATGGGCGGGGCCACGCCCATTGGTCCGATTCCGCCCATTTTTGGAAAATTCACATAATCTGCCATTAAATGCATACAAACAAAATTTCAGCACTATACCTATAATAGGAGCAGAAATATCGGATTTTTAACCTGCGATTTGTATGGGAGGTACCACGCCCCTTTGTCCAATTAATTTTTTTTTCTATATAAACCATCTCGTGAAAATTTAGAATCGAATAAAAAAAAATCATCCAAATCGCTCCAGCCGTTCTGACGTGATGCCATTACACAGATGGACCGTTTCATTTTTATATATATAGATATTTTATGATATTGTAAATTAACTTATTTTTAAGTCCACATTATGAGAATTACTTTCCAGAAATGTATATATAGAAGTATAGATCCGGGAGCAAAAACGTTAAAAATACCACATCAAATGAATTCATTTGAATTTCAATTCATGTCTTTAGAAATCTAAAATTTTAAAAATGTCTTTGGAATTTAGAACTATTTGTTATGAAATAGGAGAAACAATAATTGCTACCAATTTACTGGGCTTCTTGGGCAGTTTTCTACCCAATTTCCCCCCGATTTTTTTTCGTACGAATCTAAATTATTATCTCCTGACAGGGAGAGGGTAACATTCTTGGCTCTAAGTTGGCAAATAAAAAAGAACAATTTTCGTCAAAGCTATGTACATATCTCACAAAAATTTAGTTCGCTTCAAGAGGCAACGCTACTGATAATAAGTAGGGGTGGCTGTGGAACTGTCTAATTCATCATTTTCCCAAACACACCACAGGGTCCTCGTTGCAGCAAATAACTATGGAATTTATAAAGATTTTAGTGCGTTTCTATGCTCGACGACTGTCATAAATAAAAAGAACGACTGAGAAAAAAGGCAACTACAACAACAATCAGGACAACGACAACGATAACAAGGAGCACACACACAAACACACATCTATGATGTTAATCACAATCCTAGGCATGATCACAATGACGACGATGATGATTTGAATGGCAGCCCCAATGACGACGTCTGACATCGTCCCTGATGCAGATGACGATGATGATGATTATGACTTCAATCTGCCGGTGCTATATACTCGGTCTGATTGTCCTTGTTCTCTGGCATGGTTCAGGGAGCGCATGAAGCATGGAACGAGGTTAGCTTGATTAGCCAGTAGCACTCCTTTTTCTATTTCAGCTGGCAATCGCATTTAGTTTCATTCGGTTTTTTTTTGCTTCTACGTTTTTCCTGTGGTTGTCTATTTTAAGAAGATTTGCTGCACTGCAGTCATCGTTTGTCATTTTTCTGTTTTACTTCTTTGCTTTATTTTTGTTTTGTTTTTCTTTTTATGTTGGCATTCTTTACTCTTTTATTGTTGTTGTTCTTTGGGCAAAAGAGATTTTTATAAATGTTTTTGTTATTAGCATTTTCATTCATGTCGCTTAGTTGTTTTACTCATTTTACTGATTGTTGTTTTTGTTGCTTTTCCTATGGTTTCAATCGGTGTATGTGTATATATGAATATTAGAGTGGGTTTAACAAAAAGGCAATTCCTTTACCTCTTATGGAAGACGTAGAGCCTACATACTTGCCAACAACAACAACCTTAACACATATGAAGCATTACAGGGTGGCTGATATGTATTGCAACCAACTTCAGGTTGCTATCATTTCTAAACCGCTAGTCTGATAGCTGACAGATTTATTTCAGTGACAGTTCATTTTATTGTCTACAAGCTTACAAAAGCATTTTGATCTATTGCATTCAGAAAAAAAGTTCGTGATGGAATTCAAGCGTGATAGTGTGATTGCTTTATATTTGGGTGCAAAAACACAAGTGGCTATCGTTAGAGCCCTCCAGCATTTAAATGTGAATAAATCTTTTGTTTCCGGTACCATTGCTCGTTACCGTGATACTGGCAGTGTTGCATCGCGTCCAAAAAGTGGACGAAAAAAACGATAACAACACCAGAAATGATCCGAAAAGTGAAGGCCAGATTTGATCGAAATCCACGCCGCGGTGGTAGAAAAATTACTCGTGAGCTGAACATATCGCGAGAACGGATAGAACACATATTAAAAAATGAGCTTGGACTAAAGCCATTGAAGTTCCAAAAAGTGCAAGAGCTCACCGATGCACAAAAAAAGTTAGACTGGAAAGAGCCAAGGAGTTGCTTCGCTTGCGTGAAAGTGGCCAGTTACCGAATTTTCCAAATTGAGCAGTTTGTGAACAAACAAAATGATCGGGTTTACTTGCCAAAGAGGTCAGCTGAAAATTTACACCTTCGATTGGCCACCAGAACTCAAGCGCCGCCGATGGTAATGGTGTGGGACGCCGTAACGGCCGATAGTCGCTCCCCGCTCGTATTCATCGACCATGGGGTCAAAATAAATGACGAATATTATCGGGAAAATGTCCTAAAGACAGTATTGAAGCCCTTGGCAGACAAACATTTCGGCGGCAGACCATGGACATTCCAACAGGACTCAGTACCATCGCACTCAGCACGCGTCAACAAAGAATGGCTTAAAAAGGAGGTTCCTCGCTTCATTCCTACCGCACAATGGCCACCAAGATCTCCGGATCTCAATCCGTTGGACTTTTGCGCCTGGGGCATTTTAGAGAGTAACGTTCACACTAAAAAATACCAAAGTATCGATCATCTCAAGACGGCGCATCGCCGGGAATGCGCCACCGCAGAGCCACTTTCGTGCAGCGTGTGATGGCTTTGTCGGCCGTTTGAAGGCCATAATTCGTGCCAAAGGTGGCAAATTCGAACAAATCTAAACTGTTTCTAAAATTTTATGTTATTTCCGACTTTGTTGCTTTTGAACAATAAAATTTAAAAAAAATTAAAAAAAATATAGCGCTTTACTTTGTTGCATTACATATCAGCCACCCTGTATTTAGGCATACGCTAACATTTCCACCAAATTTCATTCAAATCGGAAAACATTACCAAAAAAAAAGCTGGCTTCCTGGCAAATAATGCTTCATATATTAATCCTGCGTTTAGTAGTGAAGAAAAACTCCCATGTGTGTTCGGCGTATGGCACATGACACTGAGATGCCAGCTCTTTGCTTTGAATAATTGGTAGACACGAAAAGAACAAATACCTAATTATGTGTAGTTAGTACGCTAAAATGCACACCATCATATGTGGGGTAGTACTGACATAAACGACAGGGGCGAATTACTTATCGAATATATTATACGTAGTAACCTTGTTAGAAACAGACAGGAGGTGCTCGATGTCAATCTTGTCGAATAGAATTTAAGTGGAAGGATTTCTGATTGGAAAGTTTTGGACGCTGATAGCTTTTCCGACAATACATAGATATATGATAGCTTCAGCATGAATGCGAATTTCCTGATACCGTCTTCCCACCCAATATTACGAAGTCTAATTGGGAAAAAATAGGCAAGTATTCAACAGGTATCTTCCAAAAATACCTGAGGTTGTGATGCAAACTGTCGGCGATATAGAAGAAATGGTGGAACAAGTAGTCGAGTAAGTGCTGATAGAAGTTCTTTAATAAGGAAAAATCCACATTATATCCATAGGACTGTGACACATACATGGAAGAAAGTCTCAAAATAAATCCTGGATAAATTTCTGTAGTGGCGTAGAAAGCTCACCCAAAGCCTTAAGGATAGGGGAAATTAAACAGCAACATCTTTCACTACTGGATATATCAGGAAAGATAATAGTTCTTGGACTACGTATGGTGAGGACTCGATGGGAGTGCTCCTGAATACACATTTCCCGGGAAATTCTAAAGAGGCATTTAATACTTCTATTGCACGCTGAAAAAAAAATCGCTTCTGTAGTATATTGTCCCAAACATATTCGGCTTGAAGCATATATATGTTTATGGTACACTCTAAATATATAATATTTGGTACACACAAAAATTATATATTTGGGAAGATGTTGTTCTAAACAAATCCTTGTTTTCACCCTAATACCTTTTATTTGGGATTTTAATTCCGAAACAAAAATGTATTTAAATTTAAGTATTCCGAAAATATCGAAGCATAACTGTGTTAAGTTTTTCAGTAATTTAATGATAATTTTTTAGAAATGTTTAATTGAAATCGTATAATTTTTGATAACATTAATTTACTCGAAGGATTGAAAAAAATGCTGACATGAAATACCAATAAATTTAAAATGATTCCCTTAAAACAGAATGCAATGCTGCTAATGTTTCTTAGTTTCAATTCCAATTTATATTCTCATTCCTTTCCTTTTGATGTTTCTTTATAATTCCCTTTCTTGCATTTTTATACTTTTTGTAATTTTTGAGGGTAAAAGAATAATCCTCGCATAATTAGTTATATAATATAATTTATTAAAAAATTGTAATGTATTACACCTTAAGAAGTAATTTGTAACCATATACGGCCTATGGGCTCGGTTGTTATTGAATATAATAAAATTAAAATTAATGTTATTTTTGACTGGGAGAAATAATTCGAAACGAATAAAAAATTAAAAATGAAATTAGAAAAATTCACCAAAGTTTTGAAAATCTTTCTTAAATTATATATATTTGAAGATATTCCTAAGCAATGATTTTATTGGTATATAAATACATATTTTATTTGAGAAAATTAGTTTGCAAATATATTTTGTTGTAATATATTAATATATGCGTTCCAAGTAAATTTTATTGATTTTCAAATAAAATTTACTTACTCAGAAATATAAAACATTTAAAAATTTGTGTTCCAAATATATTTTCTTTCGATTCAAACATATCAAAAAAGGCGATTTTGCCCCGTGTGGGGATTCCTAAGAAGTGCAGTCGTCAGAGGTCGCCAGGAAGATTGCAACCGAATCCAAAATCCTTTGGGCTATCAAAGATATCAACCTTTTAAGTCGCCAGGATCAGACAATGTGTCGACGGTGGAGCTACAGGGAGTGGCTGATACAATAGCTCCCTGTCTCAGAGAGACACCGTGGATAAAACCAAGTTGTATTTTTATCGCAAGATAGGGAAAGCCGTCCGGCCTATTAGTATATCGTCATTTCTCCTTAAAACCCTGGAGAGATTAATATCTCCTACAGCACAATCGACAGCATGCCTACCGAAAGAGCTCTGCATTATCTAGTCAGCTTTATTGAAAGATACTATGGTTGCTTTTTTTAGATATAGAGGGATCCTTCAATAACATAAATCCAGCCGCTATTATTACGGGTCTAGCAACCCTGGGAGTTGATAGCAGTGGTTCATTCGTAACCTTCTACTCAAGAGACGCATTTCAGCCAGATTAGGGTTAACTGACCACCACATATTTGTCAGCAGGGAAACGCTCTGCCTCCTGTGGTATCTCTTAATCAATAATATTCTGCTTTCTCTGGCGATGATGGGTGGCAGAGTTGTTACCTATGCAGATGACGTGGCAATAGTTGTTAGTAGCTGTGGCAATAGTCTATAATGAGTAAAAAAAGTACATTTTGAAAGTGTCTGCTACTTTTAAAACGTTTGTTAAGAATTTTTGACCATTTTAGTTTTGTCGTTTAGAACGTTATTCGCGATTATGCTTCAGTTGTTAAAGGGAAGCTTGAGAGTACTCAGTACTTAGGTATTTGACTGGACAAGAAGTTGCACTTGAAACCCAACATTTTGGAAAGAGCAAATAAGGCTGTGGTAGCGCTACATACCTGTAAAAGGCCGATAAGAAAACGCTGGGGACTGAACCCGTGTACAGCTATATACCTGTAAAAGGCCGATAGGAAAACGCTGGGGACTGAACCCGCGTACAGCTTATTGATTGATAATGCAGTACGACATTCTTGTCCACCAGACTCTGCAGAAATCCACTTTCTGCTCGATACTAAACAAGGTTCACCGAATGGCTGCTATATGTGTCAATGGTGCGTTGAAACGACACCAACTGACGCTCTAAATGTTAAAGACTTAGGGAACTGTCACTATGGTCGGGAATAGGCTACGGACAGAGTGTCATTGTAGAAACAATACCTGACCAATACCGGCCACTTTTGAGACATTATCGAAGTCAACCTTGAGCCGTTCCTACTGATTTATAGGATACTTTACGTGCAGTTAATCACGACAATAAGTGGTAGTATGTTGCATAACCGGACATCAAGCAGCATAAAAAATCTCCGGCCCATGTCATCCTTGCTGCCTTCAACACACGGACATATGTGCCATCACGTGGTACAACTGGAAATTCGTTGGTGCTTATGTCTCAAAGGCTATTGAAGCTTCACGAGACATATTCAAGACATACATTGTCATTCCCTGATATGCAGTTCTACGAATCAATATTATGTGAGGACAACATACCCACCCAAAACATCGTTCACCATTGTTTTTTGAACAAAAAAAAAAAACCGGGGGCAAGTACGCGGCCTAAAGTGCAACTCCCATAACAACTCGGATGAGTACATCATTATGTTGCACTAGTGCGACTTTTGCTTAAAATTCGTGTTTTATCCGCCACATGGGTCACACTGATATCGCTAAGCTTAGATTAAAACTCCATTGTGAATGGCCTACTCTTCTGTCATCGTTTGTTTGTTTTTTTGGTTGATTCAGTTAGTTGTCAACTCACGCGCATTTGGCACACTGCCAGAACTAAATGAATAAAAACAAAATAATAAATGATAGCTGCTCACAAGCAATGTCGTTTTCAAGACTTATGGTGTCTGTCATTTCGGTTCACTGCCTTATTGGGCGGTACGCAGAAAGATTGATGATCTTGCAGAAGTGGAGACAAAAAGGAGGAAGAAGACTGAATAGGACACGCTGTAGTAAAGGGTCTACAATTAATGTATGGGAAATAATATCTTATAAATGCCCTCTTCGTGCAATCTCACATCTGTCGCATCTTCTGGAGCAAAATGCCAAAATTTCACGCCAAAAATTTCTCTTCAATATTTTAATTGATTTTCGTTTATTTGAGATGGTCCCACAGCAAGTAGTCTAATGGAGTTAAATTGGCCATCAAGGGGGCCAAATTGCTACAGAATTTCATTTAATTTTTTGTTCGCAATAAATTCATTGTTTCGTCCTTGAGACCCACCCTAATATACATGCATATACTCATATAGAACAAGTGTATGCTTGGTTACCCGCAAGGTGTTGTGGCATGTCAGTCGCATAAAATGCTTGTTCCTTGCATGTCATTGTGCACATGACGATGTCGACAAGGACAATCAGGAGGATAACGACGATGACGGCGACGTCGACAAGACGGATGAAGATATGCCCGCCCAATGATGATGATGATGATGATAATGGCGATGCCACAAAAGATACTTAAATGCACAGATACACCCTGGCGATTGTATTAGTCTAAGAGCCACAGTGAATATGCAGCAATTTATCTGTTCCATTCTTTTTCTTGCTATTATTTACTAAAAAGGATTTCGTTCCTTTTTTGTTTACAACTAATTTAGATTTAGCGTGCTTTCAAATGAGAGTTTTCTGTTTTTTTTTGCGCACATATAAATGGACATAATTAGAAGCAATGAATGTGTTTTTGGGGTATTATTTGAGAGAACATGATTTAGTTTCTTTTTCGTATGGTGGAGGCACATATTCAGTTCTGCATTACAGTATACAACTGATGAAGACTTGCTATTATTTAGGATTCGTGCAGAATGATAATGATTAAGCAGTTTGAAATAGTATTATATTAAATATAGCAACAAAAAATATAATTCACTTCTATTCAATTAAAGAAACAAGAAATTATATATCGAAGGTATTCCATGTTTGGAACCAAGTGAACAAATTTTTTTGTGCATGTACCAAAATGAGTACATCCATTATCTATAGCAGTGTGGATATTATTACTAATTGTGAGTGAGCCAATGTGATCCATCTTCAAACTAAGCCTACAATAGGAGAAAATATTGTTCCTTGGCCAATTTTAAGTCAATCGGTAGAAAATTCTGAGAGTTATCGTGCGCAACAGCCAGATGGACGGACATTGATCAAATACTTTAAAATTATCAGAAATGGATTTTCGCCAAACACACAGGGGTTTAGGTCAATCCTTCGCTGTGTTAAACTTTTTTCGTCGCGTTAAACTTTTTTCGTCGCTACAGATATATATGCCCTCCTTCTCTAGAATGATATTATAATTACTTTAAAAGTTCCAGAATATTAAAAAATTATATTTTAATAGAACATTTTCTGATATGCTTTTACAGGAAATAATTTCTTTAATATTATATTCAATATACGTCTATTTTTTCTTTTTTTTTCAGGTATGTTGACATCACTCCAACAAAAAAAACATGTTAAGACAATTATATAACACAAATAATATCATGTAAAAGAATAATATGAGTGTGGGTGAGTATGATTACAAGGATTTCTCAAATTGATTGAATGGCAATTAAATTAAAAATGTATTAAATTACAAACAAAAATCAGGACATCTCTAGATGAAAGCTCAAGGGAGAATTTCCTTTAAAGTAATGTAAAATATTATTTTTTGCTGTGTGCGAAATTGTTCTTTGAAGAAAAAGCTATGTATTTGAATGAGGGAAATCGTACTATACTTAAGAGAAATTAAATTATTTGAAACATACTGAAACGTATGGGAAAATTTAAAAGAGAAGCATGTTTTGATGTTGTCTATTTCCATAACACAATAGTGGTCCATCTAATGGCGGCTATTTGAAGCCTTTGGTCTTTTTATGGCTTGCCGTGAAGTACCAATGTTATGCGAACAATCTATTAACGATTCAGGTACTTAATAACTGTAATAATACATTTTTCCGGAAGATGTATCACAAAAATTCCTTTGGTAGAGATATGGTGGGCTCAGGACGCCAGGGTTTAGATTGTTTCAAGGAACAGGTTATATTTTGCTTTGTTTATACTTGCCAACACCAATTTAAATAGTTATCATGTTTCTTCCTCTAGTACCGAAGATATAGCGTCAGCCATCCTTGAGTTAAATAACTCCCGTTTATATGGCACATGACATTGAGACGCTACCCTGTGCATTGAAATCACTTGTAATAACTGTTAACAAAAAAGAACAAAGTTCTACAATAGCTCCCTGAATCAGATATATCTATACTTCTGGTATCAATCAGGTATATATACCAAAAATTCAGAGAAAACAAGATTGTTTCATATCAGAAGTAGAAAGCCATCCCAAACATTCTAAGGAATTCCGGCCAATTGGTCATCGCCATTTTTCCTTAAAGCCCTGAAGAGATTAACAGTTAGTTATCTTAGGACTAAAATTGATCGCAGACCACTGCAGGATCTAGTAGGCTTTATTTAGGATTCTCCCTGTTAAGGAATATTCCATGGTAAATTTCTTAGAACAAGAGGTGGTTTTTAATAGCATTAATCCAGCCGCAATTGTTAAGGCCCTGGCAACTCTGGGAGTTGATAAACTATGGAGGTTTACTGTTGACAAAACTATGGAGGTTTACTGACCTCCATAGTTTTGTCAGAAGGGTAACGCTCCAAAGCGAGATTCTGTCTCCTCTGCTATGGAATTTCTCTGCGGAATATCCTATGGCAGCTTTCTTAGATAGAGATGGCTTTCAACATCATTAATCCATCCGCAATGTTTACGGCTATGCAATCCCGGGGATTGATAACACTATGCAACAAATAAACACTTTTTGAAAAATACACGGACTTGACTGCATAGGTTCGATTCTACTATCAAAGGGTAGTATAACCCTATACTCGGTTTGGCGAAATTGGTGACCAATTTTTTTTATGGGCCTCCAAAGTTTCTGAAAATCACTGGGCCCCTCGAAAAAGGTGTCATCAGCTTTTGTCTAAAAACTAAATCGGACTTGGTGATACCGCTTAACTATGTTTGTCAATAATGTAGCTAAGAATATGCGAAAAAAAAATTTCCGGTACTTTTTTTGAAAAAGTGAAGGAAAAAAACATTTTTTTTCAGCATAACTTCCAGGGCCTCGTAATTTTTCTATAACAATGGTTGGCAAAATTGTAGCCAACGTAAATCTGAACAACTTTTGTGAACATATCAATACAATCTGAACGTGTCTAGGCACCCTAAATACATCAAAAAACCTCATTGTACCCCAAAAATTGTAGTATTTCACTATTATGTAACAAAAATATATTTTTTTTTTGTATAGGGTATGTTCAGCAAACTTATAGAAAATATTAAGGCCAATATTATTGTAGAACATATTAACCCTCTAGCTCCCCACATAACTGTAATTTTTGGCCCCATTTTAAAAAATCGTAAAAAACACGCCTTAAAATGAGGAGGGCGGAGATGAAATGTTCTACAAAAATGTTGGCCATAAAATTTTACTATATGTGTCAGAACACACCATAGCCCAAAACTTAACACAAAAACGGTCAAATACCAGTCAAAAACGCTCTTTACTGGTATCGTTATTGCTTCGACCACTAAATCGTATAACAACATTACTGAACGAACCGGAATTTTACCTTTTTTTGGTGTTTGTGTTATGTTTTGAGCTTTGGTGTGTTCTGACACATATAGTAAAATTTCATGGCCAAAATTTTTGTAGAACATTTCATCTCCGCCCTCCCCATTTTAAGGGCTGATTTTTACGTTTTGTTAAAATGGGGCCAAGAATTACAGTTATGTGGGGGTGCTATAGGGTTAATATGTTCCACAAAAATATTGGCCTTAATATTTTCTATAAATTTGCTGAAGATACCCTATACCTAAAAAATATATTTTTGTTACATAATAGTGAAATACTAAAATTTTTGGGGTACAATGTGGTTTTTTGAGGTATTTAGGGTGCCTAGACACGTTCAGATTGTACTGATATGTTCACAAAAGTTGTTCAGATTTACGTTGCCTACAAATTTGACATCCATTATTACAGAACAATTACGAGGCCCTGGAAGTTATGCTGAAAAAAGTGAAAAAAAATATTATATTCCTTTACTTTTTCAAAAAAGGTACCGAAAAAAATTTTTTTTCGCAAAAAATTTTAAGAAACTTAGTTCAGCATATTCATAGCTACATTATTGCCAAACATAGTTAAGCGGTATCACCAAGTCTGAATTAGTTGTTGAACAAAAGCTGATGACACCTTTTTCGAGGGGTCCACTGATTTTCAAAAACTTTGGAGGCCCATAAAAAAAAATTGGTCACCAATTTCGCCAAACCGAGTATAGGGTTATACTACCCTTTGATAGTAGAATCGAACCTATACTCTCAAGTCCGTGTATTTTTTTCACTCTTGCACAGTGTAACCGTACACAAAGGTTTATTTATAACCTTTAGATAAAGAGACACGTTTAACTAGTACAGGATCATCTGACCTACATAGATTTGTCACCAGGAGAATGCCGCTAGGGCGTGTTTAGTCTCCTCTGCAATGAAATCTCTCCGTGAACAATATTCAGCTTTCTCTGGAGAAAATGAGTGTTAAGGTTATTTCCTATGACCAGAATCACATTAAGTTATAAGGGAAATTGCTTATGGTCTCCGATTTTGTTGTAACTTGGTGGGAATGTTAAGTATGGTGCTATAATAACGGGGATACAATTTTGCTGAAAAATCTTGAAAACTATGGGAGCTACGCACATTTACATATTAGAATTTGGGCAACAATATCGCAAAGTGCTTGCATTCCAATGCACATAACTTTTGTTCTATGAGAGATACTCAAATATATTCTTTTGATATAGATTTTTAAAGACGTCAGCTTTAGTAATAATAAGTAGATTCTGTTCGTTGTTCGCTGCATAAGATGTTTATACCCTCACTTTAGAGATACGAGGGAATATATGATTTTCTACAACTTGTATGAACCAAAAGTGTAACACATCGAAGGAGAGGAAAGTCATTTTAGGTCGAATGAGCAATGTCTGTCCGTCCGTCTGTCTGCTGTCTCTCTGTCTGGCTGTCTGCAGGCTGGTGCGCACGATAACTCTCGAAAGGATTAACCGGTTGACTTTATATTTGGTATGCGGTCATATTTTTCTCTATCTCCGGCTAAGTTTGAAGATGGGACATAGTGGTCCACTACTTCGAGTACCTCCCCAACAAAAGGTTAACATTTAGTGATATACTGATGCTTAAATAACATCTATACTACTTATTCGAATCTCTTGAAATTTCACACATAGTATTAGTTGATTAGTCGCTAACACCTCAAGACCATTTTTCACCAAAAGATAACAGCTTAAAGCTTTAATATCAGTTCACACAAAAACTTGATATTTTGTACAGTGTTGTTTTTATAGTACCTAGAGTCCAGAGAAAAGTGGGCGTTATTGGCACGCCCTTTTGGCACCTCCCACACAAACGGACCATTTTGAAACATTTTGAAAATCCTTACAATCTGCTCAAAATAAGGCTCTAAAAATAGTACATAACCTACCAATCAGATATCACACAGTAAATATGTATGTATAAATATAAAACTAATAATGTGTTACCAATCAGAGGTTTATACAAAACTTCAAATCCTAATGTTCAAATCAACAAGAGGTGCAACAACTATGACATTTGGAGAAAATCGAACGAGAACTGGTAGAAATACCAGACAGACGGTAGTTTCAAGATGCCGAATTGATTTAACTAAGCATCGTATTGGTTTTGCTGGACCAAGTGAATATAATGATTTGGCTGATGATTTGAAGAATATATCGGTTATATCAACTTTTAAAAAATGGTAAAACAACACCTTTTAGAGAATTTAGAAACACTTCTAACATAAAATCTAGAATTATTTTCAATTACGAATTACAATTTATGTACATTCATAATTATTTTATTTTTGAGATATTGTCTAATATTATTGATTGAGATATTTTGTTAATGTTGCCAGTTTTGCCTCTATAAAGCCTATAAGGCGCTGGGGCTCTAAAGATATATTGTATAAAGCAAATCTATGAATAAAACTAAAATTTCTAAAAAAAAAAAACGAATGTTAATATCTTATAACTTTAATACCTCTACCTACTTGAAATTTATTGAATACAATTTAAGTTGATAATAATTTAATTTAAATAAAAAATAAATAAATTTTCGAATATTTTTTGGGACTGAAGGTGAGCGGATTCTTAAGTCGGTTTACACGACTGACCTTACTTACTTGTTTTTTCTATCTCATTCCTTCCCCCACTAAAGGTCAAAATTAAGTGAAATATTGATTATCTAATAACATCTATACTACCACTGAGAATCTGTCACAATTTCACAAATAGTATTCGTTTTTTGGTAGCTATCATCTTGAGAAAAATGGGAGTTATTTGCACAAAAATTTAACGGCTTATAACTTAGATTCCATTCCAGACAAATACTTGGCATTTTTTGAAGTATAATGCTTTTTCAGTACCTGCACTCCCGTAAAAAAATGCGGGTTGTTGCCACGCCCCTTTTTGTACTTCCCCTTCAAATGGGCCATTTTGCACACAAAGCTAACGGCTTATAACTTCGATTCCTGCACATACAAAAACTTGGAATTTTGTACAGGGTAATGCTTTTATACAAGGTGGCGCAAAAGTAATCCTCCTATCAGAAAATGCTATAAATTTTGCGACTGGCCCCTAATGTCAGTTCTGTTTTGACATTTGTGTAGTAAACACATGCGAAATACACGTTAATAAACAATGTTACGCTACACTGCTCCAGAACGCGGAATATTGCTGACTATTTATTTGACCAATAATCGGTCGGTGACTTTGGCACAACGTGAATTTCGTCGCAGATTTCCTGGCCGTCCAACGCCTACTGGTGAAACACTGCGACGTTTAGCCGCGAAGAGACTGGCACAACACGAGATGCTGCCAGGCGTGGCAGACCCCGGAGTAGCCGTTCTGCAGAGAATATTGCTGCTGTAGCCGAGGATGTCATGGAAGCGCCGTCGACATCGACCAGACGACGTACCACGCAAATGGGTATCAGTCGACGGTCTCTACAGCGAATTTTGGTACAAGATTTGAAGATGTTTCCGTACAAAGTCCAGACGGTGCATCAGCTGTTAGCTGCTGACCGCCAATCGAGTCTAACATACGCTCAAGCCATCCTTAATCACCACCAAGAGGAAGATGATTTTTCATCAAAAATAATCATGAGTGATGAGACCCATTTCCATCTTAGCGGGTACGTAAATAAGCAAAATTTACGCTTCTGGGGCACTGAAAATCCGCGTGTAACCCACGAAGAGCCATTACACCCGCTCAAAGTCACTGTATGGTGTGCTGTTTTCGCTGGAGGAGTCATCGGACCTTTTTTCTTCGAAGACGTCGCGGGCCAAACGGTTACTGTGAATGGTGAGCGCTACAGAGCAATGATCAACGAGTTCTTTTTGCCGCAACTTGATGAATTGGGATTGGAAAACATGTGGTTCCAACAGGACGGTGCAACGGCACACACTGCACGTGCCACAACCGATATGCTGAAGGATGCATTTCCCGGGCGCCTAATCTCCCGTTTTGGCGATTTGCACTGGCAAGCAAGATCGCCTGATTTGACCGCTCCAGACTTCATTTTGTGGGGCTTTTTAAAGTCGCGGGTTTATGTCAACAAGCCTCAGACTCTTGCAGCTCTTAAAGACAATATCCGTCAAGAATGTGAGGACCTATCGCCGGAAGTTTTGGCCAAAGAGATGAAAAATGCCATAAAAAGGGCTCAAATGACAATCAACTGTGGCGGCGGCCATTTACATGACATCATATTCTCGACTTGATGTAAAAAAAATTAAAAGACCAAATAAAAATAATCCGCAAGAAGAATCAAAGTTTTTAATTTTTTTTTAAATTACAGCCAAAAAAACATCGAAAGGTTACTTTTGCGCCACCTTGTAGTACCCATATTATATTAAAACAAGTAAGAAAGTTTCAGTCGGGTAAACCGTCTAAGGCAAACACTCACTTTGTGAGCAATGCAATATTTAATATTACACGAATTAATTTGTCAATTTGTGTGGGAGGTACCACAAGGGGCGTGGCAACTTCGCCCATTTTTCTCGAGGTGATAGCGAGTAATAAACCAATACTACGAGTACAATTTCAGAAGTTTCGAGTAAGTAGTATAAAAGTTTTTACAGAATGTATATCTCACTAAATAATAGCCCTTTGTGGGGGCGGTACGAGAAGGAGTGGACAAATATGGCCCATCTTCTAAAGTAGCCGGAGATAGACAAAAATATTACCGCATACCAAATTCGAAGTCAATCGGTTATTCCTTTCGAGAGTTATCGTGTGCACCAGCCGGCAGACACACAGACGGACGGACATTGCTCATTCGACGTTAAATGTTCCAAAACGGATATCCGCTGAACCTAATTAAGGTTATTGGTTAGTCATTCGATGTGCTACACTTTTGGTCCATACAAATGATATACACCCTCGTATCATTTAAGTGAGGGTATAAAAAATACGGTACCTCTTCAAAATTTATAGATAACCTTAATTAGTGTTTATCTGATAGAATTCATTAGCATAACTTTAAATGGTCATAACTCCTCAGATAGGCCTCCAGGGCAAACATTTGAAAAATTTAAGGATTAGGCTCATTTTTCCTCAAACTGCTGCTGCTGCTCTCCGGGTGAACTCACTTTGATGTCCTTCTAGTACGGCAAATAAAGCCAGAACCCGCACAAATACCAAGTAATTTATAACCGCTCCACAATCCGAATTCTTTTTACATCCCAATAAAATGGCTAAAATAAAAAATATGAAAAATTATTATTTTTTAATTTCCTTTACTACGATATTACAATATGGGCAATAATTTATACATTTATTCATAGACTTTTTGCAAATCGGCATGTATTCATTCCAAATACTAAAGGTACCATACTTGTTTTTGTTTTAAGTATATGAAAGCAACTTTGTATAGTGACATGTATTTTTGGTAGTTGTAATGGTTGGATAGACAGATCTGCTTCGGGAGCCACCAAACTCCCATTGTCAATATCCTTATTACAACGATTACTTCAGTCGATCATTAGAATATATACGCACAGCTCAAGTAACATTGAACGAGAACTGTTTGCTAAAAGCGCAAACAGTAACTGACTGATGCAATCGTTGTAATAAGGATATTGGCATTGACATATTGTCTCGGACAAAAAAAAGTGTTGCCTAAGAAATAAGGTCTTCAAATATTGTTTCTTTTTGACAACATTACCTTAATTAAAAATGGTATGTGCCAATTTAGCCTTAGTAAAATGTGGCGTTCGAAAATTTTCCTCAGGATAAGTTAATCAGTGATAAATTTACCTGAATTATATTTTTACCATAATTCTTCTTTATAGTAAGGTCATCTCCGTTAACTTTTCCTTAACAAAAGTGGTCTTTGACTACATTATTTTATTTAGATGTGACTTCTGAAAATATTACCTTATGAAAAGTTGGTGTCTTAAAATGTTTGTACTTTGGAAAGGTGTTCTGTGACAATTATCCCAATTCTGAAAAGACCCCATTTTTTAAGGAAAAGATTGTCTCTGAAACCAAATTTGCCTTGATTAGAAGTAGTATCTGATGGTGTTGTTCGACAATTGATCTATGACGGCATTTCCTTGAGAAAAGATGGTATATGATAATTTTTCATGGCAATATGTCCTTAAGAAAATATGATCTTTGACCAATTTTATTTAGGAAAATATGATCTATAAAAATGTTCCTTAACAAGAAATGATTTCTGCAATAATATTTATTTTATAAAGTTAAATATTCTAAATCATTGTACCATTGGGAATTTTGTCGAAACATGCTATCTGGATATTATTTATAAGCTTGAAATATTTTGAAAAAATGTTTAATTTAAATCGACCCTTCAAGGCACCCCTGACATGCCGCTACAGACCCTCCGTGGACCATGGACCACCATTTGAGAAGAACTGGTTTAGAATATATTGATTTATTACCACTTAATTGTAGACGACACCACTGTGCGTCAATATTAGGGATGTATTGAATATTCGCATTCGCTTATGCGAACGCGAATTATTCGCATCATTTTAACATTCGCTTTCGCAAAAACCATCTTTGGATTATTCGCATTCGCAAAAATATATTTCTGTATTCACTTCCTTTTGTTAAAAGTGTTACATGTTCTTATTCCCTTCACACATTTTGAAGATATTAATACCAATGAAAACCTCTTCCACTTCTCTTCAAAACAGTTGAAAAATATGCTTGTCCTTGTGTTAACAGGAGGTAAAAATATGGAAAAAAATTCTTAATACTTGAATATCCTGGAAAAGTATCAATTCAGTTTCTTAAATTTGTTGGTACTAAAGGGTCAAACTATTATTCGCATTCGCTTTCGCAAAAATGCATATTTCACTATTCGCATTCGCAAGAAATATATTACAATATTCGCTTTCGCTAAAGTCACTTTCGTTACATCCCTAGCCAATATGTATGTATACCGCACATTGTGGCGTATGAGGTTTGTAGCTTAATTATATCAAACATACGCCCACTAGTTCAATCTAATTCTATTAAATTTCCTGCCCATTCCATATGGACTGTCTCTTTGTGCTCTCTACAAAACTCAACGTGTTATTAGACCATTTGTAATTATAAATTAAGAAAGAGAGAGATGGAGAGAGGCTGGTAGAGAGGGAGAGATGGGGAAATCTACTTAAAAAAACGATCAAGATTAATTACATATAACTGTAATATTCTTTTTGGTCTGATGACCCCATTCGCTACCAAAACCTTCCCCCCTTTCAGCCATCATCATTCACCACGTCTGTGGCTATGCAATTTGTTCAAACAATACAAAAGTAATTAAAGCGCAAATGAAAGCAATTTCAGTGAAAGGACAAACTTTGCATTGGCACACAGTAATGCGCGTTATAAATAAATACCGATTACAGGGCGATAAAACGCATTACTCCTCACCGATCACATGCCATTTGCGTACATATACTCGTATGTACGAATATATACATTTCAATAATATGTCCAAACAGTAGCCGCAACAGTACAGCGGAATATGGATAATAACGATAATAATAATACTCATACATTTATTAATGCCGGTGACTGGCAAAGGAAATCATTAAAATGACATTAAGCCAAAAATAAAATAAAAAAATCGACAGACAGACAGACAGACTCCATTTCAGTTCAAAAGGAGAAAATCGGATTGACAACATTATAAGCGTACATTGTGGCAGCAATTTTCACCTCCATTAAAATCCAGTGTAGAATTCAGTCTCCCCTACATCCTGTCTGAACCCAGACAAACCGTAGTCTCTCCTACCTTCCTTTCCTCCCGATCCTTTGCCAAGATATGGAAAAACTCAATTACTTCATATCGCCAAAGTTGCACATACATATATGAGAAAGAAATCATTTAAATACGAATATCTTAAAGAAAGAAGAGAAACGAAGGTGAATGTGTGAAATTCAGATGGCGCTATAAAAACAAAGCTACACGCTCATCGTCGATGGCGACCAACATTGTTGCTGGTGTTGCGCCGCGGAAAAGTCGAACAAAAAACCACAACAACATACTCGTAATTTGTTTTATTGTAGATACAATTTTAAGCTTGACAAATTGTATCCGTACATAAAAACGGCAGCTGCAAACCAACCACAGAGCTCCACGGAGAAAAAGGGTTGTATATAAAAGGATTATGGGTGGCATGATCATTTTTCATAGAATAATTTTTCAAGGAGAAGCGAATATGTGTACTCGTATGTATGGCATTTGCTATGGAAAAAAGTATGCAGCACATTAAAGGAGCTACCTAAGACATAATATACACTGCGTTAACATAGGATAGCCCCACCTGCATATTTTTTTGAAATAATAATAATATTTATATTTACGAAGGGGTATCATATACATATGTAAACGGTCGTAAAGGTCATACTTTTTGTAACTTCACTTTAGTGGAGAAGGAAAAGGAAAAGCGTCACACATCGAAGGAGTGACCTAAGTATGTTTGACGGTAATCCCTTTTAGGATATTTTAAGTCATCTGAGCAATGTCCGTCCATCGGTTTGTCTATCTGGTGCGCACGATAACTCTTTGAAGAAGTAACCGATTGACTTCATATTGTGTATGTGGTAATATGTTTTTCTATCTCATGATAAGCTCGAAGAGGGGGCATATTGCTTTACTCCTTTTACCACCGATACCGTGAAACAGCTCCAAAATGAAATAAAGGTTGGTAAAATTTTAAGGGCCGATGTTGATTTTAAATAAAACACAAATTATTTAGGAAATTATTGTCGTGCAAATAGCGCCCACTTTTCTTTGGATTCCAGGTACTACAAAAACATTATTCCGTACAAAATTTCAAGTTCATTTGTATGAACTGATATTAAAGCCATATGCAGTTAACTTTTGGTGCAAAATAGTCCATTTGTGTGAGAGGAACCAAAAAGGCAATGGCCACTTCGCCAATTTTTCTTGACGTGTTAGCGACTACCAATTAATATTATGTGTTCAATTTCAGAACATTCGAGTAAGTAGTATAGAAGGTATTAAAGAATCAATATTTCACTAAAAGATAACCCTTTGTGTGGGAGGTACTAGAAGGAGTGGGCCAATATGGGCCATCTTCGAACTTTACCGAAGATAGAGAAAAATATTACTGCATACCTTATATGAAGTCAATTGGTTAATCCTTTCGAGAATTATCGTGCGCACCAGCCAGCAGACAGACATACGGACACACAGACGGACGGACGGACGAAAGATCTAAGGTTCTTCTTTCCAAATCCAAATTTAGAGATTGAAAATATTAACACTGTGCTCGAAATGAACACTTTAAAAATGTAACAGAAAGGAGAGATTTCATTGCACTTTTTCAGGGGTAAGGGGGTGAGAAGCGTGGACGACTGTTTTGAGAAAAATAATTGTCCAAATGTTCCCTTTATTTCGATCTTTGGACTGAAGCGTATATTCCGAAGTCTTCCACTTCAAAATAATCAAAGAGATAAGTCAGCTCTCTGATTTCCCAACAAACTTTGTGGTCGAATATTGCGAAAACAAGAGCTAACCTAGAAAAACGGTTAGCTCCATTGGATTCAGCAAGGTCGAAATAGGTATATCCATAGGGTCTCCTTTCTGTTACATTTTTGGACTAGCACAGTGTAATTAATAGCTAACAAAGTTTTAGGCGTTAAAGTGCGCAAAGGCAAGAAGATCGGTTTTTATTCATAAATCTTGATTTTGGGGGTGCCCAGCAAATTTCACAGAACAAACGTTGTTTTACTCGACAAGACCTACAAGAAAAATAGAATGACGGTTTTTGGGTTTTGGACTGTCGCACTGTGTAATTCAATTGCGAAATGTACCCAAAAAGAGCGAAAAAATCCCAAAAATGTACGAAAGAGCCCTTTGTAGGGGCTCAACAAAAAATATATCTCAAAAATTGATTCTTCCACCCATTTACACATTTGAGTAGAGAGGAAATAACAAGAATCGCGATGCGCCCTTATACGTTTTTTTTCTGCTCCATACAAATTGACCTGCCCTAATATGCGTATATATTGGAGTTCCCTCACAAAAAAAAGTTGCAAATATTCCCTTCTTCAAATAAAGATTGACATGTTTTAGAGTGATGGCCAAAATATGCTGGTTCTTGATGTTTCCATTTGTGCGCTAGACAAGGTGCAAAACAACTCCGAAAACAGAGTTTTTCGTCAGTAACATATCCGTTATTATACCTATATTAAAATAAACGGCTAAATATAATATTTTTACGCTCCAGATATTAAGATTTTTGTGCGATTTTTTTTTACGTTTTTCATAGGATTTTCATGAAATTTTAAATATCTCGCATGTTTTCTCTCGTAATTTCGATTTCAGGGTATCGGTGGGAATGTGGTTTCCGAGTCCATCTATTTCTGAATCTTTGGATTAAAAATTAGTGGAATTTGGCTTTCAGCAAGACACTTACATGGGCTCCTTTTCTTAAGAGGACATCTGCAGCTGGTTACAGAAAATATTTCATTTCATTGCTTCTCTTTATCGCGATACCATTCTACAATATTCATTTATTCAGTAAAAATAGGTTTGCTAGGCCAAATGTTATAAAATTGTCAGCACTTATTATTTACTTTCTTATGGACAAAACACCGTAAATTAAATTTTGAAAAAGTAATCACAACAAATACAAAGAACTGGGCTCGAGGCAGCAGTCAAGAAAAGAAAACAAGTAAAAGCGTTAAGTTCGGCCATGCCGAATCTTATATACCCTCCACCATGGATAGCATGAAAACTCAAACCTACAAAATAACTCAAACCTAAAGAAAATAACACCGAAAACACATAAAAACCAGCAAGGAAAGGCAGAAAGTCGGGCGGGGCCGACTATATAATACCCTACACCTCCCTAACAATGCGATAAGGGTTATTGCGATAATAATTTGGAATAATTTGTAAATGGGTAAGAATATATATATGCGGATATATCTAATTCTGAACCGATAATCGCTAAATTAAGCAATATTCGTTCCTAAATTGAGAAACATCTTTCTGGAGAATTTTGTAATGATCGGAAGTAAAGTACAACTTCTATAGCGCTTTGTAACCAAATCAGGAGAAACCTCTTTCTGTCGAATTTCGTACTGATCGGATATAAAATACAGTCTCTACAGCGCTTGAATGTCAAATCGGTGCTAACATATATATGGGGGCTATATCTAAATCTGAACCGATTTTCTCCGAATTTGGCAGTATTCCTTCATGTAATAAGAAACCTCTTTCTGCCGAATTTCGTACTGATTGGATATAAAATACAGTTTCTACAGCGCTTACATGTCAAATCGAGTGCAACATATATATATTGGGGCTATATATAAATCTGAACCGATTTCCCCCAAATTTTGTATTGTATCTAAGTGTATCACGAGACTACTCTCTGTCAATTTTTGTACAAATCGGTTACAAAATGTTGCTTATACAGTGCATATATGCCAAATCGGAGGTACATATATATGGGAGCTATATGTAAATCTGAACCGATTTTAACCAAATTCAATAGGGATCGTCCTTGGGCCTAAAAAAAAGATATGTGCAAAGTTTCGTTGAGATCGGACCATAATTGCGACCTGTACTTTGATTACAAGAATACGTCTACAGACGGACAGACAGACAGACAGACAGACAGACGGACAGACAGACGGACATAGCTAAATCGACTCAGAAAGTGATTACAAGTCGATCGGTATAATAAACAATGGGTCTATCTCTTCTCCTTTTGGGTGTTACAAACAAATACACAAAGTCATAATACCCTGTACCACAGTGTGGTGTAGGGTATAAATATAGTAGATGAGAACAGTAGGAAACATATAGTAGACGAGAACAGTAGGAATAACAACAAGTTAGATGATATATATGGGAGCTATATCTAAATATGGACCGATATCGCTCATTTGCAATCCCAAACAACCTGCAACTATAAGAAGTATTTGTATCAAATTTGATCAACCTAGCTTTATTATTGCGGACTGTAGCGTGATTACCACAGACGGACGGACGGACGGACAGACGGACATGGCTAAATCGTCATAGAATTTTACGACGATTAAGAATATATATACTTTATGTGGTCTCAGATCAATATTTAGAGGTGTTACAAACGGAGTGACAAAATGAAAATAACCCCCATCCTATGGTGTAGGGTATAAAAACAGCTTTGTCTGACAAACAAATTGAGAAGCGGTTGGAATTCTGTAAGATCCGCGTAAATAGAAGGATTAGTGGCTGGAAAAGTGTTATATGCCCAGATTAAACACAAATTAACAGTTTCCAATCCGATGGGAATTAATATTACTGGCGCCGGCCTTATGAAATTATTCAAAAACCATCAAGTCAAGTAAACTGTTAAGCATGGAGGAGGAAGCTTATGATATGAGGAAGCTTTACGTGGTGGAGTACGTGGCCGCTGGTAAACATTAAGAGCAATTTACTGGATTTTGCAGAGGTGAGTCATTACCCTGAAGAGGATGTTGTGTTTCAGCAAGACGTGAAAAATTGTTGTGTTAACATAAATTTCAACTTCCAGAATGGCCAGCACAAAGTTTCGCCCTAATTCCAATTGAAAATTTGTGGGTTGTGGTCAAAATACGTGTTGGGGTTATGTTAACGAGCTGTGTAGTCGGGTGCAGCATTAACGGAGTGTTATTACAAATGAAATAAGCCAAAACCTAGTGGAAAGTATGCCCAAACGAGTGCAAAGCGTAATGAAAAACAAAGGACGATGAACTAAATGCAAAAACATCTGATTTTAAATGTAATAAAAATTAAGTGCAAAACTGAGTGCATACAGAATTTCATCTAGTTCATATGATGATATTCACTAGAATAAGTGTATAGCTTTTTTAAACAATAGTTTTTGTTTAGCAATAAATAAAGTATATTTGTTGCAAATTTTGTGACGTTCGGACTAAAGATACTGTTTTCACAAAATAAAAATTGAAAAAGTTGCTCGGTTGTGCTCCCCACTGTATATATATATATATATATATGGAAAGAGGTGTTGTGATTTAATATTTAATGAACGAATCTACTACTTCATAAGGAACATTGATTTTTTTTATGAAAATCAATGAAATTTTTTGGTCCTGGATTTTAATGATTTTTTTCTGCCGGATGATAGCTGACGTTACGCTGATTCACAGAAATATTTTTATTTTTTAACGGACCCTAATATTGTGTGAAAGAAAACATAATTTGTTAAAATGTACTTAAATTTGCGCTATATCACTCAGCTAAATGCGCACCACTTTTAAACTAATTCAGATGTCGTTATAATGACCTTAAATGAAAGATCTTAACGTCTACTTCAGCCTATGACGTATTATGGATTTTCTTCCAAAATCCCTTATTATATGAAAATATTTTATAATTTTTTTTTTTCAAATATATTTGGATGAACTTTGCAGCTTTCGGTTAAATTTTAATAGAACTTAAACATAAAAGATTTCTCCAGTTATATACATTAAAGCAATTCAATGTTTATATTCCGAATGGTTTTGAAACTGTCCACCAGATTCGAAAATGTGCAGAAAATGCAACTTTGTTTTGTTAACAATAAAATAAAAGTGCAGTCCATTAAAATGTGTACTTATACCATCCCATACTTAGTATACTTTACGAAAAAAAACGTCTTCTTTTAAAGACTATGGATGTTCTTTCCATGTCCTTATTTCTTCACTTCAAAAACCGCACCCTTCCAGAAACAAAGTAGAGCTGAGGAAAAAACGGCTAAAAAAAAGTAAATGGGAATAATGCATAAGAACTACATATGACTGTGCGTCCTTCCGTTCGTCTATCCACTCCATTGCTCCCCTCCTTAAAGTGATGTGCGGTGTTGGTTGATGTAGTAGGTGGTTATTTTTATTTAAAAGGTATTTATTTAATTCCCTGTCAGAGGAAGTAAAAATGAAATGGGGGAAGAAAGACACCAACTCCCTCACCACTCTATTCTACAGACCGGCCCAATGCTTAACAATGTTGTACAGGGAGGCGCTTTTGCCAAATAAGAGTAATGGTCTGATAGTGTTCCACACTTTGAGGTATGCACATATACACACATACATAACTATAAAGCTCCACAGACATTGGGTCTGACTGGACGGGCAACTGAAACCAGCAACAAGAACAACAACAAAAAGGCAAGTTGAAACCAAATGAAATCCCTTCCAACTAGTAGGAAATGTTGCCAAACGTAATGATTGCGTGTTATATTGTATTGGCCGCAAAATCGATGTATTTCATTGCTGTCGTTAATGTCTCACCAAACGAAAAAAAATATCGTTGGTCATATAGGGAGTGGAGATGCAAAAAAAAGTAAATAAATCCAAAGGGAGAGGGAGAGGAGAGAAGACAGAAGTAATATTGTATAGACCATTACTATAATGTCACCATTCAACCATTCGATATATGTCCATCTGGTGGACAGTGGACGGCCGTTTGGCCGCACTGAGCCTTCTCGTTAGCCATCACACATGTGGCAGGACATTGGCCCCTGGTAACCCTGGTGTCGTTTGGTAGGCGGTCTTTCTCTAGTCCGTATACACCATCGCACGTCGGCCAGAGGGTGAGATTCAGCACAATTTTATGGTTTCATTCTTATTTCATGTTTGTTTGATTTTTCTTTTGTAGGTATTATTTTTTTTTGGGTATATGTGTGGGTGTGATGTCAAGTAGAAGAGGAGTGGGATGTTAGGGTTTCCCTCACACTTTCTCACTTACCTTTTTGAAAACAATAGCAGTTAAATTGGTAAGCATGTACTAAGCGAAAAGTGAAGTCCCAAGCAATTGAAAATGTATTAAGTGGAAACATTTCAGATTTCCCTCTTCTGCGGAATAAACAATCACAAGTTTATGCATTTCGGAAAATCTGAACTAGATTAAAGTAGAAGAATATACATTGATAAAACCTTCTATAAACCCTTGCAGCAAAATAAAAACAATTATGAATATGTCGGTCTACTAGAGCGAATGAGGTGTACGCTCACTTTGTGAGTAAAGTAATGTCTTTGTGTGTGATGCAGAATGGTAAAAACGTTTTACTCCGTTCTCATCACAAAAGTTGTCAAAAATACTAAATATGAAAAACATTTAGATTGTTACAGAAGTTATGGGGAAGTTGTGTTAGAATAAATCTGTAATTGTTTATGGGGTGCAAGAAGCAGCTTGACAAATATTCATAGTTCGCAATGAGCAGTAGATATTTCAAAGACATTGAATTGTACCGAATTTTGAGTTTTTGTGTATACTGGTATTAAAAATAGTGACTATTCAATTTTGGCACGATTTGGTCATTTTGTGTAGGAGGTACAAAAAGGGGCGTGGCAATAGCGCTCGAAAGAAGTAAGAGATTTACTTCAACTTTGGTAATGTGGTACGAGGGTTGCTATTTCGGTCCTGGCAGTGCTGGTGTTGCTAGATGAAAACTGGAACTTTCATTGGAAAGTATGAAATTTTTTAGCATAACTTCACTCAGACCGTTTTGTCATTTGGGCGCGAATTGTTTTGGTTACAGTGTGTTGAAAGTTCACCTCCAAAACATGATTTTTTAACGCTTCGACAGCTGCTTCAGGCGTCGAAAAACGTTGACCAAGCAGTTTCTTCTTGATGTGAGTGAATAATTATAAGTCATTAGGAGTCAAATCAGGGCTGTACGGTGGATGACCCATCAATTCGACGTTTTGGCCGGTCAAAAGGCGCTGGTTTGAGCCGATGTGTGAGAGCTCGCATTGTCATGGTGCACAATGATTCGTCTTCTCTTGTTCGTTTTTCGAATTTCTCCGAAGACTTTAGGCAAACAAATTGTGGTGTACCACTCAAAATTGACCGTCCTACGTTGCTCAAGCGGAGCAGTCGCCACATGACCAGTTTTGCCGAAGAAACAGGCGACCATTTGCTTCGAAGTGCTTCTTCCACGAACAACTTTCGTTGGATTTGGCTCGTCTTCGAAGACCCACACGGTCGATTGCTGTTTTGTTTTGGGCTCATACGCGTAGATTCAAGATTCGTCACCTGTGACGATCTTATAAACGTCTTTTGAAGCACCGCGATCGTATTTTTTCAAAATTTCTTTGAACCAATCGACACGAGCCTTTTTTAGAGCGATTGTCAAATTGTGCGGGATCCAACGAGAACAAACCTTTTTTACGGCCAGGTGTTCATGCAATGTATGCTGGTGGAAGCAATGCCCAAAGATGCCCCTATCTCACGGTATGTCACATGACGATCTTGCATTATCAGTTCACGCACAACGGCCGTTTTTGGACGACCTTCGTCTTTTAGCGAGCGTCGGCCACGATTGAATTCATTAAAACAGTTTTTCTCGGTGCTATAGGATGGTGCTTCATCGCCATACAAAGATTTAAGTTCATCGATGCTCTCTTGTCGTGATAATCCACGTCGAAAGTTGTGAAAAATGATCGCACGAAAATGTTCACGAGTTAATTCCTTTTTCTTTTGGCAAATTGATTTTTTCAAGTCACTGTAAAACGTTCTGAGTACGTTTATGCTAAAAAATGTCAAACTTTCCAATGGAAGTGTCAGATAGCGCCAGGCAACACTTAGTGTTGCCTAGGCCAGAAATATATATAGTAGCCCTCCTATTTAATTTGGTTATTTTCACTGGGCTATAGGTACCTTAAAAGCGTTACACTGTGCAAGATTTTGTTGTATTTTCGTGCATTGGTACTCACGCTGGAAGCTGATTGCTTTTTCTACATAATGGTACCTTTGTGTGGGAGGTACCAAAGGGGCGTGACTTTATTATATGTTGCCTTTTGTGTTATGGCAAAACAAAAAGAAAATGGAAATTTTAAAGAAAAATTAGCTTACAAAAATTCACCATAAACTTTTATTTAATATTTTTTTTGTGTTTAGGACATCATATTGCACCAGAAAATGTTATGCACAGTCCACTGATAAAAATTTTGTTGCTGTGTTATTAAGAAAAACATTTCTAAATTTAATAATTTTGATACGATGGCGTTTGGATTATGGTTTCCACATTAAATAATTAAGCCTAATTTCATAATACGCCTGGATAAATGTAAAATCTAAGTATTAAACATTTTGTATAATTACCTAGAATACAAATTTAGTTTTGTTAGGGATTCATACTTTAATGTTTAGCGAACATTTGCTTCTGTCATGTGGAAACACTATTTGATTAACCCTTAATTCTTTTAGAAAATTAAAATGAAACAATAAATCTTAAAAATTTAATATTGAAGCATTAAATATGAAATCTTATGATTACAACAAATGATCAATTACTTATGTAAAATGTGGTAATGTTAACGATTGTAATTGAATCCCCAAAATCTTTGGCTTGAAAGACATAAACTTACAAACATACATCAATGCATTTTGGTATTTGTCTATTTTTTGCTATGTGTTACATACAATAAAATCAAATTAAAATCTAATTAAACAATTTTAAAGAGAATTTCCAATTTGCCGAAATCGGTTTCGAATTCTTGAGGTTTATTATTGCACATCAAATGAAAAGCAATTCAATTATAGAATTCCAAGTGAACACATCCGCATTGCCAAGGAATGCATATGTCGTATAAAGAACAAGGCTTTAATCATTCATTTCAATCAAATGCCACACCACAACAATGGGTAAATTTCAGTTACACTTTACAATTTAAAATGTAAAAAAACATCAAACGAAATTGGAAAATCTGTCATAAAATTTAGCTTTTCCCCTTTTGTGTTAAATATCTTATTTTACTTCCTCTTTTGTTTAATATTTTACTCTAAAAATACCAGAAAAACAAAAGCTTAGAACATGTGTAGAAAAATGTTAAGAAAATATAAAGACTGCAGAGAAAACACCTGATATTGAAGGATTGTAATTGATTTTTGCAACAAAAAAATTACATAAACACAAAGCAGGCGTTTTTATTGAATGGAAATAAAAAAATATAAGTATTGCCACTGGCATTGACATTTAAACGGACAATTATCTTAAAAGATCTTCAAAGAAACTACAATTTCCGTTCTGTATACAATATAAACTTGAAATAGGAGATGAAAAAACTAGAAAATTTAAAAGACTATCAGACGTTTTCAATCGAATAAACTGATTGAAGTATAACCTCACCTCAACTCATAGAGACTTGGTGAGGCATTTGGTACTTTACATATGTGCGAGTTGATAAAACGGGAGTGACAATCAGACAATGGCAAGTATTCGAAATGCCGAAGTTAAAGATATTAAAAGTTAAACTATGCACCAATTTTTTTTTTTAATTTCCGAGACCTTACAAATTTTTTGTGTAGATTGAGGCATACTATTTTATAAAACCAATAAAAAGAGAAAAATATGGTAAATTTTTTTTAAAATTATTTTTTCTAATTTCCATGAGATGTACCTTCATAACCTATATTTGGCGGAATTTTGGTGTGATTAGCTTTGCAAAGGAAAGTCGGAAATTTTCATTCACGTTCAGCAATTTTTCAATATCTCCTGATGACGACTAACGATGTTAGTCGAAATATCGAGAAAAAAAAATTTTGATATTAAAAGAATAAAATCAGTCTTTTAATCAAGGACCTTGAGGCAAACAATAAGCAGCAAAAATTTATTGAAGTAATTTAAAACAAGTAAGAAAGTTTCAGTCGGGTAAACCGACTAAGGTATACCCTCACTTTGTGAGTAATGTAATATTGAATATTACACGAATTATTCTGTCAATTTGTGCCACTTGGTGAGTAATGTAATATAGAATGTTGCACGAATTATTCTGTCAATTTGTGTGGGAGCTACCAGAAGGGGTTTAACAAATACACCTATTTTTCGCTGAACAGTAGATACTTTAAATTCATTGCACTGCGCCGAATTATAAGCGTTTATGTGCACTGGTATAAACGTTATGAGATATTAAATTGTGGTATGATTTGGCCATTTTGTGTGGGAGGTACAAAAAGGGGCGTGGCGATAACGCCCATTTTTCACAGGACCATAGGCACTATAAAAACATTACACTGTACAAAATTTCAAGTATTATTATACACTTGTATTAATGTTATAAGCCGTTAACTTTTGGTGCAAAATGGTACCTTTGTATGGGAGGTACCAAAAGGGGCGTGGCAACAACGCCCATTTTTCTCTGGACTGTAGGCAATATAAAAGCACAACACTGTGCAAAATTTCAAGTATTTTTATACACCGTTATTAATGTTATAAGCTGTTTATTTTTGGTGCAAAACGGTGCATTTGTGTGGGAGGTATCTAAAGGGACGTGGCAACTTCGCCCATTTTCCTCGAGTTGATAGCGACTAATAAACTAATACTATGTGTGGAATTTCAGAAGATTAGAATAAGTAGTATAGTAGTTATTAAAGAATCAATAATTCACAACATTTTAACCCTTTGTGGGGGAGGTACTAGAAGGAACGGACCAATATGGCCCATCTTCGAACTTAGCCGGAGATAGAAAAAAATATTACCACATACCAAATTTGAAGTCAATCGGTTACTCCTTTCGAGAGTTATCGTGCGCACCAGCCAGCAGACACACAGACAGACAGACAGACGGACGGACATTGCTCATTCGACTTAAAATGACCCAAAACGGATTTCCGCCGAACATACTTGGGGTCTTAGATCACTCCTTCGATGTGTTACACATTTTTCCGTAGCAAATGATATATACCCTCGTCACACTAAAGTGTGGGTATAAAAATATGACGGCTGTTGACTTAATAAATGTCGTTAGCTATAGCTATTAGAAAACATCTCAAGGACTTTTAAAATTTTAAGGATAACATTTTTGAAATATTTTTCTTTGCACTTATTACAATTTGTATTGATAAATATACATATTATAGGGATATAACGAAAGTAACTTTAGCGAAAGCAAATGCGAAAGCGAATATTGAAATATACTCGTATTTCTTGCGAATGCGAACGCGAATAGTGAAATTTGCGAAAGCGAATGCGAATAATAGTTTGACCCTTTAGTAACAACAAATTTTAAGAACTGAATTGATACTTGTCCAGGATATTCAAGTATTAAGACTATTGTCCATATTTTTACCTCCTGTTACCAGTAGGACACACATATTTTTCGAATGTTTTGAAGAGAAGTGGCAGAGGTTTTCATTGGTATCAATATCTAAGGGGACTAACATCAATTGAAGGGACTAAGGAGAATTAACACTTTTAACAAATGGAAGCGAATACTGAAATATATTTTTGCGAATGCGAAAGCGAATGTCAAAATGATGCGAATATTCGTTACATCCCTGATACATATCAAACAAAAGGGGAGAATTCGTGATATTCATTACAATTCTCGGAAGAATTTTCCAAGGACGAACGGTAAAAAAAGTTTTTTTTTTTAACTTTTATCCCTAAATATCCTTCAACGTAGAGATTCTAAAAATCTGAAAAAAAAAATCATGTTCAGAACTCTGACTGACGCAACACTTATTAAACTTCTAAGGCTTTGTGATTTTAAGGCACTGGATGCACTTTTTTCGGGTAGATTTGTTCCGCATTTTTCTCCTATTCAATATCTACAATTTTGTTTCAGACACAAAAGAGAGGTATACCGAAAAAAATATAGAAAAAGTGCAAAAATCCACTTTGAGCTAAAAAATAATCGTTTGGCCATTAAATTATTAATTGAGCCAACTTGACTAAACGAATGATGCAGAAGTTCTTATTTTTGGGGCTACTTTCACGTCTAATTCTCAGAATTGAGTCCCATAAACATGTGTTGTACTGTGTAATAGAACACAATATCATTCATATGACTACCACGACTGGCTGGGCAGTACCTCATCCGATTAATCCAATTTATCAGTACATCGGGCCTCAATTGTCTCTAGATACTTTGCATAACATTAATCCTTAATGGCTCCCCACAGAAAATAATCCAAAGGGCTCAAATCACAAGACAAAATAATAGGTAGTTCATATTTAAAATTGCTAATGGTCCACCCTTTATTTAGCCTGTATTATATAGACATTCTTCGTATATATATTCCACCCGATCTTTCCAACCCAGTTTTGTGATTTTTTTTAGATCAACTCATGTTTGCTTATTCTGCACTATTGGATCCGCTAAACTTTAAATACTATTTAATAAATTTTTCTTCCAATTTAGATTAAAAAAATAATTGATAAATATATTTGTTTATAGGATAGTGCAACATTTCAATTCTCTTAATAAAAATAGATATTTTAAATTTTAATTTGAAAGAGATATAAAATAAAAACCTTTCCAACTTTAATTGTCTGTCCGTCTGCCTGTCTGTCTGTCTGGCCGGAGCGGACGATAACTCTAGAAAGGAGTAACGGCTTGACTTCAAATTTGGAATGTATTAATATTTTGTTCTATCTCAGGATAGGTCCGAAGATGGGCCATATTGGTCCACTATTTCTAGTACCTCACTCACAAAGGGTTAACATTTAGTGAAATATAGATTTTCTAATAACTTCTATACTACTTATCCGAATCTTCTGTAATTTCACATCATTCTGCAATCAGCTATTATGGGCGAAGTGGTCCCGCGCCTTTTGGTAACTGCTTATAATTTTAATACCAGTCCATTCAAATACCTGAAATTTTGTAAAGTGTAATTCTCTTATAGTACCTAGAGTCCACTGAAAAGTGGTCGTTATTGGCACGCCCCTTTTGGTTCCTACCACTTGGCACCAAAAGTTACCTGCTTATAGCTTTAATATTAGTTCATATAAATACTTTAAAATGTTTACAGTGTAATGCTTTTATAGTACCTAGAGTTCACTGAAAAGTGGTCGTTATTGGCACGCCCCTTTTGGTACCTCCCACACAAATGGACCATTTTGCACCGAAATTTGACAACTTATGACTTTAACTTATGGCTAAAGGTGAGGGGATTTATAAGTTGGTTTACCCGACTGAACTTTCATACTTGTTTAATTGAAAATTTCCAATTTTTGTGTGAAGATTTTATAATATTTCTATCATTATTTTATTGTAAAATATTTTTTGATTTGAATTAAAACAATTGGTTCAATTTTGCGAGATAAGAAAAATTGCATTTGTTTTTAATTGAGAATTTTTTTCAACTTTGATTGATAAATTATTCAAATTAATTCTGTTTTACACAAAAAACAACTAGGAAAGATTAATTATATTCAATCATTTTCAATATAAAACAAAAAAAATAATTGGTGCAACCTTGAAACCAATTATTTTTTAATTGCAATAATTGAATACGTAGTAAAAATTTAGATCTTCTAAATGACATTTTTTAAATATTGATTATTGATAGTTTTTTACTGTAAAATGTTTTTGATTTGAATTAAAATAATTGATTACGTTTTTCCAAGATACCAAAATCTGATATTTTATTAACGACTAGCTTTAACCCGGTGCGCTTCGCAGCCCTTATCTTTTATGTATTTACTGTTTAGGGTACTGTAGAATGGCTATACCTCTTTCTTTCAAAATGACATATGGTGCAAAATTAAGAAGATTTGATTACTTTTATGTATAAAATACGAACCCTCGTTTCATTTCTAGTTTATGTTCCAAGAGTTACCCTGACATCATGGTACAATATTTATCCCTTTTCCCACTGTACCTCTGGACGATGAAAAACTATTTTTTGGTTCATACGTTAGGAACATTCCCCTTGCTTATGTTCCAAAAGCTGCATTCACACCCTGTTACAGTATAAAACCACGTTTGTCCCACTGTGTCTATAAAGGTACGAATTTAAAAATCTAAAGTAAATCGCTCCATTGTACCATATTTAACCTTTAGTGTGTCATAATTAACCAGTTGCACGATTGTACAATATTTTAAAATAATAATTGATATTTCAAGATCCAAATTCGCAAGCTTAAGCCGTATTTGAACATTTTTGTCCCCTTTCTGTGCCATTTATTTAACTGGTTTTTCCCCACGGTTTAAGTAGAAGAACCTATTAGGAAAAAACAATTTCTTAGCTTTGGTTTATGCTGTAAGAGCTACCTTTGCACTCAGGGACCACATTCAACACCTTTTGCACCACTGTTCCATATTAAACACTTTATACTACACTGTGCTTTTAAAGTACGAATTTTTATACATATCTGGGACTATTTTGTTCTCCACTTACCACATTTAACCATTTTACCGTATTTAACGTTTTTGCTTCACCGTACCATATTCAACCCTTTTTGCTTCTCGAAACCACATTTAAAACATTTTTTAACTCTGTAGCATATTGAACAATTTTTGCTTGCCCCAACTGCATCATAATTTTAACCTTTTTGCACCACAGTGCTACATAATTGCTTTGCATCATAATTTTAACCTTTTTGCACCACAGTGCTACTAAAAGCATAAATTTAGAAAAAAACATTCTTATTTCATATTTAACTTACCCTCTCTCCCTGCATCCATATTTTTACCCACTGTACTAAATGTACGCTTTTTGACCCACTGTGCCATATTTAACCGTTTTGGGTCCACCGAATCAAATTTAACACCTTTTTGTCCTACTATATTTTGTCCACTATATTTAACCATTTTTGCCCCCACAGTACCATAGTTAACACATTTTTGCCCCACTGTTCCATAGTAAACGCTTTTTGCCCCACGCTTTTGTTCCACGTTACCATATTCAACTAATTGTGTCCCACTGTACTATAGTTAACCCTTTTTGCCCCACTGTGTCATAATAAATCACGTCTAACAGTTTTTGCCCCACTGTACCATATTTAACCCTCTTTGCTTCACTGTACAATATTTAAAACAGTTATGCCCCACTGTACTGTATAGTTATCCATTTTTGTCACACTGTACCATATTTAAAACTTTTTGCCCCACTGTATCATAGTAAATACATTTTTGCCCACTGTTTCATAGTTAACGCTTTTTGCCCCACGTTACCATGTACCATAGTTAACCCTTTTTGCCCCACTGTGTCATATTAAACGCTTTGTCTCACTGTACCATATTTAACAGTTTTTGCCCCACTGTACCATATTTAACCCTCTGTGCTCCACTGTACAATATTTAACACAGTTATGCCGCACTGTACCATATTTAACCCGTTTTTGTCCCACTGTATCATAGTAAATACATTTTTGCCCACTGTTCCATAGATAACGCTTTTTGCCCCGCTGTACCATTTTTAACCCATTTTGTCCCACTTTACCATATACATATAACTATTTTTACCCCACTGTACCATAGTTAACCCTCTTTGCAGAACTGTGCCCCATTCAACTCCTTATCTCACTGTACAAAATTTTTACCCCACTGTAGCATATTTAACAAATTTGTGTCTCACTGTACCGTAATTAAAATGTGTCTCCATGCTAGCATACATACTTAAACCTTTTTCCTCGACTGTAACATATTTAATCATATTTTCTCCACTCCACTGTTTAACCGTTTTTGGCCACAGTGCTCCTAAAACCATATAAACTATTCATATCTCATGTTTAAGTTCTAATTTTGGCAGATTGTTCCCTTTTTTCCCCATGCTCCATAATTAACCCCTCTTAAAGTTAGAGTTACTAAAAATCACTTCCAATCTCTAGTTTATGTTCCAAAAGTTACCTGGAACCATTGATCCATGTTTGACAATTTTAAGCCACTGTACTATATTTTACACTTTTTGCCCGACTGTGCCCCGAAAACTACGAATACAAAAAAAACTGAATACCCCGATAAATACATCACTCGCTTCAATTTTCACCATTCTAATTTTTGGCTTTAAATTTGGCGGTGGTACCATATTTATACCTTTCTGTCCCTAAATTTTTAATAAAAATCGCTCTTTGTTCTTGTTTACGTCCCAAGAGCTACTCTCACACCAAATTTCACGATTCTAGGTCTTGCCATTTGGACTTGGCTGTTGTACCACATTTTTCCCTTTTTACCCCACTGTGTACGTAAATGCTCGAATTTCGAAAAACCCTGTCAATTTCAGAGTCTACCTCATAAGGGCTACCCTCACACAAAATTTCACGATTCTAGCTCTTGCCATTTAGATTTGGCTGAGGTACCACATTTATCACCTTTTACCCCACTGTGTGCCTAAATGTTCGAATTTCGAAAAATCCTGCCAATTTCTGAGTCTACCTCCTAAGGGCTACCCTCATACCAAATTTCAAGATTCTAGCTCATTTCGTTTGATTTGGCGGTGGTACCATATTTATCCCTCTTTGGCCCATTTTGCGGCTAATAGTACGAATTTCGAAAAATCCCGCCATATTGCTCGTCTACGTCCCAAGGACTACCCTCCCACCAAATTTCATGATTCTAGCTTCAGCCGTTTGGCCTGGGCGATGATCAGTCAGTCAGTCAGTCAGTCAGCCAGTCACGCAACAATTTTATATATATATAGATAGTAAAAATTTCTATAATTGTTTACTTGGACATTCCTGTAAAATTTTTTGTGAGGGGACATAGAGGGGGACATCGATAATAATAGAGGGGACATATATAGATAACTAGCTGGACCCGGTCCACTTCGTTGCCCCAGACTTCAGATTTGCGATCCCGTTAATTTTTGGACTAATTACGTAGACTGCCACCAAATATATATGCACATAATTACATTGATCTCTCTAACAAATTGCTCAAGATATATCAAACACAAAATTTAATTGGCTTATATGGGCGGGGCCACTCCCATTTGTCCGACCCCGCCCATTTTTGGACCAAGCACGTAGACTGCCACCTAATATATATGCACAAAATTAGAGTAATCTCGCTAATAATTTGTGCGAGTTATGTCAATTTCAAAATTGGGTTTATATTGGCGGGGCCACGCCGATTGGTCCAATCCCGCCCATTTTTGCACCAACCAATTAGACTACCACCTAATACATATGCAAAAATTACAGCACTCTCGCTAACAAATTGTGCAAGATATGTCAATTTAAATCGTTGTTTATATATGGGCGGGGCCACGCCCATTCCGCCTATATTTGGACAAATCACGAACACTACCACCAGACACATGACACAAAATTACAGCAAATTACTCGCTAACAAATTGTGTAAGATATCTCAATTTCAAAATTTGGCTTATATGGGCGGGGCCACGCCCATTGGCCGATCCCGCCCATTTTTGGACCAATTTAGTAGACCACCACCTAATACATACGCACAACATTACAGCACTCTCGCTAAAAAATTGTGCAATATACATCAATTTAAAAATTTGGTTTATAAGGGCGGGGCCACGCCCATTGGTCCAATCCCGCCCATTTTTGGACCAATCACGAAGACTGCCACCAGATACAGTTGCACAAAATTACAGCTCTCTCGCTAACAAATTGTGCAAGATATCTCAAATTCAAAATTTGGCTTATATGGGCGGGGCCACGCCCATTGGTCCAATCCCGCCCATTTTTGGACCAATTAAGTACACTACCACCAATACGTATGTACAATATTACAGTACCCTCCCTAACAAATTGTGCAATATATGTCAATTTAAAAATTTGGTTTATAAGGGCGGGGCCACGCCCATTGGTCCTATCCCGCCCATTTTTGGACGAATCACGTAGACTGCCACCAGATACATATGTACAACATTACAGCACTCTAGTTAAAAAATTGTGCAAGATATCTCAATTTCAAAATTTGGCTTATATGGGCGGGGCCACGCCCATTCGTCTGATTCCGCCCATTTTTGGACCAATCACGTAGGTCGCCAACAGATATATTTACCCAAAATTACAGCTCTCTCACTAACAAATTGTGCAAGATATCTCAAATTCAAAACTTGGCTTATATGGGCGGGGCCACGCCCATTGGTCCGATTCCGTCCACTTTTGAACCAATCACGTAGAGTGCCACCAGATACATATGCACAAAATTACAGCTCTCTCGCTAACAAATTGTGTCAGATATCTCGATTTCAAAATGTGGCTTAAAGGGGCGGGGCCACGCCCATTAGTCCGACCCCGCCCATTTTTGGACCAATCACGTAGACTGCCTCCATATATATATATACAAATTTCAAGTTCTCTCACTAACAAATTGTGCAAGATATCTCAAATTCAAAATTTGGCTAATATGGGCGGGGCCACGCCCATTGGTCCGATCCCGCCCATTTTTTGACCAATCACGTAAGTCTCCAGCAGATATATATACACAAAATTACAGCTCTCTTGCTAACAAATTGTGCAAGATATCTCGATTTCAAAATTTAGCTTAATGGGGCGGGGCCACGCCCATTAGTCTGACCCCGCCCATTTTTGGACCAATCACGTAGACTGCCTCCAGATATATATATAAACAAAATTACAGTTCTCTCGCTAACAAATTGTGCAAGATATCTCAAATTCAAAATTTGGCTTATATGGGCGGGGCCACGCCCATTGGTCCGATCCCGCCCATTTTTTACCAATCACGTAGACTGTCACCAGATACATATGTACAAAATTGCAGCACTCTCACTGACAAATTGTGCAAGATATCTCAATTTTAAAATTTGTCTTATGTGGGCGGGGCCACGCCCACTTCATATATCGAAAATTCAAGTACCCTATTTTCACCACGCCCCACACATGTACATTCTGTGAAAATTTCAAGAAGATCGGTTCAGCCGTTTAGACGTCTATACGGTACAAACAAACCAACAAACCAACAAACAAACAAACCAACAAACAAACAAACAAACAAACACACATTCTTCTTTATATATATAGATAATGAACTATATGTGAGGGAATTTCGAAAAAAAAGTAAATAAAACTGCAGTTTTTATACCCTCACTTAAATATGTATAACACTTCGCAGGAGTGACTTAAGACACTAAGTATATTCGGTGGAAATACGTTTTAGGATATTTTAAGTTTCAGCAATGTCAGTCCATCTGTCTTTCTGACTGGTGCACCCGATAACTCTCAAAAGGAGTAACGGATTGACTTCAAATTTAATATGCGATAAAATGTTTTCTGTCAGGATTATTTTGTGAACATTTAGTGAAATATTGTTTCTCTAATAACTAATATACTACTTATCCGAATCTTCTGTAAATCCTCAATATGTACACTGCAAAAATATTGCGTATAAGCGCAGTATACAGTAAAACACTTACGATATAACATCGCATGCAGTTGTTTTATATTTGCAGTTGTTTTATATTTGGGTATATCCAATATTAGGCAACTGAGACACCCATTTACTTGTAACTTTGTCACTTTACTCCACTGAATTTTTGTGTATTTAAACAAGTAAGAATGTTCAGTCAGGTAAACCGACTTGCGAAGCCCCTCACCTTCAGTCCCCAAAGATATCCGTAAATTACTTTATTTTTTTGTTTTAATTAAATTGTTATTAATTAAAATTGCATTTAATAATTTTAAAGTGTGCAGTGGTATTAATGTTTTAAGCTGTTAATCCACCCATTTGGGTGGGAGGTACCAAAAGGGGCTGTACAAGAATGCGCATTTTTTTTACCGGAATGTAGGCGCTATAAAAACATTACCTGTACAATATTTCAAGTATTTTTATGCACTGGTATTCAAGTTATATATAGTCTGGTAAGTTTTGGTGCAAAATGGTCCATTTGTATGGGAGGTACCAAAAGGGGCGTGCTAATAGTGACCATTTTTTACCGGTTAAATTTCGATGCAAAATTGTCCATTTGTATGGAAGGTACCAAAAGGCTGCTATTAATCTAAACCTATATGTGGAAATTCAGATGATTTAGGCAGGTAGTATACAAGTTAATAGAAGATCAATATTTTATTACATATTTTAAATCTTTGTCGGTAGGTGCTAGAAGGAGTTGACCAATATGGCCCATCTTAGCCGGACATAGAAACAATATTACAACATACGAAATTTGAAGTCAATCGGTTACTCCTTTCGAGAGTTATCGTGCGCACCAGCCAGCAGACTGACAGTCAGACATACGGACAGACGGTCGGACATTGCTCAAATGACGTAAAATGACCCCAATCGAAATTCCATCACATCGAAGGAGTGCCCTAAATGCACTTTTGGTCATACGAGGTATGATCACTTTTGGTCATACGAGGTATGATCAATAGAAAAGGTGCATTTAGATTTTTTTTCGGGATACGTGTATGCGATTAGCGTGTTTAGTTTTTTATGTTGGCACACTTTTCACGAACATATGTTCTTAGTTGAGTTTGTTTGTGTTTAGTTTGTTTGTTTGTGAAAGACATAACAGTTAGACGTGTTTTGCTTGTTCGGCGATTTGCTGCGGAAAAAATGGATTAACGAATTTGCATAAAATTTGGTGTAAAAAATGGAATTACGTGCTCGAAAGCACTTGAAATGTTGAGAGTGGCATATGGTGATTGTAGTACTCGTAGTACTCTGAGTCTGAAAAATGTTTACAAGCTTTTTAAATACGGTCGAAAGGACGAAGCTCGTCCTGGAAAATCTATCACATCAGCAACTGATGAAAATGTTCAGAAAGAAAAGAAAATTGTTAAGGAGAATCGCCATATAAGTATCAGAGAAGTTGCAGAGGATGTCGGTAATTCGGTTTGCGTGAAACCTGTGGCAGCGAAGTTGGTTCCTAATTTTTTGGCCGAAAAGAACACCGTAGTCATGCATCAACCACGGTATTCACTACATTTGGCCCCTGCTACCTTTTCCTGTTTCCTAAATTGAAAAAAAAACCATTAAAGGACGGCGTTTTGCGATTATTGATAAGATAAAAACCGAATCGCTGAACAAGCAAAACACTTCTAATTGTTATGTCTCTCACAAACAAACTAAACTTAGCACAAACAAACTCAACTAAGAAAATACCCTTGATACATAGCAATTTGGTTTCCCTGGTTTGGTCCTTTATAAATGCTGTGCGTCTTTGGAATTCACTTACACATAATGTCCAATTATTTTGCAATGCTAAAAAGCTTACAACCGAGATTATAAAAATGTTTTGCTAATTCCTTGTTTAAACTTTAAATTTTAATTGATGTTCCTTTATCTTTACACCCCACTGTACTGTGACGAGGGTATATATCATTTGCTACGGACAAAATCGAAAAAGTGACCTAACACCCCAAATATGTTCTGCGGGAATCCGTTTTGAGCCATTTTAAGTCATTTCAGCAATGTCCGTTCGTCTGTCTGGCTGGAGCGCACTATAACTCTCGAAAGGAGTAACGGATTGACTTCAAATTTGGTATGGGATAATATTTTTTCCAATATCCACTCCTTCTAAGGGTTTTACAACCAGAGGTGTTATTGTGAATCACCCGGTATTTCGGTGGCTGTCACTTTTGAAGCTTTTATTCTTTGACATTTGACAAGAAGAAACTACGCCATTACTAAAAGTGGAACGATACACGATTCAACAACGCATTGAAATTATTACAATTCGAAAAATCGAAAATCATGGAAAAATCATCTTGGCTGATGAGATCCATTTCCACCTAGGTGGCTACGTTAACAAGCAAAATTGTCGCATCTGGGCTCGGAAAACCCAAGAGTTATTGTTGAGAAGCCTCTCCATCCTCAAAGTGTGATTGTTTGGTGCGGTTTATGGTCCGGCGGGGTCATTGGACCTTACTTTTTCGAAAATGAGGTTGGATCAACAGACGGCGCTACGTGCCACACAAGCAACGAGACCATTGCTCTGTTACGGGAAAAGTTTTCGGACCGTGTTATCTCTCGAAGAGGTGATCACAATTGGCCATCGAGATCTTGTGATTTAACACCTTGCGACTTCTTCCTTTGGGGCCACGTGAAAGATAAGGTCTACGCCAACAGCCCAGCGTCGATTCAAGACCTCAAAGATAGAATTCATGAGGATATCGAGGACATAGAGCAGCCACTTTGCGATTTGGTTATGGAAAATTTCATGAAAAGGATATGGTCCTGTAAGCGTGGTCGTGGTGGCCATTTGGCTGATGTTGTTCTTCATTATTAACGGCATACCTTCCTCTTTATTATGCAATAAACATCCGATCATTTATCTCAAGAAATGGCATAGGATTCGTAGATACCCAAAAGAAAGGTGCAATCAAAAGCCAATGTACATATATAATGAAATAAAAAAAGTGGCGGTAATATTGCGAAAGAAGCCCTTGAATGGAACCCACAAGGTAGCCGGAAGGAAGAGGCAAACCCGCTCAAACAGTGGGACAGCAAGTTTAAGACGAACTAAGGAAGACTTATATAATGAGGAATGAAAAAAATTGGTAGAATTAAGAAGTGATTGGATAATGTTGTTGTGGTCCTATGTTCCACTTAGGAACTTGGTTATTAATAATAATACTAAACATTATTTGTTTTATTAAAATAATTATTTTAATTTTTGATTTTACGATTTAAGTCATTCTGTCATTTGTCTACATAATTAATGGGTCATTGTTGCCACCACATGTCTAAACAAACACATAATTAGGTATTACATTTTCTGTGTTATGTTTGTATGACCAACTGCGCATGGAACAGCTAATGTAATTTGTTTTCACCAATATTTACTTTTAATTACAAATGCATTATATTTTGATATCATACGAATCCATTTTTTTCGTATTTGGATACTGTAATAAACTACTAATGTTCACGATTAATTAGGTAGAAAAGAGGAAAAATGTGGTCAGTTTTAATGAGATGGAATTATATATTCTAAACACATATAATTGTATATAATTAATTAATCAATAGTTGTGGTATTAATTAATGGGTGGCTTGATGTATATGTACATAATGATTGAAAAATTCTGGAGACGGTGTGAGATCACAGGCCAACCCTTTAACATGAACATGTTAAAACCAGTAAGGAAAGGCTAAAGTCGGGCGGGGCCGACTATATAATACCCTACACCACTATCGTAATATTGAATAACTCTGAAATATAAATTTTGTAATTAATGTATGAATTGTTTACATAAATTTACTTTTGGGACATTTTATACTTACATAAATATTACCCTGTACGACAGTGTGGTGTAGGGTATAAAAACGATTGGATGTAAAATACAGCTTCTACAGGACTAAATAGCCAAATCGGATGAAACATATATATGGAAGCTATAGCTAAATCTTAACCGATTTTCTTCAAATTCGGCAATGTTAGTCCATGGATCAAGAAACTCTACCATTCTAAATATCAAAACGATTGGATGTAAACTACAGCATCTATCGGACTAAAGTGTCAAATCGGACGAAAGATATATATTTGAGCTATAGCTAAATCTTAAACGATTTTCTTCAAATTCGGTAGTGTTGGTTCATGGATCAAGAAACTCTACCATTCTAAATTTCAAAATGATTGGATGTAAAATACAGCTTCTACAGGACTAAAGAGCAAAATCGGACGAAACATATATATGGGAGCTATAGCTAAATCTTAACCGATTTTCTTCAAATTCGGCAATGTTGGTTCATGGATCAAGAAACTCCACCATTCTAAATTTCAAAACTATTGGATGTAAAATACAGCTTCTATAGGCCTAAAGGGCCAAATCGGACAAAAGATATATATGGGAGCTATATCTAAATCTGAAACGATTTCAACCAAATTCAATAGGGATCTTAACAGCTGCGAAATACTCTAAACTGCAAAATTTCAGAACTATCGGAGTGAAATTGCGACCTGTAGTCGACGAACAACTTTACATGGACAGACGGACGGACGGACAGACATGGTTAAATCGACTCAGCTAGTGATTCTGAGTCGATCGGTATACTTTAAGGTGGGTCTAGCTGTGTTATTTTCAGGTGTTACAAACAGCTGCCGTGAAACAAACTTATAATACCCTGTACCCCAGTGTGGTGTAAGAACGTTGAAAAAAATTTAATTCATTGTTAATCTTTAATCCTTTGTATTGGAGCTACAAAATAGGGCGGAGCCACTTCGACACTTTCTCTCAACGTGATATGAAGACAGTTAAACTATTACTATAATTATAGAGGATTCTGACAAGATGTATAGAAGTTATTAGAGAATCAATATTTCAATAAAATTTAACTGTTTCTGAGGGAGGTGCTAAAAAGAGGGGACCAACATGGCCCATCTTCGAACTTACCCTGAGATAGAAAAAAATTGCTCCTTTCCTTTCGAGAGTTATCGGGCGCACCGGACGGACAGATAGGCAGAAGTAAATTGCTCAAATTACCTAAAATGTCCTAAAACGGATTTCTGTCAAACATACTTAGGATCTTAGAGTCACTCCTTCGATGTGTTGCACATTTAACCATTTTACTAATGCTATATAACCTCCTCCACAAAAGTCAGGGTATAAAAATGGAGAAATGTAGATCATGATAATTTTCTACTAATAGTTTCTTCTTTGCCCTCAACTATAGACACGTAACATCTTTTTTTTTCATAGTACAATTACGAATCTTTAAATTCAACATTTTGGTGCAAATGAGTAGTGTTAATATCCCATCACATTTCATCTGTTGTGGTGTTGCAGGACTTAATGGTGAAGAGAGACTCTCACACAAAGCAGGCACACATACACAAGAATACCAGGAGCAACCCACAGAGAACAAGGGACACAATAGAAAATTAAGCCAAAAGCAATTTGGAGAAATGTTCACAACACATTCTCGTATGACAGTTTTAAACTTGTTGTGTATTAACACATATATGTATACATAGATGCTGGTACTACTCACACCAACACTCGTACACTCACACCAAAACCTACAAGCACTGCTATTCCCTAAGACCCATTAAAACAATGGCAGGACGAACAGTGGTTTGAAAAAATGCAAGAGTGGGAATAATTAATTATGTTACAAAAGTACTTAATAGGTAAATAGGATATTACATTTTGCCGGGCCAAATTTTCCCAGAAGAAAAGAAAATAATTTAGGAAAAATCTTTGTGGATTAATTAAAAATAATATCAAATAAAAAGTTCAGTCGGTTAAACCGACTTATGAATCCCCTCACCTTGAGTCCCAAAAAATAATAGTAAATTTATTATTTTTTTGTTTTAATTAAATTATTATCAATTTAAATTGCATTTAATAACTTTAAAGCATGTACTGGTATTAAAGTTAAAAGCTGTTAACTTTTGGTACAAAAAGGTCCATTTGTGTGGGAGGTACCAAAAGTGGCGTGTCAATAACGCCCATTTTACTATGAACTCTAGGTACTATAATAGCATTACACTGTACAAAATTTCAAGTATTTGTATGCACTGGTATTAAAGTTATATGCTGGTAACTTTTGGTACAAAATTGTCCATTTGAGTGGCAAGTACCAAAAGGAGCGTGGCAATAATACCCACTGTATTTTAGGTACTATTAAACCGTTACACTGTACAAAATTTCAAGTCTTTATATGCACTGGTATTAAAGTTATAACCTGGTAACTTTTGCTTCAAAATTGTCCATTTGTGTGGGAGGTACCAAAAGGAGCGTGGTAACTTCGCCAATTTTTCTCAGGTCATAGTGACTAATAAACTAATACTATGTGTAGAATTTCAGAGTATTCAAATAAGTAGTATATAAGTTATTAAATAACATAGTGCGACAAAATAAACTCAAGTTAAGAAGCAAATGACGCGATACTATTTTTCCTGTAGGTCTTGTCGATTTCTTGCCTTTTTTCACTTGAACGTCTACAACTTTGATAATTATAAACCGAAAAAAGAATTTGGAAAGAAGAGAATTAGACCTTTCGAACGATGTATATTTTGTTTATTTAAAGCTGTAGCAATATAGGTTTATTTGTCCTACACACACATTTTTTTCATATTTGTCCGTCATTTTCTAGTTTGGGCAATCTTTTTACTAATTATATTGTTATACAAGGTATACAAGGAGATGAGATACTGATCGATATAGATTCACTTCCTGAGTTTATTTAGCTATGTCCGTTCGTCTGTACATGTATTCTTGTAATCAAACTACAGGTCGCAAGTATTGTCTGATCACGGTCAAATTTGGCACGTATATGTTGTTTGGTCTAAGAATGAACCCTATTGAACGTGGTGACAATTGGTTTCTATTTAGATATAGGCTTCATATATATCTTCCTCCCAATGAGGCATCAAAACGCTGAAATTCGATGACAAATTCGTGTGAAATTCGGCTCAGATTTAGATATATGTATATGTTCTATATGTTCCTCCCGATGTGGCATGTGACATCAAAGCGCTATATAAATTGTATTACACTTCCGATCATTATGAATCTTAGCAAAGACAAGCAAGAAAGTTCAGTCGGGTAAACAGACTTACGAATCCCATCATCTGCAGTGCCAAAAAAATGTTTGTAAATTTATATATTTTTTTGTGTTAACTATATTTTTATCAATGTAAAATGCAGTTAATATCTCCAAAGTGTGCTCTGGTGTTAATGGTCCATTTGAGCGGGAGGTACCAAACGGGGCGTGCTAATAACGCCCAATTTTCTCTGAACTCTAGGTAATATAAGCATTACACTGTACAAAATTTTAAGTATTTGTATAGACTGATATTAAAGGTAAAGGGTTTCCAATATTTTAGCTCTCGTTAAGAGCTATCTTTTTGCCATTGACCGGTTCCCGATCCGACGTACCGTTAAGCAGCTAGAGATAAAATAAACTTTCCGTTCACATTTGAAAATGATGCTAAGTCAATCTATTTTTAATCAAAAAAAAACACTTTCCAGTCGAACTACGACCTTGACCCCCATGAGCAACATTTTAGCTCTCGTTAAGAGCTATCTTTTTGCCATTAACCGATTGTGGCTACGTGCTACACAGCAAACGAAACAATTGAATTGTTGCGAGAAAAGTTTAGAGATTCGATTATTTCATGAAATTGTGATATTGAATAGCCCCCAAGAAGTTGTGATGTAACACCATTAGACTATTTCTTGTGGGGTTATTTGAAGTCATTGGTCCTTCGAAATAAACCAGACTCTCTTCAAGCTTAACAAGTCAATGTTGAACGTGCCATTCATGACATACAACTTGTTGTAGTGGAAAAAGTGCTCAAAAATTGGGTTAATCGAATTCGTTCCTGCCGAAAAAGTCGTGCAGGCCATTTGAATGACGTTTTATTTAGAATTTAATTGTATCGATTGTACTTCACAATAAATAAAAAACTTAAATTTCCTTAACAATAAGTGTTTTTTTCAAAGAAATCATATCACTCTTATTGGAATACCCGTATTCATGTATATTCATATTAAGGCTTCACACGGAAAACAGTTTGGTTGCCTAAACCGAATTATTTACCAACCGAATTTTGGTAGTTCTGTCTACTATCATGCGATTCCATCAGGACAACCAACATTTTGGTTGTGGTATACTTCTGCTTCCATGTTGACAACAATCATATTTTGTTGCGCCACCTACGAAAATGGTAGATAAAACAACTTTTGTATGTTCCCACAACCAACTGTTTTTAAAATTGGTTGTTCTGACAATGTGTCAGTCATATGCTACGGACAAATAATTAATTTTATTTTATTTATTGAACAAAAAAACAACAATTCATAAAAAAATTAAAAAAATATTTTTTGCTTGTCGTGTATCAACAAAGAAACAGCAACCAAGCTTTCGGTTGTATTTCACAAAATATATTTTATAATTCTAAATTTGGGAAATAATTGGGACAACCAAAAAACGATTACTTATTAATAGTTTTTTCTGTTATAGTAACCAATTATTCGTTGCAATAATTACCTTTGATCTATTGATACAATTTCTGTTGTCAAGAATAAAACATTCGTTGTCACTACGAAATATCGATCATATGGTACTATATATATATCATATGGTACTATATTTAAAAGTAGTTACCACAACTAACCGATTGTCAATGAAAAAACAATCTTAAATCAATTGATACAACCATCGATTTAGTTGCATGCATTTTCATTTGATTGTATCCATGTTATTATTGTTGTTCTAACTATTTATATACAAATACAAGCGGCACACGGAGTATGCAATAAACTTGTTGTTGCTAGTGATATTTATAACCTACACCACACTGTGGTACAGGGTATTATGACTTTGTGCATTTGTTTGTAACACCCAAAAGGAGAAGAGATAGACCCATTGTTTATTATACCGATCGACTTGTAATCACTTTCTGAGTCGATTTTGCTATGTCCGTCTGTCCGTCCGTCTGTCTGTCTGTCCGTCTGTCTGTCTGTAGATGTATTCTTGTAATCAAAGTACAGGTCGCAATTATGGTCCGATCTCGACGAAACTTTGCACATATCTTTTTTAGGCCCAAGGACGATCCCTATTGAATTTGGTTAAAATCGGTTCTGATTTACATATAGCTCCCATATATATGTACCTCCGATTTGGCATATATGCACTGTATAAGCAACATTTTGTAACCGATTTGTACAAAAATTGACAGAGAGTAGTCTCGTGATACACTTAGATACAATACAAAATTTGGGGGAAATCGGTTCAGATTTAGATATAGCCCCCATATATATGTTGCACCCGATTTGACATGTAAGCTCTGTAGAAACTGTATTTTATATCCAATCAGTACGAAATTCGGCAGAAAGAGGTATCTTATTACATGAAGGAATACTGTCAAATTCGGAGAAAATCGGTTCAGATTTAGATATAGCCCCCATATATATGTTACCCCCGATTTGAAATTCAATAGCTGTAGAAACTGTATTTTATAGCCGATCACAGCGAAATTCGGCAGAAAGAGGTTTCTTATTACACGAAGGAATACTGCCAAATTTGGAGAAAATCGGTTCAGATTTAGATATAGCCCTCATACAGGGTCTCCCATATTCGACGGACCCATCTGGCAACGCCATAACTTTTGACAGAGATGTCAGATCGCTTAATGACATACCGCGTTTGAAGCGTCAGTCCAAGCAGATTTTTACCATGGAACAATACACGCGAAATAGTTGAAATTTACATTCAACAGAAGAAGTCAATTGTTAAAACTCAACGTGCTTTTAAAATATTAAAAAATGTGAGAAGTGCGCCTTCTAAGAACACCATTAAGCGTTTACACGAAAAATTTTCGACTGGTGAGGCTCTTTCTAATCCGAAGAGGCCAAATAAAAGTCGACCAAGTCGATCGGCCGAGAATATCGCTGCCGTACGAGCCAGTGTTGAGAGGTCCCCAAGAACATCCCAAAAACGCCGTTCTCAGCAGTTGGGCATGGCTCGGTCCACTTTACAACGGATTATTCGCGTTGATTTGCATTTGTTCCCGTACAAAATTCAATTGACGCAAAGATTGTTGCCTGCGGACAAGCCTCGTCGATTGGAATGGGCCCAAAAAAAACATGGGTCCGTCGAATATGGGCAACCCTGTATATATGTTAGCACCGATTTGACATTCAAGCGCTGTAGAGACTGTATTTTATATCCGATCATTACGAAATTCGACAGAAAGAGGTTTCTATTTTACATGAATGAGTATTCAGGGAAAATCGATTCAAATTTATATATAAGCTCCATATATATGTTCCTCCTGATTTGGTTACAAAGCGCTATAGAAGTTGTACTTTACTTCCGATCATTACAAAATTCTCCAGAAAGATGTTTCTCAATTTAGGAACGAATATTGCTTAATTTAGCGATTATCGGTTCAGAATTAGATATATCCACATATATATGTTCTTACCCATTTACCAATTATTCTAAATTATTATCGCAATAGGGTATTATATAGTCGGCCCCTCCCGACTTTCTGCCTTTCCTTACTGGTTTTAAATTGTTACTATCGAACTCTAACCAATTATTTTCCTGGGTGTGTGCTTAAATACATTGTCCGAAAAAATTTTCATCATTGGTCCACTTGTAAAAATTTCAATATATAAATCTTTATTTCCCTCCAATTGGTCTGAAATATGAAAGTCTGAGCTTTATCTTATTCATTTCCACAAAAATTCCATGCACCAATAAAAGTGTTTTTATTTGTTCTCCGTTTTGATATAGTTGCCACACAAAGATCCTCCCTTATTTTAATATTTCTTGTTTCCTAATGAAGAAATTGTTTCTGTTGTATAGTTGACAGAAAGGTAAAGTTTTTGCAAAAAAATCAGATTTTTAAAATTTCTTAAAACAATGTGCACTGGCACTCCGAAAAAAGAACTTTGAATTAAGATATATTCAAACATATTTGTCGGTATGTAAATATAATATATTTTCACAAAAAAATATTTTATTAACATATTGCTGCCAACCATATTTTATTGTACCTTTTTATTTTACATCTGACAAACATATGTTGAGCCTTTTAATTCTCACCCACTGTGCAGTTCAGTTCATCTATTCATACACTTATGCACACATGAACACAAACCTTCACACATCATTTTACTAGTACTACTACTAATGAAGAAATTGTTTCTGTTGTATAGTTGACAGAAAGGTAAAGTTTTTGCAAAAAAATCAGATTTTTAAAATTTCTTAAAACAATGTGCACTGGCACTCCGAAAAAAGAACTTTGAATTAAGATATATTCAAACATATTTGTCGGTATGTAAATATAATATATTTTCACAAAAAAATATTTTATTAACATATTGCTGCCAACCATATTTTATTGTACCTTTTTATTTTACATCTGACAAACATATGTTGAGCCTTTTAATTCTCACCCACTGTGCAGTTCAGTTCATCTATTCATACACTTATGCACACATGAACACAAACCTTCACACATCATTTTACTAGTACTACTACTACAGATGGTTGGGACAACCAACATCTCACAATACATATGTAGCGTATAGTGTTTCCCACTCGAATATTTGACATTCAGAGGAGAGAACACGTTTCTAAAATGTTATTAAAAACCATTGGGGAAACCCACCGCCACCACTCGATTCCCAGAGGACGACGCTAAGCGTTGATGTAGCCACTACCGCTACTACAACTGCTCCACTATAGCAAACCAACAGCAGCAACAACAACAACGACAACATCAACAACTATCCGACCACAAAGTAAACGGGAACTGTTAGTGGCAAATGTACAAAGAGCTGAATTAAAGCGACACTTAAAGCGCTTTATGTCCGACAACATCAGCATCAACACCAACATGAACAAAAACTCAGCAAATAAGTGAGAACTTATTTGCAATGGAAGTGGGGTGGGAGTGGGGGAAATTGCTTCCTGGACACGTAGTTATAATTTTGTTTCAAAGGACATTAAAGCCTCCTTCCGCAGCATAGGAAGCAGAGGAAGGACATACGGACGGTGCCGCAGCGGCTCAATAAGGAAGTTAATAAATGAAAAGACTTCTTAAAGTCTTTTAATATAGAGCATTTCACTGGAAGGAAGCAGCAATTTGTTGGAACTCGGGGTCCAAGTTTAAGACATGACAAAATTGCTTGAAAATTTACTATATCCTCGTTATACTTAACGAATGACAGGGCAGCAGCAGGTGCAGGTTATGTCAGGCAGGATTTCTGCTAACTGTAGTGGGATTTTTTTTATTGCGGTAGTAAGCGGAAGTTGCTTCAAACAAATGAAGTGGATAGGCGAGAGTATTAAAATGACTACTGCTTAAAGCTCGTTCGGACATTAGCAAGTGTAGTTTTTATTTATTTTTCCACCTTTGTTCGTCTTTATAGCCCTGACCTTAAAAATACAATTTTGATTATAATGAATATGGTCCTTGGATTATGAAGAATATGGTTTTATACGGCCGTCCAGTGTTCTCGAGCAAAATAAAAACTGCGAGAAACAAAACAATGATTATTTACATTGTAACAAGAAATAACAAATAAAAGCGTTAAGTTCGGCCATGCCGAATCTTATATACCCTCCACCATGGATAGCATGTGACCTCACAAAACTCAAACTTAATTAAACGTAGGAATCACAACAAGTTAGATGCTATATATGGGAGCTATATCTAAATATGGACCGATATGGTCCATTTGCAATCCCAAACAACCTGCAACTATAAGAAGTATTTATACCAAATTTAATCAACCTAGCTCTATTATTGCGGACTGTAGCGTAATTACCACAGACGGACGGACGACGGACAGACGGACATGGCTAAATCGTCTTAGAATTTTACGACAATTAAAAATATATATACTTTATGGGGTCTCAGATCAATATTTAGAGGTGTTACAAACGGAGCGACAAAATGAATATACCCCCCATCCTATGGAGGAGGGTATAAAAAGGTGCAAAAAACGAAAATTTTTTAATTGCTGATAGATAGATAAATAAATCTACGGAATTCAAAGTGGAATTACAAAAAAAAGATTTGTTTATTTATTTGCAACATCTAAAAGGGGTATGTTCATTTTGACACTTAGTAAATCTTCTAAATATTGATTGCAAGTATATATATTCTTAAATAAAATCCAGTAAGGAAAGGCTAAAGTCGGGCGATGCCGACTGTATGATACCCTACACCACTATAGTAAGATTGGATAACAATGAAATATCCAATGTTTACTTCAACTAAAATCTGTTTATACAATTTACATTTGATATGTGTCATCTGCCTCTGTAGCCAAATCAGACGAAACATATATATAACAAAATTTGAACCGATTGCCGATGGAATTCGGCAATGTTGATCCATAGATAAATAAGCTCTACCATGCTAAATTGCAAAACAATTGGTTGAAAAATAACGTTTCTATAGGGCTAATGGGCCAAATCGGACGAAATACATATATGGGGGCTATAGCAAAATCTGAACCGATTTTCTTCAAATTGAGCAATGTTGACCCAGAAACTTTACCGTGCTAAATTTCAAAACAATTGGATGTAAAATGCAGCTTCTATAGGCCTAAAGAGCCAAAACGGACAAAACATATGTATACAGGGTGGCTGATATGTAATGCAACAAAGAAAAGCGCTATTTTTTTTTAATTTTTTTTTTTTTAAATTTTATTGTTCAAAAGCAAAAAATTTCGGAAATAACATGAAATTTTAGAAACAGTGTAGATTTGTTCGAATTGGCCACCTTTGGCACGAATTATGGCCTTCAAACGGCTGACAAAGCCATCACACGCTGCACGAAAGTGGCTCTGCGGTATTTTGGCCCATTCCCGGCGAAGCGCCGTCTTGAGATGATCGATACTTTGGTATTTTTTAGTGCGAACCTTACTCTCTAAAATGCCCCAGGCGCAAAAGTCCAACGGATTGAGATCCGGAGATCTTGGTGGCCATTGTGCGGTAGAAATGAAGCGAGGAACCTCCTTTTTAAGCCATTCTTGGTTGACGCGTGCTGAGTGCGATGGTGCTGAGTCCTGTTGGAATGTCCATGGTCTGCGGCCGAAATGTTTGTCTGCCCAGGGCTTCAATACTGTCTTTAGGACATTTGCCCGATAATATTCGGCATTTATTTTGACCCCATGGTCGATGAATACGAGCGGGGAGCGACCATCGGCCGTTACGGCGGCCCACACCATTACCATCGGCGGCGCTTGAATTCTGGTGGCCAATCGAAGGTGTAAATTTTCAGCTGACCTCTTTGGCAAGTAAACTCGATCATTTTGTTTGTTCACAAACTGCTCAATTTCGAATGACTTCTCATCGGAGAATACCAAATTCGGTAACTGGCCACTTGAGTGCAAGCGAAGGAACTCCTTGGCTCTTTCCAGTCTAACTTTTTTTGTGCATCGGTGAGCTCTTGCACTTTTTGGAACTTCAATGGCATTAGTCCAAGCTCATTTTTTAATATGTGTTGTATCCGTTATCGCGATATGTTCAGCTCACGAGCAATTTTTCTACCACTGCGTCGTGGATTTCGATCAAATCTGGTTTTCACTTTTCGGATCATTTCTGGTGTTGTTACCGTTTTTTTTCGTCCACTTTTTGGACGCGATGCAACGCTGCCAGTATCACGGTAACGAGCAATGGTACGAGAAACAAAAGATTTATTCACATTTAAATGCTGGAGGGCTCAAACGATAGCCACTTGTGTTTTTCCACCCAAATATAAAGCAATCACACTATCACGCTTGAATTCCATCACGAATAACTTTTTTCTGAATGCAATAGATCAAAATGCTTTTGTAAGCTTGTAGACAATAAAATGAACTGTCACTGAAATAAATCTGTCAGCTATCAGACTAGCGGTTTAGAAATGATAGCAACCTGAAGTTGGTTGCAATACATATCAGCCACCCTGTATATGGCAGCTATATCTAAATCTGAACCGATTTTTAACATTTTCAATATGGATTGTCCTTGGGAGTGAAGGCCAGATTTCATTGAAATCCACGCCGCCGTGGTAGAAAAATTGCGATCGCGATATGTTCAGCTCACGAGGCTGAACATATCGCGAGAACGGATACAACACATATTAAAAAATGAGCTTGGACTAAAGCCATTGAAGTTCCAAAAAGTGCAAGAGCTCACCGATGCACAAAAAAAAGTTAGACTGGAAAGAGCCAAGGAGTTGCTTCGCTTGCACGAAAGTGGCCAGTTACCGAATTTGGTTTTCTCCGATGAGAAGCCATTCCAAATTGAGCAGTTTGTGAACAAACAAAATGATCGGGTTTATTTGCCAAAGAGGTCAGCTGAAAAGTTACACCTTCGATTCGACTCCTCCCCGCTCGTATTCATCGACCATGGGGTCAAAATAAATGCCGAATATTATCCGGTAAATGTCCTAAAGACAGTATTGAAGCCCTGGGCAGACAAACATTTCGGCCGCAGACCATGGACATTCCAACAGGACTCAGCACCATCGCACTCAGCACGCGTCAACCAAGAATGGCTTAAAAAGGAGGTTCCTCACTTCATTTCTACCGCACAATGGCCACCAAGATCTCCGGATCTCAATCCGTTGGACTTTTGCGCCTGGGGCATTTTAGAGAGTAAGGTTCGCACTAAAAAATACCAAAGTATCGATCATCTCAAGACGGCGCTTCGCCGGGAATGGGCCAAAATACCGCAGAGCCATTCTCGTGCAGCATGTGATGGCTTTGTCGGCCGTTTGAAGGCCATAATTCGTGCCAAAGGTGGCCAATTCGAACAAATCTAAACTGTTTCTAAAATTTTATGTTATTTCCGACATTTTTTGCTTTTGAACAATAAAATTTAAAAAAAAATATAGCGCTTTACTTTGTTGCATTACATATCAGCCACCCTGTAAATAATACCTAAATTTGTGCTTGCATATACTAACGGCAATGCTTCTTAAGAATGTATGTAGCGTTTACTCTAAAAATGCAAAATTTTGGAGATATTTAGATTTTTGTTGAATTCCGGACAGAACGAAATTCATATAGAAAAGGGGTTATTAAAATATGTATGTCTTTTAATGTCAATGTTATACAATATTTATCAAATTTTTTTACGTAGAAAGATCGACAAGGTCTGAAGCAAGAATTTCATGCTAAGATTGTTAAATTTTTTTATATACATAATGCGTAAATGTGGCGCAGAAACTTTGAGTACATTGCTAAAAAAAACAAGTAAGAAAGTTCAGTCGGTTAAACCGACTTATGAATCCCCTCACCTTGAGTCCAAAAAATATTAGTAAATTTATTTATTTCGTTGTTTTATTAAATTATAATCAATTTAAATCGCATTTAATAACTGCAAAACCCGTTGTTGTGAATAAATTGCATCAAAGGCGGCGAAAATTATGGCGGTTCCAAATTAAAATTTAAAAAAAATTTTATAAAATGCTATTTTCAGCGGAATTCGGAAAACTAAAATTATAATCATAGAACATTTGCATTTCTATCAGCCTATGACAAAATATTCGCAGTAGCTTCATTATTCGGATAAATATAGCGAATTCAAAAAATCGACCAGGTAAAATTTTCATACGAACATTATTTTTGTGGAAATATAATTTTTGCAATGTCATAATTTGCAAAATCATCACAATAAAATGACGGCCCTCCGATTTCGGAATAGAGCGTTAAAAATCCTTTTATTTCATATACATTTCCGCCATATCTGTACCCCGCACTGGGTGTGCCTTGACGACCAATGCTGAGACAAAAGTGTCACGTTCTTCGCGTACAAGACTTCAATCTTCAAATAAGTATCCATGATTGTTAAGTGCACCACAACAGTACGCCCGAAGAACATAGAAATGAATTTTAGACGTTTATACTATTAAAAATGCCAAGGACAAAATTTGCAAAAATTGAAAAAAGTGAATAAAATTTCAGCGATTCATTATTTTGTTACGGCCCTCTGATTTTTGGATTCAATATGTCAAAAGCCATCTGGGATAATTAATTCAGCTCAACCTATACATAACTATCGATGTGCTCCGCGAAATACACTACCAAAAAAAAATTCACGCAAGTTTAACAAAGGTTTGGGAAGCTATAGCGGTGGTTCCATTAAGAGCACATCAATGACACCTATATAGATTTATAGGTATTTCAAGCCGCCATAACTGCTTCTTGGGTGTTATTTCATTACATCAAAAACAAAAAACACTTGAAATCGCATTTCAAAAAGTTATGAGCTATAATTTTTTGCGGAAAGATCTCACTTGAGCAGTGCTCACGAAAAATTCTTCCTCCATGTGTCCCTCGTGTTTTTGTAACTGACCAGTAACTTCAGAATAAATAGTTTGGCCACAACTTATAAAAGAATGGATACAGATATGAACATTTCTAGGACTTTTTTCACAATTTTGAAATGTATCGGGTTCGTCAATAAGAGCGCTACAAAAGTTTTTTTTTAAATAAAACAAAAACCTTTTTTGGATATCAATGAAATTCTTTATTCCTGTGAAAGTACGTTCGATGCCATTACGTATGGAACTCGATTTCTTTTGCATGGCCACCACGGGCACGCTTGCAGAAGTCCAGATGCTTAAACCAATTTTCGACGGTTTTCAAGCATAAATCGGCCGATACTGCTGCAATTTCACGTTCGGTACGAAGTTCATCAATCGTCGCTGGCTTGTTGGCATAGACCATAGCCAACACAGGAAATAGTCTAGCCCCACAGGAAATAGTCTAACGGCGTCAAATCGCACGACCGAGGCGGCCAATCGACTGGACCATTTCGTGAGATAACACGTTCTCCAAACTTGGTTTCCAATAAATTGATTGTGGCATTCGCTGTGTGGCTTGTGGCGCCGTCCTGTTGGAACCACATGTCCTCCAAGTCCATATCATCCAATTGGGGCCAAAAATATTCGGTTATCATTGAACGGTAGCGATTCCCATTCACAGTAAAGTGCCGGTCTTGATAATCACGGAAGAAGTACGGCGCAATGACGCCGCCGGCCCATAAACCGCGCCAAACCGTAATTTTTTCGGGATGCAATGATGACTCATGGAGTACGTGTGGATTGCTGTCTAACCAATAACGCATATTTTGTTTATTGACGAAGCCATTCAGCCAGAAATGAGCGCGAAAAATCGCTGAAGATGATTTTTCGCGCTCTTAACGTTGAGGCTTATTGACTCCGAATTTCGGTAGTAAATTTTAATAATTTCGGCTCGTTGTTGGCTCGTATATCTTTCCATCATGAAATGGCAAACCTTACTGAAGAGAAATGTCAAAAGAGCGGCACAAAATATGGCGTCGTTTGCTGTCCCTGTCGGTCTACTTTTGTAGCGTCCCTGTTGAAAAACCCTTTATATGCATATAGCTTCTAATGTTTTTTAGTTAATAACAATCTTTTTTGGGAAGACACTTTTATGTTTTGTGGTTTATCTAATTCCATCAACTTATGCACCGAAATCTGTACACAAAGCGAGAAAAGGGTAAAACAACATACATTACCCCTGTGTTTTTTGTAATATTTTGAATTAAGAAACGTAATGTTGCTTAAAACATGCTAATTTGACTTAGAATAATTTTAAATTAAGGTATCGATGTATTGGAAAAGGTCCCATGACTAGTCCCATTTCATCATTTTCATTTTATCATTGAAATGGATTCAAATAAAAAAAATAGAAATATAACAAATTACTCAATTGAGTTTTATAAAGCTTTGGATAATAATATGTTCTTTCATTTCGCAGTAAACCAGTCCAGGAATTCCCGGAATCCTGGGCAATTTTCTCACACATTCCCGATAAATTTCCATCCACTTCTCAATTAACATATTATATTTGCCTGGCACTATACTTCAACGAAACGTTACTTTAATTCCATTCAAAGAAATCTATGCAAATTATAAATATCCCCCAAGAGACTTAAAAATAACTTTCCAAAGTTCAACAAAAAAAAACAAGTAAGAAAGTTTCAGTCGGGTAAACCGACTAAGGTATACCCTCACTTTGTGAGTAATGTAATATTGAATATTACTCGAATTATTCTGTCAATTTGTGTGGGAGGTACCAGAAGGGGTTTATCAAATACACCTATTTTTCGCTGAACATTAGATACTTTAAATTCATTGCACTGTGTCGAATTATAAGCATTTATGTGCACTGGTAAAAACGTTATGAGATATTAAATTGTGGTATGATTTGGCATTTTGTGGGGGAGGTACAAAAAGGGGTGTGGCGATAACGCCCATTTTTCACAGGGCTATAGGTACTATAAAAAGATTACACTGTACAAAATTTCAAGTATTTTTATACACTGGTTTTAATGTTATAAGCTGTTAACTTTTGGTGCAAAAAGGTACCTTTGTGTGGGAGGTACCAAAAGGGGCGTGGCAACAACACCCATTTTTCCCTGGACTGTAGGCAATATAAAAGCATAATACTGTACACAATTTCAAGTATTTTTATACACTGTTATTAATGTTATAAACTGTTGACTCTTTGTGCAAAATGGTGCCTTTGTGTGGGAGGTACCAAAAGGGACGTGGCGACTTCGCCCATTTTTCTCGAGTTGATAGCGACTAATAAGCTAATACTATGTGTGGAATTTCAAAAGATTCGAATAAGTAGTATAGCAGTTATTAAAGAATCAATATTTCACAACATTTTAACCATTTGTGGGGGAGGTACTAGAAGGAGTGGACCAATATGGCCCATCTTCGAACTTAGCCGGAGATAGAAAAAAATATTACCACATGCCAAATTTGAGGTCAATGGGTTACTCCTTTCGAGAGTTATCGTGCGCACCAGCCAGCAGACACACAAACAGACAGACAGACAGACAGACAGACGGACGGACATTGCTCATTCGACTTAAAATTACCCAAAACGGATTTCCTCCGAACATACTTGGGGTCTTAGGTCACTCCTTCGACGTGTTACACTTTTTTCCGTAGCAAATGATATATACCCTCGTATCACTAAAGTGAGGGTATAAATAAATATAATACCATATCACATGTGAACAATTTTCACTAAATCATGCTCGACTTTATTTGGTCAGATGTGGGAGCGTCACTGGTCAAAAAACACTTTAGAGATAATTTAAAATTTCTCCATTGGAACGTGTTGAACGTGTCCTAGTGCTCGTTTATTTTGGCATTGAGTGCATGGCTTACCACTTCATTTCCACAATGTAAAAGCAAAACCTTTCCGCCTGAATTGTTGCATTAAACATGTACGCGATACATAAGAAAGGTGTACTGTCGTTTGCCAAATTGCGAACTTTTGTTGATGTTGCCGAAATCCAACATTTGGTGGTGGAGGTGCGATGTATGTGTGTGTGGGTGTCTATGCTCTCAGTATACGCATTTATACATTTTCAATTTACGACAGTAAGTCGTGTTTTTTTCCCACCGATGCTTTTGGTTTTGTAGTACTCAGCACCATCTAAACTGTCTCTATAACTGTCAAATATGCGGTGATTGCTGAAGTGCTAAATACAGAGCGGAGCACAGTAATAATATCACAATGTCAGAGTCGCTGTCGATGTTGGCGTGGCTTTGACGTTGGCGTTGACGTTGTCGACTTTAAAGTCAATGTTTGGATATGGTTTGGCAAAGGTGGGTGGCGCTGGCGACGATGTGAAGAGGCAAAGGATGAAAATTAAATTTTGTTGGCGTTTATGTGGTTGCTTCCGTTTCTATTGCTGGCGAACCACACAGCGTATGAGTGTTGAGATTCGGCAGCGTAGCGTCAATAACACTCATACGCAACGTATTACTGTGATGTTGTTCACTACACTATTTCGTATTTATATATGTAACGGAATGGTAGATAACACGATTTTAGGTTCTGAATTTGGAGTGTCCAATTTTTTGTTAAAAAAAATATGGTATTGTAAGAAATTGAAGGCAATTTCATTTTCGATTCTCTAAAACTCTCCCGAGCCATTTTGGATAAATGATTCTCGAGTTATGCAAAAATGTATGATTTAACCTCTCTATTTTTGCAATCAACGCTATATGTTTTGAGAGGTTGAACCACATATTCTGGCATAACTAGAGAACTATTCATCCCAATTGCCACTCGAAAGTTTTAGAGAATTCAAAATTAAGTAGCCTTCAACTTCTTACCATACCGTTTTTACATCCGTTTAGCGGTTTCGAAAATATCTTACAAAATATTGATAAAAATCCTATTTTTATATTTTTATTGTAAAATCTGATCGGTCATGAATAAAATGAGCCCATTCCATAGCAAATCGATGTATAATTTAAAACGTTGTAGCTAATTTAGCAAGATTTTAAATGCATTCTTATCGATGAACAAGTAAAAGCGTTAATTTCGGCCATGCCGAATCCTATACGCCCTCCACTATGGATCGCATGTGAATGGTAACGAGTACTAACAAACTTATTTCAGCCCAATTCGTTGAAATTTGAGGTTTTTGTGGCGTTACAAAGTCAAATCTAGAGGGGCCTTTGTATGGAGGCTATATCAAAACATGGTGCTATGGCTATCGTTGTTCGTATGAAGGTTTTCGGGTATAAATAAAACCCAGTTACCAATTTTCAGCCCGATCAGTTGGTATTGGTGGTCTCTATGGCGTTAAGAAGTCAAACAGATGCTATATATGGGGGGGGGTGGCTATATATATATATATGGACCGATATTGTCCATTTTCAATCCCAAGTTACCTGCCGCTATAAGAAGTATCTATACCAAATTTCAACCACCTAACTCAAGTATTATAGATTGTAGCGTGATTACAACAGACGGACGGACGGACACGGCTAAATCGCCTTAGAATTTTAAAACGATTAATATACGTATATATACTTTATAGGGTCTCAGATCAATATTTATAGGTGTTACAAACGAAGTGACAAAATGAAGGTGCAGGTTATAAAAACGGGCCTATATTGCCCAGTTTAGATCCCAATATACCTGCAGATATAAGAAGTATATGTACCAAATTTCAGCCACCCAGCTCAAGTATTATAGAATGTAGCGTGATAACAGACGGACGGACATGGCTATATCGTCATAGAATTATACGACGATTATGAATATATGTACTACATACTTCATGGGATCTCATATCAATATTTAGAGGTTTTACCCCCCATCCTATGGTGTACACAAACAGTAAGGTTATAATGATAATAAGTATAAATATTATAAATAATTGAAATATTTTATAGCGCTTGGACTAAAAATCGGGATACAAGTATATACCGGTTCAATATCTAAATCTGAAGCGATCTCCTTCAAATTTGGCAATGCTCTTTCTCGGCTCAAAAAATGTTTAATTACTAAAATTTTTAAAGATCTGTTATAAAATGCGAATTAAATCGCCTTAGATGCAAAATTGGGATATAGTTATATATGTGCCCTATACATAGGGTTTTCCAATAAGCGTGATATGATTTCTTTGAAAAAAAACACACTTATTGTTGAGGAAATTCAAAAGTTTTCTATTTAATGTGAATTACTATCGATACAATTAAGTTCTAAATAAAACGGCATTCAAATTTTTTGGATTTAAAAAAAATGGACTTAGCATCATTTTCAAATGTGAACGGAAAGTTTATTTTTGTTCTAGCTTCTTAACGGTACGTTAATGGGAAAAATATAGCTCTTAACGTGAGCTAAAATATTGCTCATGAGTCACAAGGTCTTAGGTCGACTGGAAAGTGTTTATTTTTTTTAAAAAAAAATGGGCTTAGCGCACGAAAAGTTGCAATTGGAGAAAGATTATTTTGATAATAAAACTGAATAATTTGTAAACGTTGTTTTTGCGTATGTATATCTCCCCATGATTAAATTGTAAACACTGCTGAATACAATGAAAAACAAATGACAGATCATGACATATTACAAATGGCAGAAACGTCACTTCATAACCAGATTATCCCTATTGGAAAACCCTCGTCGAAAGGTCTACGTTTCTTCTTTTTACATTCGTTTAGAGATTGAAAGTCTGTTAATAATTAACAAAGTTATATGCGTTTATGTGCACAAAAATCGTTGTTTACCAGCAAATCGGGATTTTGCGGTGTCCGTCAAATTTCACAGAACAAACGTTGTTTGACTCGCTAAGACCTACAAGAAAAATTAATATCGCGGTGTTTGGTTTTTGGACCGCCGGACCGGAATTCACACTCTGCCGGCACTCAAGAATAAAAATAAATGTCAAAAATGGATTCATCGACCACAAAAACCCCTCAATTAAATTTTTTAGAGGAAAAAACATGTTTTGTCTTTAATCTTCATTATATTGGAAAAATATCTATTTTGAAAAAGTGGGGGTTTGAAATTCACTTTTGACCTATTGTTTCTTGGGCAAAATTTCTTGAGTGACCCACAGAACAAGAATCGCGTTGAGCCTTATCCTATTTTTCGATTCCATACAAATGACCCTAATATATGTACTCGTATATCTGAAACATTTTTATGAAATTTGGCATATGTATTTATGGCTTCATATAACCTCTAATTTGTGCTAATTTCATAAAGATCAGCCAAAAAATAAAAAATAAAGCTCTTATACCGCTTAAATATCAAAATGGGATGTACAATGATTGAGAATTTTGATTTTATGGAATTATATCGCTTAATGTACACAGATTTAAAATATTGTATAAAGATTTAAATGTAAAAAAATCTATTTGGTTTCTTTTGTTAATAAAATGTATCAAAATATAGTCGTTAGAGCACCAGATTTTTGTTTCGTGCAATTTTTATTAGATTTTTCAAAATATTTTTTTTAGCTTTTTTGTGCTTTTCCCCCATTGTATACCACATAAATGTTTCATGAACAAATCAAAGCACAGCAGCCGTCGAGTAAAACCGATTTTCTGAAAAAGGCTTTTAATTAGTACTCGATGCATATGTATGTATGTATGTATATACAGTTATTGATGTATGTATGTGTATTGAAATTTCACATTTAATTCTGTCAAAGAACTTTTAGTCTATGGATGCAATAAACGTTATTTCACCTTTCACTTTATTTTAAATGTAAATTCAATTTTAATTAGAGACATTTTGATTGCTATTACAGCGAGACATTAACTTTAAACATTTGAAATAAATAATTCATACTTTTAATAACCAAAATACAGATTTTACACAATTACAGTTTTTCGTTGCGACATTACATATGAATGTGAATGTTCGTGTGACTGACTGACGCGCATAATAACTAGCTAAGTTTGCATATGAAATTATTTTTCTAAACTTTGAAGAGTGACCCAAAACTCGAGGAGGTTCCAAAACCATAAATGGTAAAAAATTCTATAATTTATATATTCTCTTTATATATTCACTTAGTACTTATGAACTTGAAACAGTGAAGAACTTAATTACAATTGCTTAGAATATAAATAAATATAAAGAATTAGAATATAAATAAATAAAATTGCTTAGAATATAAAGAATATAAATAAAATAAAAGTAGTTTTAAGTATGAAGCAATATTAGTAGTTCTTTTTCAAGTGTCATAGGCCAAAAATAAAAAAAACACAATATTAAATAGTATAAATAAAAATTGAGGCAGGGGCGAGGTGGAAGTGCTGAAAAGTCTATATTTTTTCTCTGCAATAGTTTCTTAAGCTAATTTTAGTGCAACACAAAGCATACGAATTTGAAAACAGAAAATATCGGTTTATAATGTTTTTTGCTAATTTTTTATGATTATTGGTCTATTGTATTCTACCTAAGATGTAAATTTTGGAAATTGACACGACTTTGGTTCAAAAGTTACAGCTAGAATTTACAAAAATAACAAACCATTATGACAAGGCATAGCATAATTAATATGATTATTTGTGAGCAGATGGAGGATCCATTATGGTCCATTTCGGAACAAAGCCTGAGATAGAGAAAAATATTAACACATACAAAATCTGAAATCAATCAGTCACTCTTTTCGGGAGCTTTTCGGAGTTCACCAACCAGACAGACGGACGGACATAGCTGAAATTACTTAACATGTCCCGAAATTGATCCAATCGAAATCGAACCACCAAGCACTCATAAGGCTTAGTACAGCACTCTTGACTGAAGCGAGGATATAATAAACATTTATTTAAATTTTTATTTTATTATGTTGATTCTGTTACTCTGCCTGGCGAGCCACACTGCGTATGAGTGTTGACTTGTTTGTCATCAGGCCAAACATTGCTCATACGCACCCTATTCGGGCATCACAATGCGTTCATGGTTGAGTATGAATAAAAGCGGGGCCATCCCACTTTTTGCATTAGGGTCCCGCCAAAATTTAAGTCAGTTCCGCTTTTTCAAAAATTTAAAATTTTCTTATTATAATGACTTTTAATCATAATAGTTTACATATTGCACTTTCTGCATATTTACGCTTTATTACTTATTAGCTGTTAGTTTGTGTGAATGCAAAAATACAAATACATTAATTTGGTTGCAATATATTGAACATTCAAGAAAAATGATAACCCCTTTAGCTGTACTATAAAACTCGGAGAATATGTACTATATTTGACAGGTACGTCAGCTACACTGAAACGTTTTTTTTTTCGTCGGTAAATAAGATATGGACTGAAGAAAAATTTCCCTTATATGTACAAACATGATACTTTTTCATTTATTTGTTTTTCACTGAAAATAAATAACACTGTGCTCGAAATGGACACTTTAAAAATGTAACAGAAAGGGGACCCTATGGATATGCCTATTTTGACCTTGCTGAATCCAATGGAGCTAACCGTTTTTCTAGGTTAGCTCTTGTTTTCGCGATATTCGACCACAAAGTTTGTAAAAAAAAAAATCAGAGAGGTTAGTTATCTCGGAGGTGATTTTGAAGTGTAAGACTTCCGAAAACGCGCTTCTGTCCAAAGAACGAAATAAAGGGAACCCTTCGAGTATTATTAATCTCAAAATAGTCAACCACGCTTCTCACCACTTTACCACCGAAAAAGTGCAATCAAATCGTACAATGTGTCAAACGTCATACAAATCATCGACATTTTTAGTTTGTGTCTTTGAGAAAAATATTCCTCGCGAAAAATTACTATGTCTCCTTTCAACATATTTATGAAAAATTAACAGGTTTCACAATTCAGCAGGTTTTTTTGGTTACCTTTGAAATGTCCATTAACAATAACGAAAAAATAATTTACAAAAATTTGAGTCGAAAAATTTTATTTCAAATATTTTCTGCTATGAGCAGAAAAATACACAAATTATGTAATAACTCGAAATTCGCTTAATTCTCATAAAAAAGTTGAGAAAGGACTTATAGTATTTCTTCGCGAGGAATATTTTTCTCAACTATGCCTACTAAAAATGTCGACGATATGTATGAATTTTAACATATGATAAGATTTCATTGCACTTTTTCAGGGGTAAGGGGGTGAGAAGGGTGGACGACTGTTTTGAGAAAAATAATTGTTCAAATGTTCCCTTTATTTCGATCTTTGGACTGAAGCGTATATTCCGTAGTCTTCCACTTCAAAATAACCAAAGAGAGTCACCTCTCTGATTTCCCAACAAACTTTGTGGTCGAATATCGCGAAAACAAGAGCTAACAGAAAAACGCCTAATGACACTGGATTCAGCATGACCGAAATTGGTATATCCATAGGGTCTCTTTTCTGTTACATTTTTGGACTAGCACAGTGTAATTATTTATCTTGTTGTTCGTTATTTTCTTTGAAATAAACATATGTTTTTACGTTTTGTTTAAAGAACCAATCTATATAAACTGTTAATTTTGAAAGTGGCGTAAACGCCACTCTGCTTTACTCGATTTATCGTTGATAATAGTGGGTTAAAAAACTCGAATCCGAAAATTGTCACTTAATATTGAAACGTTGAAGTCTTGAGGTGAACTGAATGTATATAATATATTTCTACTATTCACATAGCCTTCTAACGATACTACTCTTGCTTTAAAAACAGAATGGCGTTTACGCCACTTTCAAAATAAACAGTTCATATAGAATTTTATTCCCGCTTTTTGTTACAAAATCTCGCTTTTTTAAAAAAGGGAATAACCGCTTTTGGACCAAAAACTGCTGGTCACTTTAGTGATGAAAAGTTTTTGACTGAATATAATGCCCTGGCGCTCGAACTCCATACAAACAAGTATGAAAGTTCAGTCGGGTAATCCGACTTATGAATACCCCACCTTGAGCCCAAAAAAATATTAGTAAATTTATTTATTATACCCTCACTTTAGTGATACGAGGGTTTATATCATTTGCTACGGGCCAAAAGTGTAACACATAGAAGGAGTGACCTAAGACCCCAAGTATGTTCGGCGGATATTCGTTTTGGGTCATTTTAAGCCGAATGAGAAATGTCCGTCCGTCTGTCTGTCTGTCTGTCTGCTTGCTGGTGCGCACGATAATTCGAAAGGAGTAACCGATTGACTTCAAATGTGGTGTGTGGTAATATTTTCTTCTATCTCCGGCTAAGTTCGAAGATGGACCATATTGGGCCACTCCTTCTAGTACCTCCCCCACAAAGGGTTAACATTTAGTGAGATATTCATTATTTCATAACTTATATAGTACTTATTTGAATCCCCTGAAATTCTACACATAGTATTTCGTCGGTGCGCCGACAAAAACTCCTATGTGTAATTTTTCGAATTTTTTATTGTCGAATTAGAACGTCCTAGCGGTCAATCGACTACCCACTAAAGCATTTTGCGCTATCTTGACCGGTTCCGAAGTTACCAAAAACTCCTATGTGTATCCCTCTATAGCAATGCTCCGACAAAAACTCCTATGTGTTGTAGGCACAGCTTGTCCCAAGGGATAGAAGGTTGGCTTAGATTCACGCCAAAAAACGGCTAATGAGGTTTTGTTCAGAATCATCCCCTCTATTCGACAATGAATAAATCAAAATTGGATCTGCTTCCATTCACGAGTTATCGCGAAAACAGTACTTTTACTCAAAACAAACTTAATAGCTTTGATTTGTAAAGAAAAACGCGGAAATTTAGATCTGTAACACAATTTCCTTTAAATATAATTATTTGTAAGACGCTTTGTAAAATCCGCAACATTTGCCATGTTTTTATATTGCAAATTTCGTGTAATCCATAAAATCGACTTATACCGCCAAATTTTTCCAAAAACATTATACTGAATTTAATAAGAATAATATATTTGCATTCTATAATCTCTGTGGAATAGATTAATATCTGCATTTTCGCGAAAAATATACCTCGACGAAAAAATTTTGTACAAAAAAAATATAGTTCGGAATTATTTTACTATATAATGCTGTTATCTCGCGAATGAACAGTTCTAGGGAAAAGTAGTCAAAGGAAGTTTGGGAGATAAGCGAAAGGCCTACAATTCTTTCTTCAACAAACAAAATTTATAGTAATTTGGTAAGAATTTACAGTGTGTTAAATCTTTTGTATGCTTTTCCCTTGATATGAGGCATATTTTGATTTGACACATTGTAAATCCCTACCTAATTATTATAATTTTTTTTGTTAAAGAAAGACTTGTAGTCGTTTTTAATATCTCCCAAACTTTCTTTGACCACTTTTTCCTAGGACTGAACGTTTGCGTAATAATAGCATTATATAGTTAAATAATTCTGAACTTAAATGTTTTTTGTTCGAAATGTATTCGTCGCGGGATGTTTATGGCGGAAATGTTAGTGCCAATATATCCCTCAGAAATCATAGAATGTAAATATATTAATTTTAATAAATTCGCAATAATATTTTTGTACAAATTTAGCGGTGTTAGTCGAATTTTTGGATTACAGAAATTTCGCTATAGAATAATATAGCAAATATCGCGGACATTACAAAGCGTCTTACAAATGTTCATATTTATGGGAAATTATGTTATAGTTTTAAATTTCCGCGTTTCAATGTAATTAAGATCGGATTTTTGGTTAAAAATTGTTTCTATCGCGATAACTCGCGAAAGGAAGCAGATCAGATTTTGATTTCTTCTTATCTGAGTAGAAGGGATGATTCTGTACAAAACCTCATTAGCCGTTTTTAGCCACAATCTAGGCCAACTTTCGTTTGCTTGAGGTACGCTGTGAACATTCAAATATCAAAACTCCTATGTGTAATTTTTTTGTTTTATAAATATTTAAAATGCTCCAAACAAAACATCCTAAGTGTCGATTTTCATGAACACCATTTACCACGTCATGGGCTTTTCACATATACGATTTTTGTTATGATATATTGGTGGTAAATAATTAAAAGAAAAATTCAAAAATCTTAGATATTAAAAATATCGCGATTTGACGAAATAGCAACGTTTTTTGTCTCTCCTGAAAAGTAGTAAAAAAACACATAGGAGTTTTCGTCGGCGCACCGACGATTTGTTTATTAGTCACTATTACCTCGAGAAAAATGGGCGAAGTTGCCACGCCCCTTTTGGTACCTCCCACACAAATTAACAATTTTGAACCAAAAGTTAATAGATTATAACTTTATTACCAGTAACTTCACTCAGTCCGTTTTGTCATTTCAGCGCGAATTGTTTTGGTTATAGTGTGTTGAAAATTCACCTCCAAAACATGGTTTTTGAACGCTTCAACAGCTGCTTCAGGCGTCAAAAAATGTTGACCAAGCAGTTTTTTCTTGATGTGAGTGAATAAGAATAATTCATTGGATGTCAAATCAGGACTGTACTCCGGATGACCCATCAATTCGACGTTTTGGCCGGTCAAAAAGGCGCTGGTTTGAGCCGATGTGTGAGAGCTCGCATTGTCATGGTGCACAATGATTCGTCTTCTCTTGTTCGTTTTTAAAATTTCTCCAAAGACTTTAGCCAAAAAAATTGTGGTGTACCACTCAGAATTGACCGTCCTACGTTGCTCAAGCGGAGCAGTCGCCACATGACCAGTTTTTCCAAAGAAACAGACGACCATTTGCTTCGAAGTGCTTCTTCCACGAACAACTTTCGTTGGCCAAAGATCGTCTTCGAAGACCCACACGGTCGATTGCTGTTTTGTTTCGGGCTCATACGCATAGATCCAAGATTCGTCACCTGTAACGAACTTATAAACGTCTTTTGAAGCACCGCGATCGTATTTTTCCAAAATTTCTATGCCCAAATCGACAAGAGCCTTTTTTTGAGCGATTGTCAAATTGTGCGGGCTTCAACGAGAACAAACCTTTTTTACGGCCAGTTGTTCATGCAATATCGAATGTATGCTGGTGGAAGAAATGCCCAAGGATGCCTCTATCTCACGGTATGTCACATGACGATCTTGCATTATCAGTTCAGCAACGGCATCAATGTTCTCTGGCACAACGGCCGTTTTTGGACGACCTTCACGACCTTCGTCTTTGAGCGAGCGTCGGCCACGATTGAATTCATTAAACCAGTTTTTCACAATGCTATAGGATGGTGCTTCTTCGCCATACACAGATTTAGGTTCGTCGATGCACACTTGTCGTGATAATCCACGTCGAAAGTTGTGAAAAATGATCGCACGAAAATGTTCACGAGTTAATTCCATTTTTTTGCCAAATTGATTTTTTCAAATCACTGTAAACAACACAAATGATGGTCATACGTCAAAACGTTCTGAGTACGTTTATGCTAACAAATTTCAAACTTTCCAATGGAAATGTCGGATGGCGCCAGGCAACACTTATTGTTGCCGAAGCCAGAAATAAATATAGCAACCCTCGTACTACACCATTTACAAAGGTAGTTCAGAAAAGATCAATTTAAATTCAGAATTCGTCAATTGAATTCCAGAAATTCTATTTAAAATTCAGAATTCGTCAATTGAAATTCAGATTTTCCATTTAATTTTCAGAACTCGACATTTGAAATTCAGAATTTTTCATTTAAAATTCAGAACTTATCAATTTAAATTCAGAAAATATTTATATTACATTATTAATGTGTATTTTGAAATGGATTTGACTGAAGAGAAGACGAAAATGTTTAAATTGAATATGGCTTGAGAAAGAGATTATGTAATCCGCTATATTATGGTATATGACAGGATCAGACTGTGCCTAATTTTGGCAATTGCTTTCCACTCTTTTGCATCATTGATGCGAAGAGTGGTTGGTCCATTTTTATCATTACAAATGGCGATTTTGTTGCTACAAAAATTATGCTTGGTCACGTAGATGTTGGTTATACTTGCACCACTTAAATTCCAATCCGTGACCAGCCATGATTGTCTAACAGAAGATGTACATACGTGTGTAGTACACATACATAATTTCACATTAAAAATGAAATTTTTAAATTTCAAATGAAGAATTGCGAATTTTAAATGACGAATTCTGTATTTCAAATGAAACATTCTGAATTTCAAATGTCGAGTTCTGAATTTCAAATGAAAATTCTGAATTTTAATATATACCATCCACCCTGTAATTTGGGGTGAGGGGATAATAAAGCTGGATCAATTTCAAAAATAGTTGGTTCGTGGACTGCTCCTGGGACTTGTCCATAATAATATAATAATAATATTTGGTACGGGCCGAAAGTGTCAGAACGGGGAAAAAGTGGTCAAAGCATGTTTGAGAGATAAGACAAAGTTCTACAAATATTTCTTTTTAAAATAAATTGTATGATATCTACAGTATATCTGTTTAGATGGCGGCAGGGTACCCTACACGCAAAGAAAAAATTCGTTTCTGCGAAACGAAATATTAGACAACTACAATTCTCGTTTACGACGACTGAAATTTCTTTTGGTCAGAATATGTTTCTGTCACAACAAACGAAATTTCAGTTCCGGCAAAAGAGAATTGTAGTTGTCTAATATTTCGTTTCGCAGAAACGAATTTTTTCTTTGCGTGTAGACTCTCATTGCTTTGGGAAGTTAGCAGGCTTCATTTTTTTTTACAAAAAATTTTTATTAAGTGTGACACTTTTTTCCCAAAATGAAGAAATCTAGAAAAATATTTGCTATTTACTCCCCGAGTGCTGTAAATGCAAGTTTGCACAAGGCCCTTTAATTCATACACTACAACTATTTCAGTTTGGAAATGTTGATTTATTTCATGCCGCCCCAAAAACCAAGTCCCATTTGAATTTTTTACTGTACGTTTTCGTTATTTGAATTGACTTTAAAAATGCACTGAATAAATAAACATTCCAAAAAAAAAACAGAGCTGTAATCAAATTTAGTGTTGTTCCTGATGGACATTATTCACGTGTGGACGGACGGGGACGACAACGATATGCAAAAATGTAATAAATTTTTAATTTGTTTGACACAAAAAATCATTTCTTGTTTTTTTTGCATTTATGTGAATGTTTTTGGTTGAGCAAACAAAAAAATCTCCCTTTTTAATTTATTTATTTAAATTAATGCATTTTAGTTTTGGCTGAGCCGCCACAGTACTGTGTGAAGTGATATGACCTAAAAAATAAATATAACAAAAACGCCGAAAAAAGGATAAATGGACAAAAGCGAGAAAAAATAGAGTGGTTGGAGTTTGTTTTGGGTCGTTTATTAAATTTTGACCACCGCCGGCGGGGTAGTATCGTAACTTGGCTTAAAGTGGCGACTAACACTTACCGAACCTTTGTGGTGAATGTACCTATACACATATGTATATGTGTGTTTCTACTCGCTGTAATGCATGTATGTCCTGTGAAATTATATTTATGTGTGCTACTACTCCGTGTACAAGTGTGTGTGTGTCTGTGCCACTAGGACAAATAAATGAGTGAGTGAGTGTGTAAGAGTGTGTTTATGTATTCGAAGTAATATATGGAGTATGTCCAAAATGAATAAATTTGTTGTTGTTGAGAAACAAATTTAATTAAAATGGCCAATATTATCAAAGTGCTTAATAACCTTTTACCCTTTTTCAAAAAAAAAAAGATAACAACAACAACCTCACAAACCTTCAACTAAAACGTTATAAAGACACTCTGACCTTATCATAAAAATATGGAAATTATCTCCACAAAGAACGGTGACAAAAGCCAATTATTTAATGTATTCGGTCTTCCAATGAAAGTCATTATGCTGGAATTCAGGACCTCTTTTTTGTTTGCATTTCTCTATTGGCAAAGGTTGAATTTATATTATGTATTTACATAAATTTTATTACTTCCAATGGAGCAATTTATTTTGAGGTTTTCTGCAAAAACCCTTCATTAAAATCCAAAACCACTCACTTATTATTCGAATAACTTAGATGTCAAATTTTCAATTTTAGAGACTAAACTGGTCTGGTTAGAGGACATTTTTTGCGAAACCTTCAAGATTTTTGCATTGCAAGAGTAAAAAAGAGATAGCGTAAAAGATACAATATTTTTGCAAGGCATTTTTGATTTATAAATGTCTAAAACATGACAAAAATTTAATAAATGGTATTGAGTAAATTTAACAAACGGGAAAGCTACGTCCGGACGAGGATCTAAACCTACGCCTAGCAACAAACCTAGTGATCCAAAGATCACTTCTAAGGCGGCAGCATTACCTGGCACTTCGGTTTTCTATGGCAAGCATACCCGTCCATCAAAGAGGCAATTTTATGATCCGCGTATGGCTCTCATGATCCTTGAGAGACTTGTAAAGGCCGACACTGCATCTCTGACCAACAAGCGGAGAAAAATCCTTTTAGTGAGCACGGAGTATTTCTTAAAAACAGGATACTGCATCAACATCCGTACAGCAGCAGTAGCCTATTAAAAGGCTGCGCTCTCTAGAACCGCCGGCATCCAAAAGGACCAATAGTGTTCAGTGGTAACACTGCTCATCGATCCTTCACTAACGTTGCTAAGCAGAACTTGATACTGGCTGTCATTATACGGGGAGAGGAAGACGGCAACATTCCCAGGGTCAAGTGGAGTGAGATAGAGCACGCATTGTACTCTGTTTTCTTCGATGTTCTTGAGGAGCTGCCGGCTCCCGATTATGTCGACGTAGGCTAATATCAGGGCCTCAAAAAACAAATGCGGTTTAAGTAATATGCACTCTGTTGGGTGCTACTGCTGCACTTTGAAGAAGATAGGTGAAATCTAGCCGAGTGCGACATACCGTCTCGGCCCAGGGCACAGGCATAGATTCCGGCTATACCAGCCGATGTGGAATACGTTACTACGATGCTGAAAGTTTTCAATCCCGGGCTTCCAACTTGCAACTGGAAGGTCGGTCGATTGGTTGAGGCGGATGGGCTTCGGAGGCACGCAGTATTTATACAGAATGCCGAGTCTCTACCCCACCTCGTGAAGTCCGATGGCATGGTATCATATGGATTCAGGGAGGAAATTCGAAAAATACTCTTCCAGATAAGTTGAACCTCCCTCTTCAGAAGTGTTAGAGCTGCATCTGGGGGAAACTTGAGTTTCGCCCTTTTCCGATGTGTGGCGAAGCTCTTCATAATGCGATCGGAAGAATCCTGTGGGGATAAATTCCCTGGGGATGAGCTTCTAGCGGACACATACGATGAGGGAGATATAACGGTGGTGGCAAAACTTGATAATGTTTCGGCTTCTACAGATAAACCTTCACCACTCTAAGGCTGCATCAGCTGCCTTATGTATAAGCCCTCCTGATACAAGGAAGGGCAGCCCTGGTCCTAATCCATGAACCATGGTTGAGAGGAGATATGGTTTGTGGGACGTCTGGATTTAAGCAGCTTTGAGGTACCTGTGACCTACCTACCTACCATTGCAAAAAGAGTACTGAAGGGAAATCATAGCTATTAGAAAGGTAGCAGAATAGCTGAGAATTGATGTTCTGGCAAAAGTCAGTATACATATTTTCTGTGATAGTCAGGCTGCTATAAGTCCCTGGAAAATATTTTCCTGAATTCACCCTTCAGACTATCGTATATATCTTAACGAGATTCAATTTCACCTGATATGGGTGCCAGGCCACAGGGACATACCAGGGAACAGCAAATCAGATAAACTTGCAAGACTAGGAACCACCTTACACGCTCCAGGGGGACTAAAGGCATGGCTCTACGTATGGCTGCGGAGTCGATCCAAAATTACTAGACTCCGACACCCGGAGTCGGATTTTAAAATGATTCGACTCCGACTCCGAGTTCGACTCTGGCAGTTAAATAAGACAGATTTCTGAAATTATATTTCTACTAAGACTGAGGTTCATTTTATTGAAAATAAGGTTTAATTTTGTTAAAAACAAAAAAAAAACACAAAAACCAATACCAGTAATTGAATAAAATATTATTATTTATTTAATGATGATTCCCTCGCAACTATTATTTAAATTCTTTCAACATGGAATCGCAAACGATAAAGTTTTCAACATTCACATTCAAAACTTTAATCGTTTTACGTCGGTAGCATCAGACAATGTCTTGCCAGGCTGAGTTGCAAGTAGGGACTGATACTATTGCACCCTCCCACAGAGTGAAGAGAAACCAAGCTTGTCTTGATTATAAGAGCGTGAAAGGAGCTAAAAATTTCCGGCCGATTAGTCTATCGCCTTTTATCCTAAAAACCCTGGAAAAATTAAATGACAGTTACCTTAGGACTGAAATTTATTACAGACTACTGTCCGATCTGCAGCACACCTACTGAAACCGCCCTGCAATGCGGCTTTATTGAATGATATTTTTATGTTAAGGAATATACGAATACGCACGCACCTTATACGTCAGATTTAGCTCCCTCGGATTATTTTTTGTTTCTAATTGAAAAAATGGCTCGAGAAAAAGTTTTGGCAGCAATGAAGAGGTGGATGTTGCGTGGCCTTCGGTAGCTCAGTGGTTAGTGCATTTGACTTGGACCCCAAAGGTGCTGGGTTCAATTCACAGCCAGGGTACTGGCAAAATTTAACATAAACATTTCATGTTTTCATCGTAATTCGAGTTTCTGCAGAATAATATTTTACACTCACCGGTCGCACTACCACTACAATAACATCTGATCACCCAAGTCAACAGGGAAGCTAAAAATAGACATTACTCCATGACGACTATTATCAGAAATGCATCGCTTCTAGTGGAGAATAGAAATAGTAATACTCAAATAACATGCATTCCCTGAAATTAACAGACGAATGTTAATGAACAACCGGACAACATTGAGTAGATGAAACAACATAAGTTTCCCCCTATAATCGGATATATGCCGGAACGAAGTCTGTAATAGAAATAGACTTAAGGGTTATCAAATCAGGTTCTCCAAGCTGCTACAACAACAAGGTGGAGGTTGCGGTTTATGGCTATTTTAAGGAACTAGACAGGTCTTACTATAAACAGAGTTTCGAAGGTATTGAAAATGGTTGGAAAAAGTGTGTTCGATACACTAAAGAATAAAAGGAGAATATGTTGAGAAATTAAGATACATTCTCCCAAACTTGTTGTAATGTTTTGTCAGGACTGCTAATTTTGCACCGCCCTCGTAAATAAACCGATTTCAATTTTATGTAGCCTATTGGAAAGGTAATTTAGCGCAAATGTAATCTTGAAAAACTATTGAGGATTTATTTAATAAAAACAAGATTATGGTCAACTTTCCAAAATGATGTAAATTTTCTTAACTTAAATCACTTTTCTTTCAAACTCAGACGAGTTTCGGGTCGACTTTTAGTGGTTAGATTCTTTAAAATTGTGCAAAAAATCTTTTTTGGGCCTAAAGCTACCATAATCCCATATTATTAATGTACTGATGTACAAGGTGGCGCAAAAGTAATCCTCCTATCAAAAAATGCTATAAATTTTGCGATTGGCCCCTAATGTCAGTTCTGTTTTGACATTTGTGTAGTAAACACATGCGAAATACACGTTAATAAACAATGTTACGCTACACTGCTCCAGAACGCGGAATATTGCTGACTATTTATTTGACCAATAATCGGTCGGTGACTTTGGCATAACGTGAATTTCGTCGCAGATTTCCTGACGTCCAACGCCTACTGGTGGAACACTGCGACGTTTAGCCGATCGCCTCGAAGAGACTGGCACAACACGAGATGCTGCCAGGCGTGGCAGACCCCGGAGTAGCCGTTCTGCAGAGAATATTCCTGCTGTAGCCGAGAATGTCATGGAAGCGCCGTCGACATCGACCAGACGACGTGCCACGCAAATGGGTATCAGTCGACGTTCTCTACAGCGAATTTTGGTACAAGATTTGAAGATGTTTCCGTACAAAGTCCAGACGGTGCATCAGTTGTTAGCTGCTGACCGCCAATCGCGTCTAACATACGCTCAAGCCATCCTTAATCACCACCAAGAGGAAGATGATTTTTCATCAAAAATAATCATGAGTGATGAGGCCCATTTCCATCTTAGCGGGTACGTAAATAAGCAAATTTTACGCTTCTGGGGCACTGAAAATCCGCGTGTAACCCACGAAGAGCCATTACACCCGCTCAAAGTCACTGTATGGTGTGCTGTTTTCGCTGGAGTCATCGGACCTTTTTTCTTCGAAGACGTCGCGGGCCAAAATGTTACTGTGAATGGTGAGCGCTACAGAGCAATGATCAACGAGTTCTTTTTGCCGCAACTTGATGAATTGGGATTGGAAAACATGTGGTTCCAATAGGACGGTGCAACGGCACACACTGCACGTGCCACAACCGATATGCTGAAGGATGCATTTCCCGGGCGCCTAATCTCCCGTTTTGGCGATTTGCACTGGCCAGCAAGATCGCCTGATTTGACCGCTCCAGACTTCTTTTTGTGGGGCTTTTTGAAGTCGCGGGTTTATGTCAACAAGCCTCAGACTCGTGCAGCTCTTAAAGACAATATCCGTCAAGAATGTGAGGACCTATCGCCGGAAGTTTTGGCCAAAGTGATGGAAAATGCCATAAAAAGGGCTCAAATGACAATCAACTGTGGCGGCGGCCATTTACATGACATCATATTCTCGACTCTGACCCATACCTCAAACGCCTGTCACCGGAAACGAGTTTTCGATTCCTACAATGGATACACGTACATACGTACATATGAATATCTGCCACAAAACAACACATTTCAAAGTTAACACAAGAGAAACGATTGTAAACCCACTCTATATACGAGTATTCCAGGACAATTTGGAGCTTAAATATTTGATAGATGCTGCTGAGGCTGCTTCACGCATCCTTATGGTCGAAGGACCGCCGTTCTTTACTTTGAACTTAGGGGAGAAAAATTGCATTCGAGTTAAAGGTTTTTTTTCTTTTTTGGAGGCTAAACTAAAATCCACATGTCCAACTGTCAGCGGTGTACATAGGCTCGGGATACCAGGACAATGATTGCTTTTCATTTTCTTTTTGAAGGTTTAGGGGTTTGTGGAGTCTTTGTTCGGTCGGTTTCTCCCACATATGCTGTATGCACAGCCATGCATTAAAAGCACCATCCCACAGTGGGAGATTGCCTACAAGAACTGAAAATACTCGTATAATCGTATTCGACGTTTCTTAAACAGTCAATCGATTTAAATGAGACTTCACGGACTTTAATTATTATTATTAACCTGTTTTTTTTACATATCACACGTGACTAATGTTTGACAATTCATCATGAAAGGCTCACACCCAAACAATGCCTCCAAGTTATTCAGCTGTATTATGAATATCAATGAGAAAAGTTTTTCCTGAACTTTGAGCAACGTATGGTGTAAATCGTAACCAAAATGTTCACACTACCGTCATATCCAGAAAAAGTGCGATGTTTTGTGTGGAACCATGACCTCGAAAGAGTGATCAAAAATGTGGCTTTTCCATATGGATCACCTACATTTTTTGTAGCAGCAAAATTGGGAATGAAATTATCTTTAAGAAGTAAATGTCCGATATTGGTATTTCTGGTCGTAACAACGAATGTCAAACATCGAAAATTTTTTTAAAAATTATCTATGAATAAGCCTAATTGGGTTTATAAACGGCAAATATATTTGTTTTTATTCCCCCCACTGTGCGCCTCTTCACGTATATGCAGAATAATGGGTGCACTGTGTGAGTTCAAACTTTCAAATATACATTCCTTTAAAAAATTCGAATCTATCGCTTGATTGGGGAATGAATGTCTAATATGTAGTATGCACATTTTAATTTCATCGGCAGATGTTGCACAGTGTTGCACAATGCACAAAGAAGTACAACTTTCCGATTTCAATTTTTTTTCGATTTTCATTAGTTTTTTTATATTCTCACTTCAGTGGAGAAAATTTGTAACACATCCAAGGAAAGATTTAAAACATTTTGTGGCATAATGATAAATCGCTTACTCGTAGTGTACCCTGGGTAACGCGAAATGATTTACCAAGTAGTGGTTTTACTTAAAGAACCCCCTTGCACCTGGGTGTTATGTGACCACGTGTATGGTTTGTAGTCAGGGGTAGTCGCGTGTATTTGTACAAAGCCTTGCTAATGCATGGGCGCCCCAGATAGCTCAAGAGTTTTAACGATGTTGGAGGCTGTTGAGTTTTCGACTCTTACTGAAAAACAAAAGTATTCACTTACCTGAGCAAAGGGCGTCATAGATTCTTCCAAAGCTACTAAGTCGGCTGAAAAAGTCACAACTTCAGCTTTGTGGCCTTGGGAAGCTGACCGTGAATAATGTGCAAGACTTGGATTCCAAAGGTGCTGGGTCCGATTTCCAGCCAGGGCACCGGAAAAAAATAACATCAACATTTCACGTTTTCAACGTAATTGGAGTTTCTGCAGCTAAAAAATAACTATCCGGGCGCACTACCACTACGACAACATCTGGGGCCTAATCAAGGCATTCGATATCGAATTCTCTACGATCGGATGTGGTTTTTATTATCTTTAAAAATGTTAAAACATGTCTCTCGAATTCAAGTATATATGTTTTCATATATTGTACAACATGTCTCTCGAATTCAAGTATGTATATGTTTTCATATATTCGAATGGTGTTTGTGTGGGTGGTTTTTAATTAGTTCAAATGTTTATATTGTTTTATAAACAAAAAATAAAATGGTTTTTCGAACGAAAATGGTTTTTCGATATCGAATGCCGTGATTTGGCCCCCGATCGCCCCAGTCAACAGGGAAGCTAAAAATATACTTAACACCATGACGGTTATTAATAAAAATGCCGTGCTTCTAGTGGAGAATAGAAACGGTAAAACTCAAATGACATCTATTTCCTGAGATTAAGAGACAAATATTAATTAAGATCCGGATAACACTGAGTAAATATGAAAACATAATGAAGTGCCCGCGATTTTCGGATATATACCGGAACGAAGACTGTAATAGCAAAATACTTAAGGACTATCAATTCAGCGTCTCTCAGCTGCTGCAACCACAACTTCAGCTGTGGTAACTGCACTTAATAAAGCCAAAAGAATCAGATAACCTGATGAACCCCTGCCTTCGAAAAAGGCAAGACGCCATAATGTCTCGATCAACCGGACTCTCACCAACCACTTCAACGAAGTGACAAAGGAGAGTATAATGATGGATGTTATAGGCAGAAGTAGTGAGGATGGCACTATCCCTAAGGACAAATGGAGCCATGTTCAATCCTCATAGAGACGCCGGGCACACCGCCAATCTGCATCAATGCAGGATGGCATCAGGGGAGAGTAAAGCTCTTGGCTTTCGGTGATGACAAGAGCACTACTTCGGACACTGAGGGGCTGAGGATGGTTTCTCGACTCCCTGACGCATCTGATGGGGACAAACGGGCGGTAAATTCGATAACAACATTGCTGGGGTGGAGCTTAATCTGTAGGATATCAATGATGGCAAGAATTGTACCGATTAAACTCAATCACGCTAAAGCAGCCTCAGCGGCTCTATTTCTGTGCCATACTCGCTGCACCTAAACCTGCCTTCCACAGAAATGCGAGGAAGACTCGCGGTATCTAAAGGGTTTACCAACAAGAGGTCTTATTTTGGTATTCAAAGAAAAATGTCATTTTTTGAGATAAATGATCGGATGTTTATTTCATAATAAAGAGGAAGGTATTCCGTTAATAATGAAAAACAAACATCAGCCAAATGGCCACCACGACCACGCTTACAGGACCATATCCTTTTCATGACATTTTCCATAACCAAATCGCAAAGTGGCTGCCCTATGTCTTCGATAGCCTCACGAATTCTATCTTTGAGGTCTGGATTCGACGTTGGGCTGTTGACGTAGACCTTATCTTTCTCGTGGCCCCAAAGGAAGCCACGAGAGATAACACGGTCCGGAAACTTTTCCCGTAACAGAGCAATGGTTTCGTTGCTTGTGTGGCACGCAGCGCCGTCTTGTTGAAAGTTAACTTTGTACAGATCAATACCATCCAACTCCGACCATAAAAAATCATTAATCATCTCTCGATAGCGCAATACATTTGTTGATCCAACCTCATTTTCGAAAAAGTAAGGTCCAATGACCCCGCCGAACCATAAACCGCACCAAACAGTCACACGTTGAGGATGGAGAGGCTTCTCTACAATAACTATTGGGTTATCCGAGCCACAGATGCGACAATTTTGCTTGGTGACGTAGCCACCGAGGTGGAAGCTTCAAAAGTGACAGCTAATGACTGGGATGCCAATAAAGAGAAACTCAAAATCTATAGGAGGATGTGCTCGACACGCATTTCCCCGGAAAATCACCAACAGAACCTGAGGATCAGCAGGAGCAACAAGAGTGCGAGTGTCGCTAGCTTGTTGACTGAGAGATCCAGAATAAGCTGGTCTATTAACAGCTTTGAGCCCTTCAAATCACCTGGACTAGACGGCATCACTCCAGCAGAAATTCAGAAAATGTTGGAAGTACATTATCCCCTGGTTGAAGAAAATGTATGTAGGTTGTATCAGGCCTTCATACATCCCGAATCGATGGAGGGATTCTAAAGTGGTGTTCATACCTAAAGCAGGAAAGATAACGCACACTAGGTCAACAGACTGCAGAACCATTAGGTCTGGAAAGACTTCGTTCATTATGGTAAACTTGGATACAATAATCCTGTCGGGGCCCTAACATGCTTACAACAAGAGAAAGTCTACAGAATCTTCCCTGCACGAATTTGTGAGCACTATCAAAACGTCTCTACATTTCAAGGAATTCACTATGGTGGAACTGTCGCATCTAACGGTGAAATCTAGCTTGACCAGTCTAATGCAATGCCTACTCACCAGAACACGCATAACAGCGTCGTGGGCCCCCAACTCTTAGCAAGATTTGTAAACAGAGGGACCCTACAAGGAGGAGTTCTGTCTGCACAAATTTGGAGCCTAGCGGTGGATGAAATCCTGCTGGATCTTAGACGTTGTGTCTGCAAGGTCGGTCTCGTCATATGCGGACGACGTCGAAAACGTTCTCAGATACATTCTAAATGTGGCTCTGAACAAGTTGGCTAGATGGCCAGAAGCAGCGGTTTGGGTGTCAACCCAAACAAGACACGGTTGAATGGAACAGATCTAGTCTTTTCTGAAAGTGCAAAATTTCTAGGAATAATTCTTGATGGCAACTGTTATTCTGACTTTAAACTGTTATTCTGACTTACTGGAACGTATAAGGAAGGCCGCCTTATATTTTAGCGGGAAGACTACATGGTCGCGGTGGGGCTTCTCTCCTGTTATACTGCATTGCGATGTGGTGGACGGCAACTAATAAAATATCCATTACAAACCAATTGCCAATGGTTCAGCCTATGTGTGCATACGCGGAGCGTTCAGGACTACAGCGACTGAGTTTGTATCACTTCGGCCCATTGATAGTGTGGCGAGAGAAGTTGCATCCAGAGCGGCATTACAATTGAACTGTATATCAATGTGGAGGTATAAGAACAACGGCCACATGAGGAAATCACAATGTAGTGCTGTGGTAACCGATCGAGTGGACTATAAACCAACGGTGTACAACTTCGAGAGGAACTTTACCACTAAGAAACCTGCCAGAGAGGAATGGGTTGGCAGAATACCAGAAAATATATAAAACATCTCCCCCTCTACACAGATAGTTCGAAGCTTGATAATAAGGTTTAGCTTCGGAGCTGACTGTAAAGAACTCATTCTTGATATAGCCCATAATGTAATAAATACATCTAGTGTATATTAAGCCGAAATAATGACGATAAAGGACCAGTATTGGTCGCAACGTAATGACCAATACTGGCGTTGGCATTTACTCGGACAGTCAGTTCTCTTGAGGCCACATTCCTTGAAGGCAATCCGAGAAGTTACGAAGTGAGAAGGTCGAATGTCTCCTCGCACTAGAGAGGAAAAGATCGTCTCCGTTAGTTCTGACGGAACACTGCCTAATCAGCGTATGCGCCAGAAGGTTGGGTATTGACTCCAATGACTTAGGAACTTCGACTTCGAACTTGACCACAACGAATACTAGGAAACAGAAACCTTCTCCACTTCTACACTTCTACACAGATAGTTCGAATCTTGATGATAAGGTTGACCTCGGAGTATACTGTAAGGAACTCAATCTTGATAGAGCTCCCAGAGTGCCAGATACGTGTAGTGTCTTTCTAGCCGAAATGACTATAAGGGAAGTCACCACGTGGCTTCGACGAAATGTAATGACCAACACTGGCGTTGTCATTTACTCGGACTGTCAGGCTGCCATAAATTATCTGGAGGCCACATACCTAAATTCATAAACATCCCTCGACTGCTGTAGATCTTAGCAGTTAAACATACACCGCATAAGGTTACATGGGCAAAGGGATATCCCGGAGAACTGCAAAGCTGATGAAATTGCTAGAAAAGGTATGAAATTACAAATTCTCGAAGAATTTGCAAATATTGGTGCGCCACTGTCCACATGCAATCTTTGGCTTATACAAGAGGCATCAATGCAACCAGGCAGTCCAATGAAAGATGGTCAGAAATCGGCAGCAGTACGATAGCTAGACAAATCTGGCCAAGATGCGAAGTGAAGAAAAGATTGTCAACATTAGTATCAGTTCTGACGGGACACTGTCTGATTGGCTAATGCGCCAGAAGATAAGTTATTGAGCCCAATGACTTCTGCGGAGGCTGTGATGATGAGGAAGAAGTGCAGAATATTAAGCACCTGATTTTCTACTGCCCTAATTAAGTAAACCATGTCCGGATATAATGGGGTCGGCCTTTCTGGGAAGTCTGACATATCTTCCCGGTACTGACATTTGCACTATTGATAACTTTGTTTTTGAAACAGTTTGGTTTCGTTGAGGTGCATCAGAGACCGTGGTATCACTAGGGTGTATTTGAGATGCCAAAGCAGGCTGAGTTACATTTTTGTGAAATATAGATGCTCTACCGTTAATTCGTGCAAAACAAGGCACATTTTTGTGATTTTTTTCTGATGACACAGTTAAAAACCTTTGATTAAAACCAAATATTATAGTATATCTTTCGAAGAACTTACATATTGTGTAAAAATTTCATGAAGAAATATTAAAAAATATAGCAAAGCAGCAATTATTCGGAAGCGTCTTGGAAAAAAGTTGATTTGCGGTGTCCATCATAACTCGGTGATGGATTATCTGAAATCAAGAACAACAATTATTTCGTTGAATAATCCTTTTCCCCGGGTAAAGCTGGGATGGTTTTTCGAAATTTCTACTGAGTCACGTATGAGGCGTAGTTGCTTAGACTGCTCTATCTTCTTCAGTTTTGTTCCGATTCATCTCAAATTTTCAAACAATATTTTTAAGAAGTTCTCCATTAAAAAATTAAAATAAAAAATTTTCCAAATAATAGTTAACAAACGTTATCCCCCCTCAAGTGAGAATTATTGTAATTTCAATTCTAAAACAAATGTTGCCTCGTCGTCATGAAATTCTGGAAAATACTTGCCCTTTTTCAGATAGTACTGATGCAGTCCCTCGAAGTAAACTTATATCTTATTTTAAAAACCAAAATGTGGTATAAAAGTCAAGTTTTCGGGAAAAGGACAAAGAAAATGTTGAACTTTTTTGCAGAAGAGAAATCGCCATTAGTTTCTATTTTTTTAAATTTATTAATCTCCATAACATTTGGAGATTTAGAAAATAACATCGGGAAACAATTGCTCACTTATTTACTTTTGAGCCACTGTATATTGGGAGATAGAAGATGAACAACGAGTACACTAAACCATAAATCGTTGAATTTACCATGAACAGCCACAGCTCTAAATGGCGACTCAAACATTCCCCAAAAGGAGCAATATAAAAAAAAAACACACAAAAAGTGGCAACATTTCGGCATGTGCCATCATTCACTCAAACATTTCGGCAAAACAAAAAGGATAGTCCCGGAAAATACTAACACTAACAACGCAACACCACCCAACCACCGAAAATTCCAACAAAAAAAAAACCAATATCCTCGAAGCGCCTATAAAAATCATTGGAACTCAGGAGAGGAAATGGCGGCGGCAATAACCATGACAGGAATCTGGATATGTGTGGAATGGTTGTTGGGTTTGCAACTAGCTAAAGTGAATGAAATGAGTGGGAGGGTGTGTGACTGCTTGCGAAAGGATGTGGATCGACTGTCAGCTCAGCCTCAAATCCACACATACACCGACAAACCTCTCCCAATCCCCGCTCCCCCTCTCTAAATATCGCGTTCAAGCAATGACATGAGTCAGCAGGCGGCATCTCACATGCCAGCCAGCCATTCAGTCAGCGATATTAATCTAATGGTGCCGGTATCGGCGGCAGTGGCACACATGATTCTCCATGACGATATGGGATTTCCTCAGACACAAGCGGATATCTCAATAAACTCAATATACCTACATATGTATGTATGTATGTATGTGTAGGTGTCAGGGATATGTGAATGTAAAACCTTGAGCTTATCATCGTAACTGAAAAGCTGTCAAACCAACAGATGGAGGCCAAAATGCTAACGCTACGTTTTTGTTTCCCTTTTTCTTTATCTGTCTCTGTCTCTGTCTTTGACCAAAACCACATCGTAATTCAGTGGTTGTCTATATACATCAGTGGTTGTCTATAAGACACGCTACACGTGTCATGTGTGACATTAAGCATGAATAGGAAACAATTTAGGGAGTTTTACTTGAGTAAGTCGACTTAAATACTACCCCACCACAATCAGAGCGCTTTCAGAAAAATTGGTGAAATCAGGCCGGGTGCGGCGCTGGATGCCGTCAACAAGGAGGACATCCCGTCTTGGCCCAGGGCACAAGCATGGATTCCGGCTATAAAATGCCGATGTGAAATCCGTAACTAAGATTCTGAAGGTTTGCAATCCCGAGCTTCCAACTGGCAACTGGAAGGTCGTTCGATTGGATGAGGTGGATGAGCATCGGAGGCACGCAGTATTTATACTGAATGCCGATTCTCTACCCAACCTCGTCAAGTCGGAAGGCATGGATTCAGCTAAATCCGACTTAAGGTGTACAAGAGAGATGAGGGAGGAAATTCGAAAAATACTCCAGATAATACTGGTATAGTATCTAATGAAGAACCTCCCTCTTCGCAAGTATCAGAGAAGCATCTGACGGGAACTTGCGTTTCACCCTTTACGGATGTGCTTTCATGCATGGAGAAGCTCTTCGTCACGAGATCGGAAGAATCCTGTGGGGATAAATCCGGTGAGTATGAGCTTCTAGCGGACACAGACAACGAGGCAGATATAACGGTGGTGGCGAAACCTGACAATGGTCCGGTGCCTACAGGTAAAGCAACTCCACTCTAAGGCTGCATCAGTTCCCATAAAAGCACTCTTGTTGCAAGTAGGGGCTGACCTGGTCCTAATCCAGGAACCATGGTAGAATGGAGATATGGTTTGTGGGCTTAGGACGCAAGGATTTAAGCTCATTGAAGGTACAGGAAAAAGCAAGACGTAGAGCCTTATACTTGACAAAAACAACCTTAATATATACCTTTTTTAGTAGTGAAGAGATAGTATCAGCCAGCCTTAGTTAGAAAACTGCAATGTTTGGTTGGGAAGAACTCAAGCGGTACAAAAAAAGTTGAGAAAGGTTCAAAATAAATCCTGGATACTTAGATTTCTTTAGTGGCGTAGATAGCTTATCCGAAGCCTTAAGGTTACGGAAAATATCAACCTTGTACTATTGGGTACATCAAGAAAAATGATAGTTCGAATCGCTGATAGTTTTGAACCGCTGTAAGTGCTCCTGGATACACATTTCCCGGTCAACTCTAAAAAGGCCATGAATAGTTCAGTTGGGGACTCCCTTGAAGTGCAGCCATCAGAGTTCGCCAGCTAGATTGTAACCGAATGTAGAATTATTTGGGCTATCAAAAGCTTTAAACCTTATAAGTCGCCAAAACCAAACAAACGGGCCTGTTCTGTAATCACGCGATTTGATATCACGGTGATTTCAAAACACCATCGATTTTAAAATCATTAATTGTTCTCGGAAATGGTACGATTTATTGTTTAAAGTAAACAACAATCAATTTAAACCAACTATACCAAAATCGGACGATTTTCGAACCCTCCAATAGTGATTTTAAAATCGACGATAATTCTAAACCACCTTGATATCAAATCGCGTGATTTCAGAACAGGCCCGAAAGTCTCGTCGGCGGAGCTACAGGCGGTGACTGATACAATTGCTCCCGGGCTCAGAGAGATGTACCCATGTTGTATCAATCAGGCCTACATACAAACAAAATGGAGAGAAACGAAGGTTGTTTTCATCCCAAAAGCGGGAAGGCCGTTCCATACTGGAGCTAAGGATTTCCGGCCAATTATTATATCGTAATTTCTCCCTAAAACCCTGTAGAGATTAATAGATAGTTACCTTAGGACTATGATCGATGACAGGCTACTGTCCAACTCAACAGCATTCCTACAGCAATGGCAAGTCCGTCGAATCCGCCCTGCATGATCTAATCAGCTTTATTGAAGAATCCCTCTCTGTTAAGGAGTACACTATGGTAGCTTTTTTTATATATAGAGGGGGGCCCCTTCAATAACTTAAATCCAGCCGCTATAATTCCGGCTTTAGCCACCCTGGGAGTTGATAGCTAGCTTAGGATCAGCTGACCTCCATAGATTTGTCAACAGGGGAACGCCCCAAGGAGGCGCTCTGTCTCCTCTGCTATGGAATCTCTACATGAACAATATTATGCTTTATCTGGAGATTATGGGTGTCATACTTGTTGCCTATCCATATGATGTGGCAAAGCTGTTAGAGGAAAGTTTGAGAGTACTCTTAGAGACTTCCTACAGCAGGCCCTTCATACAACCGCAAGATGGGCTTCCGGTAATGGTCTTGGTGTTCTTTTCACCTGTCTCCTGGCGGGTATTGAATTGCCTTCTCTGAATACTTTGGAATTTTAATGGACAGGAAGTTGCACAGCATTTTGGAAAGAGCAAAGAAGGCTGTGGTACCGCTTTATACCTATGAAAATTGTTGCGGTATCCCGTTATTCAGAAATACTCCGTTCACACTTTAGAGATTCTCTCTGTTTGTTGGTCGACCTTCCCAAGTCTCTCAAGCCATGCGTCGATCGTTATAGTTCTTCTTTGAAGTGTCGGCCTTCCCAAATCTCTCAAGCAATGCGCCGATCGTTAAAATTCCTCTTTGAAGGACGGATATGCTTGCGATAGGAAACCGAAGTGCCAAGTTGTTGTTGTAGTAGCAGTATAGGTGTTTGTTGTCCATTAGGTTTTCTTTTTATTAGCCTTGTGTAATGGGTTCTGCTGTATTGGTTTCCAGGCCAAGGAAGATGGCTGTTTCCACTGGTTGGGTCCAAGGAGACCTGGGAGCAAGTTCACTAGGTTTGGCAGGCCAGTTAAAAGATTGTAGTGTGGTCCCTGGTTGCAAGCGGGACGTGGTGCCACCAATCCATGCCGAGTATGAATTAAGGCGGGTATACAAGTCTGATCTTAATTGGGACAAAACTACTCTTGTCTGTCGTGGTAATTTCTCTTCCTCCGAGGCCACTGGTGGAGGGTGATTTCCTCACACGACATTGACTCTGTAATCATTCACGGCTTTAAAGACTGCGTCAGAGTGTATGTCAGCCAGACCTGCCTGGTAAGCTATTTTATCTATTTTATCTAGATGGTGGCTGGGATAGTTGGGACGCTAGCAACCAAGCAGTTACTGCTTCGACAGCAAACAATTGTGTCGACGCACGGGTATGATTTTCGTCTCACAGAAGACATGAGAAGGCACCCTGTTGCAGTTATCAGGGTGAAATTTTTGGCAGGTCTGTATGTTCTTCCACTGCGTTTCGCAGTAGACCACACTGGTGCTGAATAGTTTACCACAGACCGACCTATTGCTTTGTAAGAGGTCAACAAGATTTCTTTGTCTGTTCCCCAAGTCGGCTAGCTACTTGAAGACCTTCTCATTTTATTGCAGATGGCTGTGGCATGCGCGTTAGACCTGAAGAGGCTATCAACTGTGACACTAAGAACCTTAGGGTAGTTGGTCGTCGGAATTCTTATGCCATCGACTATCAAATTGATTTGCTGCTTCACTTGCGCTGTCCATGCAGTAAACAGTGTGGCAGATGATTTGGTGGTGGTGTTCTCAGGTTCCTCGCAGCGAAAAAATTGCCAATCTCAGCCAGGTAGACATGCAGGCTTTCACATATGAGGGCCCGGCGCCAGAATCGTACAGTCATCAGCATATACGATTTCAACGCCTTCAGGTGGAATTGCATAAAGGTAGTGCCGGAGATATCACAACAAATTGGGGAACTCCCTGTTTCACTCTACGGGGTTTGGACTTCTTGTTTCTGATTTCCACATACGACTTGTGCCCACACGTGTAACTGACGATCCAACGTTTCAAACTGTTCGGGAGAGACGTGTTGGCGATATCCTTAAAAAAGCGAGGCGTGACTGACAGTATCGAATGCTTCGGTAGGTCAAGCGCCACGAGAACGGTCCTGTCACCGGGCTTGTTCTGGTTACATGTGTGGATATGGAGTGTAAAGCAGTAGTCGTACTATGCTGCATTCCGAATCCGTGCTGAAAATGTCCAATCAGACTCGGGATGATTAACGCCTCAAGCGTCTTTGCTACTGGCGAGAGAAGGGAGATAGGCCTGTACGATTCCCCACAACTCGCATCTTTGTCCGGTTTCAGTAGTGGTCCCACTGCCCATTTTCTAGGCTTCGGGTATTATCAGAGTGATCAATGACAGATTGAAGACCCTGGTCAGATATTCAACTCCCTGCATGTTCAACATCAACATAGATATTCCGTCGCGGCCAGGGGCTATGGATAACTCAGCGCTACGAATGACGTTTGCAACTTCTTCAACTGTAAATTGTGGAAGTACTTCTTCAGCTCGAGGAGCATGAACACGACGCATTACTTTCCTTTTCGCTCTGACACTCACGGGGTGCTCTATAAATTGTCGGTTAAAAAAACGCGCGCACCTTTTCGGGTCAGTCACAGCGGTGGCACCAAATGTGACTGCCGTCCGGTCGTCTCTGATGCCTGTATTCGAGAGTGACTTTATCGTTATCCACAATTTACCAATACCGGGACTTAAGTTGCACTGCTTCAAATGATCCAGCCATTTATTTTGCTTATATTCGACAACTTTCCTGCTGATTTCTAGATTTAGTTCCCTGATTCTAGGATCAACAGGGTTAGAACGATGAATTTCATCACGCTCGTTCGCTAGTCCCGCTGCATCTGCTGGGAAATTATGTCGTATCTCGGGTATTCGATCAGCAGGGATAAAGCAAGCGGCTGTTGCGTTGATGATGCCTCGGAAATGGCTACGGATATAGTGTAATTTTCGACAGAATGTCTGAAGAATTATCTCACTCTTGTAGTTACAAAATCTGAATGGAATGGTCGTATCCCAGGACATATCAAATTCGTAAATTTCTATACAGGTGGTGTCTTTTCTGAGGAACTTCAGCTACATCACTTGTAAAAAGAGTGCCGGATCACAGTAGGGTTTATCAGTCAGAAATCTTAGATATTAAAGATAACTTTAATGATCTGATCAAAGTCGATATCAGTAATTTCTCTGAATGTCCGACTGCTATAAAGTCCTTGGAAACTATATTCTCAAATTCAATAACTGCCCTCGACTGTCGCAGATCTGTTAACAATGTGGCTGGATAGTTCAATATTCACCTGATACGGTTGCAGGGCCACATTGACTCACCAGGAATATGAAAAGCAGAAGAAATTGCAAGACTAGGCACTACCATACACAGGGGAACTGGAATAATCGGGCAGGCCTGTGCCGAGCTGCAAGCTCTCCTTGGGAGACAGTACCCTTACGGCAACAAACGGCAGGTTGTCACTAGTCAGGAACTTGTTGTCGAGACCGGACGTCTCACTTATCGTGTATGTCATGACGGGTCGCTCTCTGCTATATTTGACGACACGCACAGTGATTGAATGTCTTGCATAATGACTTTTGCAGAAGCTGTGGAGACGAAGAGGAGGGGGAATCAATAGAACACCTACTGAGATAGAAAAAACTATTACGACATACTAAATTTCATATAGTTCAATGACTTGAATGTACTGAAACCGATTTTCGACTAAAATATATAGGTTCTTAGGGCATTCCTTCGATGTGTTACATATTTGGCCTGTAGTAAGGATATAAAAACGTCCGTTCTTCCGAATTATCTTGTCCCGAATTATCTCCTTATAAATACAGATTAGTTCGCTAATTTGAGATTCAAATATATATATACCTTTTACTCTTTACCTTGACAGACGGACGGACACATGCACGCTTGCACATTGCTTTAAATAATTAGAAGCACTCAATGCGTTATTAACATCTTCATATATAATATCGAATGCAATAGAAAATGTTTTTGAGAATGTGTACAACTTTCGTTAAAATTCTATATGTAAAATGATTCACTCTGAAATCGTCATTAGCAAAATCATTGCGGAATTATCAAATATGCACTTCCTTCGAAAGCATTTAATCATGTTGCAAAATTAAAATTGCATTCACCTACATTGTCGGTGGGGTGTCAATATCCAATATCCTGAAAATTGAGCAATATCCCACAACTATCCCAACACCTTTTGGATGTGATATGAGCTTCATCGACGAAAATCGCATTCAGTCATTCATTCGCTCACAATAAATGACTTTGCTGAAGTTGAAGTGTAACACTTCTCTGGTGGAAGACTTTGCAGGAAGACTCATTGGCTTATGCCATTTCCCCCCTCCGGTTTGTCCCTACGGCTTTCATCTCCAACGCCCCACCCGCCCCGCTCAGTCATTCTTGGCCAGATCTCTTTGAAGGATACAAATGCCAAAATGTTGCTGGCAGTCGTTCGTAACAAATGCCAAATACCATAATGGCAAATGGCAAATGCCAAATACCAACTGCCAAAATGCCTGTAATGGCATTTAATGCAGTGCAGGAATGGCAGCAGAGTGAAGCGATGCTAAGGATACGAAGGAAGGAATTGTGTACACAGTTGGCGCTGGGCTCCACTTTTCTCCCGGAAACGCATTTCGCCTTAATTTCAAACTTAGTTCATTTCACTTGAGTTGATCCATTCGACGTTAGACTGATAAATTGAAAAATATTGATTTATTTTCTTTTGTTTTATTTCGCGTTTTAAGAAGTTGAGGCAATATTTGGGGGTATGAAAAAAAGCTATCAAAAGTTATGTTTCAAATGTTAAATGACGAACTTTGCAGAATGTTGGCAAAACAAAATTTGCATGTTTTCTGATTAAAGATTATGAATAAAATTAAGAATTCTTCATAAAGTATTTCCCCATCAGAATATTTTTTTATTTCTAATTTTTCTAAGAGTGTTTCTTGAGAAGATATGTATGAATGGATATATTTAAGAATAATGCTCGTAAATGCAAAAAGCCAATAGTTAAAATAGGAAAGTTTCTTTGAATTGTGATAATACACAGAATAAAATAATAGATCTTAGTCACGACATTAACAAAATTAATTTATTATATCCTCAATTTAGTGGAGAAGCCATTTTCTACTGCTCGAAGGAGTGAGCTAATACCATAAGGTTGTTCGGCACCAATCCGTTTTAAATCCGCTCGCTAACTCTCGATAAGATTTACCGATGGACTTCAAATGTAGTATGTTGTCATTTTTTCGCGAGTTATGTGTCGTCGTTATCAAACAATCGTGAGCAAGTAACTTCTACGAGGTTGGGTGCCTCAGATCACGTAGTCGAAACAGATTCAAGAGTACGATGAGGCAGCTAAAGAAAACCCAAGAGGAGGCTCTAAGCAACCCCAGCTTTAAAAGCTAGTGGGAACTGCGACTCTCGAGTCACCAAGTGATAACAATATTACAATTGTTGAAAATCGGAAAAGACTTTCAGGGGCACAAAGAAGGAAACTGAATCAGATGAACCGTCAGAATATATTACAGGATGAATGGACGAATAAAAAACAAGTAGTACTGAGGTGGCAGCCCCTGGCCAAGGAATTGCTGCTTCGGATTGGGATCAGACCACCTCCCCATAATCCTCTCCATAGACAGACCAGCCGATTTCATCATCTCAGAACGCCGTACTTTCCTGAACCAAAGTAAAGCATACTGGAACGGGTTCAGAGAATTCACCAACCGCAGCTTCAGTGAAGTGGCCTTCCCCTCGGATGTTCGGTTAGCTGAGAAGAAATTCGGAGGTATCATCAACGCAGCAGCCGCTGGCATTATCCCTGTTAGTCGAATACCAGAGATACGACATAATTTCCCAGCAGATGCAGCGGGACTCGCAGACGTGCGTGATAAAATTCGCCGTTCTAACCATGCTGATCCTATAATCAGGAAACTGAATCTAGAAATCACTAGGAAAGTCGACGAATATAAGCGGAATAAATGGTTGGATCAATTGATGCAGTGCAACTTAAGTTCCGGTATTGGTAAATTGTGGGCAACGGTTAAGTCACTCTCGAATCCAGACAGGAAAGACTGTGGCAGTATATGTTACTTGTTCCATTATTTATAATCGTTTTTAAGTGTGCTCTGGTTTTTGTAAATAGGGTCTAACGCGCATGCCACAGCTATCTGCAATAAAATGAGAAGTAGGAACAAGGTCCTCAGGTCACTAGCCAGAAGCCCTTTGGGGACAAATAAAGACACCTTTTTGACCTCTTACAAAGCAATAGGACGGTCTGTGGTAAACTATGCAGCACCATTGTGGTCACCGAATGTTAGCGAGACGCAGTGGAAGAATATACAGACCTGCCAAAATGCCGCCCTTAAAACTGAGACAGACTGCCTCCTCATGTCTTCTGTGGACCACCCACATCAGGAGACGAAGATCATAACCGTGCGACGACACCATTTTTTGCTGTCGACGCAGCATCTGCTTGATTGCTACCGTCACAGTCATCCCAATCACCAACTTGTGGATAGGCTTCTACATCGCAGGCAGATCAGGAAAAAACCTTCATGATAGCCTCATAGAATGTAAGGTCCAAGGCTACAAGAGATAACCTCTAGATCAAAGAGCTTACCAGGCAGCTCTGGCTGACATACACTCCGATGCAGTCGCTGAAGCCGTGAATAAATAAAGTAATGAAGCCGTGAATATAACATGTTTTCGAACAAGAGGTGTTATTTTGAATCTCCCGGTATTTCGGTAGCTGTCACTTTTGAAGCTTTTATTCTTTGACATTTGACAAGTAGAAACTACGCCATTACTAAAAATAGAGCGATACACCATTCAACAACGCACTGAAATTATTAAAATTCGAAAATCATCGAAAAATCAAAAATATGAGGGCCATTTCCACCTCGGTGGCTACGTCATCAAGCAAAATTGTCGCATCTGGGGCTCGGAAAACCCAAGAGTTATTGTTGAGAAGCCTCTCCATCCTCAACGTGTGACTGTTTGGTGCGGTTTATGGTCCGACGGGGTCATTGGACCTTACTTTTTCGAAAATGAGATTGGAGAGGCTTCTCAACAATAACTCTTGGGTGTTCCGAGCCCCAGATGCGACAATTTTGCAGTTACGGTGAATGGATTGCGCTATCGAGAGATGATTAATGATTTTTTATGGTCGGAGTTGGATGGTATTGATCTGGACGGCGCTACGTGCCACACAAGCAACGAAACCATTGCTCTGCTACGGGAAAAGTTTCAGGATCCCTCGAAGAGGTGATCACAATTGGCCACCGAGATCTTGTGATTTAACACCTTGTGATACGGTCTACGCCAACAGCCCAGCGTCGATTCAAGACCTCGAAGATAGAATTCGTGAGGCTATCGAGGACATAGGGCAGCCACTTTGCGATTTGGTTATGGAAAATTTCATGAAAAGGATATGGTCCTGTAAGCGTGGTCGTGGTGGCCATTTGGCTGATATTGTTTTTCATTATTAACGGCGTACCTTCCTCTTTATTATGAAATAAACATCCGATCATTTATCTCAAAAAATGGCATTTTTCTTTGAATACGGAAATAACACCTCTTGTTGGAAAACCCTTTATACTGCTACAACAACAACAGGTTGAATCTGACTCTTGGACATCTGCGATGTGAAATCAATTAAGAAGAAACAAGTAAGAAAGTTCAGTCGCGTAAACCGACTTATGAATCCCCTCTCCTTGATTCCCACAAATATACGTAAGTTTATTTATTTGTTTGTTTAATTAAATTATTATCAATTTAAATTGCTATTAATAACTTTAAAGTATGTACTGGTATTAAAGTTAAAAGCTGTTTACTTTTGGTACAAAATGCTGCATTTGAGTGGGAGGTACCAAAAGGGGTGTGCCAATAACGGTCACTTTTCTTGGGACTCTAGATACTATAAAAGCATTACACCGTACACAATTTTAAGTATTTATATTCACTGGTATTAAAGTTAAAATCTGTTACCTTTTTGTACCAAATGGTCCCTTTGTGTGGGAGGTACCAAAAGCTGCGTCCCAATAACGGCCACTTTTCTCTAGACTCTAGGTACTATGAAAGCATTACACTGTACAAAATTTCATGCATTCGTATGCGCTGGTATTAAAGTTAAAAGCTGTTTACTTTTGGTACAAAATGCTACATTTGAGTGGGAGGTACCAAAAGGGGCGTGCCAATAAGGCCCACATTTCTCTGGACGCTAGGTTCTGTAAAAGCATTACACTGTACAAAATTGCAAGTATTTGTATGAACTGATATTAAAGATATAAGCAGTTAACATATGGTGCAAAATGGTCCATTCGTGTGGGAGGTACCAAAAAGGGAGTGGCCACTTCGCTCATTTTTTCTTTCCGTGTTAGCGACTAACAATTAATATTATGTATGAAATTTCAGAACATTCGAGTAAGTAGTATAGAAGGTATTAAAGAATCAATATTTCACTAAAAGTTAACCCTTTGTGGGGGGAGGTACTAGAAGGAGTGGACCAATATGGTCCATCTTCGAACTTAGCCGGAGATAGAAAAAAATATTACCGCATACAAAATTTGAAGTCAATCGGTTACTCCTTTCGAGAGTTATCGTGCGCACCAGCCAGCACACAGGCAGACAGACGGACGGACAGACGGACCGACAGACGGACGGACAGACGGACGGACGGACGGCGGACATTGCTCAAATGACTTAAAATGACCCAAAACGGATTTCCGCCGAACATTTTTAGGGTCTTAGGTCACTCCTTCGATTTGTTACATTTTTGGCTCGTAGCAAATGATATATACCCTCCTCTCTTAGGTGAGGGGATAAAAATGGCCGTTATTACCACTGCCCTTTTGGTACCTCCCAAACATAATAGCCAAAATAAAAAATATGAAAAATGATTTTTTGATATCAAAATTTATCCACAGATTTGTTCATTTTATCCATTTTTATCTTCGTTAGGATGCTGGCTTTAAAAAAATGCTCTCTTTTTTTATGATTTTTTTCGTTCCAGCAAAAAACGATATTTCGGAAAAAAACAATTGTTTTATAATTGTTACTTCGTAAAAATAATGTGTTCAGCATTTCTAGCGATTATATTTTCCTTTAATTTAAATGGTATCCCGGCTTTATCGAGCTTATAAAGGATGGGCCTTTTAAAATTGTAAATTTCAACTACTGATTACATTGACTTGTGATTTGAGCCATTTGAATTATTTTCTGTGGGGAGCCATTATGGACAAATGTTTCGCAAAGCATCCAGAGACAATTGAAGCGTTGAAACATGATATCGAAGTTGCCATTGAAGAGATTCGACCCGTAACAATCGAAAATGTGCTGAAAATTGGGTTGATCGGATGAGGTACTGCCGAGCCAGTCGTGGTGGTCATATGAATGATATTGTGTTCCATTATTGAATGACAAAGTTCAACCTTTACAATAAGACCAGAAATTTGAAAAAATTATCATTACTTTTGTTTATAGCCGATTCATATTTAAAATGGCCCCTCCCTGTATAGTATGGCTCATAATATATACATTTATCCACAGATTTTTTTTCAAATAGGCATTGTTTTCTTCGTTAGGATGCTAGCTTTCAATAAATGAAACAATAAAAGTGTTTGCGAATTTTGGTCTATTTTTTTCGTACCACTATAAAACGATATTTTTAAAAAGAAATCAAATTTTTCGAATTGTTTAGCGACAGTTACTAAACTTCTGCTACTATGTACAAGTGATGACTTCAGCATTTGTAGCCCTAATAATTTCCTTTCATTTAAATGATATACCGCCTTTATCGAGCTTATAATATGGTCCAAATCCGAAAAGCACATTCCACGAAAATTGGAATTAAAAAAATTACCATAAAAATTTTGTTGTTTTGGTTTCATAAAATAGTATGCCTCAATCTATACAAAATAAGTTTTTAGGTCTCGGACACCAACAAATTTTTGTTGCATAGTGTTACAAACCCTGCTGAGGACGTATACTTAACAGTGCAAAATAAATTATAACACTCATACGCATCCGTGGTCTGTGAACAAATCATGGCGAACCGTGAATGCAATTTATTTATGTATGCTGACAATGATGAGGATTCTCATGAAATCCAATTAAGTCACAGTTGGATGCCTGCTGAATCCAAAATACATACACAGGTTCATATAAGCCGCCACAATAATTCGTGTTGAAAAAAAAAACGCATTGGAAAACCAAACAAAATGAAATTATGCGAACTTAATTAATTATGCAAATATGATATATTTATTAAAAAATATCGATAAACATTCAGCAATTAATGCTCATTGCTGGGCGTTCATAAAGCGATTAAAAACAACCAAACGCGAGTAATAAAATATGTTATAAAACGAAACGAAATGAAACGAAACGACACGCAATCAAAAAGTGCAATTAATATGCCACAAAAGGTCGTAAAACAGCAACAAAATGTTGCAAATTGCAGAGAGAAAAAGATGAAGGCAATGCACAAACTGGGGCGTTTGAATAATGGTTAGTGACAGGACAAAGGACTCAATCGTGCTCGTTCCATATCTCACTCTCTCTTTATCTCTCTCTGTGTCTGTTGGACATTCTCGATTATTGCCGCTGTGCCGTTTAAACAAAACCCCATTAAAATTAATTGAAAATTAATTAGCTAAATAGGTTCTGCGTGGATTACAATAACAATTGTTTGCTTTTTGTTCTTTAATTGCAGGTTAATAAAAATGCCCAGATGACATCAAAGAATTCGGTCGCAGGAGGCGGCATTGGTGGCGGTTCCGGTCTGAATGGCGAACGCAAACGATGGATACACGATCCAACAAGTGAGTATTTATTTTGAGTGGTATTTGTTAGCAGATACTATTTATAGAGGGAGCATTGACAGGGTGGATATAATACATCGAAAATTATGGCCACAATAACAAAAATTACCATCAAAAGGTTACAATGACTTCCAAAATAGGGGGTCATAACTAAAGGGTTACTTAATATGGGTTTCCACATTCAGTTATTACAAAAAGCATTAAATTTAGAAAAAAACTTTTTAAAAACAATTTTCTTTTCAATGTGTTACAATTATGTCCAAATTAAATAGCAATTCGCAGACATTTCTTCGCAATCCAATATAAAGTTTTGTTTTTATAAGCAGTACAAATACTGTTGTTGTTGCAATAGAGTCAGAATTGCTGCATGAATAAGATAAAATAGAGTATCCTGTTGCAATAGAGTCAGAATTGCTGCATGAATTAGATAGAACAGAGTATCCTGTTAGATGAGGAGGACGTGGCAATCGCAGTGACTGGAAAAATCGTCGACGTCCTCAGAGACATCATAAAAGTGGCTCTGAAAAAATTACATAGATGGGCCAGAAATAGCCGGTTGGGCGTTACACTAAATTTTACTGGGAAGTATAAGGTCCCACTTGTGGGCCCTCCTCGGATAAATGGAACAGAGCTGGTCAGTTTTGAAAGTGCAATGTATTGGAACGTGTACAGAAGGCCAACGTCGCATTATATACCTGCAGGAAAACTTTAGGATCGCATTGGGGCATCTTTCTCCTACAATCGTTCATTGAATATATATAGCAGTAGTTCGGCCGACAGTGCTGTGCGGCATTGTGGTGTGGTGGACGGCAACTAATAAACTATCCAACAAACCAATTATTAAACGTTCAGATAACCGCATAGGCAGCTATGCATAAGCGGAGCGTTGAAAACAGAGTCTCTACAACCCTTCTCCATATACTGCTCATTGATATTGTGGCAAGAGAAGTTTCCACCAGAGCGGTATAAGAATTGCGGCCACATGAGGATATCACAATGTAGTGTTATGGTAATCGACCGAATGGACAATATACCAACGGTGTACATCTTCTGTATGAACTTCACCACTACGATACCTGCCAGAGAGTGAACACCAAAAAATAAAAAGCATCTCCACTTCTACACATATGGTTCGAAGCTTGATGATAAGGTTTTGCTTCGGAGTACACTGTAAAGAACTCATTCTTGATATATCTCATAGCCTGCCAAATACCTGTAGGGTCTATCAGGCCGACATAATATCAATAACGGAAGTCGCCAAGTGGCAGAGTCGCAACATAGTTATCAACACTGAAGTTGTCATTTACTAGGACAGTCAGGCTGCCATCAATTCTGTGGAGGCCACATCCCACAATTTCAAAAACAGCCCTAGATTGCCGCAGACCACTTAACGAGATAGCTGGGCTGTTTAATATACACCTCATATGGGTACCTGGGCATAGGGATATCCCGGGGAACAGCAAAGCTGATGAACTTGCTAGAAAAGGGACGACATTATTCTCGCCACTATTTTAGCGCCACTGTCCACATGCAAGCTTTGGCTTAGGCAAGAGGAAATCAAGCAGTCCAATGAAAAATGGAATATGATATGAAGTGCGGATATAAGAAGCGGAAAATACTGTCTACGTTAGTGTCAGTTCTACCGGGACACTGCCTGATCGGCGAACACGCCAAGAGGATAGGTACTGAACCTAATGACTTCTGCAGGAACAGGGGTGAAGTGGAGAACATTGAGCACCTGTCTTGCTACTGGCCCTCATTAAGTAAACGACGTCTGAATATACTGGGGTCAACCTTTCCAGCAAGTCTGACAAATCTTTGCGGTACCGATATTCGTACTATTAATAACTTTGCTTATCAAATAAGTTGGTTTCGGTGAGGGACATCTGAGGTATGAGGTGGTATCACTAAGGAACTAGATTGGCCCATTTGAGCTGGCAAAGCTGACTACCACCCTAAGCTAAACCTAAACCTAGAGATGCAACAGAGTAAGTCAGAGGCGAAATATCTTTTTCAGTTCTCCAGAATATGCAACAAAGTAAGCATTGCAGAAACACAGCTTGAATTACATAGATACAATAGAGTATGTCAGAGATGAACAATTCATTTAGTGCCAACCCTCCCTCTCGCTCCACTCTTCTTTTCCATCTTTATAAAGTGTGGGCAATTTAAAATTTGAACTATCGATTACTTCGACTTGTGATTTGAGCCCTTTGGATTATTTTCTGTGGGCAGCCATTAAGGATGAATGTTACGCAAAGCATCCAGAGACAATTAAAGCGTTGAAACATGAAATTGAAGTTGCCATTGAAGAGACCTGATCCGAAACGAGAATGTACTGAAAAATTGGGTTGATCGGATGAGGTACTGCCGAGCCAGTCGTGGTAGTCATATGAATGATATTGTTCCATTATTAAATGACAAAGTTCAACCTTTTCAAGAAAAAAACAGAAATTTGAAAAAATTACTAATAAATACTGATTATTTTATAGCCAATAAAATTTCAAATGGCCCACCCTGTCTATTACATTACTCACAAAGTGAGGGCATACCTTAGTCGTTTAACGCAACTGACATTTTCTTATTTGTTTTCTGAACACATATCAATCTGTCAATTTTTATGGGAGGTACCAGAGGGGGTTTAACAAATACTCATATTTTTCGCTAAACAGTAGATACGAGTACTTCAAATATATTGCACTGTACCGAATTTTAAGCGTTTATGTGCACTGGTATATTAAAGTTATGATCTAATAAAGTTATTGTGGGAGGTACCAAAAGGAGCGTGTTGATAACGCCCATTTTTCATAGGGCTATATACAAAGTGGCTGATATGTAATGCAACAAAGTAAAGCGCTATATTTTTTTTAATTTTTTTTTAAATTTTATTGTTCAAAAGCAAAAAATGTCGGAAATAACATAAAATTTTAGAAACAGTTTAGATTTGTTCGAATTGGCCACCTTTGGCACGAATTATGGTCTTCAAACGGCCGACAAAGCCATCACACGCTGCACGAAAGTGGCTCTGCGGTATTTTGGCCCATTCCCGGCGAAGCGCCGTCTTGAGATGATCGATACTTTGGTATTTTTTAGTGCGAACCTTACTCTCTAAAATGCCCCAGGCCCAAAAGTCCAACGGATTGAGATCCGGAGATCTTGGTGGCCATTGTGCGGTGGATATGAAGCGAGGAACCTCCTTTTTAAGCCATTCTTGGTTGACGCGTGCTGAGTGCGATGGTGCTGAGTCCTGTTGGAATGTCCATGTTCTGCGGCCGAAATGTTTGTCTGCCCAGGGCTTCAATACTGTCTTTAGGACATTTTCCCGATAATATTCGGCATTTATTTTTACCCCATGGTCGATGAATACGAGCGGGGAGCGACCGACCATCGACCATTACCATCGGCGGCGCTTGAGTTCTGGTGGCCAATCGAAGGTGTAAATTTTCAGCTGACCTCTTTGGCAAGTAAACCCGATCATTTTGTTTGTTCACAAACTGCTCCATTTGGAATGGCTTCTCATCGGAGAAAACCAAATTCGGTAACTGGCCACTTTCGTGCAAGCGAAGCAACTCCTTGGCTCTTTCCAGTCTAACCCTTTTTTGTGCATCGGTGAACTCTTGCACTTTTTGGAACTTCAATGGCTTTAGTCCAAGCTCATTTTTTAATATGTGTTGTATCCGTTCTCGCGATATGTTCAGCTCACGAGCAATTTTTCTACTACTGCGGCGTGGATTTCGATCAAATATGGCCTTCACTTTTCGGATCATTTCTGGTGTTGTTACCGTTTTTTTCGTCCACTTTTTGGACGCGATGCAACACTGCCAGTATCACGGTAACGAGCAATGGTACGAGAAACAAAAGATTTATTAACATTTAAATGCTGGAGGGCTCTAACGATAGCCACTTGTGTTTTTCCACCCAAATATAAAGCAATCACACTATCACGCTTGAATTCCATCACGAATAACTTTTTTCTGAATGCAATAGATCAAAGTGCTTTTGTAAGCTTGTAAACAATAAAATGGACTGTCACTGAAATAAATCTGTCAGCTATCAGACTAGCGGTTTAGAAATGATAGCAACCTGAAGTTGGTTGCAATAAATATCAGCCACCCTGTATATTGAAAAAGGTCACGCACAAACCACTTTGAAATGATATTTTCAGAAAAAAATTAATTTTTTCTTTATGTTTTAAATCATATAAATCCAAAAAGGAAAAAAGTGTCAAGTCTTACAACTTTCACGAAAAGCCACATAACCTATGAACAAAATGAGACATTGATCATAGAAATCGATGAACATCTTTCGTTATTATTTACAATTAAGTGAAGGTACGAGTATCTCATTTTGAATCGAATGTATCTCTTTGGAAAAAATGTTGACGACTTTTTTATGATTCTCATTTTTTTTTTACAGAAACCACATTTATGAGCGATCCTTATCTTGAAAGTTTTGAAAAAAATTAAAAAAAAAAAATAAAAAATTGCCCAAAATGCTGATAAATAAAATTAAATCAATAACACTTTGCTAGTCCAAAAATGTAACAGAAAAGATACCCTATGAATAGACCTATTTAGGCCATGCTGAATACAGTGGCATTAGCCGTTTTTCTATGTTAGCTCCTGTTTCCGCGATATTCGACTACCAAGTTTGTTGGGAAATCAGAGAGGTCTCTTTGGTGATTTTTAAGTGGAAGACTTCGAAATATACGCTTCAGTAAAAAGATCGAAATAAAGAGAACAATTGGAGAATTATTTCTCTCAAAACAGTCGTCCACGCTTCTCACCCCCTTATCCTTGAAAAATTACAATAAAATCTTATCATATGTTAAAAATCATATATATCGTCGACATTTTTAGTAGGCATCGTTGTACCAATATTCCTCGCGAAAAAATACTATTTAGTTTTCAATTTATTACATATATTGTGTACTTTTCTGCTCATAGCAGAAAATATTTGTAATAAAATTTTGTGACTTAAATTTTTGTAAATTATTTTTTGGTGCCAATGGAAATGTCTAAGGTTACCAACAAAACCCGCTAAATTATACAATCTGTTCATTTTTCATAAATATGTTAAAAGGAGACTCAGTAATTTTTCGCGAGGAATATTTTTCTCAAAGACACAAATTAAAAATTTCGACGATTTGTATGTCGTTTGACATGTGGTAAGTTTTGATTGCACTTTTTCAGGGGTAAAGGGGTGAGCAGCGTGGTTGACTATTTTGAGAGAAATAATTCTCGAAGGGTTCCCTTTATTTCGTTCTTTGGAATGAAGCGGGTATTCCGAAGTCTTCCACTTCAAAATCACCTCCGAGATAACTAACCCCTATGATTTTCTTGCAAACTTTAAGGTCCAATATCGCGAAAAAAAGGAGCTAACATAGAAAAACGGCTAGCACTACTGGATTCATCATTGTCCAAATAGGTATATCCATTGGGTCTCATTTCGGTTACATTTTTAAAGTGTCCATTTCAAGCACAGTCTAATTATCGAATCACCTCATATGTTAGATTTTATCTAATCTTAAATAAAAACTCATCTAAATATGATACAGGGAAACGAGGTTGTATAAAAATTAAAATTTTACTTTCGGTCATTACAAAAGACGTTTCATAATTTAGGAACGAATATTGCTTAATTTGGGGATAATCAATCGGTTCTGATTTATATATAGCCACTTATATATGCTCCTGCCTATGTAGTATTTAAGCGCTAGTAAAACTGTATTTTACGTCGGGTTTTCCAATAGGGATGATATGATTTTGAAGTGACGTTTCGTTTCCATTTGTAATATGTCATGATCTGTCATTTGTTTTTCATTGCATACGCAAAAACAACGTTTATAAATTATTCAGTTTTAACTTGAAAACGAGAACAATTTTTTTTTTGAGAAAATCATCTTCTGCGATGAAGCTCACTTTCATCTGAGTGGTGCGGTAGATAAACAAAACTGTCGATTCTAGTGCGAAGAAAATCCACAAAAAATTATTCATGAAAACCCATTACATTCAACTAAATTGACAGTTAGGTGTGGTTTTTGGTCAGGTGGAATCATCGGTCCGTACTTCTTTCGAAACGAAGCTGGTAACACCGTTACTGTTAATGGATAGCGGATAGATCGATGATAACAAACTTTTTATGGCCGAAATTGGAAGAAGTTGATCTTGACAACATTTGGTTCCAACAAGTTTGGAGATTCGATTATTTCAAGAAATTGTGATATTGAATGGCCTCCAAGAAGTTGTGATTTAACACCATTAGACTATTTCTTTTGGGGATTATTTGAAGTCATTGGTCTTTCGAAATAAACTAGACTCTCTTCAAGCTTTACAAGTCAATATGGCACGTGCCATTCATGACATACAACTTGATTTAGTAGAAAAAGTGCTCGAAAATTGGGTTCATCGAATTCGCTGCTGCAGAAGAAGTCGTGGAGGCCATTTGAATGACGTTTTATTTACAACTTAATTGTATCGATTGTACCTCACATTAAAAACTTTCAATTAAAAACTTTTGAATTTCCTTAACAATAAGTGCGTTTTTTTCAAAGAAATCATATCACTCTTATTGGAAAACCCTGTAGTAGATTTATGGAAATACGATATTTTCGAAAGATATTTTGACAATTTTTGTGTCATAATTCAGCGACCAAATTCGTCTGGCAACAGGGTTAATACCTCTTGTCGAATCTCTAAAGGAGAGTAAATAAATTCCAATAATTTCTTAACTAAATTCAATATTTTTTATGCTCTTTAAACTAGGCCAATAGTTACAGAGCTGACTATCAAAACTCCCACCCACCCACAATCAAATGTCAATTAGAGATGTAAGAATCGCTTTTGGGTACTTCTGGCCCTTACGTACAACCAATCCAAAGAAGAACGAAGTTGTTCCAACTTCAAAGCTTTACTCAAACACTACGACTAAAAAGCAACAATACCAAAAGCACATAAAGTCAGACCAACAGCTGTCATAGATGTTGTTTGCCATGTTCATGTTTTGCTTTTCTTTGGAACAAAGGCAGCCCTGGGCTGCGGTGGTGGGACAGGTGCTGGTGGATGGATAATTGGGCACGAGCACCAGTGCAAACACTGGCAACCAGGGCGATTTTACAACCAAGGAACCAAAAAAACCTCTATAATACGAGTAATGCTGCAAAGTTGTATGTCCTGCAGTGATATTGGATAAGAAAAGCAACAGCTGCCTGACATCGTCCTCCACATTCTCGCTCTCTGTCACACCGTCCCTTTACATCTGTCAGACATCGTTACCGTGAACCACAATTCCAGGATCTAAAATATTATGACCTGATTTTTTCAAGCAATTTAATTTTTTTTATTAAATTTGATTTTATTAGCAAATTTTTATTGGTCTCTCTTTGCGGAACGTACACATGCAGCGACCAAGGAAATGAGTAGGACAACCAACATTCATGTAAAAGCAAAAATCTTTAACAGGAAATTGATACACACCGGTTCATAATAATAGAGACACGCAATCGTTTAGGTTTAAAGTGATGATATTTTTCATCAACTAATCTTAGAAATTTATAGAACATTTTTTTCAGTTAACATTTGAAAGTGAAAATACAATTTATAACAAAAATGTGACAAAGATGTCTGGTATTATCAAAAATTATTGATCATAATAATAGATCAGACTTTAAAAGAGGCAAATTTTTGGTCGCCCAAAATAACAAAAGCTTATAATACACTACGCATAGGGTATTATAGATATATCGAGGGGACGTATTCAAATAGTTCACACAAACTTGCTCAAGAAAAATATCAGAAAACACATCTTCCTACATTTTTCTTACAAAACATTTAATCAGAAACAAATTTTGCCTAAATTTCGGAAGAATACTTCATGATTTGTTATCACTTCAATACTAATCGCTTAGGTGTACTTATTCTTATGAACAGGTGTGTATAAATGGCTTTGTGTTCATGTCTATGTCGGGAGGAGAGTTTTTGGGGACAAAAAGTTCACTTTGGCAGAGAGTTAGGCTTTTATTAGAAATTTCATTCGCTTAAAATGTCTATGGGTTTCTTTATTCATTAATTTTGCTTTTTTTCTCTTATTTTTACAGGCGATCTGTGCCGCCCGTTGAGCTGTAAGAAACGTGAAATTTGTTTGCTGGAAAATGAATACAGTGCTGTTTGTGTGTCGAAAAAGGAATTGCATAAAAATCGGTAAGTTCAAGAATATTCAATAGCATTAGTATCAAAATAAACGAAACTAAAAGTTTCAATATATTATTAGTAAATATCTCTGTACAAGAGTCGACCTCTGAGGGCTTCCTCTATACTAGAGTCACCTCAGAGGTCTTCCTCGAGACTAGAGTCGACCAGAGGTCTTCCTCTAGACTAGAGTCGACCTCAGAGGTCTTGCTCTATACTAGAGTCGACCTCTGGGGTCTTCCTTTATACTAGAGTAGATCTCAGGGGTCTTCCGCTATACTAGAGTCGACCTCAGAGGTCTTCCTCTATACCAGAGTCGACCTCAGAGGTTTTTCTCTGTACTAGAGTCGACCTCAGAGGTCTTCCTCTATACTAGAGTCGGTCTCAGAGGTCTTCCTCTATACTAGAGTCGACCTCAGAGGTCTTCCTCTATACTAGAGTCGACCTCAGAGGTCTTCCTCTATACTAGAGTCGATCTCAGAGGTCTTCCTCTATACTAGAGTCGACCTCAGAGGTATTTCTCTATACTAGAGTCGGCCTATGAGGTCTTCATCTATACTAGAGTCAACCTCAGAGGTCTACCTCTATACTAGAATCGACCTCAGAGGTCTTCATCTATACTAGAGTCGACCTCAGAGGTCTTCATCTATACTAGAGTCGACCTCAGAGGTCTTCATCTATACTAGAGTCGACCTCAGAGGTCTTCCTCTATACCAGAGTCGACCTCAGAGGTTTTTCTCTGTACTAGAGTCGACCTCAGAGGTCTTCCTCTATACTAGAGTCGATCTAAGAGGTCTTCCTCTATACTAGAGTCGTCCTCAGAGGTCTTCCTCTATACTAGAGTCGATCTCAGAGGTCTTCCTCTATACTAGAGTCGACCTCAGAGGTATTTCTCTATACTAGAGTCGGCCTATGAGGTCTTCATCTATACTAGAGTCAACCTCAGAGGTCTACCTCTATACTAGAATCGACCTCAGAGGTCTTCATCTATACTAGAGTCGACCTCAGAGGTCTTCATCTATACTAGAGTCGACCTCAGAGGTCTTCATCTATACTAGAGTCGACCTCAGAGGTCTTCCTCTATACCAGAGTCGACCTCAGAGGTTTTTCTCTGTACTAGAGTCGACCTCAGAGGTCTTCCTCTATACTAGAGTCGATCTCAGAGGTCTTCCTCTATACTAGAGTCGACCTCAGAGGTCTTCCTCTATTCAGGAGTCGACCTCAGAGGTCTTCCTCTATACCAGAGCCGACCTCAGAGGTCTTCCTCTATACTAGAGTCGACCTCAGAGGTCTTCCTCTATACTAGAGTCGACCTCAGAGGTCTTCCTCTATACTAGAGTCGACCTCAGAGGTCTTCCTCTATTCTACAGTCGACCTCAGAGGTCTTCCTCTATTCTAGAGTCGACCTCAGAGGTCTTCCTCTATACTAGAGTCGACCTCAGAGGTCTTCATGTATACTAGAGTCGACCTCAGAGGTCTTCATCTATACTAGAGTCGATCTCAGAGGTCTTCCTCTATACTAGAGTCGATCTAAGAGGTCTTCCTCTATACTAGAGTCGTCCTCAGAGGTCTTCCTCTATACTAAAGTCGACCTCAGAGGTCTTCCTCTATACTAGAGTCGACCTCAGAGGTCTTCCTCTATTCTAGAGTCGACCTCAGAAGTCTTCCTCTATACCAGAGCCGACCTCAGAGGTCTTCCTCTATACTAGAGTCGACCTCAGAGGTCTTCCTCTATACTAGAGTCGACCTCAGAGGTCTTCCTCTATACTAGAGTCGACATCAGAGGTCGACCTCAGAGGTCTTTCTCTATACTAGAGTCGACCTCAGAGGTCTTCCTCTATACTACAGTCGAAGACCTCGGAGGACTTCCTCTATACTAGAGTCGGAACAGGGCAAATGACTTTAAGGTTACTACCTACTGCTACTATTATTATTATGCAGGTCCAATTTAATTTCGAATGAGGCGCAATTAACACAAATTTAGAGACAACCCCTATTTCCTCTCACAGTGTTATTGGCCTGGGAAATTCTGTTGAAAGTCCTATTATCCTATTATGCACGAGTACATATGGCTGTCTACAAAAAATACTCGAAGGATACGCCTCACAAAACAAAAATCAGCGAAAAAATAATGTAAATTAGAATTTATTTTTATTCAAACAACACTTCGGATTTCATTATGGCCTTAATGGCAATTTAAAAATGTTTATTGCCACATCTATTCCCACTCCCTCCGAAAAAATGTCATTTATTCAATTTTTTCCTTCTATCTGTTCTTTCCTTTGCAGTGATGAAATTATCACAAAGTCCAAATATTTGGAGGAGCAAGCGAAGCGTAGAGCCGCCGCCGCCGCCCAAGCCGCAGCAGCAGCAGCGGCAGCCGCTAATCACAATGATAATATCCATATCAATGATAATACCAACAGCAACAACATCATGGGCGGCAGCAACAACAACAATAACAACAACGATGACGATGATGACAACGAAGATGATGAGGATGATGTGGACATCAGTAATGGAGATGATAATAATGTCGACATTATCTCCGGAAATGATGAAAAGAATTACAATAGCCTCAGTCTCAGTGGAAATGGCAATGGCAATGGCATTGGCATTGGCGGTGGTAACGCCAATATGGCTAATCCAAAAACAAACTCTAACAACAATAACAACAACATCATCAATAATGGGAAAAATTCGAATAGCAACAGCAACAACAATATGGGCAATATTAATAATGATGAAACCGAATCCAAAGAGGATGATGTATTTTATGAAAGTAATGCCGGTTTGGATAACAAACAAAATAGCGATGACGAAGAGGATGAAGAGTAAGTGGAAATTGTATTATTCATAGCTATTTAGTTACAGACATACATATGCGCACACACACACTGGAAAAAATGTGTCCTAATAATAATATTGCATTGATTTGGTGGAAAAAACTTTAAGACATTATGGTAAAGATGTTACATACTTAAAGTGAAGTAAACTTTCTAAATACTATGTTAATAAACAATGTTGATTTTAGGCACAAACATTGATTTACCAGTCTCAATGTCTTTAATACTATTAATTCAGTGCAGCAACAATAAAGAGTTTTCCAACAAGAGGTGTTATTTTGGTATTCAAAGAAAAATTATATTTTTTGGGTCTCATCAGTCAAGATGATTTTTCGATGATTTTCGATTTTTCGAATTTTAATAATTTCAATGCATTGTTGAATCGTGTATCGTTCCATTTTTAGTAATGGCGTAGTTTCTACTTGTCAAATGTCAAAGAATAAAAGCTTCAAAAGTGGCAGCTACCGAAATACCGGGTGATTCAAAATAACACCTCTAATTGGAAAACCCTGTAGTTTAGTTTATGCCTCTACAAGAAGAAAAAACTGAAATTCAGCGCAATCATATTCGCAGATAATAGTTTGATAATCATAATTGTTGTAAACCCCAATTTAGAAAGTTTCAAAATTGAATCTTATTGAAACATTTTCAAAATTGCCGAAATTTACTTTTTTTATATTGGCTAAATGCATATTTTCTTGCAAATTAATCAACAATTTATATTGCAAATTTTGTCCCAATTGCATTTTATAGTCAATTTTAACAAAATTGAATTTTTATACAAAATTTCATCTCAACTGCATTTTTATACCCTCACTTTAGTGTGACGAGGGTATATATCATTTGCTACGGAAAAAAGTGTAACACATCGAAGGAGTGATCTAAGACCCTAAGTATGTTCGGAGGAAATCCGTTTTGGGTCATTTTAAGTCGAATGAGCAATGTCCGTCCGTCTGTCTGTCTGTCTGTCTGTCTGTCTGTCTGCTGGCTGGTGCGCACGATAACTCTCGAAAGGATTAACCGATTGACTTCAAATTTGGTATGTGGTAATATTTTGATCTATCTCCGGATGAGTTCGAAGATGGGCCATATTAGTCTACTCCTTCTGGTACCTCCCACACAAAGGGTTAACATTTAGTGAAATATTGATTCTTTAATAACTTCTATACTACTTATTCGAATCTTTTGAAATTCTGCACATAATATTAGTATATTAGTCGCTATTAACTCGAGCAAAATGAGTGAAGTTGGCATGCCCCTTTTGGTACCTCCCACACAAATGGACCATTTTGCATCAAAATTTAACTGCTTATAACGTTAATACAAGTGCATAAAAATGCTTGAAATTTTCTACAGTATAATGTTTTTGTAGCGCCTATAGTCCGGTAAAAAAATGGGCATTATTGTACAGCCCCTTTTGGTACCTCCCACACAAATGGACCGTTTCCTACCAAAAGTAAACGGCTTGTAACTTTAATACCAGTGCATACAAATACTTGAAATTTTGTACAGTGTAATGCTGTTATAGTACCTACACGGGGCAAAATCGTCTTTTTTGATATGTTTGAATCGAAAGAAAATATATTTGGAACACAAATTTTTAAATATTATATATTTCTGAGCAAATAAATTTTATTTGAAAATCAATAAAATATATTTGGAACACGTATATTAATATGTTACAACATATAATATTTCCAAACTAAGTTTCTCAAATAAAATACGTGTTTAAATACAAATAAAATTATTGTTTAGGAAATTCTCCAAATATATTTTATTTAAAAAAAGATTTTCAAAACTTTTGTTGAATTTTCGAATTTCAGTTTTAATTTTTCTTGGTTTCGAATTGAACCTCTCAGTTATGATATCAAATGCAGCATTAACTTCTGTTTAAAATAAATCATTTAAAACTTCTGAATATTCCAAGCCATCATTAGTTGTCAATCCTCCAAGTAATTTATTTCTATCCAAGATTATACGATTATTATTTATTATTTTGGCAAACATGAAAAATTTTTAAAAAATTATCTTTGAATTAATGAAAAATTGAACACTATTTAGGTATTTTCTGAATCCTTAAATGCAAATAATTATTTGTATCGGAAATAATGGTCGCAAATAAACACATATTGGGATGTAAACAAGGATTAGTTTAGAACAACATCTTCCCAAATATATAATTTTTGTGTGTAGCAAATATAATATGTTTAGAGTATACCCTAAACATATATATGTTTCAAGCCGAATATGTTTGGGACAATATACTACAGAAGCGATTTTTTTTCAGCGTGTATAGTCCTGTAAAAAGTGGGCGTTATCACCCCGCCCCTTTTTGTACCTCCCACACAAAATGACCAAATCATACCAAAATTACATAGCTCGTAACTTTAATTACCAGTGCACATAAACGCTTATAGTTCAGCACAATGCAATGTATTTAAGAATGTACTGTTTACCGAAAAATATGTGTATTTGGAAAACCCCTTCTGGTACCTCCCACACAAATTGACAGATTTATTGGTGTAATGTTATATATTACATTACTCACAAAGTGAGGGTATACCTTAGTCGTTTTACCCGACTGAAACTTTCTTACTTGTTATTTAAAATTTTATAGAAGTCGCAATTATTAGACAATTTTGCCAACATTTTTTGGAAAATACTGTCGAACTTAGCCTGAGATAAAAAAATATTATCCCATACCAAATTTGAAGTCAATCCGTTACTCCGAGAGAAGTGCCTCCAGCCAGACAGACGGACAGACAGTCGGACGGACGTTGCTCAAATGACTTAAAATGGCTCAAACGGATTTCCGCCGAACATACTTGGGGCCTTATGTCACTCCTTCGATGTGTTACACATTTTGTCTTATGCGTATATCATTTTGTAGCAAATGATATAGACCCTCGTCACACTATATAGTGAGGTATAAAAAAAATATTGAAAAATTCTTCAAAATTCACGAATTGTTCTTTTTTACAAAATACTGTCTAAATTTATATTTTCTTGCAAATTTCATCAAAATTATATATTTGTTGTAACATTTGTCGAAATTTTATTTAATTTTAACAAAATATAATTTTTATAAAAAATTTCATCGAAACTGCATTTTCATTTAAAATGTTATAGAAATCGCTATTATACAGACAATTTTGTCAACATATTTTTTAGAAAATTTTGTCGGAATGCCTATTTCTAAAATATTTCTCCGATAGTTAATTATACCCTCCACCATAGGATGGGAGTATATTCATTTTGTCACTCCGTTGGTAACACCTCTAAATATTGACCGGAGACCCCATAAAGTATATATATTCTTAATCGTCGTAACCGTCCGTCCGTCCGTCTGTGGTAATCACGCAACAGTCTGCAATAATAGAGTTAGGTAGATCAAATTTGGTACAAATACTTCTTATAGTTGCAGGTTGTTTGGGAATGCAAATGGGCCATATCGGTCCATATTTAGATATAGCTCCCATATATAGCATCTAACTTGTTGTGATTCCTACTGTTCTCATCTACTATATTTTTTGTGTTTTCGGTGTTATTTTCTTTAGGTTTGAGTTATTTTGCGAGGTCACATGCTATCCATGGTGGAGGGTATATAAGATTCGGCATGGCCGAACTTAACGCTTTTACTTGTTTTTCTAGAAAATTTAAAAAATAAGATATGAAAGTTTACGGAAAATTATGTCGAAATTGAAATGTATTGACAAATCTTCAAAATTATGTTATTTCCTTTAGAAAATATTGGCTAAAATTATATTTTCTACCTATTTATATAAGTGTTCTATTTTTTAAATTCGAATTTTTTTATATTTCATTAAAATTTTATATTTATTGTAAAATTTGTCGAAATTTCATTTTTATAGCAATTTCTTAACAAAATTGATTTTTTATAAAAAATGTCATCGAAACTAAGCTACATTTATCGCCATTATTAGACAATTTTGTAACTTTTTTCGAAAATTTCGTCAGAATTGCTTATTTTTAAATAATTCCTAATATATTTTATTTTTCTAGAAAATTAAAAAAATGAATGTTAAAAAATATGTCGAAATTTAATCTTATTAAAAAATTCTTCAAGTACATACACGAAAGTGTTATTTTTTAGGAAATATTAGAATAATTTAAATTTTCATGCAAATATCATATTTATTGTAAAATTTGTCGAAATAGAATTTTTAAGTAAATTTTAACAAAATTTAATTTTTATAAAAAAATTTCATTGAAACTGCATTTTCAATTTTTTTATTATTTTTTTTTATTTTGGGACAATTTACTACAGAAGCGATCCTTTTTCAGCGTGTATGATAAAAAAGTGTTTAATTCCATTAGTGCCCGAAAGGATACATTGGTGGCGGCCGGAAGTTGGACCCCAAGAAAATGCACCCCAAATTGAAAATGAAATAGCGCCCCAAATTTGGGCCCTATTTTTGTTACAAAAACTGATTTAGGAAATTACACCCCAATCAAGAAAACAGCATAAAATGACAATAAACCCCAAAAAAACTAAGAAATTTTCTCTCCCTAAATCTGGGGAGTACGCATTAATACACGTATACAAACATATTTTCTAATTATAAATCTATTCCCACGGCCTGCGGCCTGCGGCCTCTGCTTAAGACTTTCTCCTATGGACAGGATCCAAAGTTGACAACGTGTAGCAAATCTTTTATGCGTAGCCTCTCCTGTTTCTAAATTAATAGATGAAAATAAGCCCAAAAAAGCAGACAAGAAATGAAAGTAAACCCCAAAAAGCAGTCAAAAAATTAAATTAAGCCCCAAATAAAATTGTTTCTGTTTGATTTGTTATTTTTTGGGGCCCATTTTCATAAAAATAGTGCGGTGTATTTTCCTGGGGCCCAATTTCATTCCGCCTACATTGGTATCTGATTATTTGGATGGATACATTGATGAATGGATGGCTGGATTAACATATGGTAGTCCGAAAACTTGATTCGACTTCAAAAGAATTTTAAGTTTTACTGCAAAGTGGGTCAATCTTAGCATGTAGGACATATTGTTTTTATATGCATTTCATTAAACTCATTAAAAATTAATTAGGTTCCATGCGAAAAGTTAAATTTCACAACAATTTAAGATTACATAAAAGGTAGCTGTAATCGTTGTTGCTGTTTGTTTGTTTTTTTTTTTCTGTTGTTTTTCAGTTGCTGTTATTTATTTTATCGTAGCGACCGACAGACCGACACGGACCCACCGACATTCACGTATCAATTTCGCTTTTATTTGACCTAAACCTAAATTTGATTCCAACACGCGATTGAAGTATGTAACTTCCTCTTCACTCCCTGACTGACACAGCTTACCTTGGTATCATGCCTCGCGGCGACTCCAAACACGAAACCCAAAACCTACTCGTTGGTTTTCGATTTGTAATATAATCCTTGACTTGTTTTTCTAAGGAAATGCGAGAGTTGGCGTTTTTTTTGGTTTTCATTTACACTTGTTTACTTCGAAGGCGAAAGCGCTAAAAGCGAATCTTGTTACACAACTGCTCATAATAATAGTTGCACCTAATAGATTAGTATTAGGTTGAGGTTAGGATGAAGGCAGACGGTTTTACCAGCTCTCGTACACCAATTAAGGTCCCTAGTTTTACCACGGGCTGATATAAAAAGTTATCAATAGTGCAAATATCGGTACCGGAAAGGTCTGTTAAACTTTCTAGAAAGACTAACCCCAGTGTATCCAGACATCGTTTACTCAAGGTGGAACAGTAGGTGAAGCATGTGATCAATGCTATCCACTTCTTCCTCAACTTGTGCTTCTGCAAAAGTCATTGCTTATAGGTCCTGCTGTTCTTCGACTTCTATCTGGGAGAATATATGTGTCGCGCAGTAGTTTCAGCGAGTTTTCGCTGTTTTATCGTCCACTTGTAGACCTCTTCCTGCAAATATTGCATATAAATAACACTTCTGCAAACTTTTTATTGAAGTGTTTAACGATTTTGTTGTCACTTTACTATACCATTTTAATACCAATTAGGTGTATCTATTTCTATCAGCAGGTGTGTATATGTGCGAGCAAATTCGAGAGGAATGAGTGTATTTTTATGCGTGTATGTCTTCCGACTGCAGGAGTATTTATGATATCCTTTCGTGTTTATATAACGCCTTTATTTTTGCCCTTTGATTTTCGACTTTTTCTTCCTTTCGCCCTGACTTCTCTCCGTGTTATATTGTAAATGTATTTCAGTTATTAGCCAGTCCCTCACGCCATGGGGAATTGTTTGCAAGGGTGTGTGTGTGTACAAGTCACTGATAGAGTTTCACTTTATTCCAGAGAATGAAAGATAAATACACAAAAATACATTAAATTTAATAAGAAAATTGATTTTGCACACGTCTATACAATCATAATAACTTTAAGAGTTTTTTTCTTCTATTTACGAAATATAAAAGAAAATTGGAATCTTTGTAACAACATTTTCAAGATATTGAATGTAACAAACGAAAAACCAAATATCTGAATGGGAGCTTTGGTGGAGCAAAAGCAAATATACGAAGAAAAGATCCATCCAAGGTGAAACTTGTTCATAAAGTCCAGATGAAATGTCTGTTATGTGGAGAGACATTGATTAATATATTTTCTATATAATTTTCCATTTTTAATGCTCATTTATTATTTTTTAACACTGTGGACACCTTAATTATAATAGCATAACATATGACAATCATGTTCATATGTACTTCTCGTAATAATACAGTAATTGTTGTTTGAATTTCCATTAATTTCTGATTTAATTTTTAACATTTTATAAATTACACTGTGGAACAAAATTAAACTTTTTCGAAAATTTCAAGGTTCTGACAACGGATTCTTATAAAGGGGGTAATTAATTGTATTGTGTAGAACATTTTAACCATCTAGATCTTTAATCTAGGGGCATTTTTGGTCCCTTTTGTGGAAAGGGTAAAAAGCACGTCTTAAACAGGTGTTTAGCGATTCATAATGTTCTACAAAAATATTTGCCATAAAATTCTACTATAAGTCTCTGAAGACACCAAAACTCTAAATTCAATCAAATGCCAGATATGAGTCAATACTTAAGATCATTTTTTAGGTTAATTTTGTACTTTTTCGAATTGGCGCTAAACCTAAAGCTGGTTTTTAAGTTTTGAATTATTTCTGGCATTTAAGTTGAGTTTTGGAATTCAGAGTCTTTTAGTAGAATTTTGTGTCAAATATTTTTGTGAAACATTTTGACTCGCTAAACACCTGTTATAGGGGTGATTTTTAACATTTTCCACAAAACGGACCAAAAAGACCCCTACATTTAGGAGCTAGAGGGTAAAAATGTTCAACAAAAATGTTACCCGTAGTGTTTTGAGTAATGTTGCTGAAGACATCCTAAACCTAAAATGTCAGGATCACACGGTTTCCTATGCCGATTCATCATAAGAATGTACAAAAGGGGGAAATGACCACCATACGTAAACTTTCAGATCGCCGATACACGTATATCCTTCTGACAACGGATTCTGACAGAGGGGGTATCAGATTCTGACAGAGGGGTCAGAATCTGTTGTCAGAATATTGTTATTTTTTTTTGTTTTCCATAGTGTTATAGAAAGTTATCGAAATTTCCATCGACAGTGCTGAAATTTAGCTATTTGTTCTTACATTTTGCTCTTATAAGTTTTTGCGAAAAATTGCCAATGGCAATGTAGGCCTCTAAAAGGCACAAACTTTGATCTAAGGGTCATTCTGGAAAAAGTTTTCTTATTTTCCAAAGTTATCGATTGTCAAGGCAATAAATAAAGTACAAACTGTGCTTTACAGAACATTGCCTAACTAAGTAATCTCAGTGCTTAAAACACCAATGTCCATCCTCCACATTGCTTCTAGGACATTGTTTCTAGGCCCTTTTTCCATGACCATTTTGTTTGATCGAATTCTCTTTTTTTTTGTTACCGTAATTAAATATAAAGTTCTTTATTGATTACGTTTTTTTTTTAATTGTGAAACATTGTTAATTTGTAAAATTTATTTAAAATTTAGCGAAAACAAAAAAAGTTCAAAGGAAACTTGTGTTGTACTGGAACCCAAAAAGAGATTATTTAATACCAAGGGAGTTAGCGCGTTTGCCATAACAACAAAGACTCCAAAGAAACCAATTGCCAATGAAGAAGGCGACACACAAAAGAGTAGTCAAGTCAATGACACAGTGGCGAACAATGAAACCCAAAGAAGAAAAAAGAGAGTGCCAACAATAGCACAGTAATTTGTCTAGGTTCCCGGTGCACAGTGGGGCGGGATTTGGAAGAAACGGAATATAAATCTTTTGCTATCGAACAATTGGTATCGGGTGTTTTTTTTAGGGGTATAGAACTTCGAATTGAAATAAAACACAAGAAAATCGTTTTAAGGTCCATCAATTTGGTTTTATTGGAAGGATAATTTTATGCCATTAATGTTTAAACATGATTTCGGGCATGTGGCCGCCGCGGCTGGCTCGAATAAAGCCAATTCCACAGGTCCAATTTTCAACCACTTTTTCGAGCATATGGGGCCGTATGTCGGCAATAACGCCACGAATGTTGGCTTCCAATTCCCCTAACGTTTCTGGTTTGTTGGCGTAGACGAGCGACTTCACATATCCCCAAAGAAAATAATCCAAAGGTGTCAAATCACACGATCTTGGTGGCCAATTGACAGGTCCATTCCGCGAAATTATGCGCTCATCGAATGTTTCCTTCAATAAATCGATTGTGACGTGCGCTGTGTGGCATGTAGCGCCGTCTTGTTGGAACCACAACTCATCCACATTCATGCCATCCAATTCGGGAACAAAATAGTCTGTTATCATGGCTCTATACCGGTCTCCATTAGCTCTCTACAGCTCCAATTGCTGTGCACGGTGGCGAATCGATTCATTCGGGTCCTCTTCAACACTTTGCTATACAGCGGCAATTGTTTCTTCGGTGCGCACTGTTCGACGTCTCTGCGGATGCGTATTATCACATAGAGTAAACGTAGTGCGAAAACGATCCATGGTTAACCGAATTAATTGCTCTGATGGGCGATTATGTCGACCATAAAATGGACGGAGCTTGCGGTAAACTTCGCGAACTGAACCATTATTTTCGAAATAAATTTGCACGATTTGCAAGCGTTGTTCTTTTGTCAACCTGTTCATGATGAAATGGCAAACCAAACTGAACATAAATGACATTAGAGTTGCCAGATTTGACCACAAAATGCCAGTTTTATCTCTATTCAAAAAACAAAGCTGTAAAAAAAACACCCTTTATAAAAACACACTTGTAAAAGAGGTATTGGCGACCTTGGCCCTACACAGGGAGGGAGCTCCAAGACCTCAACAATGTAACTATTTGTACAAATGGTCCCTTTATACTAAAATGGGCGTGGATGGAAAGCAGAAGATTTGGATAAGAAGTATAAAGTTATAAAGTTACACGGAGAAAAATCGACTTTTTTGATATGTTTGAATCGAAAGAAAATATATTTGGAACACAAATTTTTAAATATTATGTATTTCTGAGCAAATACATTTTATTCGAAAATCAATAAAATATATTTGGAACTCCTATATTAATATGTTACAACATAATAATAAAATATGTGTTTAAATACAAATAAAATAATTGTTCAGGAATTTCTCCAACTATATTTTAATTAAAAAGATTTTCGAAACTGTTTTGAATTTTTCGAATTTCAGTTTTAATTTTTTTTTTTGGTTTCGAAATGAACCTCCCGGTTATGATACCAAATTCCGCATTAGCTTTCAATCATTTAAAATTTCTCAATATTCCAAGCCATCATTAGTTGTCAATCCTCCAAGCAATATTTACTATTATTTATTACTATTATTTAATTTCACAACATCAAAAATTTCTACAAAATTTACTTTGAATTACGGAAAAATTTAACACAATTTAGGTATTTTCTGGTACTTAAATGTAAATAAATATTTGTTTCGGAAAAAATAGTCCAAAATAAACACATATTGGGATGTAAACAAAGATTTGTTTAAAACAATATCTTCCCAAATATGTAATTTTTGTGTGTACCAAATATTATATGTTCAGATTGTACCCTAAACATACATATATATGTTTCAAGCCGAATATGTTTGGGACAATATACTACAGAAGCGATTTTTTTTCAGCGTGTAGATAATCAATATTTCACTAAATTTTAACCCTTTGTGGGGGATGTACTAAAAAGGAATGGACCAAAATGCTCAGCTCCGAGAGACAGGCGGACTGCCAAACATTGATCAAATGAATAAAAATGACCTAAATAGTATTTCCGCCAAACAGACATTAGGAATTTGAACCAAAATCGTCAAAATGACGACACACAAATCGTCAAGAACAAAATCTTGTTAATATTTATCATAGGAGTTTGAAAAAATAGAAAAAAATCGTTACTCCAAAATGAAAAATTAAACAAACGAATTTCGTTTGTGGTCTAGTTTGTCGCAAACGGTTAGTGTACTTATCATAAATGATTTATATTTATCACAAACCCTGTGAAACGTTTGGTGCAACTGGTTATTGTGTTTGTCACAAGCAAATCCCGCTTTATCCCAAACCCCGTGAAACGTTTGTTGCAAACGGTTGCTGCTTTTGTCACAAGCAATGTCAGTTTATCAATAAATGAGAAAACGTTTGTTACAAAAGAATAATTTGTTTGAATTATGATATTTGACATCTGTTTATTTTGAAAGTGGCGTAAACACCATTCTGTTTTTAAAGCAAGAGTAGTATCGTTAGAAGGCTAAGTGAATAGTAGAAATATATTATTTACATTCAGTTCACCTCAAGACTTCAACGTTTCAATATTAAGTGACAATTTTCGCATTTGAGTTTTATTAGCCCACTATTTTCAACGATAAATCGAGTAAAGCAGAGTGGCGTTTACGCCACTTTCAAAATAAACAGTTCATATATAATATCCTTTATACGTTTGTTAGTAACGCATGATCTCCGAAACCATAAATGCGAATGGGCTGAAAATTGAATAATATATTCAGTTTGAGGTCAATTGCGTTGTAGAATTATTTTCAACGCGATAAATTGCAGAGTGGTCAAGTTATTTGCAAAATTCACATTTCCAGAGCGGTTTGACTGCAATTAAAATGTATTTGTGGTTTGTCTTGATAATAGTTTGTATGTATGATTCTACCCGGTAGATGGCGCTGTAGTGGACATATGGTCAATATACATTTTGTTAATGACTTATTCCTGAAACTCGGGATGTTTGCATTTTTGAATAAAATATCAATGAATAACAAACCAATATATTCCAAACAGGGCGGGTAGGACCACGTCTGCTGCGGTCAGCAAGTGTTTTATAAAATTATGTTTATAATCAGAAATGTCTAAAATGTACCCGGGAGCTCCCCGAAAAACACCTCTGCTATTAATTACCTAATATCTTTTAATTGAGTTGTAGACAAACTGTAAACAAGAACATATTGAAATTTAGGAGGCCATTGTATGCATCAAAGCAAGATGTAATCTAACCATATATCAAACTTTTGAGTCAAAAGTGAACTTCTAGTTCAATAATAAAAATTCTGACCTAAATACTGACCATTCAAAATTTCCCACTTCTGTGAATAGAATACCAAACTACATCAGAAAATAACATGAAAAACTTCGGGTGAACAATCGTGATGCATAGTGTCGTTATGTATTGAAAATTTCCGCTGTTTCCAGAAGTATCCAGTTGTATTGTGCCTGTTTGACGATTGGTTTCACAACAAATTTATTTCACAATTACCATTAGGAGCTTCAGAACCTAAACGTTTGATGATTGATTGTTAATAGTTTTAATTTGCTAATTCACAATAAATGACATGTGGAAAAATAACCATTTAGTCATTAACAAAAACAAGAGATGGTTCCTCACATTATTTGTGTTAAAAACGCCAGTAAAAAGCTAATGACCCAGCAGCTGAGTACAATTGCACATATTGTGAAATGGTGCAACAGTTCGGAAGGAGGTATACAAAGAAAAATTGGTATTCACGATGTAAGCTCCACCGTCTGCAGAACTGTTTATAAAACAACGCGGACAAACAACGTTTTTTTGTGTTATGTACACACAAATGTGCACATATTATTCCAACATTTAAAAAAATATAAAATTTATAAAATCGCACAATTACAAATTGAGAACAAGTTACGACGCTCTTTGTTCTATCAACTCTCTTTCAAATATGCAATCACGTTTAAATACAATATGTTTCCGTAAACGTTTTTCGTTTATCATAATTGAATTGAACGAATGTGCGTTGACTGCAAGAGAAACTATGTTTACGATAAACGTTTTCATTCACTATAAATATTTCAACCGTGACAGGAAAAGGGGAGCGTTTGAGACAAAAATGTTTTTTTCTTTGCGTACAGATATGTAATAAGTAATCTGGAAATATTTTTGTGGTAAATATGTTCTATAGAAATCTGCATAAAAAAATCCGCATCAAAATACATCGGAGTGTTTGTTATGTAAAATATTGTTGACTGTTCTGATTACAAATATCCACGATTTAACTAAAAGCTGATGTTAATTATTTTTTGTAGAAATTAGACTACAGTCCGCAATAATATAGGGTAGTTTTTTTAGAGTTTGAGAACTTTAAATTTAAATTGAGCAAGGAAAAATATGTTTAATATCAATTAAACTGTCATTGATGGATAGAATACACAGTACAACACATTATTTTGGGACACAATTCTGAGAATTGGACGACAAAGTAGCCCCAAACATAAGAACTTCTGCATCAATCGTTTAGTCAAGTTGGCTCAATTAATAACACTGCCCAACAGCATTTTTGGAACAGAATAGCGATGTTATAATTTTGAAAGGGCATGTTGAGTAGATCAGAATTTGTGAAGCTCTAACCACACAACCTTTATCATTCATATAAGCTGCGCCATATGATAGAGGTATACCAGCTTTGTCATTCCCTTTGCAACACCTTGATCTGAAACCCAATAAAGTATATGGATATTTCCAAGAACCATGATTTTGCCATATTTTGTAATTTATTTTACAAACTACACGGATTTCCCATTTCATTGGCATACGAACGTTTGTAGAGGTTAAAACGATCCATATTGTTTCAATCCTTAATGTGAGTTATAGGTATTAAGAAACAAATATTGTTCGGGCGCGAGAAAATTTCCCAAAAATGTGTAGCGCCCGAACAAGGTTTGGCTTGTAGCACAGTGCAACACATCAAAAGTAGATTCCGTTTTGACTTTAGTTTCTGAAAGAGCTTATCGAAAGTAACAAACTGCTATATAGGTTTTTCTGGTTTAGTTCTAGTTCGGATTTTGTCGTATCGTGAATATTTTGGCTGAAACCTGATTTTCAGCACTTCTTCTGAGAAAATGTATTCTGTCAAACGGCTATATGTAGCTAACCGATGGAAAGATTGTTTTTCGGCCCTCAGCATGATTGTAGAAATAGACTAGGAGAAAAAATATGTAAAACATACTTTTTCGAAATATAGCATCAAGTGTTTCAAAATCGACGAAGAACTCTACGAAATAGTAAAAAACACCCTTAAGAATGTGAAAGGCGAGGTTGAAATGTTCTACAAAAACCTTGATCATAAACTACTTGTAACAGACTAACTACCAAAACAGATCTTCATTGTTTTTACGGCGTTTGTGTTAAGTTTTGGGCTTTTGTATGTTTTGACAAATGGATAGTTCTTTCTCAAGTGTCACAGGTCAAAAATCAGATCTTTCTCAAATTCTCAGAAAACGTTGCCCTAGTATGTGGCAGTAATGACCCACAATATTAAAAAAATTAAATGAAAATTGGAGGCAGGGGGCGAGTTCAAAGTTCAGAAAAAATTAGTTTTTTCTTCTGTAATGGTCTTTTGAAGTTAATTTTAATGCTACAAATCATAAGAGATTGAAAATAGAAAATATTGATTCTTAATGGATTTTCCTTGCACTTTTTATAAAAATATTAATTTTATCTTAGACAATTTATTTCGGTCACTTTTCGCGGAAATAAAAATATAAATTTCGATATCTCAGAATCGATCTAATTTTTTTCCCTTAAATTTTTTTTTAAAAGTGGTCCAAAAATGGCTGCTGTAAATTTTGGAGTGGGACCGACTAAAATCTTCATGAAATTACAAAGAAATAATATTTGAAAAAAAAAATCAACAAACAAAATATAAGTGAAAACACATACAAATACTTTTTTTTTGTAATTTGTTGAAGATTTTCAGTAATTATAATGTAACTTCTGAACCAAAGTCGTTCCCACTCCACGTTTGGTATATGGTAATATTTTTTATATCTCCGGTTAAGTTCGAACATGGGCCTTATTGGTCCACTTCTTCTAGTACACCCCCACAAAGGGTTAACATTTAGTGAAATATTGGTTCTTTAATGACTTCTATACTACTTATAAGAATCTTCTCAAATTCTACACATAGCATTAGTTTATTAGTCGCTATTACCTCGAGAAAAATGGACGAAGTTGCCACACCTATTTTGGTACCTCCCATACAAATGGAACATTTTGTACCAAAATGTAACTGCTTATAGCTATAATATCTCTTCATACAAATGCTTCAAATTTTGTACAGTGTCGTTGAGTGAAAGGTGGGCGTTATTTACACGGCCCTTTAGTACGACCCACACAAATTGATAATGTTGTACAAAAAAATAACAGCTTTTAGCTTTAATACCAGTACCTGCAAATCTTTGAAATTTTGTACAGTGGGTGTTATTGCCATTTTGTAACAAATGGGTGTTATTGCCATGCCCCTTTTGGTATCTCCCACACAAAGGTAAAGTTTTGTACGAAAAGTTAACAGCTTATAACATTAATACTAGTGCATACAAATACTTAAAATTGTGTACAGTGATTTTTTTCTAGTACCAACAGGTTGCGAAAAATGGACGTTATTATCACGCCCGTTTTGCTACCTCCCACACAAACGTACAATTTTGTACAACAATTTAACAGATTATATCCTGTACCAATGCATATACAAATTTTGCACAGTTTATAGTTTTTAAAATTCCTAAAGTTCTGTTAAAAATGGGAGTTATGACCACGCCCGTTTTAGTACCTCCAATACAAAAAGAGCCAAGACATACCAAAATTAAAAAGCTGATAATTTAGTACATATACCAGTGCATATTTACATTGCTCACAAAGTGGGGAGCAATGTTTTTGTGTAAATATAAACCATTTTCTACGGGCCACAAGTGTAAGACGCCTCAGGAGTGACATAAGACCCTAAGTATATTCGCCGGAAATACATGTTGGGACATTTTAAGTCATTTGATCAATGACCGTCGGTCCGTCTGATTGTCTGTCTGTCAATCCAATACTCTCCAAAGGAGTAATCGATTTACTTCAAATATGTTATGTGTTATATTGGTCCACTCCTTCTAGTACCTCCCCCAAAAAGGGTTAACATTTAGTAAAATATTGATTCTCTTATAATTTCTATAGGTTATTTTGAAGAGAGGAAACGTTTCAACGTCTCATGTCCATGGACATACACTTAAGACAGTGGTTCGGCATGTTGTGCGCTTCTTACTGATGATCTTTTAAAAAACCTCAAGAGTTACACAAAATCGGTACTAGACATGAATTTCCCCACTTTCTCCCAGTTAAATCCTCTTAGATGTGTTAGATCTGGTAATGTGTCGGACCCGAAGTATCGGGATCTTGCATGTGCGCTGGACATGACAAAGAAAATCTTCCATCGTTTCGATGTTTTCCTACTTGCGGTTCTATGCGGCGCAGATGTGATTGTAAGCTTAAGTGTCCTGCCAGAAAACTCATCATCTTACTATTTTCAATCTTGTTTAGTTTCAGTATACTACTACTTATTTTATTTTCATTTGGCTCACCCCATAGTATCATTGTAGTTTCTCTCACTGTTTCGCTATCCCACACCAATTTGTAAGCCATCACTGCCATGTGATTCAACTCATCCTTCGTAGTATCGAAATTTTCCAATTTTGCTACTTGAACATATCTGTCCATTGTAGCCAGACTATTAGCCCGTTCATTTCCAATCACTCCGCTTAGTCCTGGTAGACATGGTATATGCAATTGACCAATTGACAATGATTAATCATTTGTAGTTCTTTTACAGTCCAACATGGTTCTGCGTTTGACCCTTTCGGATTTTATTGCTATTATATAAATTTGGCTGTCTGTGAATATGTTAGGATATTTCGGCTTCGTGGTGTTATTAAGCCAGTTCACATACTATGTGATTGCTCGAACTTCTGCTTGAAGTACCGTGTTTTTATTTGAGAAGCGGAAATAAAGTTCAACCTCTGGTTCCTCGATAAAAGTCCCAGTCCCGTTTGTCCTCCTAGTTTGTATGCGTCCGTGTAGCTGCGGGTTCCCACGGGCTTATGAGCAAGTGTTCCGCTCAACCAGAAGTGTCGGTCTGCCACAAATGATTCATAAGCAGTGATTCAGGAATGCGGTCGGGTATTTGCAACGTTTGAATGTGACCGACCAGAGATTCTAATACCTTGTGGTGGTACGACCTGAGTTCACGACTTATCCATTCACCCATAACTTGGAGATGTTATGCTGTGATGGTTGGTTCATACTTTATACGGATGTCTATTGGTTGGATGTACATTATAGTCTCCGACGCTCTTGTTGTTGCGGTTCTAATTGCCCCGCTTATGACATGACAGCATATACGAGGGAAGTCCCTAAAGTAGCCGACATGACATATAGATGGCGGTAGTAAAAAATTGGTTACCGATGTGTAATACAATACTTTTATTTGAAAGGTCTTAGTCCAATATTTAAACCGAGCTAAATTATACTTTGGGGGAGTCTGCTCCTTTCTTTACAACTATAAACCAGTAAGGAAAGGCAGAAAGTCGGGCGGGGCCGACTATATAATACCCTAATAATAATATTTTGGAATAATTGATAAATGGGTAAATAAGAACATATACAGGGTGGCTGATATGTAATGCAACAAAGTAAAGCGCAATATTTTTTTATTTTTTTTTAAATTTTATTGTTCAAAAGCAAAAAATGTCGGAAACAACATAAAATTTTAGAAACAGTTTAGATTTGTTCGAATTGGCCACCTTTGGCACGAATTATGGCCTTCAAACGGCCGACAAAGCCATCACACGTTGCACGAAAGTGGCTCTGCGGTATTTTGGCCCATTCCCGGCGAAGTGCCGTCTTGAGATGATCGATACTTTGGTATTTTTTAGTCGAACCTTACTCTCTAAAATGCCCCAGGCGCATAAGTCCAACGGATTGAGATCCGGAGATCTTGGTGGCCATTGTGCGGTAGAAATGAAGCGAGGAACCTCCTTTTTAAGCCATTCTTGGTTGACGCGTGCTGAGTGCGATGGTGCTGAGTCCTGTTGGAATGTCCATGGTCTGCGGCCGAAATGTTTGTCTGCCCAGGGCTTCAATACTGTCTTTAGGTCATTTTCCCGATAATATTCGGCATTTATTTTGACCCCATGGTCGATGAATACGAGCGGGGAGCGACCATCGGCCGTTACGGCGGCCCACACCATTACCATCGGCGGCGCTTGAGTTCTGGTGGCCAATCGAAGGTGTACATTTTCAGCTGACCTCTTTGGCAAGTAAACCCGATCATTTTGTTTGTTCACAAACTGCTCAATTTGGAATGGCTTCTCATAGGAGAAAACCAAATTCGGTAACTGGCCACTTTCGTGCAAGCGAAGCAACTCCTTGGCTCTATCCAGTCTAACCTTTTTTTGTGCATCGGCGAGCTCTTGCACTTTTTGGAACTTCAATGGCTTTAGTCCAAGCTCATTTTTTAATATGTGTTGTATCCGTTCTCGCGATATGTTCAGCTCACGAGCAATTTTTCTACCACTGCGGCGTGGATTTCGATCAAATCTGGCCTTCACTTTTCGGATCATTTCTGGTGTTGTTACCGTTTTTTTTTCGTCCACTTTTTGGACGCGATGCAACACTGCCAGTATCACGGTAACGAGCAATGGTACGAGAAACAAAAGATTTATTCACATTTAAATGCTGGAGGGCTCTAACGATAGCCACTTGTGTTTTTCCACCCAAATATAAAGCAATCACACTATCACGCTTGAATTCCATCACGAATAACTTTTTTTCTGAATGCAATAGATCAAAATGCTTTTGTAAGCTTGTAAACAATAAAATGAACTGTCACTGAAATAAATCTGTCAGCTATCAGACTAGCGGTTTAGAAATGATAGCAACCTGAAGTTGGTTGCAATCCATATCAGCCACCCTGTATATGTGGATATATCTAATTCTGAACCGATAATCGCTAAATTAAACACTATTCGTTCCTAAATTGAGAAACGTCTTTCTGGAGAATTTTGTAATGATCGGAAGTAAAGTACAACTTCTGTAGAGCTTTGTAACCAAATCAGGAGGAACATATATATTAGGGCGGGTCGATTTAAAAATCGCCCATTGCTCAGTGAAAATCGTATTTTAGGGATCAAAATAAGAAACTTTGCCGAAGGAACGAAGGAACTCTAAAACGAATTCTGATGTCCCCACTCGATTGGAGCACCCTAAATGGGTCAAAGTGGCATTTTTCAAAATTTGCCCCTACCCAAAAGTTCGACCCAAATACCGGGACATCAGAATTCGTTTTAGAGGTATGGTTCCTTCGGCAAAGTTTCTTATTTTGATCCCTAGAATACGATTTTCACTGAGCAATGGCGACTTTTTTTGCCTCCCCACAAATCGACCCGGCCTAATATATATGGAGGTTATATATAAATCTGAATCGATTTTCCCTGAATACTCATTCATGTAAAATATAAACATCTTTCTGTCGAATTTCGTACTGATCGGATATAAAATACAGTATCTACAGCGCTTAGATGTCAAATCGGGGCTAACATATATATGGCGGCTATATCTAAATCTCAACCGATTTTCTCCGAATTTGGCAGTATTCCTTCATGTAATAAGAAACCTCTGTCTGCCGAATTTCGCTGTGAACGGATATAAAATACAGTTCCTACAGGGCTAAAATTTCAAATCGGGGGTAACATATATATGGCTGCTATATCTAAAACTGAACCGATTTTCTCCGAATTTGGCAGTATTCCTTCATGTAAGCAGAAACCTCTTTCTGCCGAATTTCGTGCTGATCGGATATAAAATACAGTTTCTACAGCGCTTACATGTCAAATCGGAGGTAACATACATATATATTTAGGGGGGCTATATCTAAATCTGAACCGATTTCCCCCAAATTTTGTGTTGTCTCTAAGTGTATCACGAGATTACTTTCTGTCAATTTTTGTACAAATCGGTTAAAAAAGTTGCTTATACAATGCATATATACCAAATCGGAGGTACATATATATGGGAGCTATACGTAAATCTGAACCGATTTTAACCAAATTCGATTTAACCGAATTGCTTCAGCACGCACCTTATTCGTCAGATTTAGCTCTCTCGGATTATTTTTTGATTCCAAATTTGAAAAAATTGCGGAAAAAACTTTGCCTGCAATGAAGAGATGGAGGTTACGGTTGATGGCTATTTTCAGGAGCTAGACAGTTCTTACTACAAGGTGGCGCAAAAGTAATCCTCCTATCAGAAAATGCTATAAATGGCGCAAAAGTAATCCTCCTATCAGAAAATGCTATAAATTTTGCGATTGGCCCCTAATGTCAGTTCTGTTTTGACATTTGTGTAGTAAACACTCGCGAAATACACGTTAATAAACAATGTTACGCTACACTGCTCCAGAACGCGGAATATTGCTGACTATTTATTTGACCAATAATCGGTCGGTGACTTTGGCACAAAACATCGAAAGGTTACTTTTGCGCCACCTTGTATATCAAAGCTATTAAAAATCACTGGAAAATGTGTATCGAGCTAAAAGGAGATTATATTGAGAAATAAAGAAATATTTTTCCAAATTTGTTGTGTTTTCTTTGTTATCACTTCTTATAGGTCTAATAACGCCTATGTAAAGCCAGTGTTTCATATTTGGACGTAGTCCCCATTTTGAATCTTCAGCTCTTCTGTACAACGGCCAACATCTGTGGGTCTTGTTGGTTCTATTTTCTATGTGATCTTTCTAACTCAGTTTCCGATCCAAGATTACACCCAAGTATTCTATTTTTTGTAGATATAGAAATTCTCTTATTCAGGAATCTCGGCTCGTCAAAACTAGCAATCTTCTTTTTCTTCCTTGTAAATAGATATATCTCTGTTTTTCTGGGTTTACATGCAATCCCCTTGGTTGTGCCCAGTTATATGCTGTGTTTGGTGTCTTCTCAGCACTTCTACATAATTGGTTTGGATTGCTGCCGCCACTCGACTAACATTTTCTTACTTTTTTCTTATAATTCCCCCATTGTGCGGAGTTTTCATTGTGTTTCATTTTGAGACCGAGTGTATGGGTGCCACACATAGAAACAGAGTCCAATCTATTACATCGACAAAAAACTCAAAAGAAATTGAAATGGAAAGAGGAGGAGGAATTGATGGGATGCCATGGATAAAAGGGAAAGTGACTTTTTTATGCTTTGTTGTTGGTTCTCTTCCCTGCCGCTTCTACGGCTCTTGCTGTTCTTGTTTTTTTCATTCACATAGAATTGCAAATGAATTCGTGGAAATACATTTTCAATATTGGCGTTGTTCTTGTTGTTGGTTGCTGGTTGTTGTTATTGCTATTGCTCGGTTTTGGAGAGCATAATGTCGATGATGATGATGGAGACACAAAAGTTTTTTTTCGGGAATAAATAAATAAAACCCAACAAGCAAAAAAGCATTAAAAGTTTTTGTATCTTTAGCTCTGTGTCGGCAGGTGAATGCGTGCGTGCGAGTGTGTGTGTTTTTGTGCCGTTGTCATCTCTGAGTGCTTAATAGGCGTTGTAAGGGTATCTGTTTTGGGAGGGATATATATGATTGTATGTATTTTGTTGGGAAAACATAAAAATCACATTCGTTGGAAATTAACAACAACAACAGCAGCAGAAAACTTTTTCATTGTATTCTACCCAAAACTGAATAGCATTTCAATGAACTCCTCGCGCTCAGCACTCAGCCTCAGCACTCTCGCACAAACAAAGGCATATCGCACACACCCATACACTCATATGCATTTTCTCTTCTGTGCGAAATGAAGAATGAATACCTGAGCCATGCTGTATTGACATATTGTTATGGAAACTCAAAAACATACATGCACCACTGTGTAGGTATTAGAGCGGGTCAGTTTGTATGATCGTTAAAGGAGGCATAAGAGTAAAAAATCAGCCAGAAGAAAATTGGCGTAAAATAAAATATCACACAAAACAAAAAATACAAAATTTTAACCAACTTTAAATGTGAAATTACCCAAATAATATCGGGAAATAATTAGGGAAATTTCAAATGAGTAAAGCAGCTACATTACATCCTCTCTTTTTGAGAAATATAATATGACTCGTTTTACGGGATCCAGAAAGGTAAAAACATTATTCTCCGACTAGAATTTCACTGTTTCACTGTTTTGGTGTTTGTGCTAAAATTTCATGCCTACATATTGTAAAACATTTTATCCACGTCCTCCCCATTTTTAGGGGTGTTTTTTTACGATTTGTTAAAATATAGTCCAAAATGAATGTAATTTGGGGGAGCTAGCTCTAAAACTATTGATCAGATTAAACTGTCTTATAGGCATCGGTTGAAGATACTGTAAGTCTAAAATCTCCTAAATTTATTTCAACCAAATAGAGCAAGTCGTTATATGCAGAAATGTCTCAACAAATTGACAATTTCTCGACAATTTTGGGATTTTAATATTCTAGATGCTATTTTTTCAAACGAGTTTGCTTTACATACTTATACCCTCACTTTAGTGTGACGAGGGTATATATCATTTGCTACGGAAAAAAGTGTAACACATCGAAGGAGTGACCTAAGACCCCATGTATGTTCGGAGGAAACCCGTTTTGGGTCATTTTAAGTCGAATGAGCAATGTCCGTACGTCTGTCTGTCTGCTGGCTGGTGCGCACGACAAATCTCGAAAGGAGTAACCGATTGACTTCAAATTTGGAATGTAGTAATATTTTTTTCTATCTCCGGCTAAGTTCAAAGATGTGCCATATTGGTCCACTCCTTCTCGTACCTCCCCCTACAAAGGGTTAAAATGTTGTGAAAAAGTGATTCTTTAATAACTGCTATACTACTTATTCGAATCTTCTAAAATTCTATCAACTCGAGAACAATGGGCGAAGTTGCCACGTCCCTTTTGGTACCTCCCACACAAATGCACCGCTTTGCACCAAAAGTTAACAGCTTATAACATTAATAACAGTGTATAAAAAACTTGAAATTTTGTACAGTATTATGCTTTTATATTGCCTACAGTCAAGGGAAAAATTGGCGTTGTTGCCACGCCCTTTTTGGTACCTCCCACACAAAGGTACCTTTTTGCACCAAAAGTTAACAACTTATAACACTAAAACAAGTGTATACAAATACTTGCAATTTTGTACAGTGTAATGTTTTTATAGTGTCTATAGCCCTGTGAAAACTGGGCGTTATCGCCATGCCCCTTTTTGTACCTCCCACACAAAATTCCCAAATCATACCACAATTTTACCAGTGCACATAAATGCTTATAATTCGGCACAGTGCAATGAATTTAAAGTATCTAATGTTCAGCGAAAAATAGGTGTATTTGATAAACCCCTTCTGGTACCTCCCACATAAATTGACAGAATAATTCGAGTAATATTCAATACTACATTACTCACAAAGTGAGGGTATACCTCAGTCGGTTTACCCGACTGAAACTTTCTTACTTGTTTTCTTCTAATCTATAGCTAAAATTACGCTGCGTACCGTAAAGAAAAATTCCCATCGGACCGTAATAAAAAATTCCCATTTTTCTCTGAAAAAATTCTCAAAATCTCAATCTTACTTTCGATAAGTACAGGGTTTTCCAAAAAGAGGTGTTATTTTGAATCACCTGGTATTTCGGTAGCTGTCACTTTTGAAGCTTTTATTCTTTAATATTTGACAAGTAGAAACTACGCCATTACTTACCAGTAAGGAAAGGCAAAAGTCGGGCGGGGCCGACTATATAATACCCTACACCACTCTCGTAATATTGAATAACTCTGATATATAAATTTTGTAATTCATGTATAAATTGTTTACATAAATTTACTTTTGGGACATTTTATACTTAAATAATACCCTGTGGTGTAGGGTATAAAAACGATTGGATCTAAAGAGCCAAATCGGATGAAACCTATATATGGGAGCTATAGCTAAATCTTAACCGATTTTCTTCAAATTCGGTAGTGTTGGTTCATGGATCAAGAAACTCTACTATTCTAAATTTCAAAATGATTGGATGTAAAATACAGCTTCTTCAGGACTAAAGAGCAAAATCGGACGAAACATATATATGGGAGCCATAGCTAAATCTTAACCGTCTAAATTTCAAAACGATTGGATGTAAAATACAGCTTCTATAGGACTAAAGGGCCACATCAGACGAAAGATTTATATGGGAGCTATATCTAAATCTGAACCGATTTCAACCAAATTCAGTAGGGATCTTTACAGCTGCGAAATACTCTAAACTGCAAAATTTCAGAACTATCGGAGTGAAATTGCGACCTGTAGTCGACGAACAACTTTACATGGACAGACGGACGGACGGACGGACGGACGGACAGATATGCTTAAATCGACTAAGCTAGTGATTCTGAGTCGATCGGTATACTTTAAGGTGGGTCTAGCTGTGTTATTTTCAGGTGCTACAAACATCTGCCGTGAAACAAACTTATAATACCCTGTACCAAAGTGTGGTGTAGGGTATAAAAATGGAACGATACACGATTCAACAACGCATTGAAATTATTAAAATTCACTACAAAAATGGTGAAAATCTTGCAGTCGCAAAACTAAAGCGATTTTTTTGAAGCGATGAAGCCCATTTTCACTACTTTGGCTACGTCAACAAGGAAAATTGTCGCATCTGGGGCTCGGAAAACCCAAGAGTTATTGTTGAGATGCCTCTCCATCCTCAACGTGTGACTGTTTGGTGCGGTTTATGGTCCGGCGGGGTCATTGGACCTCAATTTTTCGAAAATGAGTTTGGATCAACAGTTAAGGTGAATGGAATGCGCTATCGAGAGATGATTAATGATGTTTTTATGGTCGGAGTTGGATGGTATTGATCTGGACAACGTTTGCTTTCAACAAGACGGCGCTACGTGCCACACAAGCAACGAAACCATTGCTCTGTTACGGCAAAAGTTTCCGGACCGTATTATCTCTCGAAGAGGTGATCACAATTGGCCACCGAGATCTTGTGATTTAACACCTTCCTTTGGGGCCACGCGAAAGATAAGGTCTACGCCAACAGCCCGATCATTTATCTCAAAAAATGGCATTTTTCTTTGAATACCAAAATAACACTTCTTGTTGGAAAATCCTTTACTTTCAAAAACTGAAGTCAAATCGGAGTCAACTTTTTATGTGTTGCACTGTGTTATCAAACAACAAAAAATATATTTTTTTGGACATGTTCTATAGATAATCGTAATTATTTTACAAAACCAATTTCTTTCGACCCCACTTAATGTGCATTCATACACTCATACATGTGTACGGAATACAGAGCAATTCACATAATACATAATAAAATATATGTATATGGCACCGGTACACTTCCGCGTATTTTGCCTACTGTTTATTTGACACATTGTTTGCTTCATCCAATATATTGGAAACTCCAATGAGATTTTTCAAAAGAGTAGCAGATATTAGAATGATAGGAATTCTATCCAAATCGCAATTGACATTGCTCAAATGACTCAAAATGTCCTAAAACGGGATTCCTCCGAACATACTGAAGGTCTTAGGCCTCTCATTCGATGTGTTACAATTTTGACCCGTAGAAAATATTATATACCCTCATCCGCTAAAGTGAGAGTATTAGAATAAAATCGGTAATCACTTAGTAGAGACATAAATACTGTTACAAAATTGAACACACCCATTACAATAGTGGAATTTAACACACCACGTGGGAATTCAAAATTCCTTTAGTTTTGACTATGCAGTAGTCGGATAATGAGAACCGTATCGCTGTTATAGCGCTTTTTAAGTGTGGAATAAAAAAAAACAACATTTTCAAAACGCTCCGCCCGTTGAGGAGTAGTCGTATTTTTATCTATTGGTGCATAAAACTGTTTGAGGAGTCTGGAGATGTCAAAGACCGCCACCGGTCGGGACGCCCTCGGCCCTGTTCGAAAGCCGGAGGTCATCAAAGCCGTCAAGTCAAGAATTCTGCAAAATCCGCTCCGATGAGTCTGAGAGATTTCTCATTATCAGAATTACATAGTGGAATTTTATGAGGATCATTTTTGTGGAAGGTCTTAACCCTCTAGCTCCCCTCTTAATGGGCCAATTTGGCCCTCTTTTCGAAAAAATTAAAAAAGTCCTCTCAAAAAGGATATTTAAGGATTAAAATATTCTACAAAAATGTTTGCCGGAAAATTTCAGTAGGGGTCGCCAAGGACACCAATGTTGTAATTATAGCTTTTTACGTTTAATTAGCAAATTTACACGCCAACTTATAAATAAATAATATAATATAAATAAGTTTATTCTACAAAAATGATCTACTCAACATGCCCTTTCAGAATTATAGGGTCGCTATTCTGTTCCAATCAAAAAGTCTTAATTTGTTGGACAGTGATATTAACCCTTCGTGGGGGAGGTACCACAAGGGAGGATATGGCCCATATCCAAACTTAGCCGGAGATAGAAAAAATCTTACCACATACCAAATTTTAATTCAATCGGTTTGGATGGAGTTACATTTTGGACAATTTGGTCAACAGCCCTTTTCCCCATCCATACAACTAAACACACACTGTATTTAGAAAATTGTGTGTTTTCGATAGCCAATTAAAAAAACAAAGAAATGTTTGAAATTTTTTAAACATTTTTTGTTTTGAAATTTTTGTCAAAAACTGAGGTTATTTCCTTTAAGTGCCTTGTGGTCTAATAGTGGGGTGCGACTTTTTATCTATTAAATTAAAGACAAACATCTACAAATAATACCCTGTACCACAGTGTGGTGTCGGACCATAAACTGCACCAAACAGTCACACGTTGAGGATGGAGAGGCTTCTCAACAATAACTCTTGGGTTTTCCAAGCCCCAGATGTGACAATTTTGCTCGTTGACGTATCCACCGAGGTGGAAATGGGCCTTATCAGTCAAGATGATTTTGTATCGTTCGTATCGTTTTTTTTGTTCGCTCGTTTTTTGATCGTTTTGTATCGTTCGTTCCATCGTTCCAGTTTTAGTAATGGCGTAGTTTCTACTTGTCAAATGTCAAAGAATAAAAGCTTCAAAAGTGACAGCTACCGAAATACCGGGTGATTTAAAATAACACCTCTTGTTGGAAAACCCTGTATAACACGAAAAAATTAAAACTAAATTTCGAAAAGGACAGCAAAGATTTTAAATTTTTTTTTTAAATAAAATATTTTTGGAATCTTCTTAAACAATAACTTTGGTTGTGTGAAAACACATATTTTATTTGTGATAGTCAGTTCGCAACAAAATTCGAATTCCGTCATTCCAAAATCTCACTATATACATATCCAGATTTCCTTTCAGGAAAAGAACAACATTGCATATTACGAATACCGTAAACAATTGTTTATTTTCAATGGGAGTATCCAAAAAAAACGAAATATAAAAGAACTGGGAAGCATTATTTTCTTGTGAAAGTTTCTGTTGTTGTTCCAATTTGAGTTTTCAAATTTTGTTACTTTCGATGAAATGTTACAATTTTTGCAAATGGATTTTTTATTTATTTTTATATTTATTTTCCATATGTGGAACAACACACCTAAATTTAGTTTTTTTTTCCGCAGTACCAGTACATGTTGAGGTATTTCTTTTTTTTTTTGCAAAGCCACTCAAATCGATTGGTATTCGGTTTGGGGGTGTGGCTTTGGATGGATGGATGGACGGTTGAATGCTGTGGTTGTGGCTGAGTGTCAGAGTGGCTCGCTCTGCTCCACCGCTTGTTCTACACTTCTGTGGTGCTACGAGTAGTTTGGACATTTTGTTCCACATCCAGAAAGTACGAAAAAAACCCACCACGGCCTTCCTCCTCCATCTGCCGTCATCCGGAGTTACATTTAATGGTTTTAGTGAAGTACGTTTTTTTTCGATTTATTCCATTCAATTCATATATATGTTTGATTTTTGGGCCAATTTTTATTCGATTCTCGATTTTCTAAGCAAAATACATATGATATTCATTGTGGCGAATGTGTTTGTTTTTTTTTTATTCTGTACGAATGAGCATTACTTAGAATAGCGGAAAAGGCTTCGATTTTTTGTTTTTGGTACAATAGAAAAAAGAACATTATTGCCTGTCTGCTTGGCTTTTATTTGGGAATTTATTACACATTTTGGTTGTTTTTTTTTGTGTCGACCAAAAAAACGTACAGCAACTTTGACACGAAGTGCTCAATAGATTTATGGCTTTTGATATCGTTGGATAATTTCTAAATTCAAGCATTGATACGTTTTATTACCGAGAAATGGTTATATTTATTTTTGTGTTATTTTTTATCGAGATTTTATACTCCTGAGAAGGGTTTTTTTCATTCTTCAAAGGTCACATTTCGTTATTTCGTCATTTGTGGCATGTATGACAAATTAGAAGATTTCGTTTTGTGTTGGAGATAACGAGCTATTTATTGCTTTCAGAGATTTACTTTTTATTTCTGAACCTCAATTAATTTTTTGAAATCCCACAAAGCTGTGGTATTTCCTTTGCAAAGAGTTGATAACGAAATAATTCGAAATAAAATCACCAAAATACAGTACTCAACGTTTTGATTTTTGGTTTTGGTGTTTGATTTTTGCCAAAAGTGAAACAACCCCAAGGACATTATACATAAGAGGTAAATAGTCTCATCACCAATAAGAGTTTTAAATTGGACATTCACACGATTAGACAATCTGACAATCAGGTCGAATATTTCATCAAGGGAAGGAATTATTTATTTGCCTTTGAACTCTTGCACACTTGAAAAATTGCACACACGCTGATAAAAATCGCTTCTGTAGTATATTGTCCCAAACATATTCTGCTTGAAATATACAAATGTTTAGCGTACACTCCAAATATATAATATTTGGCACACACAAATACTATATGTTTGGGAGGATATTGTTCTAAACAAAAATATGTTTCCGTTCTAATATTTTTTTATTTGGAAGTAATATTTCCGAAACAAAGATTAATTTGTATTAATGTATTTTGACAACGAATCAATGTCTTAATTTAAAGACAAGTTTTCTGTTTTTCGGAAGTTATGTTTGTAACATGCAATTAAAACTTAAATCGTAACTATAAAATGCGTTGATGGATTGACAAAAAATGATGTATTGAAATATTTATAAATTAAAATTGTTGATGTGGAACAAAAGCTAATGCTGCTAAAGACATTTTTAACTATAAAGTTTAACACGAAATCTAGGAAAAACTAACTAAAATTCGAAAAACATAGCAAAGTCTAAAAAATCTTTTTTTAAATAAAATATATTTGGAAAGCTTCTTAAGCAATAACTTTGTTTGTGTGTAAACACATATTTTATTTGTGAAAGTCAGTTTGCAAATATATTATGTTCTAATATATTAATATATTCGTTCCAAACAAAATTTCTTGATTTTTAAATAAAATTTATTTGTTAACAAATATAAAATATTTAAAAAAAATCGTTTCCAAATATATTTTCTTTCAGTTCAAACATATCAAAAATGTAGATTTTTCCCCGTGCACGCTGAAAAAAAATCGCTTCTGTAGTATATTGTCCCAAATGTATTCGGCTTGAAACATATATACCTTTAGGATACACTCTAAAGATTTAATATTTGGTACACACAAAAATAATATATTTGGGAAGATGTTGTTCTAAACAACTCGTTGTTTACATCCCAATATTTTTTTATTTTGGACTATTTTTTCCGAAACAAATATTTATTTACATTTAAGTATTCGGAAAATACCTAAATTGTGTTAAATTTTTCAGTAATTCAAAGTTAATTTTTTAAAAAAAATTAAGGTCTTAAATATAATAAATAATAATAATTGAAATCATATAATTTTGGATGGAAATATACACTTGGATGATTGACAACCAATGATGGCTTGGAATACTCAGAAATTTTAAATGATTGATTTAAAACATAAGTTATTGCTGCATTTGGTATCATAACTGGGAGGTTCAAACCACAAAAAAAAATAAAATTGAAAATCGAAAAATTCAACAAAAGTTTCGAAAATTTTTTTTAAATAAAATATATTTGTAGAAATTCCTTAACAATCATTTTTTTGTATTCAAATACATATTTTATTTGAGAAATTTGGTTTGCAAATATTATATGTTGTAACATATTAATATACGAGTTCCAAATATATTTTATTGATTTTCAAATAAAATTTATTTGCTCAGAAATATATAATATTTAAAAATTAGTGTTCCAAATATATTTTCTTTCTATTGAAAAAAATCAAAATCAAAAAATTTTGCTCCGTGTAATTAATTCCCCTAGTCTCCTTCACAAAATGCTGGAAAAAAACAAAGAAAGAATAATAATTAAACAAGTTATAAAGAATTCAAACCATATAGCTCCTTCTGCGCCACCCCGTATTATAACTTTTTAAAGAAGTGGGAGATATGTAACGAACGAAAAATTTCGCAAAAACTGAATTATTTTTGTACGTTGTTCGATTCATAATTAATTCCCCAAGTCCCTTCAAAAAATGCTGAAAAAAAACAAAGAAAGAATAATAATTAAAAAAGTTATAAATAACTCAAACCATATACCTGTATATGTTAATTTAAATTGTAAATTGTAATTGTTAATTTAAATTGTTAATTTAATTGTAAATTATATGTATATGTATACGAGTATGTCAATTTAAATTTATACTTTGCACAAAATATTTTTTATCAAAAATACCCAAAATGGCAAAAATGCAAAAAAAAATTTGAAAAGTATAACTTCAAATAGCCATAACTTTTGTCTCAGTGGTTATCTCTAATGACAAATTTTTTTCATCAAATAGCCAATTTTGTTGTCTATCCATAAATAATAATGAGGAAGAAATCGGTATATATCCGGCTTTAATAACGGGTTTTACAATAGGGCTGATATGATTTTGAAGTGACTTTTCGGCCAATTGTAATATGTCATGATCTGTCATTTGTTTTTCATTGTATTCAGTAGTGTTTACAATTTCATCATGGAGTGTTTACAATTACGCAAGAACAACGCTTACAAATTCTTCAATATTATTATCAAAATAATCATTCTGCAATTGCAACTTTTCGTGCGCTAAGTCCACTTTTTTTAAATAAAAAAATAAACATTTTTCAGTCGACCTACAATATTAACACCCATGAGCAATATTTTAGTTCTCATTAAGAGCTATCTTTTTGCTATTGACCGCTTCCCGCTCCGACATACCGTTAAGGAGCTAGAGCCAAAATAAACTTTCCGTTCACATTTGAAAATGATGCTAAGTCAATTTTTTTAATCCCAAAAAAATCACTTTCCATTCGACCTCTCGACCTCTCGTTAAGAGCTATATTTTTGCCATTGACCGATTGTGGCTAGGTGTCACACAGCAAATGAAACAATTGAATTGTTGCGAGAAAAGTTTGGATATTCGATTATTTCCAAAAATTGTGATACGAGGGTTGCATTTATATTTCGGTCCTGGCAATGCTGGTTTTTTGCCAGATGAAAACTGGAACTTCCATTGGAAAGTATGACATTTTATAGCATAACTTCACTCAGACCGTGTGTTGAAAATTCACCTCCAAAACATGGTTTTTGAACGCTTCGACAGCTGCTTCAGGCGTCGAAAAATGTTGACCAAGCAGTTTTTTTATTGATGTGAGTGAATAAGAATTAGTCATTGGGTGTCAAAGCAGGGCTGTACGACGGATGACCCATCAATTCGACGTTTTGGCCACTCAAAAAGGCGCTGGTTTGAGTCGATGTGTGAGAGCTCGCATTGTCTTCTCTTGTTCGTTTTTCGAATTTCTCCGAAGACTTCAGGCAAACAAATTGTGGTGTACCACTCAGAATTTAAGATTTAAGTTAATCGATGCACTCTTGTCGTGATAATCCACGACGAAAGTTGTGAAAAATGATCGCACGAAAATGTTCACGAGTTAATTCCATTTGTTGGCAAATTGATTTTTTCAAGTCACTGTAAACAACACAAATGATGGTCGAACGTCAAAAAGTTCTGAGTACGTTTATACAAAAAAAATGTCAAACTTTCCAATGGAAATGTCAGATGGCGCCAGGCAACACTTAGTGTTGCCTAGGCCGGAAATATATATAGCAACCCTCGTATTGAATGGCCTCCAAGATGTTGTGATTTAACACCATTAGACTATATCTTGTGGGGTTATTTGAAGTCATTGGTCTTTCGAAATAAACCAGACTCTCTTCAAGCTTTACAAGTCAATATAGAACGTGCCATTCATGACATTCGACTTGATTTAGTGGAAAAAGTGCTCGAAAATTGGGTTCATCGAATGTGTTCCTGCAGAAGAAGTCGTGGAGGCCATTTGAATGACATTTTATTTAGAACTTAATTGTATCGATTGTACTTCACTTTAAATAAAAAACATTTGAATTTCCTTAACAATAAGTGTGTTTTTTTTTCAAAGAAATCATATCACTCTTATTGGAAATCTCTTTACATGCAGAAGAGAATAGGTAAGAAAGTTAAGATAAACCCCATTTGCTCAGTTTTGCACGTTCCGCGAACATAAGCAGTCCTTTTGCTCTTAGTACTTAGTCACAGTCCTTTATTTTTAATGACGGTTTTTATACATTTGGACATAAATTCAACTATATTTAGAAGAAAAATTTTCAATAATTTTTGTCTACTCATATATTACACGATGCCATAGCTCGTCCATCTTCTCAGGAGCCCTTGGATATTTTCCCACACGTCCTTTCAATATCAATCGCAAATTCTCAATTGCATTGAGTTCGGGGGATTGTTCCTACCATTACATTAACTGAAAATTGTGTTGGAATACCCATTCTTTAACAAATTTGTCGGTGGGTTTTGGACCTCCTTCGACTTTTTCTTTAAGGTTGTCGCTCAAATCTATGAAGTCAGGAAAATTGGTCAGAAAAATTTTTAGGAAGTCTTCCTTCTTCTTTATACATCTTATTTTAACAAGTGACCCAACACGTCATCACGTGAAGCAACCTAACACCAGCAAACTGACTACTCCATGCGTTACAGTTTTCGACACATGATAGCCTAGTGATAGCCTATGCCATTGGATGGAAATCGATTAATCTCCACTTCATTGGTTGGTGGCCCATTAATATTTCTCCTGAGCTTTAAAATTTAAATTCTTAAACATTTGATCGGTTTTGAACGGTTCTACATGTATGTATATGGGGGCTATATCTAAATCTGTGTTGATTTCCTTTAAATTTGGCATTATGGAGCCTTGCACGAGGAAACTTTCAAAATTTCAAAATGATTGAATGTGAAATACAGCTTCTGTAGCCCTGAAAATGGGGGCTATATATAAATCGGAACTGAAAGAATAGGTTTGATAGTAGCTCGCTAAAAGGATGTGTACACCATTTTCCGTTTCTGATGACGATAAAGCCATTAGATTATCTAAGAAAATATAAAATTTCTATAATTCAGTCAAATTTCAATTTAAAACGTTCACCATTCGCCAACTTTTGGAAGGTACAAATGTTCAATGTACAAATAAATAAATCCGTAAATATTTCTCCTCATAAAACTACAGAGAAAAAATTTGCTCGGTATGAGTAATTCATACAAAACTCCAACGCAAAAGAAACCCTCATGAAAATTTATTTTGTGTGAAATCGAATTTTATGGGCCACCTCCTCTGCCGCTCATTCGAGCCGCAGCAACAGAACAGTACAGTAGACCAACCAAAAGTGATGGGCCATTGGAAACGAATCATTTACAACAAATTGCCTATTTGTCCGATAATCAAAATCATCTCAACGGCAATTATGTGTGTTAACATGTATTTTAATTCAATTACCCCCGTAAATTGTCTATTGAACATCATTTCAAGCAGAGCATTAACAATGTGGAAAAATATGGTAGAGAAAAAAAACTATTCCAGGCACACACCTATCCCACACACACACACACACCCACACATACTCATACACATTCCAAATTGACTTGGACACTTCCGTGAATACGAGAATGTTGCTCAATTTTTACGGTTGATTAAATCTCAAATTACACAGAGCCCATCACATGAAGCCATGGCACAGCACACACACAGAGTACAGATTCGTAGAATTTACTTGGTCGTGTGTAATAAATAAATACCTGAAAATAACATACATATTTTAAATTGCTAAAATAGCAAAAAAAAACTGCAACACTGGTAATACCATCATGACGAAACTTATGTACCCTAAACTTATAATTTTCCATACAAAATAGTCATATTTCTTTTACCAAATGATAGCCCTCGGGGAGTACAGCAGGTCCCATGAGAAAGTTAGCAATACGTCTAATTTTCCACAACATACATATTAATTTTTTAATTTAGGTATAATTTGTGGACAGATAGATATCTTTAGTCAAATTCCTTCAAGAATATTTTTGTATTTTTTCATTCTTTTTTAGAAAAAAGTAAAAAAAATTATAGAAATCGTAAATAAAATATTCTACCGCGCTAACAAAGACCCCCTAGTATAATGAGCGATGGAACATTTTTATACCCTCCACCATAGGTAGGGGTATATTCATTTTGTCATTCCGTTTGTAACACAACTAAATATTGATCTGAGACCCCATAAAGTATATTTATTATTAATCGTCGTAAAGTTCTAAGACGATTTAGCCATGTCCGTCTGTCTGTTGTAATGACGCTACAATATACGAGTATAATACTTGAGCTAGGTGGCTGAAATTAGGTACATATACATACTTCCTATATCTCAGGTGTGTTGGGATTGAAAATGGACAATATCGGTCCATTTGTTGATATAGCCCTATACATATATAGCATCTCCCCGATTTGACTTCTTAACGCCACAGAGACCACAAATTTCAACTGAAAACACCTCTTAAAGTGGGTAGGGTGGATACGAAAAGTTCTACAACTATGTTGGCTATGAAATTTGACTACAATGTCAAACACACAAAATCCCAAAACTTAATACAATCCCCAAGAAAACAGTGAAAATCCAGTCAAATCCTTCTTTTGCCTGTTCGTGCAGTAATGGTATCCCTTATCCACTATGTCGTATAAATAATATTAATTTCTAATACCCATACGAACCAGGTTTAGACTGGATTTAAACTGTTTTTATACCCTCACTTTAGTGTGACGAGGGTATATATCATTTGCTACGGAAAAAAGTGTAACACATCGAAGGAGTGATCTCAGACCCTAAGTATGTTCGGAGGAAATCCGTTTTGGGTCATTTTAAGTCGAATGAGCAATGTCCGTCCGTCTGTCTGTCTGTCTGTCTGTCTGTCTGTCTGTCTGTCTGTCTGTCTGCTGGCTGGTGCGCACGATAACTCTCGAAAGGAGTAACCGATTGACTTCAAATTTGGTATGTGGTAATATTTTGATCTATCTCCGGATGAGTTCGAAGATGGGCCATATTGGTCTACTCCTTCTGGTACCTCCCACACAAAGGGTTAAAATTTAGTGAAATATTGATTCTTTAATAACTTCTATACTACTTACTCGAATCTTTTGAAATTCTGCACATAATATTAGTATATTAGTCGCTATTAACTCGAGAAAAATGGGTGAAGTAGGCATGCCCCTTTTGGTACCTCCCACACAAATGGACCATTTTGCTTCAAAATTTAACTGCTTATAACTTTAACACAAGTGCATAAAAATGCTTGAAATTTTCTACAGTATAATGTTTTTGTAGCGCCTATAGTCCGGTAAAAAATGGGCATTATTGTACAGCCCCTTTTGGTACCTCCCACACAAATGGACCATTTCGTACCAAAAGTAAACGGCTTGTAACTTTAATACCAGCGCATACAAATACTTGAAATTTTGTACAGTGTAATGCTGTTATAGTGCCTATAGTCCTGTAAAAAGTGGGCGTTATCACCCCGCCCCTTTTTGTACCTCCCACACAAAATGACCAAATCATACCAAAATTACATAGCTCGTAACTTTAATATACCAGTGCACATAAACGCTTATAGTTCAGCACAATGCAATGTATTTACCGAAAAATACGTGTTTTTGGAAAACCCCTTCTGGTACCTCTCACACAAATTGACAGATTTATTGGTGTAATGTTATATATTACATTACTCACAAAGTGAGGGTATACCTTAGTCGGTTTACCCGACTGAAACTTTCTTACTTGTTTTATTTGAAATATATAGTAAAATTTCATGGCTAACATGTAAATTTGAGATTTTGAAACATTAGATGGTGTTTCTTCGAGCCACCTACAATTATGTTGAACGCCCCAAAAAACAAAATTCCCATCGGTTAACTAGATATAACCATCGAAAATATTAAATTTTCTCAGAAAAATGATCAAAATCAAGCTAAATGGGAGCTAAACCAGAAAACCCCAAATGACATTTTGTTACTTTTGAAAAACTCTTTCAAAAGCTGAAGTCAAAATGAAGGCCACTGTATTCATGGCGGTTAAATTTTAAGGGCCGATGTTGATTTTGAATAAAACACAAATTAAATATTTAGCAAATTATTGTCATTTCTTTTTATTATGATAAAATATTGGTATGGTTCAATTACGTATGGAACAAAATATCGGCAAAATGGCCGCCGCGACCTCGGCGGCACACCTCCATGCGATGGTCCAAATTTTCGATGACGCTGAGGCATAATTGAGGTTCTATGCCATTAATGTGCAAAATTATCTCATCCTTTAGCTCTTGAATTGTTGCTGGCTTATCGACGTACACCTTTTCTTTCAAATAGCCCCAAAGAAAGAAGTCCAACGGTGTCAAATCACATGATCTTAGCGGCCAATTGACATTGCCACGACGTGAGATAACACAGCCATTGAATTTGTTGCACAAAAGAGCCATTGTTTCGTTAGCTGTGTGACAAGTGGCGCCGTTCTGTTGAAACCACATATTGTCCACATTCATATCTTCCAATTCGGGCCATAAAAAGTTCGTTATCATCTCACGATAGCGAACACCATTCACAGTAACTGCCTGATCGGCCTCATTTGGAAGAAGTATGGCCCGATGACGTCGCCAGCCCATAATCCGCACCAAAACATCACGAAGTGCACGAAATGCATTTTGATTTGAACGCCCATTTTCGTAAAGGTTTAAAAAACTTTAACGCGTTGCTTGATTGTATATCTTTCCATGGTTCAAATTGAGTTAGTCTGAAACTGAGGAATGTCAAATGAAATGCCAAAAAAAACTTGACGTTTAGGTGTGGTTTACATTCAACATCGGCCCTTATAATTTAACCACCCTTTTTAGGCCCATGGTACCCATGGCATGGTTACATTTTGCTATAATAGTTCCCACGAGTAGAATATCTTCCCCTTTTACCAAAAACATAATATGGTAAAATTTATATGGTCATATTTCACAATAATATGGTCCAATACCATAATATGGTCAACATAACCATAATATACATATTACCTTATAACCATATTATGGTCATGTTTCACCATAATATTGTTCAATAACCATAATATGGCCTCCATGACAATAATATATTCCTCATATAACCATGCCAAATGTCCACAATATGATCTCCTTTTGTAATTTTTAGCTTTTCCTGAAGAAAGGGTGGGATTAGAAATACAGATTCAGAATGTTCTACAAAATATTCCTATGACTATATCCGATTATAGTCCCCGTGACTTTACTATATACCCCTTGTAAATACAGTACGGCCGCGACCATAGTTAGTTTTAGGTAATGAGTGGCAGCCTGTATGAGAGGTTCACTTAAAACCATTTAGCACATTGCGCTAATACAGGGACGTAAGGAAAACATACGTTGAACCAATTTGATTACATTAAAAAGCTCAAAAGTTGATGGATTGAAACATCATCCAATTACACAACAGCCAAGTTATATACTCCCCAAAGAAACTACAGCCTATGCTAGCATCAGTATTTTGACATAGACACAGGTGTTCCATTGATTCACCATACTCTTTGTCGTCACAGCTTCTGCAAAAGTAATTTCGCAAGACCTTCAATCTCTCCGGGTGTCGTTCAATAAGACAGAGACCCGTAGTGACAGACAAGATAAGAGAGTCGTCCAGTCTCGCGTAGGGAGTTTAGGCGGGGCCACATTCAGTCTGGAATGTATACATTCCAGACTGTTGACCACCTATCATTTGTTTCCGTAAGGGCACTATATATCAAGAGGAACTTGCAGGTCGCTAGAGGAATGCCCACAAATTCCACTTCCTCTGGTGAATCAGGTGATTATTGAACTGTTAAATGATCACGTGAGTAGATCTGAGACAGTCAAGTTTTTGAATTCATACAATTTCCAGAGGGTTTATAGCAGCCTGACTATCAGAGGAAATAATGTACTGTACCGACATTGGTCAGAACATTAATTTTCCTGTCATTTTGCTACTCCTATAATATCTGCCCGCTAAACACTACAGTGATCGAGCAGACTTTTTGCAATGGATATCTCAAGATTCGCAGAAAAGAAGACAAATCCCACTTGGTCGTTGCGATTTTTCACGACTCTCTTATTTTTTTTTCATTCTTTATTTATTTGCAATCTATCCAAAGACAATAAGCAAATTTGATTATTAGTTACAAAATGACACGAGTTATGTAGGTCCAGCGAGCTACGTAACTATAAAATAACAAAAGTTGAATGATATATTAGAACATCACATAATTATTGTTTTTCTGATAATTGTTATTCTATTATAATTTATATTCTATGAGAAAGACATTTTGTAAGTATGTAAGTATAATTAATGTTCTATGAGAATATGGCAGGTCTAGTATATGAATACGTTTCAGTCTCCTAACTTCATTGCTATCATCAAGCAGCGATATGGCTAATGGATTCGGGTGGTCACTTAAGCGTTGTAAGTAATTTTCGCTATATCTCCGGATTTCTTCCTTTACAGTTGCCATTCCTAGATATATCATGTAAAAGGGCGAAGTTTTTCTTGTCAAAAGGTGCTTCAGATATACTCGTAGTAAAAGCAACAGTGCTTGGAAGATCAGCCATTGTGTCTGGAATGGCAATATGTTCTTAGATCTTTCCTGACCAGAGTAACAATTCTAAGACTAATAGCAGTAGAAAGCCAATGCCCAGTCCGTACAAATACTTGGCTCAATTTGGATTGATATTTGTTCAACATTTCTTCCCCCACAAAGGGTTAACATTTATTGACATATTGAATCTCTTATAACTTCTTTACTACTTATCCGAATCTTTTGTGACTTTACACGTAAAAATAGTTTCTTCATTGCTACCAACTCGAGAAATTTGGGCTCACATAAGTGGACCATTTTGTACAAAATTCAAGGCTATTACGTTAATACCAGTACATACAAATACTTGCAATTTTATACTGTGTAATAATTCTGCCACTTACCAGTGTTGTCTCATGCGCCATATATCATTTGGGTAATGCCTATATTATAATTGTAACACTGCGAAAGAGTGGCCTAGGACTCCGTTTCACGACATTTAGAGTCGTTTACGCTATGTCTGTCTGCCTGCCTTGATAGTGCACAGGGTTCCCATTGGTTGTTGAATTAGCATTTCGCTATTTTGTATAAAAAGTCTCAATAACAGATTCTAATATCACCCTTTTTCACTGCTTCCTATTCCGTCTTTAGAAAATGATATATAGAGGAGGCCTTGAAAGATCCAATAATGTAGATTTTTCGTACATATGAGTCCGACCTTAAAAATTTTACGAGTATGAGAAGTTTTTGTTTTGCTACATCAAAAGTTTAGTTGTTCAACTTTAATAAGTTTAGGATATATTTTATCGAAAAAATCTTTAATATTTTGTTACCAACCTTATACCGAATTTAATATACCCCCCATATTTTAAAAATTGAAAGAATGTATAAAAAAATCTCACATAAACAAATAAATTGCTAGCTGGAAAAACAATCCGAGATTGTTGGGAAAAATTCGTAATGCATGAATGCGTTTAAGCACAAACAGATTTAATTACAGAATGAATTACCAACGAACGAATGAGCAGCAGTGGCACTGCTACAACAGCAACAAGAACAACAGGCACCGCTGCCACCACTCAACGACAGCGACGATGGCGGTGACGACGTTGATGATGATAAAAATTATTCACATAAATTCCAAATGAATCAGAGATTTATCAGGCCAGCGGGGCTATAAACAACAAATGAACGAACGGACAGACGGATGGACGGACAACACAGACAGCATACCGAGAGCAAAACAAGCGAAACACATTGCCAACTGCTGCAAATTGCCCAGACAACAATTGCAGTAGACGCTTTAAGCCTCCGCCTCCTCTTCTATGAACTCACATAAGCCAAATGCTATTCGTACTATGAAAATTTGTAATTAATTTATTTATTTAAATGAGAAAAACAATTTGGTTTTGCAAATCGAGCATATTATGTTGAACAACTGTTGTGTGTGTTCAATGAAATTGTTTGCTGGGTTGGGTTATTAATGTTGATAATAAAATGTTCGCGTTTTTTTGCAGTTTTAAATTATGCTTAACTTTATGACATTAATAATATTTAATTTATTTATTAATCTGCAAGCATTTTATCACAACATTAATTGCATACAGTGGCTCAGAGTGATATTTATAAACACAACATACAGTGGGAGGGTATATAACATTTATCTATGGGTCAAAAGTGTAACAAAACTAAGGAGGGATAGAATTTCCTAAATGTATTTGAGGGAAATCTGATTTTTAAATTATATAAGCTATGTCCATTTGTTTTTTTTTTTGAGTTGATAACGTTGCGTATACTACTCCTACTTGGGAATTATCAAAGATTCAGCTAAGTACTGTAGAAGTTATAAAGGATTGCAAATGTCTCTAAATGTTAAGCATTTTTGGCAAAGGGACCAGAAGAAGATGACCAATACTGCCCATATTCGACCTTAAGCTGAGATAGGAGAAAATATTTCCACATACACAACTTCGTAGAGTGAGTTCCAACCAAATAGACATACATTCGGGCTAAGGGTCATATCTCAAATGACTGAACATTAAAAACTTAATATTAATCCAATAACATAAATCCAGCAGCAATAGCTAAGGATCTGCCAACCCCGGGGTAGACTTGGGTCGTACTCGTTCACTTAATCTCGAACTCGTTCCTTTAGAGTGACGCAGACAAAGTATTATAAACATAATCATCATATTGCAAATGCCACATAGTTCGTGAAGGTCATGCCTGGTCATCCTAATCTTCGACTTCGAGAACTACACGGGGCAAAATCGCCTTTTTTGATATGTTTGAATCGAAAGAAAATATATTTGGAACACAAATTTTTAAATATTATATATTTCTGAGCAACTAAATTATATTTGAAAATCAACAAAATTTATTTGTAACTCATATATTAATATATTACAACTAAATATATTTGTAAACTAATTTTCTCAAATAATATATGTGTTTGTATACAAGTCAGATTATTGATTGGGAATTTCTCCAAATATATTATATTTAAAAAAAGTTTAAGACTGTCGAATTTTAGTTTTATTTTTTTTCCTAGATTTTGTGTTATGCTTTATAGATAAAATGTCATAAGCAGGATTAATTTCTGTTTTACAGCACTAATTGTTAATTTATAAATATTAAAATACATTACTTTTTGTCAATTCGTTAATTCAATTTGTACGAGTTATAAAGTTCGTAGTTACGAAAGATTATACGATTTAAATTTTAATCGAATTTTACAAACATATTTTTTTTTTAAAAAATTCAATGAAAACCAAAAACTGGCATTAATAAATTGCCAAAATTTTGAAATACAAATTAATCTTTGTTGCGGTAATATTAGTTCCAAATAAAAAATATTTGAATGAAAACATACTTTTGTTTTGAACAACATCCTCACAAACATATAATTTTTGTGTGTGTCAAATATTAAATATTTGGAGTGTACTCTAAATATATATATATTTCAAGCAGAATTTGTTTGGGACAATATACTACAGAAGCGATTTTTTTTCAGCGTGTAGTGACCGAGTTCGAGATCAAGTGAACAAGTTCGACTGGAGGTTGAAGTCTACCTGGAGGTTGATATCAGTATACATAGTTTCATTAATAACCTTTTGACTAAGAGACGCATTTCAGCTAGCTTAGGGTCATCTGACCTCCCCAAATTTGTCAGCAAATTCCTCTCTTTTGGAATTTCTTCATGAACAATATTTTGCTTTCTCTGGAGATGATGGGTGTTAGAGTTGTTGCCCATGCAGATAACATGGCAATAGCTGTTAGTGGAAACTTTGATAGTACTCGTAGAAACTTTGAGAGTACTCGTAGGAATCCGAAAGATGGGATACCGGTCTGATCTTGGTATTTACCCGACAAAGATGGAACTAGTTCTTTTCACCATGAGAAATAAGGTCCCACACGCAAAAAAAATTGTTTCTGCGAAACGAAATATAAGACAACTACAATTCTCGTTTGCCGGAACTAAAATTTTGTTTGTTGTGACAGAGACTTATTTCGCGTAAGCAATTGTTTGTTCTGACCAAAAGTAATTTCAGTCGACGTAAACGAAAACTGTAGTTGTCTAATATTTCGTTTCGCAGAAACGAATTTTTTCTTTGCGTGCTCCAGTTACACGTGTCTGCTTAAGGTGTATTTAAATCTCATTATTAGACAGAACCTTCAAAACCAAAATGCTGGAAAGGACCGACCTAACAAAGAAAACACAACAAATTTGAGACAATTTTTCTATATTTCTCAACATAATCGCCTTTTAGCTCGATACACTTTATCCAGCGATTTGCAGATAATCGTTTCCAGATTTGTATATAGCTATATAACAACAACAAGAGGACATATCTAATACAATGAAAACATCATCAGCGGAAGTCATCATCATCGTCTTCTTCTGATTGTGGGAATAATTACTGGACACTAGACTTGGTAAGCACATGCATAGAATTATGATAATGAATAACGTGTGCCGGTGGTGCCAGGACCCTGATGTGGTAGAAGATACGTTTCATTTCCTTTGACTTTATCGTATAGAAGAAACAAGATACTGGGTTCATTCTTCTTTCAGGAGTTGGTAGAACTTAACGGATGGGACCCTCTCGAACTTTTACAGTTTATTAAGGCATCAGATCGAAACTCCAGGCTTAACCGAGCGTGAAGAAGAAGAATTTATGAGCAATCGCAATGAATCAAATATGATCTCAGTGGACGCTTGACTTTTATTGAGCCGGGCGCCATCCTCATCTAACCTAGCCTAACCTTCTTCAACGACAATCGGCGAAAAATAGTTTTAACACAACTGGATGATGGTAAACATGAAAATGGGTTACCTCCACTAACATTACGGATTATTCTCCTATTAAATGAAATTCTGACAAATTCATCTATGTATTCCACCGTCCGACAGTCCTCTATAACTCTACTCAAATTCCAACTCTCCTTAGTTCTCCTGCTACCCATACCAGCTAAGTCCTTAACATCATCGTAGTCAGGAAACTCTGTCAGTACGTGCCACCAGTACTCATGCCTCATGTTGCACACCATAACCACCGACCGAACTATCAGACAGGCTACTTGAATGCAAAAATGTCATGTCAGTAAAAACTCAAGACTTAGGCCAAAGCCAAAATCTGGCCGTTCCATAACAAATGTCGAGTCTCGTATAAAAACGTACGTCGCCATCCATCTAGTCCGCCACGTAGACACAAGACACTCACCCAAGAGTTCCTCGTTCCTCTTAAGGTCCCCATCTATCAAACCCTGTTTATAGCAAGATCTGTCTAGCTCCTGAAAATATCCATCAACTGCAACCTGCACCTCTTCAATGCTGGCAAATCTTTTTCGGTCGAGCCATTATTTCAAGTTTTGAAACAAAAAAGAATTCGAGAGAGCTTAATTTGGCGAATAAAGTGCGTGCTGAAGCAATTCAAACTTTATTTCATTAATTTTGGGCATCGCAATAGAGGATGTGGGTACTGGCGCATTGTCTTGATTGTGAGCAAACGCGGCACCCATCTCATTTTCAAATATTACGTCAATATGCGATGTATAGCACTTTTTTAAATGCCTATGAATTAAACTACCTCACGACCCATTAATCGACGGTCATCCAATACCATTTAGTGGATTCTTTTAACCATTTCTGGCGGGGACACTCCTATTGGTCGATCACTACGGTGTTCGTCTTGGCAACTCGTACGGCCCCGTTTAAACTCTACCACCCAAAATTTTATAGTTGAAAACGAAGATAGTAGAATCTAGCCAAAGTAGAATCTAGCTCGTTTTAATATTGGTTGGACTGAGAACTTTAAAATTAAAGTATTGTGACCCATTTTTGTCATGTTTACAAATTCTCAAATTCTGAGATCGTTTACTTGTGTTAGGAAATTGCTACGGACATAGTATTATTCTGAACGCAATGCTTGACCTTCCTGGCATTTTTGATTACCTAATAGATCAGAATGGAATAATCGTATCTTAGGACACAGGACAAGACACAAAATCCCAACAACATAGTGCGATATGGTGTATTTTTTGAGGAACTAGAGGTATAAATTGCAAAAAGTCGGACATATCACTGTAGTGTTTAGGGAGGTAGCAGAACGACTGAAAATTAATGTTCTGGCTAAATTCGGTAACAATATGTTATCTGATATTCAGACTGTCATCAAGTCCCTGGAAAGCGTATTCTTGAATCAAAAACTTGCCCCTAGTGTCGCAGATATTTTAACGAGAACAGTTCACTATTCCGGGGAACTGCAAATCAGATGAACTTGCAAGACTAGGAAATACCTTACACGCTCAAGGGGAAGCAAACCCTTCCTGAGAGATTGAGGCCTTACGGCAAGAAATGACTGGTGGGTACTAGGCAGGAACTGCACACATGCCAAGCTGATGGGGCTCTGCCTAAATTCCAAATACTTCAACGCCCTGCTGCCGTTAAGGACATCGGATGACTTACTTGTCGTATCTGCCATGACGGGTCACTGCCTTATTGGACGGCTCGCAGATGCATTAAAGGTATGGCGAAATAACTTTTGCAGAAGCTGGCGAAACGAAGAAGGAGAGAAATCAATAAAACTCCTCATGTTTATGTGTCCGCTCTCTTTAGGAGGCGACAGGTAACACTTGGTTATGTTAGAAGTTTTGAGCTTTCTAAAACAATCAAATTGGTTCAACAGGCAGGGCTAGAAAAACTTATGTTTTTCCCAATGTCCCTGTGGTAGCACAGTGGTCTAAATAGTCTATGTATATTAGCCTGTCACACAAGCTGCCACTCTTTACCTAAACATCAACCTAAAGCACTGACATTAATTCTTTGAACCTAAGTTTTTGTAAAAAAAAAGTTTGCCTATGTGTGAAAGGTACCAAAAGGGGGTGTGACCATTTCGCCTATTTTTCTAGAAGTGATAGCAACAAAGAAAATATTACTATGTGTGGAATATAGGCACATTCACAATATTTCAACCATTTTTGGGAGTTACTCCTTTTGCGAGTTATCTTGCGCACCAGCCAGACATGCGGACGGACATTGTTAAAATGGCTTAAAATGCCCTACATCTGATTTCCACCAAACATACTTGGGGTCTTAGGTCACACGTTCGAAGTGTTACATCTTTGATCCGTAGCAACTGATATATACCCACGTCTCACTAAAGTGAGGGTATAAAAACATATGAAGATTGCAGCAGAAGTTATGGGAATATTGTATTCGAATGAATCTGCCAATTTGTGTGAGGGGTACCAGAAGTGATTTAACGAATACGTATATAAAACAGTAGATACTTCAAAGTCATTACATTGTATCGAAATTTAAGTGATTGTGTGTACTGGAATAGAATGAGCTATTCAATTTTGATATGATTCGGCTTATTTTGTATGGGAGGTACCACACGACATATAGATGGCGGTAGTGGTTTAAAACAATTTCTTTTGTGAAAAGTGGCAACCTTCTAAAACATATGTTTTATTTTTGAGCACTCAAAATTAAACGATCTCAGTGAATTTGTAAACATGGACAAAATTGGTCACCGATATGTAATACAATACTTTCATTTGAAAGGTCTCAATCCAACCAATATTAAAATCGAGCTAGATTCTACTTTAGGGGAGTCTTCTCCTTCGTTTACAACTAAAGTAGAAAACAGAGTTTAAACGGGACCGTACAAGCTGCCAAGATGAACACCGTATTGGTCGACTAATTGAGGTGTCCACGTCTGAAATGGTAAAAAAAAAGTCCACAAAATGGTATTGTATGACCATAGGTTGAAGGTTCGTAAGCTAGCTGAAGTCATAGGCATTTCAAAAAAGTAATATACATCGCATATTGACTGAAAATTTGATGATGATGATAAAGCTTTGCGCAAGATGGGTGCAGTTCACACATCCACTATTGCTAAAATCAATGAATTAAAGTTCGAATAGGTTCAGCACACACCTTATTCGCCACATTTAGCTCCATAGAATTATTTTTTGCTTCCAAACTTGAAAAAATGGCTCGACGGAAAAAGGTTTGCCAGCAATGAAGAGGTGGAGGTTGAGGTAAATGGCTATTTTCAGGCGCTACACCGTTCTTACCGTAAACAGGGTATCGGAGCTATTGAAAATCGCTGGAAAAGTGTACGAGTATCGAGCTAAGAGGAGATTATGTTGAGAAATATTTTGTTTTTTTTTTCAAATTTCTTGTGATTTCTTTGTTAACTTTGGAACCGACCTCGAGTGTATTCATTATAGGGTCGCAGATCAAAATATCAAGTTGTTGCACAAGGAATGACAAAGTTATGGTGTTTTCTTTTCTAAAAAAAAGATGTTGCCCTGTCAGAGAGCAGCATTTTAATAATGTCGCCTACACCCTCTTGTACAGCTGCATTTTTTATGGTCAGAATCGATAACAAAAATGCAAAAAACTAGCCTTATAACTCACTAAAAGTAAACTAAAAACAAAGAATACTCCACGGCGCCGCCTAAATAAAACATCTGACCAAACTTCATTATAAAAAAGCACGCACGGACACACGCGGTTATTTAGGCTATTCGCTCGACGCCGAAAAAACATCTGTTTTGTAGGACAGCGTACACCCCTTCGATTAAATACAGGGCTGAAATGTTGCATTTTTGCACCGTGCAAGTGCGACATTTTTCACAAAAGAAAACGAAACCCTTTCACAGTGCAGCATTTATTTTACAATCGAAGACAAAAAGGCATTTTTGGGACGAAAGCATAAAAAATGTAGCATTTTTTGGCACAAAAGAAAACACCATTAGTATACCCCCATCCTATGGTAGAGTCTATAAAAATCATATTTTTTTCACTTTTTTTTATCCCGAATTGCTCGTAATTGGACAATCGCAAACACGAAATATTCTGGGAATATTCATAATTTTCGTCTATGCTTTGAACATCGGAAACATTTTTTCATTCACACAAATGAAACCACTCCATTTTGTAAGCAATGGACACCACTGTGTTCTCTCGATTTATGTTAAATCTATGAAAAAACTTTATCTAAAATTTGCAAAAAGTATTTAAAGAGTCTGTTGTAAATTCTTTTTTGTAGTATTATCACGTAGCTTTTTGTAATTAAATTTGTCTGCTGTTACAGCAAATATGCAAAAGAAAAACATCTCCATAAAGGCTGCTGGTTATAAAGAAGAAACAAACTGCTGAAAAGTTGGCAGTTTTTATTAACAAAGTTATCTAAAAATTAAACTCATTTGAAACACTGTGCCATGGCATCACCTAAACTTGAACAAAAACCAAAAAAAAGACATACTCACTCACATACAAATTAAATAACAAAAAAACCAACTTTTGAAAAATTACATTAAACACTTTTCATTGGAGGAAAAAAACTAATTTAATTTAAAACTTTTTCTTTCTTTTTTCTATTTTCTCTTTCTACTCCCTTCGTCGTGCTCTATTCGTCTTGCATTGCACCTCTCCAACACCGGTGGCATTTCTAATAAAATTACTTATACGTCGAATTTGGAATATTCTGCAACAACTTTGCCAACCTCTGCCACATTCTGTCTACGCGCCGCCACATTTCTTTTCCTGCCCCATTCCTCGCCAATGTCTATGTCATATGTGTGTGTGTGTGCCTGACCGCCGGAATGGTTGATTACTGACTGAATGAATGTATGGATACTGAAGCAATTGCAAGCCGTGTCCCGTAGCAAAACCCACATTCCTTTGTGGCAACGACAATAGAACGTATTCATCGTTATGCAGATTGGATTATCACAATTGCATACATGGAACATCCATAAGGATCGCCTGCAAAGGATTCTGTCCATGCAAGGGTAAGTACATACGAGTAATGTTTGCCATGTTACATAGTACGATAGTTTTAGTATGATAGTGATGGTATTCCTTGGTGCCCTCCGCCCCCCATGTGTCTTTGACATTCCAATGGCAATTCCAACAACATTCCACATCCTTGTGGCATTAACATCACCGGTGGGGGGAGAGGGAGTGGGTAAAAGATGCTAGGGATGATGACGACTCTCCATCTCTAAGCGATGATGCTATCAACACACCCCAAGAGAGATAGAAAGCGTCTTAGCCTCCAGGTAGCCGGGAGACCTACAAAATGAAGTGGAATCGAGTGTAATGAATTGGGAAATTATTGCCAGCTTAAGAACTCGTCGTTGTCGTCGTCGCAATGGAACCACAGAACTACAGAACTTGTCGGAGATTATGCCAGTGAATGGAAATGGAGCAAAAATCGAATGACCAATAATGAAAGTGGGACTGTTATGTGCTTTAACAACACGGAAAAAATGCAAGTAGTTTAGTACATATGGGCACTTTTAAGATCAGAAACTGCCTGCCACATACAGATTTTAACAGCCATATGAACATGGGTTTTAAAGTGAATGAGGGAGAAGGCGGTTAAGGGACCAACGACACACCAAATCCGGGCTAGGAGAATTTCAAAAAACTTAAAAACATATCTGCCGTTTTCTTAACCAGTCAAATGATTGCAATGGAACTTGCCAATGTCTCTTATTTATAGCACACACCAACGTCCGTCTGTCTGACAATGTACTGTTGTAATCAAGGAACAGGTCACAATTATTGTCCGATTATGAAAGAATTTTGAACATATGTCCAATAATTGGCCCAAGGACAAATACTGTTTAAAGTAGTGAAAATGAAATGATAGTTGGAAATGAAGTTCCAACTATATTGAGTCTACTGATCTCAGTACTGGTTTTATTGGCAATTATCACTGATCTGATCACGTAGAGATTGATTGGTATCATTTAATTAAGGTTAAATGCACCAAACAATGCTGATGGATGTCATCACACGGCTGCATTAGGCTTATCTACAGCTTAGTATGTATAAGATAAGTTGAATAGTTAAGTTTATCTACTCCCTCCTTAGTAGACTACCAGTTAGGTTATCTACTCCTTAGTAGACGACATTTTGGGTTATTTTGATTATCTACTCCTTAGTAGAGCTACAGTTAGGTTATCTACAACTAAATATGCGGCCCGTTAGGTTATTTACTTCTTACTAAACGGCCTGTTGGGTTATCTACATTTAATAAGTGAGCATTTGGGTTATCTACACCACAGGGACAAATTAGTTGGGTTTTCTACTCCTTAGTAGAGGTACAATTAGGTTATCTACAACTAAATATGCGGCCAGTTAAGTTATCTACTCCTCAGTAGACGAACGGTTAGTTTATCTACTCCTTCGTAAGCGGTCAGTTGGGTTATCTACTCATTAGTAACCGGTAACTTGGGTTATCTACACATCAGGGTACAATTGTGTGGTTATCTACCTCTTAGTAGACGATTAGTTGGTACCAGTTTTCGAAGTTTAAATAATAAATACTAAACATTTAATGGATTTCAAATGTGACTTATGATGTGTGTGACATTGAGGAGTCTGGTGCTGTATGTACTGTTTAAACCAATACAAGGATATGTCACATGGCGGCAATTCACCACCTTCAATGACAAAGTCATGGTAAAGATATCGGTTGTTTTTATATAAATGCGAAAATCTTAGGACCGATCACAGTACTTAATAGACTTAACACGCTTTTGGTTTTATAGCGGTCTAATTCCTATAGGAAACTTCCAGATCTGACATCTGAAAGCCATATAAACTATAATTTGTATCCGATCGTTATTCAAATTAGCGGAGAGGGTTTATGAAGCCAAGAAGCGAGCGCTACCAACTGTACAGAAAATCATTTCAGATTTGTATATAGCTATATAACAACAACAGGACCTACTCGTATACGACAAGTTGGTTTCTCTACTTCCTAGTAGATGTGCAGTTGGGTTATTCCTTAGTAGAGTACCGGTTGTGTTATCTACCACTTATTAAATACCAGTTGGTTTATCTGCTGCTTAGACGTCCAGTTGGATTATCTTCTCCTTAGTAAGCGGCCAGTTGGGTTAACTACTCCGTAGTATAAGACCAGTTAGGTTATCTACCCTTTAGTAGGGATACAATTAGGTTATCTACTACTAAATATGCGACCTGTTGGGTTATCGCCACCTTAGTATGCGACAAGTTAGGTTATCTACACATCAATGGACTTACGTTGTGCCTGACATTGAGGGGCTAGGTACTGTAGTTATTCTTTTAGAACAATACTGGACATGTTACAAGGCGGCAATTCACCACCTCCAATGGCAAAGTCATGTTAAGTATACGGGTTGTTTTATATAAATACAATAATCTGAGGACCGATCCACGTCCTTAATGGATCTATCACGCGTTTGATTTTATACCCGTCCAATTTCCTGGAGGGTTCTTCCCGATGTGACATCTGAGAGCATAGGACATCTCTGAGAGCCATAAAAGCTATCATTTATATCCGATCGTTATTCAAATTAGCGTAGAGGGTTTATTAATCCATGAAACGAGCACTACCAACTTTGCAGATAATCGTTTCCAGATTTGTATATTGCTATATAACAACAACAAGAGGACATATCTAATACGATGAAAACATCATCAGCGGAAGTCATCATCATCGACTTCTTCTGATTGTGGGAATAATTACTGGACACAATAGACTTGGTAAGCACTTGCATAGAATTGGGATAAGAAATGACGTGTGCCGGTCATTTCTTATCCCAGTACTCATGCCTCATGTTCCACACCATAACCACCGACCGGACTATCAGACAGGCTTCCTGAATGCAAAAATGTCATGTCAGTAAAAACTCAAGACTTAGGCCAAAGCCAAAATCTGGCCGTTCCATAACAAATGTCGAGTCTCGTATAAAAACGTACGTCGCCATCCATCTAGTCCGCCACGTAGACACAAGACACTCACCCAAGAGTTCCTTGTTCATCTTTACGTCCCCATCTATCATACCCTGTTTTATAGTAAGAACTGTCTAGCTCCTGAAAATAGCCATCAACGGCAACCTCCTTTGCTGGCAAATCGTTTTTCGCCGATCTTTTATTCAAGTTTGAAATAAAAAAATAATCCGAGGGAGCTAATTCTGGCAAAAAAAAGATGCATGCTGAAGCAATTCGAACTTAAATTCATTAATTTTGGCCATCGCAATAGTGGATATGTGAACTGGTGTATTGTCTTGATTGTGAGCAAATGCGGCACCCATCTAGCGCACAGCTTTCCCATCATCAAAATTTCCGTTAATATGTGATGTATAGCACTTTTTGAAATGTGTATGACTTCAGCTAGCTTACGAACCTTCTACCGACGCTCATCCAATACCATTTTGTGAAATTTTAACCGTTTCTGTCGTGGACACCTCAATTGGTCGACTACTATGATGTTCGTCTTGACAGCTAGTACGGCCCGTTTAAACTCTGCCACACAACATTGTATAGTTGTAAATGACGGAGCAAACTCCCTTAAAGTAGATTTTACTTTGGGGGTTTATATCGGTTTTAATATTGGTTGGACTGAGACCTTTCAAATGAAAGTATTGTGACCAATATTTTCCATGTTTACAAATTCACTGAGATCGTTTACTTTTGAGTGCTCAAAATGCTAAACAACGTGGCGCCTTCAAAACATAAAACATATGTTTTAGAAGGTTGTCACTTTTCACGAAACTACTGCCGCATTCTATACGTCATTTCGGCTAATTTTGGGAACGCCCTCACACATGATAGAACGCCTGCTTAGACCCCACACTCTTCTAAGGGCACAACTGACTATCCCCATAATCTCGGTGAACTTGGCTCTCATATTGTTCAAATGAGGAAGGAAGTTCATCCTCTCTCCCATCGCTATCCCCAGATACTTGAAATCAGTTGCGAAACTAAGGCCAACGCCCCCAGAACCGGCGTGCAAGGCATTAGTAGCTTTGCCAATGAACGGCAATGATAAAGTGTCATCAGACTCGCGAGAAGAAGTTCTTCAAGTGTATTTGTCACTGGCTAGAGAACAAAAATTGACCTTTAAGATGTGTCTATACTCGCAGCTTTGATCCCATAAACGGGAGCACTCTTTCAATTTTCCAGACCTCGGGAACTATTAGAGTGACCAAAGAGGACCAAGTTGAGGACTTTCGGCAGGTATTCGACTCCAGGAAAATCCAATTGCTTCACCAACAATGTGGATATTCTATCTCGGCCTAGCGCTTTGAATGACATAGGCAACTTCACCAGCTGTAAGTTATGTTGAATAGAAGAAACGTTTAAACGTCTCATGTCCATGAACATGCGCTTAAGCCAGTGTTTCGGCCTGTTGTGCGCTCCTTATTTAAAGGAGAACTGTAAATTGTGGTGGTTCCTACTCAGCTCGGATAGAATGAATACGACGCACGACTATCGTTTTCGACTTATAACTCTTGGGGTGCTCTATAAACTGTCGGTTAAAATAACTCGCCCAACTGTTCGCTGTTCTGTTCGATGATTCTTGTTCGATGATTCTTTTTGACAGGATGCTAGAGTGACCTAACAGTTGCCCTCAATTTATCGATACCGTATCTTAAGTTTTATTGCTTCAAATTTCCCAGCCACTCGTTGACCTTTCTACTAATCCCCAGATTAAGTGATATGATTCTGGGGTCAGAAGCATTGTTGCGACATGCTCATCTGCGAGTTCTGCAGCTTCAGCTGGGAAATTTGGTCGCATCCTGGGTATTCGACCAGCAGCTATAAAAAGAGCAGCCGGTGCGTTGATTATGTCCCGGTATTTTCTCTCAGCTACACATACATCTGAAGGGAATTGTAGTTCGTTGATGCAGTCATTGCGTTAAATTCACTGAAACCGTTCCAGTTGGCTAGATAATGAAGTCGAATGGTCCGTCTATGGAGAGGATTAAGGGAAGGTAGTCTAAACCCGGTAAAATGACTAAGTTCAGACCACATCCCCGATCCCCTGTATTTATGTTTGGCAGAAATCAGTTGTAGGACATTTCAAATCATTTGACTTAGGTTTAGTTTAAGCGTCACAACCTGTATGTCAGAATCACTAATCAAAACATAAGTTTTCCCTAGCCCCTATCGTTGAATCAATTTGATTGCTTTAGAAAGCTCAATAGTTGGCGGATTTTATCATCAGCCCACCCTGCAAACTCCACCAAAGAAATGAGGGCCTAGGGTAGAATGGCGCCCTCTAGGGAGAGATAGAGTGGGGCAGAGACACAGAATCCTCCTCATATTCGTCTCCACGGCATCTGCAAAAGTAATTTCGCTTAACCTTTAATCTCTCTGAGTTTCGTCCAAAAAGGCATGACAGACACGAAAAGTGTGACGTCCGATCACGATAACCACAGCAGGATGCGTTTGGAGTTTAGTCGGGGCCACATCAGCCAGGAATGTGTAACGTTCCTGACTAGTGACTACTTGTCATTTGTTGAAGAAGGGCATTATCTCTTAATAAGAGCTTTCATACAGGTCGCTAGAGGCATATCCATATATACCAGTTCCCTGCTTTACAGTTCCTTGCTATGTCCCTGTGTTCCGCCATCTCGTTGAGATATCTGCGACCTTCGAAAATAGTTTTTAAATGAATGCAAATAGTTTCCATTTTTGACGGTCAAATACTAAAGTGATCAGACAGTCTGTTAGTAATGGATAGCTCAAGTTCCTTAGAAAAGACACCTTCGTTGATGATTTGAACCGTCTGTATTGAAATTCACGAATCTCCTACCAACAAATTTGAAAAGCAATAAACCCATTTTGAATTGCAAACTACTATACTCGTAGCTCGTCGTTTATGGGATGTCAATTGACGCTATTCTCATAAATATCTACTGCCTATCCACAAATTCCTATATGTCACTCGAATCACGCAACTTTGTACACATTTTCTCATTCTTCCCAACTGTTTTGGAAGTTTTTTTAACACAGACGCATTTTATCACTTTCAATTTAAATTCAAATTAAATTTTATAGCGAAACAATAAAACAGTTCCTTCGCTTTCATAGCGAACAGAAGTACTACGAGTAGATACTTCTGAAGTGAGACGCATAAAATGGTAACAATAAAATATTTCTCACTTTCAGTTGTATTATTCATTTTTTCTACAATACTTTATCGTACAATGCGGTATTGTTTCGGAAAAGCACATCCTCCTCCCCCACCAAACAAAGAAACACAATTTTTCAACACCTATACAGATTTTATTTCAGTTTAAATGACTTTTTGATGATAGCATTTTTTCAAAAGAATTTTACTGGAGTACCTTTAGGCTTGGGGTGGTTTAACAGACCATAAAAAGTAGCTCGGTATAGCCCTCCGTAAAATGTATTCCTTAAAATACTATTGACACAATGAAATATTTGATATATGCGCTTTGTTGTAAAATAAAATAAATCCTTTGGGAAACAAAGGATATTTTATAGCATTTGGAATTAATGGATTTTATTGTGAAATGTAAGACTATCGTGTAATATATTGTCCTATTAAATTTAATTGCACTTGTAGACTTAAGAAAGGTTTTCGAAGTTAACAGAAATATTCGAAAGCAGATACTGAAGAACTTCACATTTTGCATTTAGTGATAATATCATTTCCCTCCTAAGAACGAGACAAAATTTGTGAAAAAGTTTATCTTTGAATACCACTAAAAGTTTGTAATGGAAATATATGTTATAGAACATACTAAAATGTCAGGCTTAGATAGACATCTATTTTCAAAATAGTTGGTACAAGGTCAACTAACGGGTCATACACCAAATTACAAGAAGATTAGGTACGAAACCATTTGTTGCCGTATGTGCACAATCTCTCAAGAAGAGTTCGCTAGAGGAATGCCCACTTGTTCCAGTTCCCCTGGATCAGGGAAGGTAGTTCCTAGTCTTGCAAGTTCATCTGCCTTACAGTTCGCTGGTATGTCACTGTGGCTCGGCACCCATATCGGGTGAATCCTAAACTGTTCAGCCGTCTCGTTAAGAGGTCTGCGACAGTCGAGGGCAGTTTTTTAATTTAGGAATATAGATTCCAGGGACTTGATAGCAGCCTGACTATAAGAGAAAATATTGATATCGATAGCTAAGATTTTTGCCTGGTAAACACTACAGTGGTTGGATACGACTATTCATTTCATTTGTGATACTTCTTATCAAAAAGTGGTGCAGTCATAGCGTAATCAACAACGTCCGGAAGGTTAGGCAATGTGTCTAGAATGAAACTATTTCCGTAGCCATTTCCTGACCATAGTGACAGTTTCTTAAGTCTAATCGCAGTATATGCGACATACATATTGCACTGCTATACTGTCTAGCGGCATTAAATGTAGTATAACATTTAGTGCCTCAGTTGGCGTTTTTCATGTTTTAAGTTTCAATGCACCACGTTGTTAAGTTTTTCAATCCAACCAATATTAAAACCGAGCAAGATTCTACAGGTTGTCCGCCGGGAAGGTATACTACTTTGTTTTGCCGCCAGTTTGGTAAACATTAGTCTTGACAGTTCATATTTGGCAGTCGTGATGTAGAGACGTGGCAAATTTATTATGGAAAAACATTCGATAAACCAACGTGTTTTAATCGTTAAAATATGACAGCCCCGATTTTCATGAAAAAATCATAATGAGTGACGAGTCACATTTTCATTTGAATGGATATGTGAATAAACAGTACAGTCGGTTTTGGGCAATGGAAAACCCTCAAATTATTCATCAGTCACCTTTGCATCCACTAAAGTTACAGTCTGGTGTGCAATTTGGTCAGGAGGAATCATTGGACCTTACTTCTATGAAAATTAAAACTGTCAATGGGGAGCGATATCGTGATATGATTGAAAACTTTTTAACGCCAGAACTGCATGCTTTGGTCTTCATTAACGTGTGGTATCAACATGACGGTGACACATCGCATACAGCCAGGATTACAGTGTCCGACGGACACCCTGTACTTTGGGGGAGTCTGCTCCATCGTTTACAACTATAAAATATTATAGTTTGAACGGGGCCGTACGACCTGCCAAGACGAAAACCGCAGTGGTCGACCGATTTAGGTTTCCACGCCAGAAATGGTTAAAAATCCACAAAATGGTATTGGATGGCCGTTGGCCGAAGGTTCGTGAGCTAGCTGAATTCATAGGCATTTCAAAAAGCGCTACACATCGCATATTGACCGAAAATTTTATGATGAGAAAGCTGAGCGCAAGATGGGTGCCGCGTTTGCTCAAAACCAAGACAATGTCAAAATCAATGAATTAAAGATCGAATTGCTTCAGCACGCACGTTATTCGGCAGATCTAGCTCCCTCGGATTATGTTTTGTTTCCAAACTTGAAATAATGGCTCGGCGGAAAAAGATTTGCCAGCGATGAAGAAGTGCGGTTGATGGCTATTTTCAGGAGCTAGACAGTTCTTACTATAAATCGGGTATAGAAAATCGATGGAAAATGTTTATCAAGCTAAAAGGAGATTATATTGAGAAATAAAGACAAATTTTCCCAAATTTGTTGTGTTTTCTTTGTTAGGTCGGCTAATTTTGGGACCGCCCTCGCTGAACATTGTTTGGTAACGCGTAGAAGGTTGATTCCTGCAGAGCTGTCCACCATCCGACAATGTCGTACAGCATTATCGGTCTGACTACTGCCGCATACAACCAATAAACAATACGCGGGTTCAGACCCCAGCGTTTTCCTATAGTCCTTTTACAGGTATACGTGTAAAGCGCTCCCAAAGCCTTCTTTGCTCGTTCCAGCACGTGGGGTTTGAAGTTCAACTTCCTGTCAAAAGAAATATGTACATATGTATGTAAGTATTTTGCGTTTGCGAAGGAAACTTCAATACCCCTCAAGGAGGGTACCTTATTTCTCCTGGTCAAAATAACTAGTTCGGTCTTAACACCAAGACCATTATCGGAAGCCCATCTTGCGGTTGTATGAAGGTTCTGCTTTAGAATGTCTCTGAGAGTACTCTCAAACTTCCCTCTAACAGCTATTGGCAACAACTCTAACACCCATCATCTCCAGAGAAAGAGGAATATTGTTCATGGAGAGATTCCATAGAAGAGGAGACAGAACACCTCTTTGGGGCGTTTCCCTGCTGACAAGTCTGTGGAAATCAATTGATTCCACTGCGTCTCTTAATCAAAAGGCAACACTAGGGTTGCTAATGCCGTAATTATAGCGGCTGGATTTATGTTATTGAAAGCCCCCACTATATCTACTAAAGCTACCATAGTACATATATTCTTTAACAGAGAGGGATCCTTCAATAAATTTGACTAGATCAGGCAGGGCAGTTTGGGTGGACTTGCCTTTGATGTAGGCAAGCTGTTTATTAGTAGCCTTTGTTTAATTTTTGTCCTAAGGTAACTATCTATTAATCTATCCAGAGTTTTAAGAAGAAATGACGATAGACTGGCCGGAAATTCTTAGCTCCTGTATGGGACGGCTTTCCCGCTTTGGGGATGGTTTCTCTCCACCTTGTTGGTATGTAGGCCTGATTGATACAACATGCGAAGATCTCTGAGCAATTATATCAGCCACTGCCTGTAGCTCTGCCGGCAAGACTTTGCCTAGTCCTGGGGACTTAAAAGGTTTAAAGCTTTTGATAGCCCAAAGAATTCTAGATTCGGTTACAATCTCACTAAGGAACTCTGGCGACTACACTTTAAAGAAATCCCCATGCCTCTTCAGAGTTGCCCGAGAAATGTGTTTCCAGGAGCACTCTCAGCGATTCCTCGCTGGACATAGTCAAAGAGTGATCATCTTTCTTGATGTACTCAATAGTACAAAGAGTTGAGGCTTAAATTTTTCGTCTTCGGATGAGCTTTCTGCGTCATTACAGAAATCTGTCCAGGATTTATTTTGAGCCTTTCTCTCTCTCTCATTTTGTACCGCTTGAGCCATATACTTATATATGGGGACTATAACAAAAATAATAACCGATTTGGGTAATTTTCGATTTCAGCTAAAATGCTAAGAAAATATTGTGACACGTTTCATTTTCAATCGCCAATGGCCAATTACAAATATAATAAATATTTCTGCCAAATTTGGTCAACCAAGCTATTATTAAGAACAATATCGTGTTAAATGGTCTAAATTCGATAATAAATATATACTTTAAAGTTTCTTAGATCAATATTTCATAGTGTTGCAAAAGGAATGAAAAAGATAGAATACTCCAATCTATGAACGGTAAAATGCATTTGAGTGTCCTAAAAATATGAAAGCCTTAAAGTTAAATATTTTCACTCAAAAATGTTCACTACTACTGTGCGGTGCCAATTTTATCGTTGGCAGATTGTTGCTATTAGAGGCTGCAGTCAGTCTTTGTGTCTCCTTGTTCAGCAGACAACAATGGTCGGTTGGCGCTGGCTGCTCTGTGTGAGTTGTGTCAGAAACCCTATTCTCAAACATTTAACAACTAAGGTGGAATTAGTTGGAAAAATGTCATAGATACACTGAAAAACAAAATTAAGCGCACATTTGAAAGAAGGATATTTCACAATCATCTTAAATAATGTAATTGTTTTGAGGTTGTTAATGTGATATAAGTTTATCTACACTATCAACAATTTGTTCATTAAAACAAAGAAGAACTTCTTTGATTCAAAGAATACAAAGTCGTACTTAATAGTTTTTTTGCCAAAGAAATGCGGTCTTAAGTTCAAAGTACTTTTTTATTTTAACCCTTCGTCAGGCACATATTTTGAGCCCTTAGTTCTGGCACATGGTGTCTGGCCAGACCCCTATACATTTACATGCAGTTGTATGGAAATAAGGGCTGTTTGCCGTTAAATTTTTTTACTAAGATATAATATTTGTTATATTTTGTGTTTCTATTTCTTTTTACAATGTTATTAGCTACCTGAGGAAGAAAAAATAGACCTGAAAAAATCTTTGGAATGAAAAGGGCAACATTTTTTTTGTTCTATATATATTTCTCTTTATTATGGGTAAAGTAATAAATGTTTATGACAAAATAGAAAATTATTATGAAGAATACATTGATTTTTTTATTCAGAATTTTGCGGAAGGCAACAAAAACAAAAATAATCTACTTTTGAATGTTGCTGACAAACAGGATTGTTGCATTTGCAGCAAAAAAAGCGTGTCTTACGGCGTATTTTGTCACCTTGCTGCAGGCAAATTCTGCAATCTTTTTTGGCAGCTAATGTGTCTGGACCACTGCGTGAAGCCACATTAAGGTTTGCTATATTGAGAGGTCTCCCAAAGAACGCTTCAAATGCTATACGAGTTGTTGGTTGAGCCACAATGTGCGGATTATTGATGCGATTTTCAACGTTGGCCAGTACCAATTGCTTTGCAAGTTTATATAAAAATATGCGTCTTCTTTCTTTTCTTGTATTTTCATCATTTAGCTTACATATAATGTAACTTGCCAATGCCATCACATCAATCATGTTGCAGAAAAACGCGTATGTCCAGCGTCTGGTTGACCGTTTTGTTGTGTAATGAGTTAGCATTTGATCCGTCGTATCGACTCCGGCTTTAGTTGAATTATAAAATAAAATTGCTTCCGGTTTCATGGCTACGCCTTCAACATGTTTCGTGTAATGCACGGTTGAAATTAAATTGACTGCCTTATTTTTTTTGGGCACGTAGCTGCAAAGAATTGGTCGTCTGGTGCTCTTCATAACTTCCTTAGGAAGACATCTTTTGTTTGCTCGAATGGTGCCAACAAATGCCAGTCCCATAGCAGCAAGTCGTTTAGCGCCGTTCAATGAGGTGAAAAATTTATCAGAAATAATTGTTATGCCGCTGTTTGCGTAACAATTTGCGAAAAACATTAGAACGTTTTCACCTTGATTTATCTCCCGATTGTCTCCTTCCTTTCCAGTGTATAGTTTTCCTTTCAATGGAAATTTAGTCTTAGCATCGCATGCCCACCAAACTTTGATCCCATACCTTGCAGGTTTTGATGGGATATATTGGGTGAACTTTGTGCGCCCACGATACGGAAACAACTGCTCATCGATGGTGATATTTTCATAAGGTTCATAATAATTTTGCAGATTTTCATTGAGAAAATTCCAAAGGTCCCGGATAGGAGCTGCTTTATCTGTTTGCTGTCGGAATGCCCGCGTACGACTATTATCGAAACGAATATATCTGGACAGAGTAATGAATCGTTTGTGCGACATAGCCGCACGGAATATGGGCAGCGAATCAGAACGCCACAATATACTGGAGTCTTGCATATTATTATGGCTGAGACCAGAAGCCAACAAAATCCCAATGAATGCATCTAGCTCAGAGCTTGTCAAATCAATCCATTTTCTTTGGGTAGACTCTGGATGTTCTTCATTCCATTTTCTAATTGATTCTCGCCCATGCCGATTTGTTTCACTAATGATGACGAACGTAATATTGGTTGAGAAAAATAGCTTGAATACCTCAACTGGATTGGTGAGCCCTGTTTTTGTTCCAGATTGAAAACGCATGATATTATGCTGGCGCAAACGAGATGCAGGGGGTTCAGTTTCTTTCCATTTAGTACCGTCTTTACCATAAAAACAGCAGAGTCGACTTCATTTGCTGCTTCAGCATCATTTCCACTTTATTCATCTACGTCTTCATCACTATCATAAAGTTCGTTAGGTTCAATTTCCAAATCATTTTCTATGTCTGATGCATCATCTTCTGGCACATAATCAGCAGTGTCGTCACCATCGTTTTCAAAAACATCATCATTTTCATCAGCTTCTTCTACCTGACTTTGAAAATCACGCACTAATGCCTCTGACAATTGTGGTTGCAAATTCGCGCTACGCAAGCGTGTATTATAAATAAATTCCAGTTCATCAGCCATAATATACTAACAACGCAACAAATCTACCTGCGTAAAATTATTCACAAGTTCAAAATTACCGCACAAAAACTAGATTACTTCTTCACTGTTCAACGTTCAATGAATAACTAACTCACAAACAAAATCAGAAGAAAGAAAGAAGCATAAAAGAATAAAGTAAATACAAATTTTCAGCTCGTGCCATGTGCTATGCCTATGCGTTCATACAAAATGCATAGGGGTCTGGCCAGACACCATGTACCAAAAGTAAGGTGAAGATTTTTTATTTGGCTTTTTTGTCCTGTTCCAAGGACTTTTTTTCAATTATTAATTTATACATCGAAAGCCAACAATATTTTGGGAGATTACCTGAAATTACAGCCATGTACCTAAAATAGAACTATGCTAAATTGAAGCATGAAAATGAAATATGTCTGGCCAGAACCATGTGCCACTTCGAGGGTTAAAGAAACTTTTCTTAAAAACAAAGAATATTTTCTTTATAATAAAGAAAACGTTCTTTAAATTAAATAAAAATCTGCTTTTGCAGAAAAATAATAAATCTTAGCTGTTCGACTAAATGGCAGCGCCAGTGTTGGTCATTATGGTTCGACTCAGCCACTTGCCGACTTCCCATATTGTCATTATTTCGCCTTGATAGAAAATGCAGGTATCTGGTACTATGTTAGCTATATCCAGACTAAGTTCTTCACAGTGTACTCCGAAGCCAAATCATGTTTCGAACCATCCGTATAGAAATGGAGATTGTTTCTATTACCTCATATTCTGACAACCCATTTATCTTCAGCTGGTATCATGATGTAGTTCCTCTCGAAGTTGTACGCCGTTGGTATATAGTCCACTTGGTCGGTTACCATAGCACTACACCTTGATATCCTCATGTGGCCGCAGTTCTTGTACCTCTACACTGATATACAGTTTAATCTTAATGCCGCTCTGGTTGCATCTTCTCTCCGGACAATATTAATCGGTAGTATAAGGAGTAGAGACTCGGCATAAAGCTCCGCTTATGCATAGGCCGACATTTCTCTGAACGTTTTATAGTTTGATGGTGATGGATAGTTTATCACCACATCACAATGCTGTACAACAGTATTGGATGAACTACTGATATAAATCCAAAGGAGGATTTTAGGAGAAAGGCCCCACCGCGACCCTAAAGCCTTCCTGCAGAAATATAAGGCGACGTTGGCTTTTTTTACACGTTCCAGTACATTTAGTCTGAATAACAGTTTCTTCCTATCTATAATTATTCCTAGAAATTTTGCACTTTCAGAAAAGGCAATATCATTTATATTCATCCGAGGAAGGTCCACATATGGGACCTTATTCTTCCTCGAGAACCAATTCTGCCCAATTTATTCAGAGCCAATTGAAGTATGTCTCTGAGGTCGTTTTCGAATTTGCCACTCACTGTGATTGCCACGTCATCCGCGTATTCCACGACCTTGCAGCCACTACTTTATAGATCTAGCAGGATTTCATTCACCGCTAGGTTCCAAATTAGTGGAGACTCCTGCCTTGTTAGAGTTGTGGACCTAAGACTTGTTGTTTGTTATGCGCCTTCTGTTGAGCAGACTTTGAATTAGTCTAACCAACCTAGAGTTCACCTTTATATGTGACAGCGCCGCATTTACCGCATCTGAGTGAGTGTTGTTAAAAGTCCCTTCTGTGTACAAAAATTACACCACAGGTATTACTTCAAATTAAGAGACTATTGATAGTGCCCACAAGTTTGTGCAGGGCATATTCTGTATACTTTCCCTTGTTGGTAGCATGTTGGTTTCCCGACACAAATTTTGTATACAAGTTTTCCCTAATGAAGAATCTAAAAGTCTTTCCAGACCATTCAATAGTAAGGAGGATAGACCAATTGTTCTGAAGTCTTTGGCCTAGTGTGCGATATCTTTCCCGCTTTGGATATGAGTACAACTTTGGTATCCCTCCATCGATTGCGGATGTGTATGCCTGATACAGCCTTCATAAATGTTCTCTAGCCAGGGGATAATGAACTTCAACATTTTCTGCATTTCTGCTGGAGTGATGCCGTCTGATCCAGGTGATTTGAAGGGCTCAAAACTGTTCATTGCCCTGCTTATTGTGGATTTCCCAGTCAACAAGCTACTTATAGTTACGCAAGTGCACCTTTTCTATGAGTAGGGATGGAAACTAACTCCGGTGGTGCACCTTGAGGGTAGAACATGTCCACCTGAGCATACACGCAAAGAAAATATTCTTTTCGTAGAAACAAAACAACACAGTCATACTATTTCATTTGATTAATATAAAAATGTCCTTGAGCTAAATCTTTGCATACAAAAAACGAACAATCTGTTGCCGGAAATGCTGTACACAACAATTTCTCTCCAGAGCAATGCATCTTTTTTCTTCATGTGCTTTTTTTACACTACACAACTTTAGTGATTGAATTTTACAAAGCTGTGTTCCAGGACATCGTTGTCATCAAACAACAACAACAACAATTGTAGGACTCCACAGGAGTTGTAACATTTTATAGTTTGTCAAGCACTTTGTGGCAATCTTTTGGTGGCTTTGTTTCAATGATGCTTTGGTGCTTCACTTCACTTCCATTACATTAAATTTACATTAGTTATTACTCTTTTTTTCCCTTTTCTTGGTATGAATAAAAAATGTGACCTCGGCATTTGTTTGGCGTGGCGTGGTAGACAGATTTTGTTCAACTATAAACGGTATATTAAAAAAGTTATCAATGGAAGTACGAAGTTCTTCAAAGCTAACTCACAGTGGGGGGAATTGGGGAAATTAATTAAAATAATTGTGAGGTTTTCCCACAGACAACCAAGTGCAATGGCATTACGTCAACACTAGTTGCAGTGGGGGAAAATTAAAATAAATTAGCGATTTCTTAAACAGTCGGTCAATTGCTATGGAACTTCAAATGTCTACTTTTGCAAGAAGTATTATAGAGCTTATGCTTGAAATTTAGGGCTTGCTTACACCAAACAGTGGTGCAACTAAATATAGGGCCTCACTGTATTAAACACACGCCAGCTCATAATAATAGATACACCTAATCTGTTAGTATTCAGATGATATAAAAAACGTTGAACTAATTTCCGAAAAGTACGCAAATTTTTTTCTCCTTAGTGGTTCTAATACCAAAACCTATTGATTATAATAATAGATACACTTACACAGAAAGCTGATTTTCTTTAAAGTTTGTTTCTGTGGTATTTCATATGTATATATATTCTTTCAATAATGTCTCGAAGTGTATACAAAATGTTTGCCAAAGACTTGTCTTTAAGATCTGGAGACATTTCGTGATATCTGTGACGTTTTTTTTTCAATTCATTACATTTTTGTATTGAATCTTTCATTATTATACAATGAAAATAACAATAAGTGGACAAATCTTAACCTACAATACTATTCTCTGGGTTATGGCATTGCGAATAGACCATTGAGACTTTTTTACTTTTACAAAAGGTTAACATTTCAAATTTAAGAATTCATAATTTCATTTTTGTTTTTGATTAGTTTTAATTTAAATCATGTCCAGCGTATCTCTCCTTCTAAGGCGGTTATGACCTTCAAAATTTAGTACAGGGTGGCTGATGAATATTGCTACATTAAGAAACTCAGATAACTTTTTTTTCAGTGTATGGAATTCAGTTTTCTTTTATTCATGTTAAAGCTCATTAAATTTAATTAAATATAGCTTAATTAAAAATAATGGAATTGGAGTTTCTGGATATCAGCTTATTGGGAAATTTTCGCCGCAATTCTGTCATAACAGGCCGGGCTATGTGAGGAGTTGCACCATCTTGCTGAAACCACACAGAGTTGAAAGAAATTCTCATTCGGCGTAATTCTGGATAGAAAAACTCTCTCAACATGCTCAAGTAACGGTCTCCAGTAACCGTAACGGTGTGACCGTCTTCCTCGAAGAAGTAGGGCCCGACAATGCAGCGTGATGAAACTGCACGCCACACTGTGACACGAAGTGGATGCAATTCCGTCTCATGGAGTATCTGTGGGTTGGAAGCACTCCATATTCGACAATTTTGTTTGTTTATGTTGCCGTTTAAATCGAAATGAGCCTCGTCAGACATGAAAACACAGTTCAACATGTTTTCGTCCTCTTCCACTGTTGGATTGATTTGTATGGCATCAGCTACAGCAGCGATTGTTTCCTCCGTCCGAACTGAAGGGTTTCGATGGTAAGGTCTTCTGTTGACTGTCCCATGCTCGGAAAAATTGTTAACAAGTCTCTTTATGGTCCATCTGCTCTGAGGATTGCCGCCAAACGTGACCCTATACTCTCTTTGAACCGAAACTAAGGACTTAAGTGCGTAATAGCGGCGGACAATCCAAATTCTTGTTTCAGTGTCCCAGTTATCCATTTTTGTTAAATCTAAAAGTCAATCTGCAAAATAAAAAAGAAAATTAACCACATTCATTAAATAGAAAAAAAGTTATTAAATTTTTTTTTTTTGGTAGCAGCTTTCATCGGCCACCCTGTAGTACTCGAGCCAGGATGTTTGGATGATTGAATAGTTTGCCCACGTAACACCGGCAATATCTTTATGGATGTTAGCGTTTCTTATATACCATGGTGCACCGGTAATTAAACGAAGAATATTCGATTGTCTTCTTTGTAATTTGCATACATATGAAGCGCACGCTGTACCCCAGAGCTGGATACCATATGTCCAAATGAGCTTCAATACCGTTTTGTATAAAAGAACTTTATACTCTGGATTAGGGATGTAGCGAATATTCGCATATGCGAACGCGAATTATTCGCATCATTTTAAAAGTATCTTTCGCATTCGCAAAAACCATCTTTGGATTATCCGCTTCGCAAAAATATATTTCAGTATTCGCTTCCATTTATTAAAGTGTTAAATCTCCTTATTCCCTTCACACAATTTGAAGATATGTGTGTGCTTGTGGTAACAGGAGGTAAAACTATGGAAAACAGTCTTAATACTTGAATATCCTGGAAAAGTAACAATTCAGTTCCTTAAATTTGTTGGTACTAAAGGCTTAAACTATTATTCGCATTCGCTTTCGCAAAAATGCATATTTCACTATTCGCTTTCGCATTCGCAAGAAATATATTTCAATATTCGCTTTCGCATTCGCTTTTGCTAAAGCCACTTTCGTTACATCCCTACTCTGGATTTAGGGCAGATCTTTGGCTGATAAGCCACTGAAGTTGATTAGTTTTGAGTTACTTTAGAGTCTATGTGGCGCGACCACGTCAAACGCCGATCAAGATGGATTCCAAGATATTTTACATGATCCTTTTGGGGAATCTGTGAATTTAACATATAAATTGGAGGACTTGTATCCCTTCGCAGGGTAAAAGTGACATGAGTACACTTTGAGGCATTCACAATTATTCTCCATTTTTTGATCGGACGCAACTGAAGGGTTTTTGTGAGTACTGACGAAAGCAGTAGACGTCCACAAAAGTAGTAGGGCTTGAAAAAATGCCATTTGATTTAACTTGAAAAGACCGGTTAATCAAATAACTCCTGAACAGTTTATGCGTGTTGATTGGCAAAAGGTCGCATATTTTGTACAAAAGTCCTTCGTGCCAGACTTTGTCAAATGTTTGGGAAATATCTATGAATAACGCCGAACAGTATTCTTTATTCTCAAAAGCTCTTTAGATGCAGTTTACGATACGGTGTACCTGTTCTATAGTATTATGACTTTGTGAGAAATTATATGAGGTGTGATTTTCTTCATGAGAAAAAGTAGACCGACAGGGACAGCAAACGACGCCATATTTTTTGCCGCTCTTTTGACATTTCTCTTCAGTAAGGTTTGCCATTTCATGATGGAAAGATATACGAGCCAACAACGAGTCGAAATTATTAAAATTTACTACCGAAATTCGGAGTCAGTGGCCTCAACGTTAAGAGCGCGAAAAATCGAAAAATCATCTTCAGCGATGAGGCTCATTTCTGGCTGAATGGCTTCGTCAATAAACAAAATGTGCGTTATTGGTCAGACAGCAATCCACACGTACTCCATGAGTCATCATTCCATCCCGAAAAAATTGCGGTTTGGTGCGGTTTATAGGCCGGCGGCGTCATTGGTCCGTACTTCTTCCGTGATGATCAAGACCGGCATGTTACTGTGAATGGGAATCGCTACCGTTCAATGATAACCGAATATTTTTGGCCCCAATTGGATGATATGGACTTGGAGGACATGTGGTTCCAACAGGACGGCGCCACAAGCCACACAGCGAATGTCACAATCAATTTATTGGAAACCAAGTTTGGAAAACGTGTTATCTCACGAAATGGTCCAGTCGATTGGCCGCCTCGGTCGTGCGATTTGACGCCGTTAGACTATTTCCTGTGGGGCTACGTCAAGTATATGGTCTATGCCAACAAGCCAGCGACGATTGATGAACTTCGTACGAATATCGAACGTGAAATTGCCGATACTGCCGATTTATGCTTGAAAACCGTCGAAAATTGGGTTCAGCGTCTGGACTTCTGCAAGCGTGCCCGTGGTGGCCATGCAAAAGAAATCGAGTTCCATACATAATGGCATCGAACGTACTTTCACTGGAATAAAGAATTTCATTGATATCCAAAACCGTTTTTGTTTTATTTAAAAAAACTTCTGTAGCGCTCTTATTGACGGACCCGATACATTGAATAAAAATAACACAATTTTCAAGGCTGAAAGGGGAAGTTCTTTAATCATTTTCGCTGTTATACCATCTCCTCCGGGCGATTTCTTTAATTTTAGTTCTTTGACAGATTTTTCAACATCCTTTATTCTAAGCTTGGTTGGGACAGGAATTATATCATCTATCACGGGCTGATAGATTGAGCGAGGAATTAAATCATCTATCACGGGCGGATAGATTGGGTGTGGAGTTATGTCGTATATCACGGGCGGATAGATTGGACGAGAAGTTATGCCATCTATCACGGGCTGATAGATTGGGATATGAATTGAGTCATTTATCACGGGCGGATAGATTGGGTGAGAAATTATATCATTTATCACGGGCGGATAGATTGGGCGAGGAATTATGTCGTTTATCACGGGCGAATAGTGTGGGCGAGGAATTATATCTATCACGGGCGGATAGATTTCAGATGTATCACTGTTTGGTGTAAAAACGGACTCGAGGTAGTTTGCGAATGCATTTACTTTCTCTTCTGTGCTTTTTGCCCAGTTCCTATTTTCAAGGCGAATTGGGGAATCATGCGCAACATGGCCTCGCATATTTTTTGTGGCCTTTGTGGCAGAGATTGCAAATATATTTTTAGATCACTTTCCTCGGCTGATTTCAATCTCTTCTGGCAATTTTTTAGTTTTTTTCTCAGTGCTGGGGAGCGATATTGTTTTTGACAGATCACGTGTGAGTCGTGTCAGGCTGTCATGTTATTTTTGTTAAGTATTGTTTGGCATTTCATCATGGAAAGACTTACGCCTGAACAACGTTTACGCGTGTCATTCGCCAGTTACCAGTCGAAATGTTCGAACGAGTCTTCAAAAATTGGACTCAACGGATGGACCATCTGAGACGTAGCCGCGTCCAACATTTGATAGACATAATCTTCAAAAAATAAATGCCAAAGAATCTTCTTTTAAATGATAATAAACATTCCCCATTCAATTTGAATTTGCTGTGTTTTTTCTTTATAAAAGTAGGGAACCTCGAAATGGATCACCCCATAGACGACCAGTTGGGTTATCTTCTCCATAGTACACAAACAATTTGGTTATCTATGCCTTAGTGGAGGGCAAGATGGGTTATCTAACAGTTGGGTTATCAACTCCGTAGCAGACAGCCAATTGGGTTATCTATTCCTTAATAGAGGTTATCTATTCCTTAATACAGGTTATCTATTCCTAATAGAGTTGGATTATCTACTATTTAGTAGACGTCTAATTGGGTTATCTATTCCTCAGTAAATCATCAGTTGGGTTATATAATCCATAGTAGATGAACGGTTGGGTTATTTATTCCTTTCTACTCTTTACTACAAGTTCGGTTTTACTCCTTAGTACATGATTATTTAGTTATAGTTATCTATGTCTTAGTGGATGGCTGGTTGGGCCATATACTCCCTAGTATAAGACGAGTAGGTTTATCTAATACTCCATAGAGGACCAGTTGGTTTATATAATCCTTATTTCACGACCAGTCGGATTATCTACTGCTTAGAAGATGAACAGTTGGGATCTCTATTCCTTAATAGAGGTCCAGTTGGTTTATCTACTCTTTAACTGACGACCATTTTGGTTATCTAATCCTTAATTGATGACCATTCTGGTTATCTACTCCTTAGTGGACGACCAATTGGATTATCTAATCCTTAATTGACGACCAGTCGGGTTATCTACTCCTTAGTGGACGACCAGTTGGGCTATATATCCTTAGCAGATGACCATTTGGGTTATCTACTCCTTGGCATACGATTTCTTAAAATATGACCAGTTGAATTATCTATTGCTTTGTAGGTGGCCAGTAGGGTTATATATTCCCTAGAAGGTGGCCAGTAGGGTTATCTAATCCTTTGTTGTCGACCAGTCGGGTTATCTACTCCCACGTAGCTGTCTAGTTGGGTTATATATTTCTTAGTAAATGATCGGTTGGGTCATATACTCCCTAGTAGACAACCAGTCGGGTTACCTACTTCTTAATATATGACCATCTATTTTATATATTCCTGAGTAGATGGCCGGTTAGGTTATATACTCGCTAGTGGACGACCAGTTGTATTATCAATTCCTTAATATATGACCAGTTGCGTTATCTACTGCTTTGTAAGCAGCCAGTTGGGTTATAATAATAAATGAACATATAGGTTATTTATTCCATTTTAAATGAAGTAGGGTTATCTAATCCTTTGTTGACGACCATTCGAGTTATCTACTCCTTAGTTGATGACTAGGCAGGTTATCTATGCCTTCGTGGATGACTGGTTGGGTTATATACTCCCTAGTGGAGGACAAGTTGATTATCAACTCTTTAGTTGACGACCAGTTGGGATATCTAGTCCTTAGTTGACGAACCGTCGGGTTATCTACTGCTTAGTAGACGACCAGTTGGGTTATCTACGCATTAGCTGACGACCAGTTATCTATTCATTAATATAGAGTAGTAGTTGGATTATCTGTTCCTTAGTAGATGACCAGTTGGGTTATTTATTCCTTAGTAGATGACCTGTTGGGTTATTTATTCCTTAGCAGATGACAAGTTGGGTTATCTACTCCTTAGTAGACAACCTGTAGGTTTATATATTCCATAGTAGCGGGCCAGTTGGGTTATCTATTCCTTGGTATACGAATAGTTGTGTTATACCTACCTTAAAAGATTACCAGTTGAATTATCAACTCTTTAGTAGGCGGTCAGTTGGGTTATCTACTCTTTAGTTGAATACATGTTGGCTTATCTAATCCTTTGTTGACGACCAGTCGGGAAATATACTCCTTAGTAGATGACTAGTTGGGTTATCTATGCCTTAGTAGATGGTCGGATGGGTTATATACACCCAAGGTTATCTATCCCTTAGTATATTGCCAGTTTGTTTAACTATTAGTTGACGACCAGTTGGGTTATCTATTCCTTAGCAGAGGATCAATTGGGTTAACTACTCCCTAGTAAGGGAGCAGTATGGTTATATACTCTTTAGTATGTGGGCAATTGGTTATATACACCTTAGTAGACGACCATTTGGGTTATCTACTCATTAGTGGAGGAACAGTTGGTTATCTAATCCTTAGTAGAGGACCAGTTGGGTTATCTGTTTCTTAGTAAAGTAGCAGTTGTGTTATCTTTTCCTATCTTAACGACGAGTTGAGTTATCTACTCCTTAGAAGACGACCGGTTGGGTTATCTATTGGCCAATTGAGTTATCTACTCCATCGTAGAGGAACAGTTTGGTTTTATACTCCTTAAAAGGTGGTCAGTAGTCTTATTTACTCTTTAATAGGGCATCAGATAGGTTATCTATGTACTCCTTAGAAGACGACCAGTTGGTTATCTATATCATAGTAGAGAACCAGTTGGATTATTTGCTCCTTGGTGGTGGACAAGTTAGGTTATTTACTACGATGACCAGTTGGATTATATATTCCTTAGTAGAATATAAGTGGGTTTCTATAATCCTTAGTATTTAGAATGGCAGCTGGTTATCTACTCCTGTGTTGACGACGAGTTGGGTTGTTTACTCTTTATTAGGCGCTTGTTTTTCCTATAAACGGGAGCATATGTGAACCTATCGTTGTTCTCAGTGGAGTTATCAAGCGTCCAAATACGCACATGTTTTTATTGGTTTATAACAATTTAAAATTAAACATGAACTCAGTTAAATTATGAACTCAGCACATACAAATTAATCTGCAATTTTAATATTCAGTTAACACCGCCTTCATCGCCGTTTGTTTTTTGTGTACTTCCCCCCTGGCACGAATTTCAAAACTTTAATTCACAAAAAAATAACATTTTTACTCGTTCAAATTATAAACTGCCAAAGTATTTGAATTATCCCCCGCACAGCAAAAGTGCGTGTGAAAACATTTAAAAACTTCCAGCAATTATCGCGCACTTTTTATGATGTTCACCAGAAAACCCACTAAACGGAATTTCAGGCATTTTCAGAGCTGTGAAGCTCCAAAGATGTGACAAAAAAGTTCAAATTACAATAGCAAGTAACGCGGAAAAACCAACAGGAAAAGCTACACGGTTGTTGGTAGTTAAAAAAACGCAACAATAACAATGGGAGGAAAACCAAAGGGAAAAAACTCGAAATTGTGAAAGAAAACTATTCAATTAAAAAAATCAATTAACAAACACACAACCATAAAACAGAGAATGAAAAAGGAAAATAAAGCAAAACAATATAACACAAAAACCTCTACTACACATGCAGCGGATGTGGGGTGAGATTGTGTAGCAATGTCCAGGACAGACCATTCCGGGAATGAAACCCGAAGCCAAAACAACGTCAGAACATAACAGCAGCACCAAAAGCAGTACGAGTAAAAGAGAAGACCACAACAGAATAGCAAACGAAAATGTAAGGTGCCAATGATGAGTCTCCTCCCCCAGCAGAATATTTCTAGGAACTGATTATTAATTTATAAAAGTGAATGAAACCCATCCAATTCTTAGCGTACCTTTCAACTATGTTCCTCATTTCGTCATGTCCTCCATGACGCTCGCCTACATTTGGAGATGTGAAAATGTGATTAGAATGTTGACAAGCGGATTTTCATTTGATGGAAATTTACTTTACATAATTAAGAAAATTTCAGTTGAGCCTATCGATAAGAGCACAGTGGAGGCATTTTGACAAAAAATGGAAATGAATGCGCAGTTTCTTAACCAGACAACCGATTTCATTGTTCATGTGACACTTCTCGCAAAACTCAATTAATTGGTTCTGTATGTATTGCCAGAAACAATAACAATACCCCAGATATATTAAAGCCAATATCAACAGCAACAACCTTAAATTTCACGAGAGAATATTTCGCAGGTCCGATTTATATTACATCCAAGTGTTTACCATTTTTTCGCTAAAACTCTGTGGGTGGGACGCTTTGCACATAAACCGGGCACATTCTTTCCGTGAATTCGAATAAATGGAATTAAATATGAAAAACAGATTTCCCATATTCCGGGAGATTTTTAAGAGCTGCTACACTCGGCTAAAAAGGACACACAACAAACAGACGGGCAGACAAACAATGGCAAAATATGTTTTAAGACGCAAAATAAATAAATAAAGCGCTCCGTAGAGAATGCTGAAGAACCTGGGAACCTGTGGCAGTACAGATGGGACGAATGCAGGTGGAATAAATTGTAAATTGAAAATGTACTTTGGGAATTAATTTCCAGATTGAAATCATAGAATGAACGCCAGAGCATTTGGGGGTCTCCCAAGGAATACATGAATAAACGAAAGAAAGAGAAATTTGTGATTGTGATTTTGGTATCTATCGAATGTTTCGACAAATGTGAACAGAAATAAGGGAAATGAGAACAAGTAAAAATGATAAGTTCCTGGCCTCTCTATCCTCTTTGATGTTGAAGTTTTGTTTTTAATAGGACATAACCTTATGTTCAGTTGTAGGTGGTTTTTTAATTATAATTTGATAACAAAAATATGTCTCGTAAAATTCTAAGACGATATAGCTATGGCCGTCTGTTGTAATTACACTACGGTATGAAATAGTTGAGCGAGATAACTGAAATTTGGTACAACTTATTTTAGCTGCAGGTATCTTGGAATTGAAAATGGGTAATATCGGTACATTTGTTATATAGCCCTCATATATAAAGGGTTTTCCAACAAGAGGTGTTATTTTGGTATTCAAAGGAAAATGCTATTTTTTGAGATAAATGATCGACGACCACGCTTACAGGATCATATCCTTTTCCTTATACTTACGTGGCCCCAAAGGAAGAAGTCGCAAGGTGTTAAATCACAAGATCTCGGTGGCCAATTGTGATCACCTCTTCGAGAGATAACACGGTCCAGAAACTTATCCCGTAACAGAGCAATGGTTTCGATGCTTGTGTGGCACGTAGCGGCGTCTTGTTGAAAGTAAACGTTGTCCTGATCAATACCATCCAACTCCGACCATAAAAAAATCATTAATCATCTCTCGATAGCGCAATCCATTCACCGTAACTGTTGATCCAACCTCATTTTCGAAAAAGTAAAGTCCAATGACCCCGCCGGACCATAAACCGCACCAAACAGTCACAGAATGGAGAGGCTTCCCAACAATAACTCTTAGGTTTTCCGAGCCCCAGATCCGACAATTTTGCTTATTGACGTAGCCACCGAGGTGGAAATGGGCCTCATCAGTAAATACGATTTTTCGATGGAATTCCGGATCATTTTCATGCATTTAAAGGACCCAATCAGCAAAGACACGACGTTGTTGATGATCGGCCGGCTTGAGTTCTTGTGTTAACTGAACTTTATAAGCCTTAAGACCCAAGTCTTTATGCAAGATACGGTGTCATGTCGTTTGTGGAATGCCGAATTCCAAAGAACGACGAAGAATGGACAAACCTGGGTTTTCTTCAACACTTTGGGCTACAGCAGCAATATTCTCAGTTGTTCTGGAGCGACAGGCACGGGTTTTATTCTTCACATCACTAACTTGTCCCAACAGCTCGAATTTGTCCACCAATTTCTGTATTGCGGTCCGACAAGGTGCTTCACGACGACCCAAAAATGCTTTAGTTTTGCGAACTGTGACTGTAAGATTTTCACCATTTTTGTAGTGAATTTTAATAATTTCAATGCGTTGTTGAATCGTGTATCGTTCCATTTTTAGTAATGGCGCAGTTTCTACTTGTTAAATGTCAAAGAATAAAAACTTCAAAAGTGACAGCTACCGAAATACCGGGTGATTCAAAATAACACCTCTTGTTGGAAAACCCGGTATATGCGCGAAAAATTATTTTCAATACCCTGACTGTGGTCAGTGTAGCAGTGACCAGAACAATGTTTATTATTTCAATGCTTTTAAAAGTTCCTAAGAATATACAAATTTATATGTTTATACTGACCTCAAAGGAGATGTCCAGACTGCGGTCAAACCGGACATAAAACAGCATCTTCAAATTGTTTAAGTCTTTTCAAAATATATCGCTCGCCACTTACAGTGATAACATATCTAATGTTTTCAATTAGGTTAATTCTCAGACTGTGGTCAGTGCAGCAGTGACCAAAGTAATTTTTACTATTTCGAAACTTTAAAAGCCGCTTAGGAGCTAAGATCCTACTAATTTATGTGTGTTTATAGATCTCCAACGGATGCCATTTTACACCAAGCTACTTTTGATCGCTTGACCGTTGCATCTCCTAAATAGGTAGAAAGCTAGAAATTTTGTTTATGTGTAGAGTCGAGTGTTGTATGACCTACGGTATATTTACATGGTCGTTTTCTGGCCCGTGGTCAACCGGCTAAGGTATACGCTCACTTTGTGATTAATGTTATATGTAATATTTTTCACGAATCATTCTGACAATTTGTGTGGGAGGTACCAGAAGGGGTTTAAAAAATACACCTATTTGTCATTGCACTGTGCCGAACTGTAAGCGTTTATGTGCAGAGATATTAAATATTGGTATGATTTGACAATTTTCTGTGGGAGGTACAAAAATGACTTGGTGATAACGCCCATTTTTCACAGGGCTATAGGTATTCCAAAAGCGTTACACAGTAAAAAATGACTTGGTGATAACGCCCATTTTTCACAGGGCTATAGGTATTCCAAAAGCGTTACCCAGTAAAAAAGTTCAAGTATTTTTATACACTGGTATTAATGTTATAAGCTGTTAGTGTTTGGTGAAAAATGATACCTTTGTGTGGGAGGTACAAAAAGGGGCGTGTCAATAACGTCAATTTTTCACTGGACTGTAGGTACTATAAAAACATAACCCTGGACAAAACTTTAAGTGTTTTTATGAACTGGTATAAATGTTATAAGCTGTTAACTTTTGGTGCAAAATGGTGCATTTGTGTGGTAGGTACCAAAAGGGGAATGGCAACTTCGCCCATTTTTCTCGAGGTGATAACGACTAATAAACTAATACTATGTGTGGAATTTCATGAGATTCGAATAAGTAGTATAGATGCTATGAAATAATCCATATTTCACTTCATTTTAACCATTTTTGGGGGAGGTACAAGAATGAGTGGACCAATATGGTCCATCTTCGAACTTAGCCGGAGATAGAAAAAAATATTACCACATACCAAATTTGAAGTCAATCGGTTAATCCTTTCGAGAGTTATCGTGCGCACCAGTCAGCAGACAGACAGACGGACGGACATTTCTCATTCAATTTAAAATGACCCAAAACGGATATCCGCCGAACATACATAGCGTCTTAGGTCACTCCTTCGATGTGTTACACTTTTCGGCCCGTAGCAAATGATATATACCCTCGTATCACTAAAGTGAGGGTATAAAAATTGAATATTTTAAAATTGCTATTCTTTCGATTTGGGGCATTTCAAGTCATTTAAGCAATGTCCGTCTGTCTGTGCCCACGATAACTGGTGCCCACGATAACTCTCGAAAAGATTAAGCGATTGGTTTCAAATTTTCTATGCGGTAAAATTGTTCTCCATCTCAGGCTAACTTCGACGATGGCTATATTGGTCCACTCCCACCAAGGGTTAACATTTAATGAAATATTTATTCTTTAATAACTTTTATCCTTAGGATGTCACTGCATTTTCCAAAGAAAAAGTTGTTAGAGAACACCTTTTGCTAAGGAAAAGTTGACAGAAATCAACGTATTCGTAAGGAAAACTAGACAAAGACCGGCCCTTTCAAAGGAAAAGTTGTCAAAGACTGCAGGATTCTTAGTTGTCATAAAACACATTTTTAAGGAAACGTATTTTTTTGCAAAAAAAATCAACGTATGTGTTGTCTAGGCATGAGCGGGACATTTAGAACTGCGCCAACAAAAGCGTCGGATACTATACTGCACATCCAACCAATAGACATCCGCATAGAGTATGAGGCAGCCCTCACAGCAAGACGTCTACAAGTGATGGGTGAATGGATAAATCGAGACCACAAGTCGTACCATCAGAAGATTTTAGAATCTCTAGTTGGTCACATTCAAACGCTAGAAATCTCAGAACTTTTGACTACTTAACACAATTTTTTGAGGAAAAACTTTTTGGAGACTACCTTTTTCTAAGGAATAGTTGTCAGAGCAGAGCTTTTTTCAGATAGCTGCATTTATGAAGGAAATTTTTTCAGAAACTACCGTTTTCAAAGGAAAAGTTGACATAGAACAAATTCTCTAAGGAAAAGATGTCAGAGATCACATTTTGCAATTGTTAGAAAACACATTTTCCAATAAAATAGTTTTTAGAAAACACATATTCACAAGGAAAAGTTGTCCGATAACAACCGTTTCCTCAGGAAAACTAGACAGAGACCGCCTATTTGAAAGTAAAAGTTGTCAGAGACCAGATGCTTGTAAAAAAAACTCAGAGACCACTTTTTTAAAAAAAATTCGTCATAGACAACATGTTTCTAGGGAATAGTTGTCAGAGGCGGACTTTTACTAAAAAAAAAGTTGTCAGATAACACCATTTCCAAACGAAAAGCTTTGGGACACAATCTTTTTCTAAGGTAAGGTAGTCAGAGAACACATTTTTATACCCTCACTTTAGTGTGACGAGGGTATATATCATTTGCTACGGAAAAAAGTGTAACACGTCGAAGGAGTGACCTAAGACCCCAAGTATGTTCGGAGGAAATCCGTTTTGGGTCATTTTAAGTCGAATGAGCAATGTCCGTCCGTCTGTCTGTCTGTCTGTCTGTCTGTCTGTCTGTCTGTCTGTGTGTCTGCTGGCTGGTGCGCACGATAACTCTCGAAAGGAGTAACCGATTGACCTGAAATTTGGTATGTGGTAATATTTTTTTCTATCTCCGGCTAAGTTCGAAGATGGGCCATATTGGTCCACTCCTTCTAGTACCTCCCCCACAAAGGGTTAAAATGTTGTGAAATATTGATTCTTTAATAACTGCTATACTACTTATTCGAATCTTTTGAAATTCCACACATAGTATTAGCTTATTAGTAGTTATCAACTCGAGAAAAATGGGCAAAGTCGCCACGTCCCTTTTGGTACCTCCCACACAAATGCACCATTTTGCACCAAAAGTTAACAGCTTATAACATTAATTACAGTGTATAAAAATACTTGAAATTTTGTACAGTATTATGCTTTTATATTGCCTACAGTCCAGGGAAAAATGGGTGTTGTTGTCACGCCCCTTTTGGTACCTCCCACACAAAGGTACCTTTTTGCACCAAAAGTTAACAGCTTATAACATTAAAATCAGTGTATAAAAATACTTGAAATTTTGTACAGTGTAATGTTTTTATAGTGTCTATAGCCCTGTAAAAAATGGGCGTTATTGCCACGCCCCTCTTTGTACCTCCCACACAAAATGCCCAAATCATACCACAATTTAATGGCTCATAACGCTTATACCAGTACACATAAATGCTTATAAGTCGGCACAGTGCAATGAATTTAAAGTATCTAATGTTCAGCAAAAAAAGGTGTATTTGATAAACCCCTTCTGGTACCTCCCACACAAATTGACAGAATAATTCGAGTAATATTCAATATTACATTACTCACAAAGTGAGGGTATATCTTAGTCGGTTTACCCGACTGAAACTTTCTTACTTGTTCTAATGATGTTTGCTAAGAAAAAGTAGAAAATACTTTTTTCTAAGGAAAAACTGTAAGAGCTCAAATTTTCCTATGGGAAAATAGTCACAGTTCACCTTTTTCTGAGGATGACTGACTAACTAATTTGTAAAATAAATAAAGGTGAAATATGACCAAAGTACTATGCGTTGTCTGAGCAATTTAATATTTTGTTACGTATATAACTCTGTGTACTCAATATAATTGTATAATTGAAATCCAATCAATTAAAGTGCTATAGGTTGTATGATTAATTTAATATTTTATTATGTATATGACCGACCCATTGTACTCAATATAATTGTATAGTTGAAATCTATACATACACAACTGTGATTGATTTAAGAACGAATTCAATAATTTTCAGAATAATTTGATCAGTACTTAATTTAAACAAAATGTTTCTTAATATTAAGCAGCTTTCAATGTTTAATATTTTGCACTGGAAATTGTACTCAACTTTCTCTGCTTCCTTCTGTGCTCTCTGTGGTTTAATAGTGTTGTGTATAGTTGTTAATATGTCATAAGTAATTTATTTTATGTATTTAATTTAAATTTTAAATTATTTTTCGGAAAATCAATCAAATTTAACATCATTTGAGTTTAATATATTTGAAACACTTAAAGTGTATTTAATTTAAACCTCTTTTGTAAATGTGTAATTTTTCGTGTAATTTTTGTTTTCTCTCTTATTTCGTATTTAAATTAATTTAACATTCTCTGATCCCTCTCTCACACTTCCCTTTCTCTCGCCTTTACACTCTTTGCAGATAATATCAATGAGAAACGTCTGCAGCGTCTGAATGAACGACAAAATGCCTTCAATGCCAAATACAAGAAGACCATGGAACAACAGCAAGAGAAACAACAGCAACAATACAAAGAGAACAGCAACAACAACATCATAAGCAGCAGCAACAACAATGAATTCAATACCATTATGGATGTAAGTAAAGAGAAGAGAGGCAGGCAAAAAGGGGGGCCTTGAATAAGACTTAAATTAAATCTACTTAACTCCACTTCACTTCACCTCATCTCATCTCTCCATTACACTTTATACCATTTGTCCGTTGTAGTGGATCCTTTCTTTTTGATTGTCTTGGGTCGAACATAAGTCCCAGGCCTATAAAATATGTACATGTGGACTCATGTGTATCCCAAATAAGGGATAAACCGACAGACGGACGGACTGACGAACAAACAAATGGACTCAACTGATTTGTATTGAAATGAACGACAACGACTATTGTTGTTTATGTCGAGTGTTTGAATGTTGATTTTGAAAAGAGATCAACTACATGCAGACACAATAATAACAACGACAATGACCAACAAGAGTCGGGTACCCAAAATGCATATCCAAACATGTCACATGGATATTGTACTATTTATCCAAGAACAATGACACCGGAATGATTCCAACATCAACAATCAGTTAACCGACATTGCCAACGGGAACAACAACAACAACAATACAATACATGACAGTGACACTTAACTTTACATGTTATGTAACCTGCGAAACGAGCAACATCAGAATCTGCATGAACATTGTATTGCATTGCACAGTGGATCATAATGACACAAATTTAGGTTCACAATAAAGTTATCAGAGACCACCTAAGGAAAAGCTGTCAGAGACAACATTTTCCTAAGGAAAAGTTCTGAGAGACCACCTTTTCCTAAGAAAAAGTTGTCAGAGACCACTTTTGTCTAAGGAAAAGTTGTCAGAGACCACTTTTGTCTAAGGAAAAGTTGTCAGAGACCACTTTTGTCTAAGGAAAAGTTGTTAGATACCACTTTTGTCTAAGGAAAAGTTGTCAGAGACCACTTTTGTCTAAGGAAAAGTTGTCAGAGACCACTTTTGTCTGAGGAAAATTGTCAGAGACCACTTTTGTCTAAGAAAAAGTTGTCAGAGACCACTTTTGTCTAAAGAAAACCTGCGAAACGAGCAACATCAGAATCTGCATGAACATTGTATTGCATTGCACATTGGGTCATAATGACACAAATTTAGGTTCACAATAAAGTTATCAGAGACCACTTAAAGAAAAGTTGTCAGAGACAACATTTTCCTAAGGAAAAGTTCAGAGAGACCACCTTTTCCTAAGGAAAAGTTGTCAGAGACCACTTTTGTCTAAGGAAAAGTTGTCAGAGACCACTTTTGTCTAAGGAAAAGTTGTCAGAGACCACTTTTGTCTAAGGAAAAGTTGTCAGAGACCACTTTTGTCCAAGGAAAAGTTGTCAGAGACCACTTTTGTCCAAGGAAAAGTTGTCAGAGACCACTTTTGTCTAAGGAAAAGTTGTCAGAGACCACTTTTGTCTAAGGAAAAGTTGTCAGAGACCATGTTTGTCTAAGGAAAAGTTGTCAGAGACCACTTTTGTCCAAGGAAAAGTTGTCAGAGACCACTTTTGTCTAAGGAAAAGTTGTCAGCGAAAATCTTTTCCTAAAGAAAAGTTGTCAGAGACCATCTTTTCGTATGGAAAAGTTGTCAGACACCACTTTTGTCTAAGGAAAAGTTGTCAGAGACCACTTTTGTCTAAGGAAAAGTTGTCAGAGACCACTTTTGTCTAAGGAAAAGTTGTCAGAGACCACTTTTGTCTAAGGAAAAGTTGTCAGAGACCACTTTTGTCTAAGAAAAAGTTGTCAGAGACCACTTTTGTCTAAGGAAAAGTTGTCAGCGAAAATCTTTTCCTAAAGAAAAGTTGTCAGAGACCATCTTTTCGTATGGAAAAGTTGTCAGACACCACTTTTGTCTAAGGAAAAGTTGTCAGACACCACTTTTGTCTAAGGAAAAGTTGACAGAGACCACTTTTGTCTAAGGAAAAGTAGTCAGAGACAACTTTTGTCTAAGGAAAAGTTGTCAGAGACCACTTTTGTCTAAGGAAAAGTTGTCAGAGACCACTTTTGTCTAAAGGAAAAGTTGTCAGAGACCACTTTTGTCTAAGGAAAAGTTGTCAGCGACAACTTTTGTCTAAGGAAAAGTTGTCAGCGACAACTTTTGTCTAAGGAAAAACAGTCCAATAAATCGTTTTTTAAAGAGAAACCTATTAACAGGTTTACAGGTAAGTTTTTCGATCACTTTATAAGTGGGTTGGAAGGGATACAATTTGTCCAACATAACGCACCTGTTCCACAAAAGGGTAACAACTCAAAATTTAAAACATTTCAGTAGAGGCCAAAAACTGTTTCCGTTAATATTAATGATATATTACGAGTACAAAAACAGAAAATGTCGTTGCAAGAGAATATCACAGAAAAAATAATAACGCTATTTCCTTTTTTTATTTTTTTTTGTGGTTATAGAAAAATATCAACTTTTTTGAGTTGTTACTCTTTTCCTGAAAAAAATTTGTTTATAAATAGTGGTATTATTTTGAGTTGTACCTTTTTAACTGAAAAATCTTACTCGGATTATAAGCTTGGAGGCAATTCAAAATGTAACTCTTTAGTTGAATCTAAAGACGTTATTCTGAAAACACAGTGAGAGTCATAACAGTTTTTATTATGAAAAAGGAGAAAAATCAATGGACATTTTTTGCAGTGGGTAGAAATTGCCATTGTACGTTGTTTTCTTGCAAAAAAGCTAAATTTTTAAATTTTGAGTTATTACCCTTTTGTGGAACAGGTGCGATATGTATGTATTAATAAAAGATTTCTGTCGAAACTGAATTATCAATTGGTTTAAAAATACGTTGCTAATTATGTTCATATATTAATGTGAAGAGAACTCAATTCCACAGAAAATTCATAGATTGAATTTTATAGGAATTATGGATAGTCGTCCATGCACTGTATGTAATATATCTGCGGAAAACAAAAATGAATGAACGACAAAACATTTGCGCAATGTTGATAAATAATGACAATAAAACAAACACTTTAATTCTCATTACAATGACAGAAAACGACAATTATACACTCAAATGAAATGAAAATACAACCATCACAGAAATAATATCTCTTACTAATACACACAGATACTCCTATATTACGAGTACTAACTACACCAAATAAATATACATATGAACCTTGTTATACAAATATATGAATATAAATAAATGTGAACGAAGGACGCCTAATAAATGGAGATACTAAACGTTCACTTATTAAAAGCCTTTTTATGCAGTGTATTTTTAGGGTTTCTGAACTCAAATAATAAAACCCATTAAAAAATATAATATAGAATTTGGAAGTTGGCCTAAAGGTTACAGAACCCATGGTAATAGGCCCATCCGTTGTCCGTCCTAAGTCGACTTAGCATGTTTTAAGGACATTTTATTTTTAAATTCTTAATATTCCAAATTATATTCCGTCAAAATTTAAACTCTGTCCTGCTCATCTTGTGGGGGCGTATTGGTTTAGGTTTAGATTTATGTAGGTTAAGAGTGGTAGAATGTATATCAGACACAATTAGACATTTTAGCCCATTGTCATACGACAGGGACATAAGGAAAAATACCAAATTCTATTGCTTTAGAAAGCTTAATACCTAAGTCAAACTTGCTAACTCCAAAATAACTGAGAGCCTAGGCTAGACTACCCCCTTCTAGCAACAGCGGTTCACCGACACATATGATGTTCTTTTGATTCCTCGATCTCCTTGTCTCCACAGCTTCTGCAAAAGTCATTCTGCCAAAACATTAATATCTCTGTATGTCATCCAAAAAGACAGTGATCCGCAATAGCATAAACATTAAAAAAAGACAGTCGGTCTCGATAGGACAGGACATTGGTGCGTTTGGAATTTTAGGCAGAGGCACATCAGCGTGCTATGTAGGCAGTTCCGAAATAGGGCGCTATCTATCAAGAAGTCGTTAGAGGCATGCCCACATAATATGCAAGTTTCCCTGGAGCGTGTTAGGTGGTTCCTAGTCTTGCAAGTTGAACTGCTTTGCTGTTCCCTGGTATGTCCTTGTAGCCCCTCGCCCAAATCAGATATATCGTTAAGAGATTTGCGACAGTCGATGGCATTTTTCGAATTGAGGACTACAGTTTCAAAAGGGACTTTATAGCACTCTGATTACACTGTACAACAATTTCAAACTTTTTTCAAAATAACAGGGTTCTGTCAGTGGATTCTGGTAGAGGAGACCAAAAAAATATATACGTGTATCGGCGTTTTGAAAGATCACATCGGAATTTTATTTTAGGGGGGGTTAAAGTTTTCCCCCCTTTGCTCGTTCGTGCAGAATATCGGTATATAAAACTATGTGTTCTGTTCATCTGAGGTGTAAGGTATCTTCAGCAACTTTGTAGCAAATGTCAAGGCCTATATTTTTGTGGAATATATTAACCCTCTAGCTTCCCCCCATAACGGTGATTTTTGCCTATATTTTAACAAATCGTAAAAAACTCCCCTAAAAATGTGTGGAGCGGGGTTGAAATGTTCTACAAAAATGTCGGCCATAAAATTTTACTATAAGTGTCAGAACACACCAAAGCCCAAAACTTAATACAAACTCCAAAAAACGCCCAAATTTAAGATAGCCTGTTAGGGTTAATTTGTTATTCCTCGCATATGTAGGTTCTCCCAGCTCTGAAGAGAAGGTTGTTATTCAGCAACTACCAAGAGTTCTTTTGTTCTTCTTCATTATTTCTGTCATTATATTTTTGTCACTCAAAATTACCATAACGGAACTTGTGAGTGGCACGTTACTTATGAACGTTAACGTTTGACATCGTGGGTCAACCAGTTAATCTTTTTATTTTCTTACAATAGTCTACAAGGGAATTTGTAAGAATAATAATGACTGACTGTTTGGGAAAACTTGACTGGTTTTGCTACGTCTGTGGCATGCATACCCTTATGGAACATAGGGTTTCATTTTTTACGAGCAAAGTGGAGGATATATATTAAGTTTATTTTGAACTATAAGTTTTTCCAGGTGAGCCATGGGTGCCAAAACATATATGCCGAAATTCCTATATCGGTTTGATGCTGTGGTCTAAAGGTAATACAAGTTTTGATTTATATTTGATTATAGATATATATGTATTTATATTTTGATTTTCAGTTTTCAACTGAAACTAATGAGCATGACGAACGGTTCCATCAGATATGTCTTCCTATTGAAAAACGCTATAAAGGCAAGAGCATTTTGTCACTTATAACAGATTTATGTTGGACATTGTTTGATAATGGCGTCGAATTGCCAAGAGTGAAAAAAAGTGAATTAAAAATAAATGAACTTATGTATTTAATAAGTATTTCTCCTTGTATATGCGTTATTAATAGATTTTTTGTTTATAGTTCTGAAATATAATTTAATATAAAATAAATATTATTTAATTGTAAAATAAAATCATTATTTTTTTGGCATCTCTCACATCAACCCCGAAAAATCCAATTTTTAAAGACCTTTTTGGTACTAACACTATATAATATCTAAATTAACCCTTAACAGGAAATCTTGAATTTGGCCGGCTTTTTGGTGTTTGTGTTAAGTTTTGGGCTTTGGTGTGTTCTGACACTTATAGTAAAATTTTATGGCGGACATTTTTGTAGAACATTTCAACCCCGCTCCACCCATTTTTAGGGGAGTTTTTTACGATTTGTTAAAATATAGGCAAAAATCACCGTTATGGGGGGAAGCTAGAGGGTTAATATATTCCACAAAAATATAGGCCTTAACATTTGCTACAAAGTTGCTGAAGATACCCTACACCTCAGATGAACAGAACACATAGTTTTATAAACCGATATTCTGCACGAACTAGCAAAGGGGGGAAAACTTTAACCCCCCCTAAAATAAAATTCCGATGTGATCTTTCAAAACGCCGAAATACGTATATATTTTTTTGGTCTCCTCTACCATAATCCATTGACAGAACCCTGTTATTTTTTTTTGTGTTGTACTGTGTTACCAGCGAGAGTATTGATACCGACTTTAGTCAGAACATTACATCTCAGAAATTTTGCTACCTCTATAATAGTTAAGAGTTCTGCACGATAAACACTACAGTAATCAGGCTATCTATGTGCAATGTATAACTCTATTTCCTTAGAAAATACACCAAAACCCACATAGTTGTTGAGTGAGTAACCGTCTGTAAAAAAGTTAATGAATTTCCTATGTCAATGGATGCGTCTATTCCATTCTGATCTATCAGGTATAAGAGTGATATACTTCTTGTCAAAAAGTGGTTCAATCATAGTGTAATAAACATTCTGTAGAAGGTCAGACATTGTGTCTACGCTGACAAGAGTGACAGTTCACTTAGACTAATAGACTGTTCCAAACTCAATAACCAAGTGTGCTTTGGTGTCTTTTCTGGGGAACGTAGCTAGCACTTGCAAAAAGACTTCCTGTCACTGTACTGTTTACCAGGCAGAAATCTTAGCTATTAAAGAGGAGCGGAATGGCTGAAAATTAATTTGCTGACCAAAGTTGTTATATATATATATATTCTCTGATGGTCAGGCTGTTATCAAGTCCCTGGAAACTATATTCCTGAATTCAAAAACTGCCCTCGACTATCGCAGATCTCTTAAGAAGATGGCTGAACAGTTTAATTTTCACCTGATATGGGTGCCGGGCCACAGGGTTATACCAGGGAACTGCAAGGCAGATGAACTTGCAAGATTAGGAAGTACCTTACATGCTGCATGGGACCTGGAAGATGTGGGCACGCCTTTATCAACCAGAAAGCTCCTCTTGAGAGATAGTACACTTACGGCAACAAATGACAGGTGACCACTAGTCAGGAACTGCACACATTCCAGGCTGATATGGCCCGGCTTAGACTCAAAACGCACCAAAGAACGGACGTCTCACTTGTCTGTCCTGACAGGTAACTGTCTTATTGGACGGCACGCACAGAGATTGAAGGTTTTGCATAATGACTTTTGCAGAAGCTGTGGAGACGAAGAGGAGGAGGAATCAATAGAACACCTTCTGTGTCTGTGCCCCGCTCTCTCTAGAAGGCGGCAAACAACCTTGGTCTCTTATTTCTTTGAGGAGCTAGCTAACTTGGCTGATGTTTGAATCCGCCAACTTTTGAGCTTTTTAAAGCAATCAAATTGGTACAAAGGGATGGGCTGGGGATAACTTATGTTTTCCCATACGTCCCTGTGGTAACACAATGGACTGGAGAGTCTAGCGGATTTTAAATGGATTTTAAATTTAAATTACCTATTACTTTGACTTGTGATTTGAGCCGTTTAGATTATTTTCTGTGGGGAGCCATTAAGGATAATTGTTACGCAAAGCACCCAGGGATAATTGAAGCGTTAAAACATGGAATCGAAGTTGCCATTGAAGAGATTCGACACGAAACAATCGAGAATGTCCTGAAAAATTGGGTTGATCGGATGAGGTATTGCCGAGCCAGTCGTGGTAGTCATATGAATGATATTGTGTTCCATTTTTAAATGACAAAGTTCAACCTTTCCAACAAAACCAGAAATTTTAAACAATTATCAGTACTTTCTTTTGTAACTTCATGTTATAGATTCAAATTTAAAATTTTAGATGGCCCACCTTATAGTATATTTAGAGCCTCAGTCATGGTCGTCCTCAAGGCACCAGTGATAAATATCCAGCCGTTGCTGAGCTTTATTTAGTATCACACAGGATGTGGATTTCTGTTGTGCCGTCCATCAGACTACATAGCTCTACAGTGTTATCAGTCTAACTATTGTCACCTATAATCAAGTTATGCCCTTTTACAGATATATAGCGCCACTACACACAGTTAGCGCTTTTCAGAATGTTGGTTTTGATGTTTAACTTAAGGTAAGTATTTTGGGCTTTCAGGAAAGGGAACTTCAGTAACCCCCAAGGAGACGGGTACCTTATATCTCCTGCTGAAAATAACTAGTTCAGTTTTGGTCGAGTTCACACTAAGGCCAAAAGAGATACACATACGGTATACCGTACAGTATACCGAGAAAAAAATATGGAAAAAGTAAAAAAAAAATCCACCTTGAGCAAAAAAATTCGTATGGCCATTAAATTATTAACTTGACAGAACGAATGATGCAGAAGTTCTTATTTTTGAGGCTATTTTTACGTCCAATTCTCAGAAATGAGTCCCAAAATCATGTTTTGTACTATGTTATTGTCCAATTTCGAACTTATGCTGAGATAGGAAGCAATATTACAACATACACAGCCTGGAATTTCACCGTGTTTTGGTTTTTGTCTTAGGTTTTGGGCTTTGGTGTGTTCTGACACATATAGTAATTTATTTTCTGGCCAACATTTTTGTAGAACATTTCATCCCCGCCCTCCCCATGTCAAGGGGTGTTTTTTACGCTTTGTTAAAATAGGACCAAAAATTACAGTTATGCTAGGGTAGCTAAAGGGTTAATATGTTCCACAAAAATATTGGCCTTAATATTTTCTATAAAGTTGCTGAACATACCCTATACCAAAAAAATATTTTTGTTACAAAATAGTGAAATACCAACATTTCTGAGGTACAATGTGTTTTTTTTGGAGCTATTCAGATTGACTAGACACGTTCAGTTCGCATTGATATGTTCAAAGTTGTTCAAATTTAACGTGGATACAGTTTTGCCAAATATTGTTAGAGCAAAATTACGAGACCCTGAAAGTTGTGCTGAAAAAAACATTTTTCCCACATTTTTTCAAAAAAATAGTGCGGGAAAACATTTTTTCGCATAAAATGTCAAGGAACTTTGTTCAGCATATTCGTAGCTACATTATTGCTAAATATGGTTAAGCGGTACCACCAAGTCTGTATTAGTTGTTGAACAAAATCTGATGACACCTTTTTCGAGGGGGCCCACTGATACTCAGAAACTTTCGAGACCCATAAAAAAATTTCGTCACCAATTTCACCAATCCGAGTATAGGGTTATACTACTCTTTGGTAGTAGAATCGAAACTATACTTTCAAGTCTGTGTATTTTTTCACTGTTGCAGAGTGTAATAAATTTCCATTCAAAATATAGATGTGCCTAATTTGCATTTGAAAAAGAAAATCTAACTTAAAAGACCCAGATGCCCCATATGGAGACAGGAGGCGTTTAATGGGTTAAGTTACCGATGGGGTATATAATATTACATCTGGTACTGAAAGACTTTTAAGGAAACAATATTCGTGAAACAATTATGCATTCCATTCACATATCCATACCTTTTTCACCACATTATCCCAGGGCCGTGGAGTCGGAGTCGGCGTTGTTTTTGCAAATTTCATGAAATTATACTTTCAAATGCATACATTTTTTTATTTTTTTAAATTATTTTGTATAAATATGTTTATGTACATACATATCAATCGAAATTTTTGATCGCTGAAATAGTTGAATTAGATAATTTTGCAAAATTCATTTCGGAGTCGACTCCGACTCCGGCTACGACTCCCAGATCGATTTCATAAAATGTACTGAATCAATTATATTCCAGGCCAAACATATTCATTCATATGTGTGTCCATTCATATATTTATACAAAATATTTTAAAAATATACAATGTATTTATTGGAAAGCATAATTTCATGAAAGCAGCAAAAACAACGCCGACTTCGACACCACAGCCCTGCATTATCCATACTGACCTCGGGTTAACGTATCATCATTCAAGTACATACACATAAATATATTCATTTAATTTAATATTGTACATTGTTTATATTAATCTCTTAAATATGGTTATTGTCTTCTTTTCCTCTGTTTTCATTTCATTATGTTGCGTCGTTGTCGTCGTCGGCTCCGGTTGTGGTGGCTGTAACGTGTTCGTGTGCCTGCGTGCCTCGCTATAAATTTCCGTTTCCTGTTGTGTGAAAACGTATCATGTATCCGCCGTGGTGGCTCATCTACAACAATGTCGCTCTTCGTCTTGCCTTCCCATGAACTATGTGAATGCGAATGTGGATGCGGATGGCGGTGTGTGTGTGCCTTTTGCCAAAATGTTGTTATTTTGACTGGATTTATCACTCTAATCCATCCATGTTTCCAAAACCATCATCCAATCCATCCTTGGCATGTACTCCAAAAATACACATACATGTGTGTACGTGTGTGTGCGTAAAATGACTGCATTTGGATGAACGATTGTCTGGGGGTGGCTGTACTCGTATATTCGTTTGGATTGAATTTCGTGTACACTTCCTCTCTTCTCATATTCCCAACAACAATGCCAAATGACAAACGAACAACACTCAAACTCTGTCGCTTTTTTGTTATGCTGCTGCTGCTGCTGCTCCTCCATATCCGGTATACATGAACATGCTCACGCACTGGCACACGTACACAGGATAAGGATGATAACAATCGTCATTACAATCACATCAATTCGCAATTCACTTTCACGCCCGAAGAGATCAAATATGACAACAAACATTATAAATATCTGAAGTATACCGCTTACAAAAAGGTAAGTACTCCTTCAGTGTCGTTATTACTTTTGAGTATGAGTATGAATAAGTTCTATAGTATAGTAAGTAGTACTCACTCACATATTATCTGTATGAGTTGTGGTTGTGTATTTGTTGGAAAGTGACATAAGTCACTTTGTGGCATTGACATGATGAAGAATGCAGAACAAATGGTTTAGAAATTCGAACTTACATTTTGATCGGAATTCATAAATGGGTGTTCGAAAGTGTTTGCGGGTTTAAACCCGATACATCGTGGGAGAATTAAGCAAGTAAGAACGATGGATTGAAGCATTGAAGTGTAAAAGGCCAATCAAGGAGAGATATGATATTTGGTGAAAATTCTTCTAAAAATATAACGAAAACTGCAAAGTTTCATCCAAATTGTTTAGAAAGTGTGGCATTTATGACCTAAAAAAAATATTAACGAACGATCACTCTATGAGGAAAATGAGGAAATGAGTTAGTCATCTTTTAAAAGCGATGTCTTCTGATCGGGATGAGACTTGCACCAAAATTAGTCCTGTCGGACTAAGGGTGTGGAATTTTTAAATGTTGTTCAAACGACATTTTCCCATTCATATCATATCGCTTGTAAAAATTGGCTCACTTGACATGAAATCTCCCAATGTACCTATTGTAGTGGTCTTTTAACCTATTGCTATGAAACTTGGCACACTCATCATAGCAGTAGAAGTATTGGCGAGCTTAAGTTTTAAATTTTGAACTTCAGGGCTTCCGAACCCTTTCAACCATACGGCTCTCAAAACAGTGTAAAACCTAATCAGGCCCACCTTCCCACAAAAAAAATCTGTAATTGTATAATTGTATGAAATTTCAACGAAATTTCCTTGAAAAAAATAATTTTAGGTAATTTTCTTGAAATATGCAATTACAACAAAATTTTCTAGAAAATTAAATTTTAACTAAATTCGTTGAAATTTCCTTAAAAAAAATAATTTTAGGAAATTCTCTTGAAATATGCAGTGTCAACGAAAGTTTCTAGAAAATTTAATTTTGACTAATTTGCGAACAATTTTTTTTTTTTGGACAAAATTTTCATTCACGATTTTTTTTTAGAAAAACGCAATTTTGTTAAATTTCCTAGAGAAATGCAATTCAAAGATTTTTCTAGAAAAAATCGAGCTCAATTAAAATATAAAAAAACAATCAAAATTTGAAAAAATAAATTTTATTTTTTTTTTTTGGCGAATTTAGATTTAAAAATAATTTTTTAGCAAAGTGCAAATTTTATAGAAACTCGAATTGCTCTGTTATAATTATGTAATTTAAACATAGAGTAAAATGTATTTTTATAGACAATTTCAGCAAAATTATATTTTATAAAAATTTTTTATAGAAATCAAATTTTGTAAATATTATTTTGCAATTTTGACACTTTTGAGAAGCGTTTTCAAAATTGCGCTTTCCTAAAAAAAATTTTAAAAATTTATTTTTTTATAAGAACTTCTTCAAAATTGAATTTTTCTTGCGAATTTTTTTTTAAATTTCGCCACACAAAAAATGTTTTCAAAAATTTTATAAAAAAAATTTTTTTTAGAAAAACTGTTTCAACAAAATTTTGAGGAAATATGCAATTTTAAATAAATTTTGACTAAATTTGGAAATACAATGTTTGGCTTCATTTTCATTCAAGATTTTTTTAGAAATATGCAGTTTTAACAATTCGAAGATTTTTCTGGAAAAATGCAATTTTAACAAATTTTTTAAACGAAATTTAAACATATTTTTTAGTATTTGAAGGAATTTCAATAATGTTTGTAGAAAAATTAAATTTTCTATAAAATTGTAATTTTTATAAAAATTTTCTAGAAAAATAAAATTTCAAAGTAGTTTTTGCAGAAAAATATAATTTCGAGAAAATGTTCAAGAATAAATAATATATGAAATTTTATTTTATTAGTCATATTAAATAAAGGTTGGTAAAATTTCTTCGAAATTTAATTTTTCTATACAAACAACTTCTTTGAACTTGCATTTTTCTAGAAAATTATTTTTTTTTAGAAAATTTCACGATTTTCTAGAAAAATTCAATTTTCTATATAAATTTTAAAATATGCAACTTTTCTATTAATTTTTCGAAAAATTCAATATTCTATACATTTTTCGAAAAAAATTTTTGTTACGAAATTTTGTAAAAAAGATATTTTTACGAAATTTCCAAGAAAAAAACAATTTTGAAGATATTTTTTAAAAATACATTAAAATTTGAAAACTTTTTAAAAATTCCCAAACTTTAACATAAATTTTTACAAAATTCGATTTCTATTAATTTTTTTATAATAATTAATTTCTATAAAAAATACAATTTTCTCTATGTTTAAACGGTAATTATTATAACAGAGCAATTCGGTGAAATTTTCTATAAAAATTTGCACTTTTCTAAAAAATTATGTTAAATCTAAATTCGTTAAAAAAAATTTAAAATTGCATTTATCTAAAAAAATCTTTGAATTGCATTTCCATAGAAAATGTTATTAAAATTACGTTTTTCTAAAAAAAAAATTTTAATGATAATTTTTTCGGAAAAAAATTGTTTCGCAAATTCGTCAAAATACAATTTTTCTAGAAAATTTCGTTGAAATTGCATATTTCTGTAGAATTTCCTAAAATTATATTTTTCAAGAAAATTTCGTTGAAATTTCTTTTGTCTAGAAAATTTAACCAAATGCTACAAAAATTCAATTTTCAAAAAAAAAAATTCTAGAAAAATGCAGTTTCAACAAAGTTGTATAGAAAAATTAAATTTCGAGGAAATTTGGTAGAAAGATATATATTATATGGAAATATAGTAAAAATATGCAAATTTAATGCAATTTTCAAGATAAATCTAAAATTTAATTAAATTTCGAGGACATTTTATAGAAATATGCAATTTCAACGAAATTTTCTAGAAAAATTTAATTTTGACTAATCACAAGAAATTTTTTTGACAAAATTTTTTAAAAAAATTATGTGTCGAAATTTTCTAAAAAAATTAATTTTGAATAATTTTTATAAAAATATAATTTGTAAGGATTTTTTAGAAAAATGCAATTTTGACAACTTTTTTCAAAAATACCAAACTTTTAAAATAACTTTTACAAAATTCAATTTCTATTAAATTTTTTATAAAAATTAAAATTTTGCTGAAATTGTCTATAAAATTACAATTTCCTCTATATTAAAATGACATTGTTATAAAAGAGCAATTCGATGCAATTTTCTATACAAATTTGCAATTTTCTATACTTTTCTAAAAAATGATATTTAAATGTAAATTCATTAAAAAATTTGAAAATAGCGTTTTTTAGAAAAAACTTTGAATTGCATTTCTCTAGAAAATTTTATTAAAATTGCGATTTTCTAAAAAAAAAAATAAGAATTAAAATTTATACCGAAAAAAAATTGTTTCACAAATTAGTCAAAATTCATTTTTTTTAGAAAATTTTAACGAAATGTATTTTTTCTAGTTAATTTCGTTGCAATTGAATTTTTCTAGAAAATTTCACGACTTTCTAGAAAAATGCAAGTTTCTGTAAAAATTTTCTAGAAAAACACAATTTACTAGAAAATTTTAATTTAAGGATTTTTTTAGAAATATGCAAATTCAACGAAATTTTCTAGAAAAAATAAAGTTTGGAAAAAACGATTCTCTAGAAAACTTTAACTTTCTATAAATTTTTTTCCCAAAATTGTCAAAAAATATTGCATTTTTTCTACAAAAAATGTTGAATGGAAATTTTCGAAAATTAGTCAAAATTTCATTGAAATTGTATATTTCTAGAAATTTTCCTCGTTGTACTCAAAGAAAAATGAAATTTTCTAAAAAAATTAAATTTTCTAGAAAAATGCATTTAAGATTTTTTTTAGAAAATGCACTTTCAACGAAATTTTTCTAGAAAAATTAAATGTTGACTAATTTTCGAAAAAAAAATTCTAGAAAAATTCAAATTTTCTATATTTTTTTCCACGCAAAATTTTCAAAAAGATTAGTAAAAAAAATAATTTTTAAGGATTTCTTTGAAAACTCCTAATTTGGCAACGTTTTTCAAAAATACCAAACTTGGCAAAATAATTTTTACAAAACTCGGTTTTTAGTAAAAAAAATTGCAAAAATTGGATTTTTCTAAAAAAGAAATAGAATATTTTTTTGAAAATTAGTCAAAATGTCATTAAAATTGCACATTTCTAGAAAATTTCTTCAAAATATATTTTTTTTAGAAAATTTCGTTGAAGTTGCACTTTTTCTAGAAAATGTAGTTTTTAAAAAGTTTAACACTTTTCTAAAAAAAATTTTTGTGTTTTAGAAAAAATCAATTTTGACGACCTTTTTTAAAAATACAAAATTTGACAAAAAAAATTTTTTTATAAAAATGTCTTGCTGAAATTTTCTATAAAAATACGTTAACAATAAATATGCAACTTTGAAGAATTTGTCAATTTTTAAGGGAATACTTATTAACTGATTTTTTTTAAATATGCAATTTCAATGAAATTTTGTAGAAAAACTAAATATTCCGACAAAATTTTCAAAAAATTTAATTTTGACGAAAATTTTTAGAAAAATTAAATTTTGAAGAATTTTTATAAAAAACATAAATTGTTTAAGATTTTTTTTTTTTTTTAAATACAATTTTGACAACTTTTTTTAAAAATATTCTAAATTAGAATTACTAAATTCTGAAGGAAATAATTATAAAAGTGAAATTCGATCCAACTTTTCTAGAAAGGGATTTAGTCCAGCAAAATGTGAGACAAAATAATCAAATTAAATAACTATATCTGAAGATACAATCCATGGGAAAAGAAAGAGTTTAAATATATTCTGCAATGAACTTACCCACGAATATTTTTGATTTGAAATTTAAAAAAAAGCATAAAAACGATGTGAAGAATATTAAACAAAATGTTTAATACCATGCCGTAAAATAAATAAAATACTATGCCGTGTGTTGTCTAAAAATTGCACAAATTTCATTAGAATCGAATAATTCATTAATTATTCGTAATACCTTCTAAAGCCATTTTTAGACATTTTCGAAAATCAAAAAACACCATAAAATTATCAATTAAAATATTTTAAATATAACATTCACAAAAAAGTACAATATGTATTAATTAAATGTACTCACGGCTCTTCTAGAAGATCGCTACGACCCACCAGGGTGCCGGGGCTACCAGGTTGGGAAGGCTTGTTCTAAACCTTCTGCGCCAATAACATCGAAGACAAAAATATACTGATACTTTACGTTTTAATAGTTCTAAAAAACTAAATTCTTACTCATAAGTCCTTTGATCAATGAAAATTGGTTATAGTCTCAGAGTTTGATGAAATTTGGTGGAAACGGAAAAGTATGGTGCTCTAATAAAAGTTGTTTACAAAATTTTTGGCGAAGGGTTGTGCATAATATTCTCTGGTGTAATATGGTGCCCTAAACACGAAAACCTACTAATAAAATAGTATCTATTGTATACATATAATACCAAATTTTGGAAAAATACCTATTTTAAAAGATCCGAGGGCTCAAAATGCATTTTTGAGCTATGGTTTCGGCGGCAAAGTTTCATGAAATGACCTATAGAAAAAGAATCACGATGCGTCTTTGTACATTTTTTTGGCCCTCTACAATTCGACCCACCCTAATACATACATACGAATGCCATTGTAGTGCGAGTTTATTTATTGATTTTTGAGCTATGGTTTCTTCGGCAAAGTTTCATGGAATGACCCATAGAAAAAGAATCACGATACGCCTTTGTAAATTTTTTTGGCCCCCTACAATTAGACTCACCCTAATACATATATATGATTGCCATTGTAGTGCGAGTTTATTTACTGTTTGTTTTTATATTATCCTTCGTAAATAATGAAACGAATGGGAGTTTAGTGTGCAGAAAAACGTCAAAATGGTCGTGATTTTTTACGACCGTCCATCCATCCATTCGTCCTTTCATGTGTCTAAATTACACTTGAATTGATATAGTCCCGCCATACATAGAGCCAATTAAACCATAAAACCTATAAACACATTCAATGGGAAAAAAATAGGGCAATAATATTATATTTAAATGGAAATGATTAAAATATTAAATATGTGTTTATAACAATGTCAGTGTAATAATACATATACCACATTTCTTTCTGCTAAAGAAATTTATTTATTTGATATTAATTTCGTCAATATACGAGTATTAATACATAATCATATTGTGTGTTTCAGGACAATCAACAGTATCAGGAGGATAAACATAAAATCCGAGGCTACAATGAGGTCATCGAAAAGCCCCAGAAATATCAAAAGAACAACAATCTCAACAATGGTAAGTACAGCGGCAAATTTCGATCATTAAAATAAGGTGGAGGTCCCCCAAAACACAGAACAAAACCTCAACGTATATGCATATATTTCCACACAGGTTATCCCTCCAAATCGCCCGAATGCAAACCCCAACAATTAACCGCCATTGGCAATCGTCTGCTGGATTGGTTCTCCGTCATTATGGCCGACAGCAAGAAACGTCGCCAACACAGTCAAAAATCCAAAGCCCATTTCCCACCCGCCTGCAAAACCGAAGCCAAATGGATGTTCGGCCATTTGGATCTGAACAACGATGGCTATCTGTCGCTGCAGGAGATGTACGATCTGGAGCACGATCAGAATGAGCGCTGCATTAAGCCCTTCATCGATACCTGCGATTTGGATCAGGACAATTCGATAAATACGCGCGAATGGTGTCGTTGCTTTGAGAAGACCGATCGTCCTTGTGCTGCGGTACGACGAAGAATCGCTGGCGATTTTGCAGGTGAGATAGGTACAGGTGGACATTTTAATTTCTTTTAATTCCCAAACCAATCAATAAAAAACCGAAAAACCAAAACAACAACAAAGCCAAGACAATAACCCAAAGAGTTGGAGTATTTTTTCTTAAATATGAATTAACGAAAACAGTTTTGCCGTTTGATTTCATTTCATTTCCGAGTTGTTTTGGTGAAAAGCCAAACCACTTTCTACAAACTCAAAAAGAATATCTAAAACGCTTCAGGTTTTTTTCTTAAAAATTATTTTATACAATTTTACACAATACTATAATAAAATAATTTTTTTTTTGATTTCGATTTTCTTTCAAATTATGGCCGTTGACGAGTTTTTTTCTATACTTTAAACTCAATTTAAAAAATATATATCAACATTTCTCTTGAAATTTCCCTTTTTAGTCTTATTTGCATCTGCCAAAGTTGTAATGAGGCAGGACGTGCTCCTAATTATAAGTTTTAGCTTTAGTTATACGTTTTATGTTTTAATGGTTTCACTTTTATTTGATTATATATTTTCAGTTTTTTTTTTCTAGATTTAGTGAACCACTTTCAACTTAATTAACTAAAAGTTCGTTTAAATTGAGATAATTAGATTTTTTTGGTAAATTAGTAAATTAAATAGTTCAGGAGTTTTGTTTAGTGGTTTGTCTGTTTATGTTATCAAAGAACATAGAGTTCGTGTTATTAGACACTTAGAAAATGTTGGCGGTAACTTTTATTAATATTGGAAAAAAGTTGACCTGAAGGTTAAAAGGAAAAGCTAAATAGACAACTAAGTTTGTACATATCAAATGAAGGTGCAGATGAAAGATAAACAATATTGGAGTCAGAATTTGTACTAAGGATTAAAGCTTTGCATGAATGCATTTGTTTCGCCACTGCTGCAGACTAGTAACGAGTGCAGTGAAACGAGTATAAGTTTTAACCAAAACGAATACTGCCGCTTGGAACGTTTCGATGACAGCCATGTCATGTCATCACTTAACTGCCGTGATTGATAAGATCAAGTATTGCAGTGAACTTAGAAAATTAAAACAATTTAAGAAATACTCAAATAATTACACAGAGCAAAATTTTTATTAGCGAATTTCTAATAATTTTGGTCAAAAACAAGTAAAAGAATTACTGTCTAAAGTTAACCGACTAAAGTATAATCTCGATTTTTATGAAATGCAGTATAAAATTTGCTACGAGGTCACCCCCCCCTATATGAGCCGACTCAAAAACTTTTGGGAAAATTATCTTTACTTTTCAACATAATCATCTTTTTGCTCGGTACACTTTTCCCAGCGATATTCAAGCTTGGATACCTTGTTTGTAGGAAGAACTGTCTAGCTCCTTAAAATAGCCATCAACTGCAGACTCCACCTCTTCATTGTTGGTTAATCTTTTCAAGTTGCTTCCATTGTCTCAGGTGTGAAGTGGTGGACCCATGCCTCATCCATGATTACGAAAACAAAAACTCTGCTTCATTGCGGTGAAAAATCGCAATGAATAGAAGGAGACGTTTAAACGTCTCATGTCCATGGACATACACTTAAGCCAGTGGTTCGGCCAGTTGTGCGCTCCTTATTTATGATTTTTATACCCCATGGGTTACAGAAAATCGGTACTAGACACGTATTTTCTCAGTATCTTCCAGTCATATCCTCTGAGATGAGTCAAGTCTGGCAATATGTCGGAACCGAAATATCGGGATCTTGCATGTGTGAAAGCTGGGCAGTGACATAGAAAATGTTCCATCGTTTCGATGTTTTCCCTGCATGCCCTGCACTCGTCATTTTCTGCTAGTCCTATGCGATGAAGATGTGCCCGTAAGCTTGAGTGTCCCTTTACAACACTCATCATCTTACTAATCTCGATCTTGTTTAGTTTCAGAAAACTACTTGTTTTCTTCTCATTTGGGTCACCCCACAGAATCTTTGCAGTTGCTCCTACAGTTGTTCTATTCCACACAGTTTTGTGAGCCATCACTCATCCTTCGTGGCTTCGAAAGGTTTCCAACTTTCCAAGTTTATTACTCGAAGTTCTCTGCCCTTTGAAGCCAAGCTGTTTGCTCGTTCATTTCCAGTCACTCCGTTGTGTCCCGGTACTCAGAAAATACGCAGTTGACCATGGACTGAGTAATTATTTATCGTTCTTTTACAGTCTAACACTGTTCTGGATTTGACCATTACCGATGTTATTGCTTTGATCGCCATTGGCTATGTGGTATTACTGAGCCAGTTAACACACTCAGTGATTGCTCGAACTTCTGCTTTGAATACTGTGTTATGGTCTGGGGGCAGAAGTAAAGTTCAACTTCTGGTTAATCAATAAAAAGTCCCAGACCCGTACTTCCTCCCAACCCGGGGCCCATCAGTGTAGCAGCCGATTCCCACTGGCGCATGAGCTAGTGTTCCGTTTTCCCAGGAGCGTCTGTCTGGCAAGAACGAATCACAGGTAGCTGTAAGCCACACTTAAGGAATGCGGTCGCAGATTTCCGTTGTTTAAATATGACCGACCAGTGATTGTAATATCTTCTGATGGTACGACTTGTGGTCTCGATTTATCCATTCACCCATTACTTGTAGACGTCTTGCTGTGAGGGCTGCCTCATACTTTATACAGTTATCTATTGGTTGGATGTGCAGTATACATAGTCTCCAACGCTTTTGTTGGTGCGGTTCTAATTGCCCCGCTTATGCCTAGACAGCACATACGTTGCACTTTTTGCAATGGTATTACGTTGTACTTTTTGTCCATTTATATCCACCACACTACAGAGGCGTAGGTTATTATTGGTCTAATCACGCTCATGTAAAGCCAGTGTGTCATATTTGGACGTAGTCCCCATTTTGAACCTATAGCTCTTCTGCACAACGACCAACATCTGTGGGCCTTTGTAACTCTTTCTTCAATATGATCTTTCCAGTACAGTTTCTGATCCAAGATTACTCCCAAGTATTTTATCTTTTTAGATATGGCAATATTCTTATCCAGGAAACGAGGCACGGTAAAAGGATGAATCTTCCTTTTCCTTGTAAATAGACATATTTCAGTTTTGTCTGGATTGACATTTAGTCCCCTTGGTTGTGCCCAGTTATATGCTATGTTAAGTGCCTCCTCAGCTCTTCTGCATAGTTGGTTTGGATGTGTGCCCCTTAGAAGTATTATAACATCGTCTGCATAACAGACTGGTTTAAGTCCTTCATTGGTGAGTGCTTTAAGGATACTTGTGTATCGTCGTAACCCATAGGAGAGGCGATAAAATGCCCCCCTAAGGTATAGCACCATTTACCTTGTCTCTGATTTTTACATCATATGACTCACAATCCACCTATTCCTTAGCATATTGTTGATCCAGTTTATCAACGCCCGGTCAACCTTAAACCTTGTCTAAGGACTGTATAAGTGTATCGGTCTGAACGTTGTTAAAAGCACCCTCAATGGCTATACAAACGGCAAGTGTGTACATTTCTTCACTGAAGGACTGTTCTATGTGGTGTACTACCTCCTGTAGAGCTGTTTCCACTGATCTTCCTTTAACATTTTTTAGCTTGTCATCGGTTATCTTTCTTTTGACCATGTCGTCAATTATTCGGTCCATAGCATCCGTAATAGGTACTTGGTGCATCACATTTTCTTTCTGTAACAGTTCCTCTGTTGGCCTAGCATTACCACTCGGAAAATGAGTTTTCATCAAAAGCCTTGGGGTATCATCTGTAGTTTCCATCCTTTTAGAAAAGATTGTAGTTCATATGGTTTAATCCAGTAACCTTGTTACTAGTAGTCCACGGTTCCTGGACCAAAGCAACATGAACCCTGCCTTTATTTATTATGTCCATCAGAGCAATGGGTGCCGTTTCGCTCCGGTGTAGGTTTATCTGGATGACCTCAATCATTGTCTTTCCAGTAAAAGTTTCCTTTGGGAGTCGTCTATCCTATCTGGTTGCACTCTCTCCTTATTTGGTAGTGAGTCTTTCTCCTCCTTTCGTTTACTACCTATTACACACTCTTCAGACCTCTTTGGGAGGCGGTGTTACTTTTTGTCGTTCCCTCTTTGATTTGTTTTTTTATGTACCTATTCCTATTACCACTATTGCTGGGAACATTCTGCAAAATTTTTGATATTATCGGCAATTTGGTAATGTTATCGACCACTTCTTGGAAGACGGTGTTGTTTTTTGTCGCTCCCTCTTTGTTTTGAGTCTTTGTGCCCCTCTTCATATCCTTATCACCACCTTTGCTGGGAACTTTCTGCAAAATTACTGATGTTATTGGCAATTTGGCGATGTTATCTACCACTTCCACCTCACTTTTTGGAATTGTCTCACTCGCTTCTTTCTGTTCACTATTTTCGTTTGCCACTACAGGCGGTACGCTCGTGTTAAAGTTGAAATGTTGTGTTATAACAACTATCCTATAGGAAACGTGGTGCAAGTTTCATCCCGATTAGATGACATCGCTTTTAAAAATTTACTCACTTCTCATTGAATCTCCCTTATACACAATTTTTTGCTGATTTTAGAAAGCAAAATGCCTCAATGCGTGAAACAATAAGTTTTTTAGCACATGACCGAAAAATTTAGGAAATTCCAACAATTTAGGATATAGAGGTTATTCAAAAAGTTCTGATTAAAATTCATATGTAACGATTATATGGGGAAACATGGTATATATGGGGAACCGCATTATCCAGTCGATTTATTCGAAATTTCGAGTCACGTCAAAGGATTAAAGAGTATATATATATTCTATAAAATCATAATTATGTTGATGCAAATAAGAATAATCTTAATTTTTTTAAATGCACTTCTGCATTTTTCATTTTGATTCCGGTCCGCCAACATTTGTTTTAGCTTAGTAAGAAAACAAAAATTATGTCATCCCGATATATATTCAAAAGTAGTTTGCAAAATGAAATCTCTAGTTTTAAAATTTAAAAGAATTACCGTTTTCCGCAAAAAATAGTTAGCATTTCACCTATAAACCTATCACATATAACCACTCCTTTAGTTTGTGTTCTCAAGAAAACGTATTTACATGAACCTAAATACAACCACACCCACCCTTTGCTACACAAACCCACACAGTGTTTCCACCCTATCACTCCAACAATTTACTTAAACAAAAATAATATGAAACCCCAAAATTTTAAATACCCAATTTTTAGTTTCCTTCAGCTTTTTGGTTCAATTTTGAAGAGTTGACAATAATTTCTTATCGTTTTTTTCTTTCAAATTTGCTACTTTTGACAAATTATATACATATATTATTTAATCATAATAATAACAATAATAGCGTTATGAACAATTTATTTACTCGTATAATTACCTTCACATACTCTCGTATATCTATCTATTCTCGTACTCTACAAAATTTCAATTCAGCTTTTGCTTCAAAACTTTTTTCCGATACTAAATTCTTTTGTAACTTCTCTCATTCATTTTGTGAAAATCGTTAATTGCACACAATGGCTTGTAATGCGTAATAACAACTGGAAAATTTCAATTTTATTTTTGTCTTTCTCTCCCCCTCACTCATCACCTCACAACAACAGGAGCCTATGCACCCGATTGTGATGTCCAGGGTTTCTATAAGCCCACTCAATGCCACAATTCCGTAGGCGTGTGCTGGTGTGTGGACAAACATGGTGTCGAATTTGCCAATACCCGTACCCGAGGCAAACCCAATTGTGGTAAGTGAAATATGCATCTAAAGGATAATTAATGAATAGTGATGTACGAGTACATATATCGCAAATTTTCTGCAAGAGTGTCACATTTTGGAAAATTTGTTGGAGAAAAGTTAAACAAAAATGCCCCACACATCAGAATTTTAATGATAATTCAGAATCTATCTTAAATGACTTCCCTTATTACTGCCCCCCTTGAACCGAAATTCTGAAAAATATTTGACCTTTTTAGGTGGAACTGATTTAGTCCCTCGAGCCAAACTTAGCTCCTATTTAAACATTCCAAAATGTGGTATAAATGTGCAGTTTTCGGAAAATGTTTCATTTTTTGCAGAAACGAAATCGCCATAAGTTATTTACAGTGTAATCCGAAAGCAATCTTCTCAGCTTTGAGCTATCTGCAGATAATTTATATTTCCTGATATTCTGCCAACCCATTCCTCTGCGGCAGGTATCTTATTATGGTATATATTCCACTCGATCCATTACCATTGCACTACAATGTGATATCCTCATGTGGACGTAGTTCTTGTACCTCCACGTTTATAGATAATTTAATCTTAATGCCACTCTGATTGCAACTTCTTTAGTCACAATATGAATCAGCAGTAGATGGAGTAGGACTTGTATAGACTATGTCACTGTAGTCATTAAAACTCCGCTGATGATCCATCACTGATTGGTGATGGATCGCTTATCTATCGGCGTCTACAACACCACAGAGCCGTACTAAAGTATTGGCCGAACTATTGCTAAGTAGAGAGGGCACCCAACTGCTTTCGTACAGGACTATAAGACGGCATTGGCCTTCCACACCTCTTTCAATGCCTCAACCTATCAACCCAAGACTAACTCTGTTCCATTTAGCCGTGGAGGATCCACATATGAAGCATTATTTGTCAGGAAGCCAGCTTTTTTTGGTAATGTTTTCCGATTTGAATGAAATTTGGTGGACATGTGGGCGTATGCCTAAATAGTATTAATCTAAAATATGACTGCATTCTGGTTACCACAACTGCAGTTGTATGCACTTTAATTTCGTCGATTTTAATAAATATGCTCCTATTCTTCGCCTTTTATGTCAGATTTGGTGAGCGACATGCAATTCGTAATACATGTTTCCTAAAGCTTTTTTTATGGGCTTTTCAATGTTGGTAATCATTTTTTGCAGAAACATTAATTTGACATTGAAATTCAAGGTCAAAGTATTAATTGGCTAATATCAAAAAAGCGTGGTCAAGCGATTTTACTCAAATTTTTTCAGAAGAATGCTATTTTAGCGTACTAATGATGGACAAAATTTTGGAAAGGTATTTTTCCTAGTTTCCGAGATATTTAAATTTTAATAGAACCACCTTGAATGTGTTCTATAATAAAACGAGGAGAGTGATCGTTTATTACATTTCGTTTGACATTTGACGTTGTTTGACATACCGAAATTAAATACATTTTCAGTACCTGGTTCTTCAGCTAAAACAGAAGGCTTAATTGTTCGTCCAATACGTGTAAGAATTGTGCAACAATGGCTCAACGATCTGTGAAAAGAAAGGTTGAAATATTCAAAAGTTTTAAATTTTTTAAGCCGTTTCCCAGAAAATCACACGATGTGAGTTTGCATAAACTTCCACCCAAATTCCGTTCCATCTTCCCAAATATTGCTGAAAACGCTAAGATTTGCTTTGGGTGCAGAATGCAACTATATAAAGGAAACTTCGATCCTTGTGATAGATTTGATCGACAGAAAAAGAAGGGTTCAAGTGACATCAACAATAACGACGAAAGAAAAAATATGTCAATTAAATGTCCTTCGGTAAGTTCAGACGACGAAAGTTGCAGCAGCACCGAGTGCAACAACCGTTACCACAAAGCTGGCGTTGAAGTAATTGAACAACTAAAAGATAAATTCAGAAATTCTCGAAATTTCAACGAGAAAGTTACGATACTTACTCTTGCGCCAAAATCATGGGGTCGTATACAACTCAAAAGAGAATTCGGAGCTACTGACAGTCAAGCTAAACAAGCCATTAAATTGGCATCCGAAAAAGGTATCCTTTCGTCTCCCGATAAGATAAGAGGTAAAACCCTCAATTCAGACGTTGAATCTGCAGTCCTAAATTTTTATGAACGAGATGACATAAGTCGACTGATGCCCGGTATTCAAGATTATGTCTCAGTCAAGCAGATGAATGGAGTGCGAAATCATGTTCAAAAAAGACTTATACTTTGTAATTTAAACGAGTTGTACACACAGTTTAAAGAAGAAAATATGAATATGAAAATCGGATTCTCAAAATTTGCACAACTTAGACCTAAACACTGTGTCTTAGCAGGCAGTAGTCGAACTCATACCGTGTGTACATGTTTACATCATGAAAATATAAAACTAATGATTCTCGGTGCAAATATTAAGAAGATAACTAATTCTGAAAGATTATCATTATCAAATTACAAAGATTGCATAAATGCGACTATGTGCAAAGAACCAAAAGTAAATTGTCATGAAAGAAGGTGTAATACTTGTCCAGATATGACGAAAATGAAGGAATATTTAATAAATATTTTTGATAAAAATTGCGTATCGGAAGTGATATTCGATTTATGGCAACAAACAAACAGGTGCACGCTGGAAACTCTTGTTTACGATGTTGATTCTTTTGTTACCGATTTTTGTGAAAGATTGGAGAAATTAAAAGTCCATGATTTAATTTCAAGACAACAAACAATTTTTTTTAATAAATTGAAAGAAGAATTATCAGGGGGAGAATTTATCTTAACGTTCGATTTTGCTGAAAACTATGCTTTTATAAAACAAAATTCAGTACAATCATTCCACTGGAATAACAATCAGACGACAGTGTTTACGATTGTTATGTACTATCGGAAAGATGAAAAGGTAAATCATAAGAGCATGGTCGTAATATCTGCTGACTTGAGGCACAATACTGTTGCTTTTTATGCCTATCAAAATATTATAATACAATATATTGAAGATACATTCAAAGATATTAGAAAACAAGTAAGAAAGTTTCAGTCGGGTAAACCGACTAAGGTATACCCTCACTTTGTGAGTAATGTAATATTGAATATTACTCGAATTATTCTGTCAATTTGTGTGGGAGTTACCAGAAGGGGTTTATATAATACACCTTTTTTTCGCTGAACATTAGATAATTTAAATTCATTGCACTGTGCCGACTTATAAGCATTTATGTGCACTGGTATAAACGTTATGAGACATTAAATTGTGGTATGATTTGAGAATTTTGTGTGGGAGGTACAAAAAGGGGCGTGGCAATAACGCCCATTTTTCACAGGACTATAGGCACTATAAAAACATTACACTGTAAAAAATTTCAAGTATTTTTATACACTGGTTTTAATGTTATAAGCTGTTAACTTTTGGTGCAAAAAGGTACTTTTGTGTGGGAGGTACCAAAAGGGGCGTGGCAACAACACCCATTTTTCCCTGGACTGTAGTCAATATAAAAGCATAATACTGTACAAAATTTCAAGTATTTTTATACACTGTTATTAATGTTATAAGCTGTTAATTTTTGGTGCAAAATGGAGCATTTGTGTGGGAGGTACCAAAAGGGACGTGGCGACTTCGCCCATTTTTCTCGAGTTGATAGCGACTAATAAGCTAATACTATGTGTGAAATTTCAAAAGATTCGAATAAGTAGTATAGCAGTTATTAAAGAATCAATATTTCACAACATTTTAACCCTTTGTGGGGGAGGTACTAGAAGGAGTGGACCAATATGGCCCATCTTCGAACTTAGCCGGAGATAGAAAAAAATATTACCACATACCAAATTTGAGGTCAATCGGTTACTCCTTTCGAGAGTTATCGTGCGCACCAGCCAGCAGACACACAGACAGACAGACAGACAGACAGACAGACAGACAGACAGACAGACAGACAGACGGACGGACATTGCTCATTCGACTTAAAATGACCCAAAACGGATTTCCTCCGAACATACTTGGGGTCTTAGGTCACTCCTTCGACGTGTTACACTTTTTTCCGTAGCAAATGATATATACCCTCGTCACACTAACGTGAGGGTATAAATATATTACTTCACTGATGGCGCATCGCAGCATTTTAAAAACAGGAACAATTTTTGTAATTTGGCAGCACATAAAAATGAATTTGATATAGAAGCTGAATGGCATTTCCATGCCACTGCTCACGGAAAAGGTGCCTGCGATGGTGTAGGTGGTAATTTAAAAAGACTAGCCGCCCGCTACAGCCTACAAGGTCCCTTAGCCAGCATATCCTAAACGCAAAAGATTTATTCAATTGGGCCGCAAAGAATATGAAAGAAACTCAAATATTTTATAGTTCAAAGGAAGAACATGATGCGAGAGAAGCATTTCTCAAACCAAGATTTGAAAATTCAGTGCAAATAAAAGGAACATTGCACTATCATGCATATATACCAACTTCAGACAATAAACTTATAGTAAAAACATATTCTAGTTCTGACAACTTTAAAGTTTTCCATGTTCCGTAAACACAAACATATGCATATTATTTAAACTAATAATTTTAAAAATGTGTCTTGAATTACTAAAAACATAATAAATACAACGTAATTGTAATAATTCCACATCTTCATTGCTATATCTAAATAGGTTTCGTGGTTGGCTAAAAACAAAATTGCAAATGTGTTGCATGCATATATGCGTAGCAGACGTTGTAATCGATCACTCTCCTCGTTTTATTATAGAACACATTCAAGGTGGTTCTATTAAAATTTAAATATCTCGGAAACTAGGAAAAATACCTTTCCAAAATTTTGTCCATCATTAGTACGCTAAAATAGCATTCTTCTGAAAAAATTTGAGTAAAATCGCTTGACCACGCTTTTTTGATATTAGCCAATTAATACTTTGACCTTGAATTTCAATGTCAAATTAATGTTTCTGCAAAAAATGATTACCAGCATTGAAAAGCGCATAAAAAAAGCTTTAGGAAACATGTATTACGAATTGCATGTCGCTCACCAAATCTGACATAAAAGGCGAAGAATAGGAGCATATTTATTAAAATCGACAAAATTAAAGTGCATACAACTGCAGTTGTGGTAACCAGAATGCAGTCATATTTTAGATTAATACTATTTAGGCATACGCCCACATGTCCACCAAATTTCATTCAAATCGGAAAACATTACCAAAAAATACTGGCTTCCTGACAAATAATGCTTCATATGTAATCGTATACTTCCTAATAAAGATAACCAATTCCGTCTTCTTTGTTTTACCGCCTAAACCGCTACTTCTGGCCCATCTAATCAATTTGTTCAGATACTCCTGTAGAATGTCTTAATTTGCATTGGAGAATTTGCAAGTTACTACGATTGTCCGCATGTGTAACGACTTTGCAGCCATAACGTTTGGGTCTAACAGAATGCCATTCAACGCTTGATTCCAAATTGCTGGATACCGCAATCCTCCTTGCGGGGTCCCTCTTTTTCTGAATTAGCCTAATCCAGCTATAGTTCAACGCAATCACCGCATCGGAGTGATGTTGTTAAAAGCACTTTCAATATCTAAGTAGGCCACCATAGTGAAGTTCTTGAAATATAGGGTAGATGCGATAGTGCTCACAAGTTCGTGCAGGACAGATTCTGTAGGTTTTCCCGACAGAAGTTTTGTATCCAGGTTTTCTCTAATGAAAGAATCTAAAACTCCTTCTAGTGCTTCGATATATAGGGTTTTCCAATAAGAGTGATATGATTTCTTTGAAAAAAAACACACTTATTGTTAAGGAAATTCAAAAGTTTTTTATTTAATGTGAAGTACAATTGATACAATTAAGTTCTAAATAAAACTTCAGTCAAATGGCATCCACGACTTCTTCTGCAGGAACGAATTCGATAAACCAATTTTCGAGCACTAAATTCCTCCTCTAAATCAAGTACCCAAGCACTTCCTCTAAATCAAGTCGTATGTCATGAATGGCACGTTCAATAATGATTTGTGAAGCTTGGAGAGAGTCTGGTTTATTTCGAAAGACCAATGACTTAAAATAAACCCACAAGAAATAGTCTAATGGTGTTAAATCACAACTTCTTGGAGGCCATTCAATATCACAATTTCTTGAAATAATTGAATCTCCAAACTTTTTTCGCAACAATTCAACTGTTTCATTTGCTGTGTGGCACGTAGCCACTATCGGTCAATGGCAAAAAGATAGCTCTTAGCCAAATATTGCTCATGGGTGTCAAGGTCGTAGGTCGACTGGAAAGTGTTTTTTTTTTTTGGATTTAAAAAAAATGGACTTAGCATTATTTTCAAATGTGAACGGAAAGTTTATTTTTGCTCTAGCTCCTTAACGGTACGTCGTATCGGGAATCGGTCAATGGCAAAAAGATAGCTCTTAACGAGACCTCAAATACTGCTCATGGGTATCAAGGTCGTAGATCGACTGGAAAGTGTTGCTATTTATATACGAGGGTTGCTATTTATATTTCGGTCCTGGCAGTCATCTTGTTTTGCCAGATGAAAACTGGAACTTCCATTGGAAAGTATGACATTTTTTAGCATAACTTCACTCAGACCGTTTTGTTATTTGAGCGCGAATTGTTTTGGTTACAGTGTGTTGAAAGTTCACCTCCAAAACATGGTTTTTCAACGCTTCAGCAGCTGCTTCAGGCGTCGAAAAACGTTGAACAAGCATTTTTTTCTTGATGTGAGTGAATAAGAAGAAGTCATTGGGTGTCAAATCAGGGCTGTACGGCGGATGACCCATCAATTCGACGTTTTGGCCATTCAAAAAGGCGCTGGTTTGAGCCGATGAGTGAGAGCTCGCATTGTCATGGTGACAATGATTCGTCTTCTCTTCTTCGTTTTTCGAATTTCTTCAAAAACTTCAGGCAAACAAATTGTGGTGTACCACTCAGAATTAACCATCCTACGTTGCTCAAGCGGAACAGTCGCCACATGACCAGTTTTTCCTAAGAAACAGGCTACCATTTGCTTCAAAGTGCTTCTTTCAAGAAAAACTTTCATTGGATTTGGCTCGTCTTCGTAGACCCACACGGTCGATTGCTGTTTTGTTTCGGGCTCATACGCATAGATCCAAGATTTGTAACCTGTGACGATCTTATAAACGCCTTTTGAAGCACCGCGATCGTATTTTTTTCAAAATTTCTTTGCACCAATCGACAGGAGCCTTTTTTGAGCGATTGTCAAATTGTGGGGGATCCAACGAGAACAAACCATTTTTACGGCCAGGTGTTCATGCAATATCGAATGTATGCTGGTGGAAGAAATACCCAAGGATGCCTCTATTTCACGGTATGTCACATGACGATCTTGTATTATCAGTTGACGCACGGCATCAATGTTCTCTGGGCACAAGGCCGTTTTTGGACGACCTTCACGACCTTCGTCATTGATTGAATTCATTAAACTAGTTTTTCACGGTGCTATAGGATGGTGCTTCATCGCCATTTAAGTTCATCGATGCGCTCTTCCCGTGATAATCCACGTCGAAAAATGTTGGGAAAAATTATCGCACGAAAATGTTCACGAGTTAATTCCATTTTTTTTGCAAAATTGATTTTTTTCAAGTCACTGTAAACAACACAAATGATGGTCGTACGTCAAAACGTTCTGAGTACGTTTATGCTAAAAATCGTCAAACTTTCCAATGGAAATGTCAGATGGCGCCAGGTAACATTAAGTGGCCAAATAGGCCAGAAATATATATAGCAACCCTCGTATATCATTCAAATATGATATTCCGTTCAAAAGTTATGTCGTCTTCATAATAGCTAAATTCGTAAAAACAAGTAAGAAAGTTCAGTCGGGTAAACCTTGATGTAAATTTATTTATTTTTGTTTTACATATATTATTATCAATTGTAATTGCATTTAATAACTTATTGGTATTAATGTTAAAAGCTGTTTACTTTTGGTACCAAATGGTCCGTTGTGTGGAAGGTACCAAAAGGGGCGTGGACTCTAGGTACTATAAATGCATTACACTGCACAAAATTTCAAGTACAAAAAGGTCCATTTGTGTGGGAGGTTCCAAAAGGAGCCTGCCAATTACCGCCACTTTTCTCTAGACTCTAGATACTATAAAAGCATTGCACTGTAAGAAATTGCAAGTATTTGTATGCACTGGTATTAAAGTTAAATGCTGTTAACTTTTGGTACAAAAAGGTCCATTTGTGTGAGATGTACCAAAAGAAGCGTGGCAATAATGTCCATTATTCACTGTATTCGGGAATATTCCCGTTATTGTGAATAAATGAAGCGGGTAACTTTTTCTTGTAAAACACATTGGGTATGTTAATCTACAGAATCGTTTTATTTATACGCAAATGTCGTAGCTCATTAACAATGGCTGGATGCAATTAATTGTCAAAAATAAAACAATAATACTCTTGCGCTGACATTCCATCTCGATAACTTTTTTAACTGCGACATATATCGATACGATTCTGTAGGCTTGCGAATAACATAGTAGACTTAAGCTTGTCAATATATGAGCGAGCAAAGTGGGCGGTATTTAAAATAAAAAGGAAATCATTGGGACAAATCAAAAAAGGAAATAATTCGGCCATTTCTTAACCTGTCAACCGATTGCAACACAACTTGGCAAGACTGTTATTGGCAGCTCTTTCAAATATATTCGGTGTAGTCTATAATTTAAACATGAATCGACTTACAACTGAACAACGCTTGCAGATTATTGCATTTTTTATTTATTTTTAATGAATTTTTATTTGACCGCCTAGATCGTGTGTTTTAACGCCTTTGGTCTATGATTTGTGGGGCTATGTTAAGGCTCATTTCTATAGAGATAAGCCCGAAACGGTTGACGCACTGGAAGCCAATATTGAAGAATTTATTCGTGGGAGAAAGTATGCCAAAATTGGACCAAGCGTATGAATCATTTGAGGCGCAGCCGCGGTCATTTACATGAAATCATTTTCAAATATTGAATTATATAGACCGTTCTATCGACTCAAATAACGATGTCATACACTTCTCTAAATTGTCTACGTTTTTTTACATCAAATCCGCAAGCTCTTAAAAAATCACACGTTACTAGAAGAAGTGACAAAATATTACCACGTACCAAATTTGCAGTAAATCTGTTACTCCTTCCGAGAATTATCGTGCGCACCATCGAGAGAGATGGATGGACGGACGGAAGGACGGACTCTGCTCAAATTACTTAAAATGTCTTAAATTGATTTCCACCACACACACTTAGATCACTACTTCGATGTGTTACACTTTTCGCCGCAGAAAGAGATGTAGATCCTCCTCCACTAAAGTGAGGGTTTAATAAAGTCCAATCCCTGTACCTGCAGTGACTCCAAAGGGGGTTTCGTTTTAATGTGAAGTTAATCACTTTTTAACAAGTTTGTTAGTATCGAAGTAGCAATCTTTAATGCTCATACAAAAACTCAGTAATTCATACTTCACAAACTTTAAACATGTATTTCCAGTAAATATTACAATGTAATGTAATAATTAGAAGATTTTAAGCAACTAAAATTGCTTTACAATTTGTTGTTAGGAGGAAATGAACAATATTTACAAGAAGAAATATATTTATATACATATACTCGTAGACATAAAGACGATTTCTATAAATATATATGTATAATACAGTTATGTACATAAATGTATGCATTTCACTAATACTGCATCAATGGTTCTGATTCCCTTAAACCCAAGACTATACGGGTACACATCTATATGAATATGTATGTGTATATATATATATGTATACTCGTATAATAAATATGTATATATGCATGTACTATATATATATATATATGGCAATCTGTAAATGGTTTCTGTCCCAACTGCTGTTACTAGATGCTCTTCATAATGTCCTAGAGGCACAGTGGTTCGAGTGGAGAAAAAAACGAATACATATGCATAATATATTCAAGTTAATTTCTTTGGAGATATTTGCTAGTGGACAGGCCTTCCGCCCGCAGAGACTTGGGTCGAATTGGGCAACAAAAAGCTTCAAAATCCAACCTATAATACACCTAGCAGTTTGAGGACTGATGGATGCAGGTCCATATGTCAGTGCGTGCAACACGTTATCTCATTGAGGCTGGAGGCGTCTCTAATTTCTTCTCATTTCCGAGCTGCGGTTTGATATGGGTTAGTAATGATGCACATTTGGTCTGCTGGTCATCGGACATGTTCATGTCTATGTATGTTCATAAGGCTAGGTTGTCCGTCCTACCTTTACACTCCAACAAACAGATATCCAATTAAATCGTATAACAAATTAAATGTGTATTAAATACAGATGTTGCAATGAAACACTACAACTACTTTACGCATTCGAACACTCAAACACTGCTGAGGTAAACACCAACAAATGTAACTGAACTTGGGTCTGTATGTATTTATGTGAATATTAATGTGGGTCGGATGTGAAGTAATATTAAATATAGTTTCCGAAAATGGGATATACTAATGTAACGGGTGATCTAAGTAGAGATACTTTTTTCAATAGCCTTTTTTGACATGTTATTTTTGTTAAGTATTGTTTGGCATTTCATCATGGAAACGACTTACGCCTGAACAACGTTTACAAATTATTCAGTTTTATTATCAAAATAATTGCCATTTTTTTGTTTAATCCAAAAAAACACTTTCCAGTCGACCCACGACCTTGATACCCATGAGCAATATGTTAGCTCTCGCATCAATCAATGGATTTATTGAGAGAACACTTCGGTGAGCAGATAATTTCACGTTTTGGGCCGGTCGATTGGCCACCAAAATCGTGTTATATCACACGGTTAGACTTTTCCCTGTGGGGATATGTAAAGTCTAAAGGTTATGCGGACAAACCCGCTTCGATTCAGGCCTTGGAGCAAAACATCACGCGTGTCATTCGCCAATTACCAGTCGAAATGCTCGAACGAGTCATCGAAAATTGGGCTCAACGGATGGACCATCTGAGACGTAGCCGCGGCCAACATTTGATACACATAATCTTCAAAATATAAATGCCAAAGAATGTTCTTCCAAATGATAACATAACATTCCCCATTCAATTTGAATTTTCTGTGTTTTTTTCTTTAAAAAAGTAGGGAACCTCGAAATGGATCACGCTATATAATAATATGGATATAGGCCTGGCATGAATAACTTTGGTATTTTTCAGTACTATTTGTTGACATCGAAAAGTATCGCAGTATTCCCGCCCTTCGTCTCCACAGCTTCTGCAAAAATCATTTCGTAAAACGGGACAGGGGTTTAATTCAGAAAGACCGTTTCCAGCGACTTTATATCACCCTGGCGATCAGAGAAAATGTTAATACCGATTTTAGTCTGAAAATTACTACTCAGCGACTTTTCTACCTCCTATCTGGCAAATACTACACTCATTCCCATTGTTGTTGAGTTTGGTCTGTATAGAGGTTCACTAATCTGATGAGATGTCCTGAGATGCGACCATTCTATGCTGATATATCTTCTCAAAAAGTGTTTCAGACACAGTGTATTCAACAAAGCCTGGAAGGTCTCAAAGCAGTAGCTGCGGCATATTGGCTTGCCATTATGTCTGGCTACATTGAATGCAGTATACAGTTTAGAGCATCAGAGAGAGATGGACCGATATCGACACCTAAAGGATAGCTAGACAAATATGGCTTAAATACAACATAATAAGGTAATAACATATCCTCACTAATCGGAGAACAAGTCTTCCTTCCACAGCTTCTGTGGAGATGAACAGGAAGTGGAGGGCATTGAACATCTGCTTTGTTACTCTGCCTCATTGAGTAAACGACGTATTGATACTCTGGGGTCGGTCTTTCTAGGAAGTCTGACAGATCTTACCGGTACCGATGTTTGTAATATCGATAACTTTGTGTATCAGACAGTTTGGTCCCAATGAGTGACAAGTGGACCCGTCAAGCCAACCGCCAGCCACCGAATTTAGCTGACAAGCGGTGATAACCGTGGGCGCAGGCATTTATCGTCAGCATATTCCAGACACTATAGATGTTGATAGAGCCCCAACATTCACCGTCACCGTTAGTGTCACCTAAAGCCTCAGTCATTGTCGTTCGCGCTTTATTTAGAGTCGCGCATGAGGGGGATTTTGTTAACGCATAAAATATTCTACACGCAGGTTCAAACTTCAGCGCTTTTCTATTATAATTTTAGAGGTATATATTTCTACCACAGCCTATTTTGCTCCTGAAAGTTCATGTTCGTGTGTTGTAAAAGTATTTTGCGCTTTCAGAGAATGAAATTTCAATACCCCACGGAGATAAACACAACGGCATGTACCTTGTATTTCCTGCCAAAAATAACTATTTATGTCTAGGTTGGGTTCATACTAACCCCCCAATATCGGAAGTTCATTTTGTGGTGATATGAAGGTCATGTTGTAAGATTACTCGGAAACTTCTCTCTATACGATATTATCATGTCATCTGCATAGGCAATAACCTTAACACTCATCCTCTTCGGAAACGGAGAATATGGTTCATGGAAATATTCCATCGGTGAGGAGACAGAATGCCCCCTTTAGAGGGTTCCCCTGCAGTCAAATCCCAGTTGTCACCAAGCTAGACGAAATGAGCCTCTTAATCCAATGTTTATGAACCATCGTATATTGTTATCAACTCTCGGAGTTGTCAGATCCCTAACAATTGCGGCTGGATTAATATTATTGAAAGTCACCACTTTATCTAAGAAAGATACTATACGAGGGTTGCTATATATATTTCTGGCCTAGGCAACACTAAGTGTTGCCTGGCGGAACCTGACATTTCCATTGGAAAGTTTGACATTTTTTAGCAAAACTTCACTCAGACCGTTTTGTCATTTGAGCGCGAATTGTTTTGGTTACAGTGTGTTGAAAATTCACCTCCAAAACATGGTTTTTGAACGCTTCAACATCTGCCTCAGGCGTCGAAAAACGTTGACCAAGTAGTTTTTTCTTGATATGAGTGAATAAGAAGAAGTCATTCGGTGTCAAATCAGGGCTGTACGGCGGATGATCCATCAACTCGACGTTTTGGCTGGTCAAAAAGGCGCTGGTTTGAGCCGATTTGTGAGAGCACGTATTGTCATGGTGCACAATGATTCGTCTTCTCTTGTTTGTTTTTCGAATTTCTCCGAATACTTCAGGCAAACAAATTGTGGTGTACCACTCAGAATTGACCGTCCTACGTTGCTCAAGCGGAACAGTCGCCACATGACCAGTTTTGCCGAAGAAACAGGCGTCCATTTGCTTCGAAGTGCTTCTTCCACGAACAACATTCGTTGGATTTGGCTCGTGTTCGAAGACCCACACGATCGATTGCTGTTTTGTTTCTGGCTCACACGCATAGATCCAAGATTCGTCACCTGTGACGACCTTATAAACGTCTTTTGAAGCACCGCGATCGTATTTTTTTTTCAAAATTTCTTTGCACCAATCGACACGAGACTTTTTTTGAGCGATTGTCAAATTGTGCGGGATCCAACGAGAACAAACCTTTTTTATGGCCAGGTGTTCATGCAATATCGAATGTATGCTGGTGGAAGAAATGCCCAAGGATGCCTCTATCTCACGGTATGTCACATGCCGATCTTGCATTATCAGTTCACGCACGGCATCAATGTTCTTTGGTACAACGACCGTTTTTGGACGACCTTCGTCTTTGAGCGAGTGTCGGCCACGATTGAATTCATTAAACCAGTTTTTTACAGTGCTATAGGATGGTGCTTCATCGCCATCCAAAGATTTAAGTTCATCGATGCGCTCTTGTCGTGATAATCCACGTCGAAAGTCGTGAAAAATGATCGCACGAAAATGTTCACAAGTTAATTCCATTTTTTTGCCAAATTGTTTTTTTCAAGTCACTGTAAACAACACAAATTATGGTCGTACGTCAAAACGTTCTGAGTACGTCAAATGTCAAACTTTCCAATGGAAATGTCAGATGGCGCCAGGCAACACTTACAGCCTGTTTCTGTAACTTAAAAATTTGCTTTCGTTCGCCTGCCAGACGACAAACAGCTGATTTGGGTTTCAGTAAGTACTATCAGAACGACAAGTCGTACGATAATGAACTCGTACGAAATTTGGTTTCTCTATCTCTCTTTGCTGTCATCTCGGCGAACACAAATGTCAGATCGAGTCACATTATTTTATTTGTCGACTGATAGGAACAATGACAAAATAAACATTATTAAAAGCAAATAAACATTATTAAAATTAAAAGCAGAAGCACCCCCAGTGATTCCTCACTGGACGTAGTTCAAGAACTATCATATTTCTTGATGTACGCTAGAGTGTAAGGTGTTGAGGCTTAGAATGAGCTTTCTACGCCGTTGCAGAAAAGATTTATTATTTTGCCTTACCTAACTCTCTTTTGTAGTACTTGAGTTATTCTGAGTTGATGTACCAGTCCTGCAGATCTCTTAAGGTATTTGCTTTATTAAATAGCTTCCTGCAGCACTTCATCAGCATAAGTAATTAAGACGACCGCCACGGAGGTCATTATTTGATCCTTGGGTTAATTTTGGAACATGCGGCTTTAATGACCATTTTAGGGTTGTCCTGACCCGTTCCCTCGTTTCTTTTATATCCCCGATAGTTTGCACTTTTATTTCAGATCTTTTTGGAAGAGACCTGTTGAATGTGTCTCGAAATTTTTCCCAATCTGCAAAATTAAAGCATAACATGTATGTCGGAAAACAAATAGCATAAAATTGTCCATTATTTTTAGTGCGCTGTGGGGGTATTTAATTAGAATTTATTTCCCTTAATGTTGGCGTTTAAAAAAACTGAGTTTTATGTCAATTATAACGAAAACATTTCCCTTTTTCGCTCAAAAAACTTTGTATTGGCCCCTACTCGAGAACAATTTTGTTCGCATAAATATCAAAAAGACTATTAAATAGAATACCTTTCCTATAACAATTTTTAATCCTTTTAGGAAAGTTATGCTTTTAGTTTTTTGCTTAAAAAAGGGCATTTTTATCAGAGTTCGGAAAAAACACTAAGGAACGGTTCCTTAGCGTTCTGTACCGTTCCTTCGTCGCGAACGGAACAGTATCGCAACCCTTACAAGAGAACAGAATACACTAAACATTTTTGTTACTGTTCGCGAACGGTACCACTAAGATAACGTACCGTTCATAGAACACGACGAACGGTATCACTACGATAACGTACGGTTCATAGAACAGTATCACTACGACGTAGTGATACTGTCCTTTTGAACAGAACACTAACAGTATCACTACGTTTAGCGTTCCGTTCTTTTTTATATTCGACACCACTGGTCGCAAATATGAAGCAATCTTAATGAAAATTGGTACAGAGTTATTTCTTAACCCAGGGACGATCCCTATTTAAAATGGGGCATATCGGTCCATATTTTGATATAGCCCCCATACGTAGGTCCCTTTCGATAAGACATATTTACGCACTACAGAGCGCATTTTTTAACCGACCTCGCTGAAATTTAAATATTAGTACTGTGTATTACATTCAATCGAGCCTAGTGAAAATTAGGCATATCGGGCCATAACTTAATATTGCCCCCATAAGGTCCCTTTCCATAAGACATATTCACGCTCTAGAGAGCGCATTTTTTAACCGATCATGCCGAAATTTGAATATATGTTAATTCTATTGCATTCAATCATTCCTAGTGAAAATGATGTATATCGGTCCATTTTTTGATACACCCCCAAAACAAAGCTCCCTTTCGACAAGACATATTTACGTTATAGAGGACGAATTGTTTATCCGATCATGCCGAAATTTAAATATGTGTGCTTCCTATTGCATTAATCATGTCTAGTGAAAATGGGGCACATCGGTACATACTTTGATATAGTCCCCATACGGGTGTCCCTTTCGATAAGACATATTTACGCTCTATGAACCGTACGTTATAGTAGTGATACCGTTCGTCGTGTTCTAGGAACGGTACGTTATCGTAGTGGTACCGTTCGCGAACAGTAACACTAAAGAAATAAATAACGTTAGTGTTCTCTGAAGGAACCGTTCCTATAACGTACTGTTTTTTTCTGAACACTGATTTTTATGCAATTTTTAAGTTAATTTCTCTTTTTGCTCGAAAAACTCCTACAGCAATTCTGTACAGTTTTGTTTGCATTACTTAAATTTAGAAATTCTACTGAAAGGATTTGGTTTTCTGCAAATAAATGTATTTGTACCAACACTGACAACGGGCGAGGCTGACAGTTAGTTGTACGTAACATGTGTCTCCTAGAGCAAGAATTCTTACTAATGACGATTTCGTTTCTGAAAAAAATGTTGCCCCTTCGAAGAGAAAATACAAACTATTTGCACCTTTTAAGTCAAAATAATGTAGTGCCTCGAATTTAAGTAAACTTCATTTTTCAAACTTCAAAAATTTGTTAGAAAAGTGCAGTTTTTGGGTAATTGGAAAAGAAAATGTTGGACGTTTTCCAGAAACGAAATCATTAGTTTTGGTTCATGGACTCTTGCAATGTTTCCGCGGCTTCAAGCACCCCACCATAATTACGAGTATACCCTGAACAACATATCTGTATTACAGTTCCAGTTGGAGCTAAACCCATCTTAAAGTACTGATCGATTCAATCGATTTTTGTAGAATTCCTTTATAATGCAAATAGAATGAAAATGCAAATCTGCCTATAACTTTCGATTGGGTTGACCGACAAACACCAAATGTTGTCCGAATATAATTTGGAATATTTGGAATTTAAAAATGAAATGTCCCCGAAAACATGCTAAGTCAACTTAGCAGGTTTTGGAATTTAAGCTATCGATATGTATATCCTCCTTACCACAAGTGAATGACGACCCGCTCTAATGTCTATCTACACATTATGGCAAATATATGTACATTTATGTATGTACATACTATGACTAAAACACACAACACTGATTGAGGATGTTAGACATGAATATTATTATTGTGAGAGTGTAACTAGTACATGTGTTACTTAGTTTCTAACAACTCTTCGTTACAACATCCTCCCGCATGTTCTTTGGTTTGGCTTTAAATTGCCATGGGGACCGACCGAATGGCAAAGTTAAATTTAAAAAAATATGTGTCACAACATAAAAGTAAATCTTTCCATAAAATTTAGATGAAACCATGTAAATACCACTAACACAAATATACATCATTACAAAATATCATCATTACGAAATCTGTTCGCTAAAAATCCAGTACTTAGAACGGAAGCTATTGTAAATCTATGTATAAGGTTAAATTATGAAACAAGTAACATACAAATAAAAAGTTTTTGAAAGCAAACATTTTTGTACAATTTTTTCTGATTAAGCATATGAAAACCATAAAACAGTTTGAAGTATTTTGCAAAATATTCTTTCTTTATATTTTACTTACCCACAGAAAACACTGAACGAAGGAAGACTCGATTTAATTGCGAAATTTGTTTAGTCTCATAAAATTTTACCTGCAACAAAATACAACATTGTAAATTTTACATTCAACTCCAAATAAATGATTTGTTAAATCTACAAAAAATATTGTTAATATTAATGTAAGTGTAAGGATTCTTATTGTTTATATACAAAATCGAAGATACATATATATAGAGACTATATCTAAATAGGATTTAGAATATTGTCGTCCTGGATTGAGAATGAGTTTTTTAATTATCATAAAGATAGATAGTAAAAAGTTGCTTCTATTACAATTCGATCAAAAATCGGAGATATATATATTGGAACAATCCAAATTCGAACCGACTATCTTCAATTTGGATAGCGATTTGAGAATCTTCTGTCCTTTAAAAATGCAATAAGTATGGATTGGAAAATGTGACATAGATCACAATTGGGGGATATATGTGTATAATATGGGGAATATATCTAAATGTGAACCAATTTTCTGAAAACAGAACAGTTCGAAGATGTCAGATCAACAAAAACTGGAAGTTCATACAAACTCGCAACAGAATAATAACTTCAGAACACGTCATTGCCCAGGTTTATTATAAACGGTGTTGCCACAATGAAATGGTAAGAGGGGAAATGTTACATACATATCAGAAGAGTAGTTCAATATTTTGTATCATTTCAAAACCAGTTGTGTAACTTTTTTTGTCATTTTTACATTAAAAACTGAAAAAAATATTTAAAAAATTATATTATTATAATATAATATTTCATATGGAAAAATTATGGGCGATATAATTATTCGTACACAAAAATTATAGCTTATATCATTTCTCTTAGAGAAAAATTATCACCAATATATATTTTCTTAGAGAAATATTAACGCTGATAAAGTTATTCATAAAGAGAAATTATCGCTGATATAATTTATATATAGAAAAAATGTCAGCGATATAATTTCTATATACAAAAATTGTCACTGATACAATTTTTCTTATATATATATATATGATACAATTTTTCTTATCGAAAAATTATGGCAGATATAGCTTCATATATAGAAAAATTATCGCTGAGATAATTTTTCATCTATAGAAAAGTTATCGCTGACATAATTATTCATATATAGAAAAATTATCGCTGATATAATTTTTCATATATAAAAATATTATCGCGGATATAATTTTACATATATAGAAAAATTATCGCTGACATAATTTTTCATTTAGAAAAACTATCGCTGATGTAATGTTTCATATAGACAAATTATGGCCGATACAATTTTTCATATAGAAAAATTATTGCCGATATAATTTTTCATATAGAAAAATTATCGCCGATATATAATTTTTCATATAGAAAAATTATCGGTGGTATAATTTTTCATATAGAAAAATTATCACTGGTATAATTTTTCATATAGACAATTATCGCCGATATAATTTTTCATACATAGAAAAATTATCGCCGATATAAGTTTGCATATACAAAAATTTTTCATATAGAATAAATATCGCGGACATAATTTTTTTATATAGAAAAATTATTGTAGACATAATTTTTTATATAACAAATTCATACAGAAAAATTATAACTGATATAATTTTGCATATAGAAAAATAATCGCTGATATAATTTTTCATATGGGTAAAATTTTTTGAAAAAAGCCTAAAAACACCTTTGTCGAATTTTGTGATGAAAATTGGTATGTGTGGTCCGGGGGGCAAATAAAAAATACAATTTGAGTAGTTTTGCAGAATTTTCATTTTCGCGGAAGTTATGACCTAAAATGTCCGCTCATGCCACATTTTTGTTTTTTAATTTTCTTGAGATCTACTGTACGGATTACGCTGAATTTTTGCATGTACATAAAGCGTAGATGCTACATGTAACTAGTAATTATATTTTGCAAAACGATTTCGGATGCTGCAAAAATTTGAAATTTTCACAGAGATTTGCATTTTTTGCAACTTTCTCTAGCTGCATTTTGAAATATTTTGGATCTTAAATATTGCACATTTTGTTGTTATATATATTCAAGAATAAAAAGTTTGTACTCTTTATACGGACATTTAGATTTCCGTGTTTTTCTAATATCACTTCATACCACATTTTACTTTATCCTGCCGATTGTACGTAGTAAACGTATATTATGATTGAATACATTTGTTAGATTTGATGTAAAAATGCACCCAAATTATAAGGACTTTAAATGACCGCTGGATAAAATGTATCTTACGCAATATATATTAGACTCAATTTCAACTGAATTCGGTACGCTGAAGTCGAATCTCACCTCTATATTGCTAAAAGAAATAAGTGTGGAACTTTAGTTCGGTAGGTTTAGTTTTATTTGGAAATATTATTTTTAGTAACAGTTACTAATGTTTGGCTATTGATTCAAAAAATATCTTGCAGTTAAGGGTCAATTCAGAACATATCTTGCAGTTGAAGCGGCGCAGTAAAAATTTATTTTGATTATTCGACGACGGATGTTCACATTAAATGTAAACGAAGTTTGGAGTTGCGAAGTTTTTGCATGTACATAAAGCGTAGATGCTACATGTAACTAGTAATTTATATAATTTGTAATTTAGTTTTATTTGGAAATATTATTTTTAGTAACAGTTACTAATGTTTGGCTATTGATTAAAAAAATATCTTGCAGTTAAGGGTATTTTTTGATCTCAGTAGATCTCAAGAAAATTAAAAAACAAAAATGTGGCATGAGCGGACATTTTAGGTCATAACTTCCGCGAAAATGAAAATTCTGCAAAACTACTCAAATTGTGTTTTTTATTTGCCCTCCGGACCACGCATACCAATTTTCATCACAAAATTCGACAAAAGTTTTTTTTAGGCTTTTTTCAAAAAATTTTACCCATATGCTAATAACATCGCTGATATAGATAATATCTTACATAGAAAAATTATCGCTGATATAATTTTTCATATAGAAAAATTATCGCTGATATAATTTTTCATATAGAAAAATTATCGCTGATATAATTTTTCATATAGAAAAATTATCGCTGATATAATTTTTCTTATAGAAAAATTATCGCCGATATAATTTTTCATATAGAAAAATTATCGCCGATATAATTTTTGGTGTAGAAAAATTATCGCTGATATAATTTTTCATATAGAAATATTATCGCTGATGTAATTTTTTTTAAAAAATTATCGTTGATATAATTGTTCATATAAAATAATTATCGCTGATATAATTTTTCATATAGATAAATTTTCGCCGATATAATTTTTTATATAGAAAAATAATATAATTTTTTTATAGAAAAATAATATAATTTTTCATATAGAAAATTATCGCCGATATAATTTTTCATACATAGAAAAATTATCGCCGATATAATTTTTCATATAGAAAAATTTTTCATATAAAAAAAATATCGCAGATATAATTTTTCATATAGAAAAATTATCACAGACATAATTTTTTATATAGCAAATTTATTGCTGATATAAGTTTTCATACGGAAAAATTATAACTGATATAATTTTTCATAAAGAAAAATTATCGCTGATATAATTTTTCATATATTAATAATATCGCTGATATAGATAATACCGTACATAGAAAAATTATCGCTGATATAAATTTTCATATATAGAAAAATTATCGCTGATATAATTTCTCATATGTAGAAAAATTATCGCTGACATAATTTTTCGTATAGAAAAATTATCGCTGATATAATATTTTCACATAGAAAACGTATCGCTGATATAATTTTTCATATAGAAAAATTATCGCTGACATAATTTTTCATATATAAAAAAATTATCGCTGACATAATTTTTCATATATAGAAAAATTATCGCTGACATAATTTTTATATATAGAAAAATTATCGCTGACATAATTTTTTATATATAGAAAAATTATCGCTGATATAATTTTTCATATATAGAAGAATTATCGCTAATATAATTTTTCATATATAGAAAAATTATCGCTGATATAATTTTTCTTTCATATAGAAAAATTATCGCTGAAATAATTTTTCATATAGAAAAATTATCGCTGAAATAATTTTTCATATAGAAAAATTATCGCTGAAATAATTTTTCATATAGAAAAATTATCGCTGAAATAATTTTTCATATAGAAAAATTATCGCTGAAATAATTTTTCATATAGAAAAATTATCGCTGAAATAATTTTTCATATAGAAAAATTATCGCTGATATAATTTTTTATATAGAAAAACCAACGCTGATATAATTGTACATATAGAAAAATTATCGCTGATATAATTTATCATATAGAAAAATTATCGCCAATATTATTTTTCATATAAAAAAATTTTCTACGTGAATTATAATATTCATACCGAAAAATTTTCTAGAAGACATATAATATTCATATAGAAAAATAATCGATATACTTGTATATAATTATAATTTTTTATAGACAATTTTGCACCGGTCTAATTTTTCTTAGCGAAATAAGACAAAAATCAATAAACATTTTTCTTACATAAAAATTTTTGCGTTTTACTAAATTTCTTAGATAATTCCTTCCATTATCATGAATTTTTTCTTTGGATATTTTCTTTCCAGAATCGGTGGTAAACAATGCCTCATCCCTAACGTCCGATGATGAAGACGAAGAGGCCGATGACGACGACAGTGCGGAAGGCAGTGCCGATCAAATTATGGTATTTTAAATAACGAAAAATCTCAACAACAAAATAATAAAACAAACCCGAACTTATATAATAATAACAAAATAAGCTTCACTTCATAAACAAACAAACAAAACCCTAAAAAAATTTAACTTTGTGTTTTTCATTTGAGAAAAAAAGAATTAAAATGCGAAATAAACCAAAAAATAACGAAATGAACCCCAAAACAGAAAAAAGAGATAAAAACAGAAATAACACTTGGAAGCCGAAACAAAAAATATACAAATCCATCTTACAAAAAAAAATTCATTAAAACACAAAGAGGAAGTAAAAGGAAACGGGCAAATTTAACTGCGAAGCCAATTAAAGGAAGAAACCCGGAAACGCTAATATTTTCAAATAATTGGATTACCGGGGAAAAAGAGAAACTGCAAACATATTTAAATATGCACTAACTAAATACCACAAAAATGGAAAACAAAAAAAGGCAAATTTCTTTAAAGCTCTCCTCTCTACTCTTTTTATAAATGGAATTCTTAATTATTCTACTAAATTTTTGTTTTCTTTCTCCGAAAATATACTGAAAAAGCTTCTTCAACAACAAAGAATAATATATGCAAAATTACAATTGTATTTATCCTTTAAAATTTAGTTTTAAATCTACTTTATAATGAAATCATGTTTAAGTTTTTAAAACACACACGCTAAATAACATTCCGCCCAATATGAAGAAAAATAAAATAAATCAAATAACATTACAAAAAAAAACAAACAGAAAACATTTTTGTGATAAGTTTTAAGAGTATTTGTGTTTGGTTTTCTTTGAGAGTCCCACAATGAGACGATTATCAATGATTAAAGATTTAACAATTTAAAAATGAACAAAAAAAATTAAATCAAAGAGAATCAGCAGCAGCCGCAGCAGTAGTAGGAGATGAGATGAGAAGAAGGAGAAGAAAACGACGACGGCGATACAGAATATCTACAATGTGCTTTACTGGCCGGAAATGTGGAACAGTATTGCCAATCGTTCACCAACTAAAGGAAACGGATGCTGTTCTTCAACGGAAGTACGCTTTTTTAACGAAATGAAAATGTACCGCAATGAGAAAATGAAATACAAAACAAAAACCTAAAAATCATAGAAATCATAGCTAAAATTAGTTGTTTAGTGATTTAAGGTAAAGGCTTCGCAAGGCTTTAGTGAAAAGCTTTTGTTTAATTTATTATGTATTATTTTTCCGTAACAAAATCTGTTTGTTTAGACAATGTTTTCATATTAGATCATTCGTCTGATTTTTTTGCAAGGCAATGACAAATGTTTGAAAGGCAAAGCGTTTTATGCAATTTTCAAAGTAAATTAGGTAAATTCGAATTGGAGACAAGAGATGTCAGCAATCTCTGCCAGAATATAAAGTTATTTAAAAGCTAAAACCAAACAAAACAGAGAGAGATAAATATCAGTGAGATAATAACGTAGATGGCGTTGCAGAGACTAGATATCTCTTTCAGATTAAAATTATAAAAGGAAATGTCTTATATAATTCAAATTATAATTTAGCCATTGACCTTTACAGGATAGACACCCAAAAAATAATTTCCCAGTAAAAAAGAAAGCTTGAGATGTAGATTGCCCTATAAGACCCAGCAAAAAACATTGCACCAATTCAATAACTATCCTGGCGAATGAGAAGATCATCTATTTTTTCGCCTTTAAATTATAATGACAGTTGTTTCCTATTTCAGCTATTAAGTCATTGAAACAGAAGTGTTTTGTGGAAAATATTTGAGAAATTATATACACATATTTCAAATGATTAAAATTATCTGAGACAGCAACTGATATGGAAACTGTATTAAGCATACTTAGAACTCGCAATATCTGATAGAATGTTTTTTAAAGAAGGATATTTCGCTACTTGGCAAGTTTATTTTAAAGGAGGAAATTTCGCTACAGTGTTCTTAATGCCTCATCGTCTATCTTCGGATCTTGGTAGGAGTACGATAGGAACTAGACTGAACAGATGGTTGCCATTCGCCGGAAGCACGGCTGGAAGGTGATTAAACGCTTGTGTATTTATTATCATTGCCTTAATTTTTTTTTTTTGATTGACCAGTCTCGTGTTCCATGGAAAAAGAACTGGTACGAGTAGTAGTTTTATCTACAAACGACCAGACTGCTGTACTCCGGGTGATCGGTTTATAGCTTTGGTTATGCCCATAATTTAAGCTCGGTCCTTAGAAACGGCACATCCAGAAAGTTCGTGGGCGCTTGTTCCAGGTGTATTTGCATAACAACCAGGTCCTTATGAACCTTAGAATACCAGAGGTTTTAGGTAGTCATTGACCCCATACCAAGATGTGAAGTGTACGCCCAATCACTTATTGGTACCTGTGGAAAAGAGTTCGAATTCCATGTGGGACATTTTTGAGCAAAATATTTGAAAACAATTAACATTTTGCTTTGATCGCTTACTTCTCTCACATGTTTCATCTCAAAGAAGGATAAGCTTTTCGAACTGTTCAAGTGGGTAATACTAATGTAAATGTCTAGTAGATTTCATAAAAGTAAGTTTAGCATGGTGAACGCTTCCAGAGTTCGAACGATATGCAGTTCCTTTTCAGCCGATTTTATAAAGACAAGTGTATCCTGACTTCCATTGTACTTAATCTGCATCATAGCCTTTTTAAACATATGCCTCAGTCATTTGGAAGATTTTGATTTGCCCCTAGGATATTCTCCGGGTAATTTTTGCCTCTCTATATTGCTATAAAATGCAAAGGTTTTTTTTAAACAATTGCTTGACAGCAAAGCTCCTTATATTGCGACTTCATTAATGTTATTTCAATCTTCAGAAAGGTTTAGCTGTTTGGTTTAAAACTCAGCACTTTGAGGCATAAGATCCGTTTGCCTTGGTATTTTTATGGTAACATCTCTCGGAATTTATTTTGATAGATAAATAATTTTTCTGACCGTAGTAGCGCTGCAGACACAGGCAAATGGGACTTTTAAAGGCCTAAGAACAAAAAATACATATTATTGTAGAAAAGGTGAACTTGACATAAGGATGGCTTTACAACATTCTACAAATTTGTTGACTAACCGAAAGCTTTCTCTAGAGACTAACATTGGTTGTAATATTAACAAAACATAAAATGGCTGTATCTCCTTTAGCGTTTGAGAACAAAAAGGACTACCTTTGTGACAATTTGTTTTTTGTCAACATTTTTAATTACTCTAAAAATAACTTAAAATGTCTGTATCTCATTAAGCGTCCTAGAACGAAAAGTAATAAATTTTACGACCACTTGTTTTTGGTCAACATTTTTAATTTCTCTAGAAAAAACAATTGGAAACGGCTTCTTAAGCGTCCTAGAGCCAAAAGGATGATATTTTGTGAAATTTTCGGATTGCTCAACATTTTTTTCTAAAAACAACTTAAAATGGTTGTATTTCCTTAGCTTCGATTATGGAAGGATGACAACAGAGCTTGTCTGATGTCTGCAACTGGACCATGTTTGTATCTCCTTAAGCGTCCTAGAGCGAAAAGGATATCAATTTGTGACCACTTGTTTTAGGTCAACATTTTGAATTTCTATAAAAATAACTTAAAATGACTGTAGCTCTGAAGTTAAGCTAGGTTATGGGAAGATGACAACACAACTTGTCTGATTTCTACAACTGGGCAATGTTTGATCCATTCTTATTCCTCGTGTTGTTCTTTCTCCTTATCTACGTCGTTTTCTGTTTAAAGGTTTATTGGGAAGAAATTATGATCTGTATTTCCAGAAATGTTTTTCCGATATCCTTATAGTAACCAATGTTCCCCAGAAGATATCTGGAGATCTGTCATGACAGAGCTATTTTAACGACAATGAAGAAAATTTCTAACAAAATTTTAAACAAAACTTAAAATGAATGTATCTAATCGTCCGTAAAATCTTGGCCTTGATCAACGTTTTTCTAAAAACAACTTAAAATGGTCTTAGGTTGCGTTATGGAAGGAAGACACTAGCTTATCTGATGTCTTCAACTGGACCATGATTTATCCATTGTTATTCCCAATGTTGTGCTATTTCTCATTTTCTGTGTCATTTTCTGTTTAAACGTTTATTGCCCTTTATTTTAAGGGGTTGTTTGTTTGGACTCTTTGTATAAACCAATGTTCTTCAGATCTCTTTTACACGACTGCATCCTACATGTAGTCATGGGGCCTTTTTGATTTCAATTAAGACAGTTTCTCTGGCCTTAGGTGGCGATGCATTCGCAGGCAGATGGCGTTACAACAGACCACAAATTTATTCACTTACCGAAAGCTCTCTCATATGGACTAAGAGTGGTTGTGATATTAACAGAACTTGAAGTGGTTGTATCTCCTTAAGCGTAATAGAGCGGAAAGGACTGCATTTTGTAAAATCGTGGGTTTGGTCAAAAAAATAATTTCTCTAAAAACAATTTTAAATGGCTAAATCGCCTTCGGTTAGGTTATGGAAGAACGACACCAGAGCTTGTCTGGAACTACATAAAATGGCATAACGATGGCGTTACAATAGACCACAAATTTATTCACTTACCGAAAGCTCTCTCATGTGGACTGCATTTTGTAAAATCGTGGGTTTGGTCAACAAAAATTAATTTCTCTAAAAACAACTTTAAATGGCTAAATCTCCTTCGGTAAGGTAGGGAAGAACGACACCAGAGCTTGTCTGATGTCTACAACTGGACCATGTTTGATCCATTGATATTCCTCATATTGTACTATTTCTCCTTTTCGGCGTCTTTTTCTGTTTAAAATTTATTGGCACGAAATGATGATGTTTATTTCCAGTGATGTTTTTCCAATGTCCTTGTAGTAACCAATGTTCTCCAGATCTATTTTACTCGCCTGCATCCTATGTGTATTGTCATGGGAGCCATTTTGATGCACTTATCTGAAAAGAAAAAGAGCCGAGTATCTTACTTACATAGATGGCGTGATGACGCTGATCATTCAGAAGACAGTTATCACTTTCTGTGTCAGTCCGCAGCCTTAAGCAAAAGAAGAGCTTAAGGCTGCGGACTGACACAGAAAGTGATAACTCTCTTCTGAATGATCAGCGTCATCACGCCATCTATGTAAGTCTTTATTTCTGATGCCAACACTTACCATGTGTTTCCTCTGCCCTCAGTTACGCTCTCTTCATCATCAGCAAATGCTTGGAGTTGAGCTTTCTTTTTTCATCCCACAGTAATTTTGTCTCCTTTCTAATTTTTATATCTCCTTATTAAGCCTCTTAGAGCCAAAAGGACATTTTGTGACCACTTTATTTTGGTGAAAATGTTTAATTTCTTTGTAGAAAAACTTTAAATGGCTGTACCTCCCCAAATAGGCCTCCGGGAGCAAAAACATCATAATTTGATCTTCCAGAAAACGCCAAGCGATACATTTTCCGCTACAGTGGTAATTTGATCAAATTCTACTGCAGTCCATCGGCAATCAATCATCGGGTTTGTACTTATATCTATAGAACCGATTAGGTGGAATGAGTTAGACCTACGAATAATAAAGGCTCAACAAAATGCATATTTTAATAAAAAAGTAAACTTGACATGAAGATAATCTGTTGTAACGCCATCTATATGTATAATTTTGTGACTCTTTTCTTTTAAGTAAAACTAATGAACTTGCTGTTTATTTGTGATACTATTGCCCCCTATTGACTAAATTACTTAATATTTCTTCTTTATATATTTGTTTGTTCATTTATGAATGAAATTTTTAATTATTTCTTAATATCTAAAGTTTTGGTGGGAATTAGAAAAATATACATCTTAATGAGAGAAGTGATTTTTTTTATATAACTGCCTGCTTTCGATCTATTCCAACATTTGTCTATTGCCTCTAAGCCTTAGTGCAATATTATTGTATTTATTATTTGATTGCAATAAAATAAATAAATATTATTTACCGCATCAACAAAATTCTGCAGTGTAAAAAATATTTTAAAATTTAACTATAAAACTCAACAACAAAAATGTTTACATACAAACAAAAAATTTCAAACACTTATAAAACATTAAAAACCTCATGACTTTTTTTCGAATGTGTAAAACCAAACCTCTCAATGAGTATAAAATAATAATAACAAACCAACAGTATTTCACAAATCTTTTTTCCAATAAAAAGGTTCCTGTTTAGTTTTAAAAATTCTAATTCAAAAATTTCCCTATAACAAAAACAAAAAGCAAAAACTACAATTTTAACAAACAAAGTATATAAAAAACACACAAACACTTTTCACAACACAAAAATTTGAAACCAGAACGTAAACTGACGAAAACAATTCAATGCATTTATCAAAGAAATCTACCCCCAGAAATACAAAAAGAAACAGAATAAAAAAAATATATAGCATCAATTTTATAGCAATTAAAGAAGAAACAAACCGTCATGGAAATGAAACTTTGCAACTGAAAACACCGTTACATTTAAATCATTAAAAACCGAGAAAACTGAAAAATAATCATAAAAAGTATGTGTGTGAAAAAGTATGTGTGTGAAAAAGTATATATATTAAAAAAAAACAATAAATAAATCATAAATCGCTTACAAATGTTTAATAAATAAATCATCCCCAAAAACACCCTCTCCTCTAAAAGTGAAAAAAAAATATTAAGATAAAAGCAAAACAAAAATCATAGCCTATAGTATTTTTAGCTGTAAAATTAATGTTTACAAGCATCTTATGATTTTTCACAAAAGTTAAAAAATATCGCCCCTCTCCAAAAATATATTTGTACTCAATAGAGTCGCCTAATTTCCCCGACAAGGAGAAAAAATTGCAATATAAAAAATAAATATATGTTAAAAGGTGAATTATAAATATTTGCAAATCAGCACCATTTTCTAATAAAAATGTAATTACCCCTTTATTCACCACCAAAGATATAATTTCCTGAACATTTTTCTCCGTGTACGAATAAATATAATTTAAAATCTCAAATCAAAAATGACCTCCTCCCCCCCAAAAAAAAAAACACAAAATGCTTTTCGTAATGTCAGCTAAGAGAATGAAACAAAAACCTATAAAAAATTTGTAATTACAAATCCTTTGAGAGTTTTGAAAAGGAAATCATACAATTTGCTAAAAATAAGTGTAGGCGTCAACAAAGGAGATCGTACCCTCGCCCTCCCCTGAGTTTTATATACAAAAAATACGTAGGTATTACATACATACATACATATATACACAACCATGAAATCAATACACAAACAAAAGAAAAAAATATATATTAAACAAAAAAAATTAAATCAATTATTTATAATGATAAAGAAGACAGGAACTGAGACTAAGATTCAGACAATTAATTGCTTCAGTATCTGTCATATTTGGTCAACATTCGCGCCATTACCCCTCCCCTCATTTTATTATTTATTCATGAGTTATTTATGCCATAATCACAATTCAATTGTATTAAAAATATTTATCTACCACAAGTCCATCCTACCAAATAGCATACCTTGAACCCATTTTCCACCCCTTAACTCCTACTCTTCACTAAAAATAAAATCTCTTACAATGCCCCAAATTTCCTTTCAGAGAAAAATAAGTTTAATAAAAAAATACAAAAAGCAAAAAAATATTATTAATAATATTTAACAAACAGATTTATAAGTTACAATATTCTTTATTTTAGATTTTTTGGAATTTACTAATAAGAGCAAACGTTTATTTATAATGACAAAAATGTGAAAGACGAAGACGATGAGGAAGAAAAAGAAGAGATTATTAAATAAAAAGTAATAATCATTTTATGCTAAATTATTAATTTATATCGATTGTTGTTTCTTTTGACGAAAAAAACAAGGTAAGTAACTATACTGAAAAATGTTATCGTCTCTTATATACTCGTAGATGTAAATATAATCAGAACTACAAATAAGATAGTATCGACAACTACAGAGAATCAGTAGTGCCAGCCCACATAGCCCAATGTAGGCCCCTAGTGTTGCCACGTACACAGATGCACCTCATCGAAATTAACCTGTTTGATAAACAAAGTTATTAATAGTACGAATATTGGTACCGCAAAGATCTGACAGACTTCCTAGAAAGGCCGACCCAAGTATATCAAGACGTCGTTTACTTAATGAGGGACTTTAGCAAAGCAGTTGCTCAATGCTCTCAACTTCTTCCTCACAGCTCATAGGACTCAATACCTAACCTTTTGGCGTGATCGCCAATCCGACAATGTCCCGTCAGACGCTAACGCTGACTGTCTTTTCCTCTCTAGTGTGAGACATTTTGACCGTCTTGGTATCTTGGCCAGATTTGTCTAGCTACCCTAAATGTGCCGATTCTTTCATTGGACTGCTCGATTGCTTCTTGCCAAAGCTTGCTTCTTCGAGCATTTGTAATGTCGTCCCTTTCCTAGGAAGTAATTTCTCAATTTAATTGAGGCGCATGCTAAACTTCTCAGCCATCTCGATAACAAATCTGCGGCAGTCAAGGGCTGTTTGTAAATTTAGGGACGTGTCCTCCAGAGAATTGATGGCAGCCTGACTGTCCGAGTGCGACTCAGCCACTTGCCGACTTCCCTTATTGCCATTATGTCGGCTTGACAGACACTATATGTATCTGGTAGTCTATGAGATACATATGTAAAGAAAGAGTTATTTACAGTGCATTCCGAAGCCAACCTTATCATAAAGCTTCGAACCATCTGTGCAGAAGTGGAGAGGTTTTCTCTTACCTGTCAGGCAGATATACAGTGTTTCCAATAAGAGTGATATGATTTCTTTGAAAAAAAATGTTAAGGAAATTCAAAAGTTTTATATTTAATGTGAAGTACAATCGATACAATTAAGTTCTAGATAAAACGTCATTCAAATGACCTCCACGACTTTTTCTGCAGGAACGAATTCGTTGAACCTAATTTTCGAGCACTTTTTCCACTAAATCAAGTCGTATGTCATGAATGGCACGTTCAATATTGGCTTGTAAAGCTTGAAGAGAGTCTGGTTTATTTCGAAAGACAAATGACTTCAAATAACTCCATAAGAAGTAGTCTAATGGTGTGAAATCACAACTTCTTGCCATTCAATTTCTTGAAATAATCGAATCTCCAAACTTTTCTCGCAACAATTCAATTGTTTCATTTGCTGTGTGGCACGTCGGTCAATGGAAAAAAGATTGCTCTTGACGAGAGCTAAAATATTGCTCATGGGTGTCAAGGTCGTAGGTCGACTAGAAAGTGTTTTATTTTTTATTTTAAAAAAATGGACTTAGCATAATTTTTAAATGTGAACGGAAAATTTATTTTTGCTCTAGCTCCTTAACGGTACTTCGGATCGGGAAACGGTCAGTGGCACAAATATATCTCTTAACGGGAGCTCATGGTTGTCAAGCTCGTAGGTCGACTGGAAAGTGGATTTTTGGATTTAAAAAAAAAATGGACTTAGCGCACGAAAAGATGCAATTGGAGAACGATTATTTTGAGAAAAAAAAACTGATTACTTTAAACGTTGTTCTTACGTATATCTCTCCATGATGAATATGTAAACACTACTGAATACAATGAAAAACAAATGACAGATCATGACATATTACAAATGGCCGAAACGTCACTTCAAAATCATATCATCCTTATTGGAAACCCCGTTATTAGTGGTGAAGTTCCTCCCGAAGGTAAACACCGTTTGTATGTAGTCAACTCGGTCGGTTACCATTACACTACATTGCGATATCCTCATGTGGCCGTAGTTCTTGTAACTTCACATTGAGGGACAGTTGGCAACTTCTCTCGCCATAATAACAGTAGATGGAGTAGGTTCTGAGACTCAGTCGCTGTAGTCTTCAACGATTCGCTTATGTATAGGCAGGCAGTTCTCTGAACCTTTGATAATTGGTTTGTAGTGGATAGTTCATTAGTTGTTTATTAAAAACCGAGAAAACTTAAAAATATAGTTCATGTAACTCCACATTGAGAGACAGTACAATCGTAATGCTGACCTGGTGGCAACTTCTATCACAACAATATCAATGGACAGTATATATAGTAGAGCTTGTAGAGACTCAGTCGCTGTAGTCCTCAACACTTCGCTAATGTATAGGCAGGCTGTTGTCTGAACCTTTGGCAATTGGTTTGTAATGTATAGTTTATACGTTGCCGCCCGTTACCGGGAACGGGATTGCACCCCAATACCGTACATTTGTATTTTGTACGGGATTGGGGTTCTCCTAAAGTCCATTGGGTATTGTATTTATACCCAATGGACTTTAGGAGAACGGTCCCAATGCAGCCCTACAGCTTTAATGCAGGGATATTGCAATGCATCGTGTTTGGTAGTTGAAGAAGAAGTGATTTATTTTATGTATAAAATAACACTTAACAATTAGATTGACATTTGATTGATAATGTAAACAATAAACAGATGACGATTATTACTTCAATGTTGTAATGCAAATTAAATATAGATGGCGCAATATCACAACTCCCACCATAGGTTTAGCAATACTTATATAAAACTACTTAATTTTATCGAGTTTATTATGTTTTTCATATATCAATTTGTTATACAGGAATTCATTTCGGTTTATATATTTACAAGATATATAGATTTTAATAAAATTACATATTTTTATTAAACTTTGTAATTAGGACGATGTAAGCGTCTCAAATTATGAACTCTATACTCTTCTTGATCCGGAACAACATTCTTAGGTATTGGGGCCTCCAGAACTGAAGAAATGCGATCCGTGTTCATGCTCAAACCTTTGTGGTCTATGCTAAAACCCAAATATGACACCTTATCTTTGAAAAATTCGCACTTGCTGCTATTAAGTTTCAAACCAACAGAATCTAGCTTCGTTAAAACGCACTCAAGAGTTTTAACATGGTCTTCAAAATTGGCACCAGTGATGATAATGTCATCTAAATAATTCACAACATTTGGAATACCTCGTAAAACACTTTCAATAGCCTTTTGAAAAATAGCAGCTGCAGGTTTTACCCCGAACGGTAAACGCGTCATTTTGAAAATTCCCAAATGCGTACTCCAAGCACATACTAGTTGTGAACCTTCATCAAGTACCAATTGATTGTAAGCATTGGAAAGGTCCAATTTTGTAAATAATTCGCCACGAAGAGAAGCAAATATCTCATCGATCAATGGCAAGGGGTATCTAACATCCTCCAAATATTGATTATTGGTAGACTTATAGTCCCCGCAAATGCGGATCGTACCATTGGGTTTCAATATGGGCACTAAGGGTGTCCCCCACTCCGAATTATCAACGGGTTCTATCACCCCCTAGTTCACTAACTCATTTAATTGTTCCTCTATTTTGGGACGCCAGGCTAAAGGCACTGGGCGCGGTATGCAAAAAATTGGCTTTACTCCATCTATCAAATTTAAACACACTCTACCACCAGAATATAGACCTAAGTCTTCTTTAAAAACATTTTCAAAACGCTTCTTTATGCTTAATACACATTCACTCCTACTTTTAACTGAATTAATATTTGAAAGACCGATATCAAATAATGTCATAAAATCACGACCTAGTATAGGCGAACTGCTCGCATTTGTTACAATAAAACGTACATTTTTCAATTGGTCACAAAATTTCACCATTGCTACAAACTCACCAATAACCTTTATACATCCTCCTCCGTAAGCAAACAACTTGGCCTTACACGGCCCTAGCTTCATTTCAGCACAACAATTTTCAAACGTCTCTCGTGACATCAACGAGCAAGCAGCACCAGTATCCACAACAAAATCAACCGTTTTATTATTTATTTCAAGAGACAATGTAAATGACGCAGCAGAATGTTCCCCGTTTACACTGAAAATAGAAAAATTTGAATCAGAACTATTTGTTCTACATAAATTTATATCTGAAGAGTCGGCTTTTGATACTTTAACTTCATTAACATTATTATCATGGCACACGCTAGCCAAATGCCCCATCTTCCGACATTTATGAAAAACACTGTTTTTGTATTTGCATCTATCACTTGCGTGATTCTTCCATCCGCAGTGAGAACATTTCTTCTTTGGCTTCTTTTTGTCATCGTCCGCTACATCAAATCTCCTATTGTTTTTTCCGTTATTCGCCGCACCGTCATAGTTGTTGTTGTTGCCCTTTCTAGCCGCACGTGCATATTTCTTGGCCACAAAATTAACCTCACTTTTTACTCCCTGCTGTGCAACAATCTTCGCTTCCATTGTCAGCGCTTTTTTTAAAGCAGATTGCAAATCTAGGCTTTCATCTTCCTCACACAATCGTTCCAACAGTTTGCCTTCCAAGCCAGTAACAAATTTATTTAAAACGAATATTTCTATTTGAGAACCAAATTTACATTCCATCGACAATTTTTTTAGGCGGGCATACCATGTCGACACAATCTCATCCACTCTTTTCTTAGCGTCGAAAAAATCCCTTCGCTCCCGAAAAATTATTACGGGTGGTGAATAATGTCGATCTAACAGTCCACACAATTCACTGTACTTCTTCTTTGCTGGCAATTCTGGGTAACACAATTCCCTTGACAAACCATACGCCTCCAGTCCAACTGTCTTCAACAATATTGACGTTTTAATGCGATCGTCTTCCACAACCGCTTCCACAAAATGCGAATCCAACACTTCTTGCCAGTTGCACCACTTATAAACACCCGGTCGATATTCTTTCACACCCGTAGCCATTGATGTTGCAAAAATGCTTTCGTTGTGTATTGCCGTAGTGTCACCTCCGGTCATATTGTTGGATTCTTACGAGTACCACCAAAATTCACACGATATGTTATGTTTATGGAAAAACTTGATATTGTACACTACAGTTTGTATTACAAAATACATCAAGTCTCCAGCATTAACGAAGTAACTGTTTTTCTGTTAAACGATTATTAGCACGTTGCTTTATTCTCTTTTACGCTCGTCGCCACTGCAATGTATCGTGTTTGGTAGTTGAAGAAGAAGTGATTTATTTTATGTATCTCATAATTTACATTCGCTTAACAATTAGATTGACATTTGATTGATAATGTAAACAATAAACAGATGACGATTATTACTTCAATGTTGTAATGCAAATTAAATATAGATGGCGCAATATCACAGATATAATGCTACGTTGGCTTTCCTTACACAATCCAGTACATTAAATCTGAAGTAATATTTGCTATCTAGTGTTGTACCTACAAATATTGCACTTTTAAAAAATACTAGGTTTCAATTAGTGGAGACAGTATTCCTCCTTGTGGGGTCCCTCTGTTTACAAACCTTGTAAGAGTTATGAATCAAGGACTTGTATTATTCGACTTCTCTTGAGGAGGCTTTGAATTAGTCTCAACAAGCTAGAGTTCACGCTTAGGTGCGACAATTCCTTTTTCTGGAAAAAATGTTGCCACTTCGATGTAAAATTTTTTAAAATATTTGCACGTTTTAAATCGAAATGATGTAGTCCATCGAATTAAAATTAACTACAATTTTCATATTTCTAAAATGTGTTTTCGAGAAAAGGGCAAAGAAAATACTGCACTTTTTCAGAAACTAAATCGCTAATAGTGAATGTTGCATTTACCACAATAATGTATTCATCGAAATGTAGAGACGATTCGATAGTGCCCACCAGTTCATGCAGGGTAGATTCTGTAGACTTGCCCTTGTTGTATGCATGTTGGTTTCCCGACAAGAGTTTTGTAACCAGGTTTTCTCTAATGAAGAGTCTAAACTTTTTTCTAGACCTTTTAATAAGAACGAGGACAGACTAATTGTTCTGAGGTCATTTGGTCTAGTGTGTGATATATTTCCTGCTTTGGGTATGAATTCCACTTTGGTGTCCCTCCATCGCACAGTGGGCTAAAATGGGCAAAGTCGGCGAAGATATCTTCAAGCTATAAAATGTTTATTGTAGGACTGGTCTTGGAGTATCCACAAAAAAATCGGAGATTCCATTCAAAAGTTACAAGCCGGTGAAAATTTTGTAAACCCGAGGTGGTCAACTTTAGGGCCCTGTAGCTCCGCCCCTGTATGAGATAGGGGACCCAAGTTCCGAACTTAAACTCTCTAACACATCTTGTATACACACCTTATATCATCGCCATACGATAAGTGGTTTTGAAATGGCAGAATTATGTCCATTTTTTCCATTTTATCCCACTGTGCATCGATTGAGGATATTCAAGAGCTTAATGCAGCCCTCATAAATCTTCTTCAGCCAGGACAAGATATTGTTCAACATTTTCTGCATTTCTATTGGATAAATGCCATCTGGTCCAGGTGATTTAAACGGCTTTAAGCTGTTAATCGCCCAGCTTAGCCTGGTCAACAAAGTAGCGACGTTTGTCGTCCACTCACAATCTTGTTAGTCCTGCTGTCCTCCGAGTTCCGTCAGGAAGCTCCCTCCGAAATGTGTCGTACCTCCAGTGATTGCTACCTATTTCTTGTCCAGTTGTTATACTCATCCAGCAGGTAACCAACTGTAGAGGGTGTAGAGGATAGTATCTTCCTTCTCCACTTTTTAAGTTTCTTTAGCGAGACTTTTAATGACTCTATTTCCTTAAGGAAGCCTCACAGAGCGAAGCGGATGAAATTTTTTAACCACTTACTTTTGGTTCAAATTATTGTTTTTTTAACAAAACTTTAAATAGCAGTATCTCCTTAAATAAGCCCCCAGAACGAAGACGACCAGTTGGATTTTCCAAAAACCAATACATACATATATCCGCTACAGTAGTCGTTTAAGAACATTACGTTAAATTTGTTGCAATTCATCGACAACCAATTATACGGATAAATACCAGTTTATTCTAAATTATTAATTTATATCGATTATTGTTTCGTTTGACAAAGAAAATAAGGTAAGTATTTACTCTCGCCTCTTATATAGATTTACAAATAATCAAATTAAAAACAAGTAAAAGCGTTAAGTTCGGGCATGCAGAATCTTATATACCCTTCACCATGGATAACATGTGACCTCACAAAATAACTCAAACCTAAAGAAAATAACACCGAAAACACAAATAATATAGTAGATGAGAACAGTAGGAATCACAACAAGTTAGATGCTATATATGGGAACTATATCTAAATATGGACCGATATGGCCCATTTGCAATCCCAAACAACCTGCAACTATAAGAAGTATTTGTACCAAATTTGATCAACCTAGCTCTATTATTGCGGTCTGTAGCGTGATTGCCACAGACGGACGGACGGACGGAGGGACGGACTGACGGACGGACAGACGGACATGGCTAAGTCGTCTTAGAATTATACAACGATTAAGAATACATATACTTTATGGGGTCTCAGATCAATATTTAGAGGTGTTACAAACGGAGTGACAAAATGAATATACCCCCCATCCTATGATGGAGGGTATAATAAAGGAGTAACAAATAATATGGCCCAACGCTTATAGACAAATAAAGAATTTCAAATGGGTATCATCTTTAATTTAAGTACATTATCATCCGTTTAATTCCATATATATTAACTTTATTTGCGAAATGTACTAATCGCCCCTATGCAACATTTCCGTAATAATTGTGCTGATTGGCATTTTGTAATTGTAACGAATCTGATAAATCATAGTGATTTTTGATTCGAATTTCTGTTGAAAATTTGTCTGGTCCGGCAGTCCCCGTTCTGCTCTTTCCGTTAGATAGAAACCACAGGATTGCAACAATCACCATAGATTATTAGTTCACTTAACCAATCGGGTCAATTTTTTCCATTATCTTTATTAACAGCCTTCATCATCACCGACGCCCCCTAAAACACTCGCTGTTAGCTTAATATGAAAAAAGGCTTCGTATGGGTGGTGACACTCCTACTATTCAATATACGAGTACGTCTACGTTTCTTTCGGGTTACGCATATTGCTGTCAAATAATATTTCTACTATACTATTATACTATTTATTTCTTTTTCAAAAAAAGTGGTTCATATGAGCGGTGCCAATCGGTGATTGGTATGAAGACGATATATGCAATGGTTCCCTAGATATTTTGTTTATAACGCCTTATTTATGACCTTTTTAACCTTCCAGTGTGATAGTGAATAATACTTGACACGAATTTCCTCAGTATCTTCCAGTCAGAACTTCGGAGATGAGTCAGACAATTCTGTCGACTAGCATTGATTCACTCACGAAACATGTGTCGTCGTTATGGAACAATCCTGAGCATTATTGGCCTGGGTGAGGCAAACCCTGAAATAAGGTCAGGCTCACAAAGAAGAAAACTGAAAACTCGTAAGATGAACCGACAGAATACATATACTACAGGATGAATCTGACACACCTACCTGTAGCATATTCATTGATGCTGGTAAAATAGTCAGATCTTCCGAAGAACATAACGCTGTGACTAAGAAGAAATAGGTCTAGCCGTCTTCCAGCACATAGGAGGAAACTAACCAAACCAACCGAAAAGGAGAATCCAGTAAGACTCCGTCGATAGTGAACGGTAAAGTCGATCCGGTTACGGAGAGGGTTATCAAGTCCGCCAAATCATCTCCTAGGGATAGGGTCTTGAACAAGAAGACTCTATCGATGAGTAAGAACCACTTGTTCATGAAAAATAGCAAGCAATTTGATCAATATCCGTCCGCCAATCTGTCTATCAGTAGCGCACGACAGAGACTCGTCAGGGCGACGAACAAATTCGTAGATAGGAATATCCCGTACGTTAGCTGACTATTGAATAATGACAAAGCTTTTTCTATCAGTACAATATCTACTGATGGAACGTATTGTGATCTCGATTATTCCAGTCACTCATCACTTGTATACATTTTGCTGTGAGGGCTGCCACATACTTTATGCGGATTTCTATAGATTGAATATGAAATGTAGTCTCCAATGCACTGGTTGGTGCGGTTCTAATTGCCCTGGTTATACCTAGATTAACATACTTTGAACTTTTTGCAATGCATTTACATTGCACTTATTTCCCGTTAATATCCACTGAAGCATAGATTATTATTAGTAAAGCACGATCGCTAACATCCGCACAACGACCAAGCTCCGCTAGTTTAGCGAGTACGCACACGGGGCAAAATTACCTTTTTTAATATGTTTGAATCGAAAGAAAATATATTTGGAACACAAATTTTTAAATATTATATATCTCTAAGCAAATACATTTTGTTTGGAAATCAAGAAAATATATTTGGTACGCATATATTAATATATTATGTACAACAAAATATATTTGCAAACTAAATTTCTCAAATAGAGTATATGTTTAATTAGAAATAAAATTAGTGTTTATGAATTCCTCCAAATATATTTTATTAAAAAAAAATTTTCAAATCTTTTGCTGACTTTTTCGAATTTTATTTTTAATTTTTTCTTGGTTCCCAATTGTACCTCCCAGTTATGATACCATATGCAGCATTGACTTATGTTTCAAATCAATCATTTCAAATTTCTAAGTATTCCAAGCCTTCATTAGTTGTCAATCCACCGAAAAATTTATTTTGATCCAAGATTATAGGATATAAATTATTATTTATTAGTTTTACGAACATTATAAATTTCTAAAAAAAAATTATTTTGAATTACTGAACAATATAACAAAATTTATGTATTTTCTCAATACTTAAATTCCCTTTTTTTTGTTTCGGAAATAATAGTCCCAAATAAAAACAAATTGAGTGAACAAAGATTTGTTTACAACAACATCTTCCCAAATATATAATGTTTGTGTGTACCAAATATTATATGTTTAGAGTGTACCCTAAACATATATATGTTTCAAGCCGAATTTGTTTGGGACAATATACTACAGAAGCGATTTTTTTTCAGCGTGCATCGTTGTTATGCCAGCTTCAGCGTCATAACGTCCCTCTTGAGCTGGCAGCTCATTACTTGGATTGGTGATCCATAATTAGATTCGAAGGCGTGCACTACTACCGTCGTATAGTCTACGTACAGGGTAGCTGATGAAAGCTGCTACCAAAAATTTTTTTATTTTTTTTTTTTTTCATATTGATTTTTAGATTTAACAAAAATGGATAACTGAAACAAGAATTTGGATTGTCCGCCGCTATTACGCACTGAAGTCCGTAGTTTCGGTTCAAAGAGAGTATAGGGGCACGTTTGGCAGCAATCCTCCGAGCAGGTGGACCATAAAGAGACTTGTTAACAATTTTTCCGAGCATGGGACAGTCAACAGAAGACCTTACCATCGAAACCCTTCAGTTCGGACGGAGGAAACAATAGCTGCTGTAGCTGATGCCATACAAAACAATCCAAGAGTTTCGACAAGAACCTTATCTCCTCAAATGGGTATAAGGAGACAGTCATTGCAGTCAATTATGCACAATTTTTCTATCCAGAATTACGCCGAATGAGAATTTCTTTCAACTCTGTGTGGTTTCAGCAAGATGGTGCAACTCCTCACATAGCCCGGCCTGTTATGATAGAATTGCGGCGAAAATTTCCCAATAAGCTGATATCCAGAAACTCCACATTCCGTTGGCCCCCCAGGTCGCCTGACCTTACTGCACCTGACTTTTTCTTGTGGGGTTATTGCAAACAGGAAGTCTATAAAGCAAAACCAACAAATTTGAATGGACTAAAGCAATCCATTCGAGAAACAATTGCGGCTATTCCCACTCCTACTCTCCAAGCAGTAATAAACAACTTTTTGGTAAGATGCCGCACATGCATCAACGAGCAGGGGGGCATTTAAATTCCATTATTTTTGAAACTAATTAAGCTATATTTAATTAAATTTAATGAGCTTTAACATGAATAAAAGCTTTAAAAAAAACTGAATTCCATACACTGAAAAAAAAGTTGTTTGAGTTTCTTAATGTAGCAATATTCATCAGCCACCCTGTACATCTTCGAAATTACTCTTTTGGTCTTCAAAGATTCTTCCGGACAAGCTATGGCTATCAATTATGGCATAAACAGATCGTCTCCGTAATGTTTTTTTGTGGCTATTTTGAATAAGACTGTGTCTCCTTATACTTTTTCATGGCGATTTTTCTCTTCCGTATCGGTAGGGTCTTCTTGTTTAAGGATCCACCCTTATATTACATATGATTTGGTGGACTTGCTCAATCTCTCCGTACCCGAATCGACTTAAGCGCTCACGATCGATGGACTCTGACTAGAGAAACTAAAACTAGGTTTAGGTTTAGGTTTCTCCGTGGTGCTGGAAGACGTCGATACCATTTGCATTTCACTTTCATCAGTCTATGTTGTTCGGAAATCTGACTCTTTTACCGGCCTCGAGGGATGTGTTAGAGATAGAATTGCCAGATTCATCCTGTAATAAATACTGTCGGTTCATCTTAATCGGTATCTATATCCATAGTAATATTGTTAGCATTTGATGGTCAAAAGTCATGAGCCTTATTTTTTGTGCTCGGAAAATAAATAAAATTCTATAATTGAAGAATCTGCAAAATACATTTGAAGGATATTTATGTCAAATTATTAAATTCAAAACCAAACTAAGTCATTAACTCTTCTAACTAGAGGGTATAAAATGAAATTCATAAAAATCATCATTGTCGATGCACAGCTTAATTGCATTATGCATATCTGCGTATAAACTCATTTGAACTCTGCAATGTACGCCAATTGAATTATTTTAATAAATAAACTAATTTACTTCTGCCATAACAAAGAGACACATCAACGCCACAACACTCGCATAGAACAATTAATTTCATGCCAAAATAAATTTAATTAAATTTGGGGGGAAAAAAAAATTGATAAAAATTTCTAGTAAAACTAATTGTCACAAGTGTAAAACTGCGGTGAATGCAGTTGACATTGACAAAGTGTGGCAAAGGAAAGCCATTAATAATGGTAGATATTTGAATATAAACGACTAAAAATTAGATAAAATATAATTAAAATGGACCAAATATGTACGAGTATCGTCTCATTATACATACGCCCCGATATGTATGTATATAAGTATAATAGACAATAAGGGTACATGTAATCGGGTATGTTCTGCCACTCACATGGAGCATCTTACGTGAAATTTCTCAAGATAGAGGCGTTCTACAAATCGTTATCACGTCAGAAAACCGTATGGCTTAGCAGGAAAATCACACGATTCGCATTATTTAAGCAGCAATTCGACGGTCAATACTGTCTGCAGTTGCCGGACACCTCGTTATTCGTCAGGTGAAATGAATTTCGGGAAGTGAGATGAATGTAAGTTGAGTATCAGAACAGGGTTCATTAAAACCTATAGGACCATATACAAGGTGGCGCAAAAGTAATCCTCCTATCAGAAAATGCTATAAATTTTGCGATTGGCCCCTAATGTTAGTTCTGTTTTGACATTTGTGTAGTAAACACATGCGAAATACACGTTAATAAACAATGTTACGCTGCACTGCTCCAGAACGCGGAATATTGCTGACTATTTATTTGACCAATAATCGGTCGGTGACTTTGGCACAACGTGAATTTCGTCGCAGATTTCCTGGCCGTCCAACGCCTACTGGTGAAACACTGCGACGTTTAGCCGCTCGCCTCGAAGAGACTGGCACAACACGAGATGCTGCCAGGCGTGGCAGACCCCGGAGTAGCCGTTCTGCAGAGTATATTGCTGCTGTAGCCTAGGATGTCATGGAAGCGCCGTCGCCAGACGACGTGCCACGCAAATGGGTATCAGTCGACGGTCTCTACAGCGAATTTTGGTACAAGATTTGAAGATGTCTCCGTACAAAGTCCAGACGGTGCATCAGGTGCTGACCGCCAATCGCGTCTAACATACGCTCAAGCCATCCTTAATCACCACCAAGAGGAAGATGATTTTTCTTAAAAAATAATCATGAGTGATGAGGCCCATTTCCATCTTAGTGGGTACGTAAATAAGCAAAATTTACGCTTCTGGGGCACTGAAAATCCGCGTGTAACCCACGAAGAGCCATTACACCCGCTCAAAGTCACTGTATGGTGTGCTGTTTTCGCTGGAGGAGTCATCGGACCTTTTTTCTTCGAAGACGTCGCGGGCCAAACGGTTACTGTGAATGGTGAGCGCTACAGAGCAATGATCAACGAGTTCTTTTTGCCGCAACTTGATGAATTGGGATTGGAAAACATGTGGTTCCAAAAGGACGGTGCAACGGCACACACTGCACGTGCCACAACCGATATGCTGAAGGATGCATTTCCCGGACGCCTAATCTCCCGTTTTGGCAATTTGCACTGGCCAGCAAGATCGCCTGATTTGACCGCTCCAGACTTCTTTTTGTGGGGCTTTTTGAAGTCGCGGGTTTATGTCAACAAGCCTCAGACTCTTGCAGCTCTTAAAGACAATATCCGTCAAGAATGTGAGGACCTATCGCCGGAAGTTTTGGCCAAAGTGATGGAAAATGCCATAAAAAGGGCTCAAATGACAATCAACTGTGGCGGCGGCCATTTACATGACATCATATTCTCGACTTGATGTAAAAAAATTAAAAGACCAAATAAAAATAATCCACAAGAAGAATCAAAGTTTTTCATTTTTTTTTTAAATTACAGCCAAAAAACATCGAAAGGTTACTTTTGCGCCACCTGTTATATTAATGGAGATACATAAATATGTATGTAAGACAAAGACAATGGGTCATCGCTACTTTTTTACATTTTTTTATACCTTCACTTTTGTGCCAAAACATATCGAGAGCGACCTAAGACCCTAAATATGTTTTGCAAAAATCGGGTTCAAGAAATTTTAGATCATCATTTGAGCTAAGTTCGTTCGTCTGTCTGTTTGGAGCGCACAACAACTCTGAGAAGGAGTAACCAATTGACTTCAAATGTGGTATGTGGTAAAAATTTTCTATCACGGGATTACTGCAAAATGGTCCATATTAGTCTACTCCTTCAAATATTGTATGTGGTAATATTTTTTCTATATTCGAAGATTGGTCATATTTGTCCACTAAAAGTATTGAAGGACTTGTTCCGACATACAGGCAACAACTCAAAGGCGACTATGCACTGGGAAAAAAATTACAATTAGATTTTAAAGAGCATTGTGCCAATGCCGTTAGCCATCAATCTACAAACAAACCCTAACATTTCCAGATAACCTTCGTAAGTACTTTGATGTTTGGCCAATTTTTGTGGGGTGTATGTAATTGACATTTTTATTTATTTATTTTTATTATTGTTGGTAAATGGTACCAACCGGGCCAAAAGCAATTCAAATGTTGGTCATTCAACATCTGTAAATGAGTGAAGTTAAATAAAATGAATGCGTGAATGACAGACTGATGAGAGTGGTAAACATGTTGCAGTAGTGTAAGTGCATGACCTCCTCACACATACGTACGTACAACATTCAGACCCTCAGACCTATCACAAACACCCACTCACCCATTTATGTTAATATTTGCATAATAATCGTCAAAAGAGAGAGAAACAACAACAAAACAGAAAAAACACACTTTGACAAAATGTTGTATGCAACGCCTGACTGCACTCAACAAGACCAGAAGCCAACCTCTCCAACATCACTCAAAAAATAAACAGAGATGGAAGCTCGAGGGTGGCATGATAATTATGGGAACAACAAAATAATGTAAAACTAATTCATTGATATGGCTCCACGGAAAGTAGCCCAAAAGCGTTAAATCTCGCAATCGTGGCTCTCCAATTGCTTAAAAATTTCGTGAAATTATAATTACCGATAATTTCTTTCGCAGTAAATTCCTTGTTTCATTGGATGTATGGCATAGCAAAAATTTTTTGGTGCAACAATTTTTTGGTGCAAATGAGTTATTTTAGAACTCTATATCTTTCTTTTAGGTATTCGATTTTGTGTGCTTTATTATGCAAACTACGAAACTAACACAACAACGAAAACACACCTCAACTTTTAAAGTTACTACAACTTTTTGTAGCGTGCGTCACAACTTTGTGATCAATTATTTCATAACAAATATCAGTTCAAAAATTATGTTTTTTGCCATTCGAAAGTACACTTAAATCCCACTAAAAGCTATTTATAAGTTAAAGTTATCTATTTGAAAAGGCCAAAAAATGTTTACTGAACAGTAAGGACAACAAAATATATTTTTCAAAATTTTCTACCGTGGATCTTAACCCTAGAATGGTAAATACAGCCTGTGAGGCGAAGCAATTTTTTTTGCGATATTTCGTGATCGCTCACTTGTATCAAAGAGTGCTCTCGTGCCAACTCAGTTGAGTGTTGTGCGAGCCTGGGCACAGACTTGTTTTTACTTGCTCCGTTTTATGTTTTAATTTTTGTTTTAATACATTTTTGTTTTTCAAAGGAGAAATGTGGGTTTTTTATAAAAGTCGCCTCACAGGCGAAGTTTACCAATAAAGAGCTAAAAAAATATATTTACTATTCTAGGGTTAAAGGATAACGAAGATCAAACAACTGCAAGGTAATTTTTACTACTTTTTAGTTCCACTTTCTAAAAAACAAAAATAGTATATACCGGGTTTTTCAATAAGAGCGCTACAAAAGTTTTTTTAAATAAAACAAAAACGGTTTTGGATATCAATGAAATTCTTTATTCCTGTGAAAGTACGTTCGATGTCATTATGTATGGAACTCGATTTCTTTTGCATGGCCACCACGGGCACGCTTGCCGAAGTCCAGACGCTGAACCCAATTTTCGACGGCTTTCAAGCATAAATCGGCCGATACTGCTGCAATTTCATGTTCGAAATTCGTACGAAGTTCATCAATCGTCGCTGGAAATACAGGGTGGCTGATATGTAATGCAACAAAGTAAAGCGCTATATTTTTTTAATTTTTTTTTAAATTTTATTGTTCAAAAGCAACAAATGTCGGAAATAACATAAAATTTTAAAAACAGTTTAGATTTGTTCGAATTGGCCACCTTTGGCACGAATTATGGCCTTCAAACGGCCGACAAAGCCATCACACGCTGCACGAAAGTGGCTCTGCGGTATTTTGGCCCATTCCCGGCGAAGCGCAGTCTTGAGATGATCGATACTTTGGTATTTTTTAGTGCGAACCTTACTCTCTAAAATGCCCCAGGCGCAAAAGTCCAACGGATTGAGATCCGGAGATCTTGGTGGCAGAAATGAAGCGAGGAACCTCCTTTTTAAGCCATTCTTGCTTGACGCGTGCTGAGTGCGATGGTGCTGAGTCCTGTTGGAATGTCCATCGTATGCGGCCGAAATGTTTGTCTGCCCAGGGCTTCAATACTGTCTTTAGGACATTTTCCCGATAATATTCGGCATTTATTTTGACCCCATGGTCGATGAATACGAGCGGGGAGCGACCATCGGCCGTTACGGCGGCACACACCATTACCATCCGCGGCGCTTGAGTTCTGGTGGCCAATCGAAGGTGTAAATTTTCAGCTGACCTCTTTGGCAAGTAAACCCGATCATTTTGTTTGTTCACAAACTGCTCAATTTGGAATGGCTTCTCATCGGAGAAAACCAAATTCGGTAACTGGCCACTTTCGTGCAAGCGAAGCAACTCCCAGGCTCTTTCCAGTCTAACTTTTTTGTGCATCGTTGAGCTCTTGCACTTTTTGGAACTTCAATGTCTTTAGTCCAAGCTAATTTTTTAATATGTGTTGTATCCGTTCTCGCGATATGTTCAGCTCACGAGCAATTTTTCTACCACTGCGGCGTGGATTTCAATCAAATCTGGCCTTCACTTTTCGGATCATTTCTGGTGTTGTTACCGTTTTTTTTCGTCCACTTTTTGGACGCGATGCAACACTGCCAGTATCACGGTAACGAGCAATGGTACGAGAAACAAAAGATTTATTCACATTGAAATGCTGGAGGGCTCTAACGATAGCCGCTTGTGTTTTTCCACCCAAATATAAAGCAATCACACTATCACGCTTGAATTCCATCACGAATAACTTTTTTTCTGAATGCAATAAGTCAAAATGCTTTTGTAAGCTTGTAAACAATAAAATGAACTGTCACTGAAATAAATCTGTCAGCTATCAGACTAGCGGTTTAGAAATGATAGCAACCTGAAGTTGGTTGCAATATATATCAGCCGCCCTGTAGTCTAACGGCGTCAAATCGCACGACCGAGGCGGCCAATCGACTGGACCATTTCGTGAGATAACACGTTCTTCAAACTTGGTTTCCAATAAATTGATTGTGGCATTCGCTGTGTGGCTTGTGGCGCCGTCCTGTTGGAACCACATGTCCTCCAAGTCCATATCATCCAATTGGGGCCAAAAATATTCGGTTATCATTGAACGGTAGCGATTCCCATTCACAGTAACGTGCCGGTCTTGATCATCACGGAAGAAGTACGGCCCAATGACGCCGCCGGCCCATAAACCGCACCAAACCGTAATTTTTTCGGGATGCAATGATGACTCATGGAGTACGTGTGGATTGCTGTCTGACCAATAACGCATATTTTGTTTATTGACGAAGCCATTCAACCAGAAATGAGCCTCATCGCTCATCGACCATAAATTGGACGTATCGCTCTTAACGTTGAGGCCACTGACTCCGAATTTCGGTAGTAAATTTTAATAATTTCGACTCATTGTAGACTCGTATATCTTTCCATCATGAAATGGCAAACCTTACTGAAGAGAAATGTCAAAAGAGCGGCAAAAAATATGGCGTCGTTTGCAGTCCCTGTCGGTCTACTTTTGTAGCGTCCCTGTTGAAAAACCCTTTAGATAGCCCAAAATGTTCCCTTTCTTTGACAACCATATTGTCTTAATAGGAAGTTCTGAAAAATTACAAAAAAAATTCAATACTTACATATGTATAGCCATAAAATATGTCATGCCCTTTTAAACAAGGGCTGTGGAGTCGGAGTCGGTGAAATTTGTCCGGAGTCGCAAAATTATGGTCGACTCCGAGAAGGATTGTGAAAAATGTACCATTTATGTGATACAAATTTTGATCTCAAAAAATGTTGGGAAAACAATTTTGGTACAAAAGAAGGATAATATATTCGAAGCTTTTAACCATGTATTTTTGTACGCCAAAAATATCTATAAAGTTATCCAAACTATCGAGTTTTTATGTAAAACAGTTTTAGGAAAGTTCTAATTACATTTAGCTAACAAAATAATTATTTTTGCAAGACTGTACACTATTCCTAAGCGAGTACAATATGCGTTTTTGGATAAATAAATTATACCCTACTAAATTTTAAAATGATTGAATGTAATACAGATTCCATACCGCTACAAGGCAAATCTAAAGAACATCTGGGGGCAATATCGATCTGATCCGATTTTCTCCAATTTCAATAGGTTTCCTCCCTTCTGTGAAAGAGTTCTTATTGGCAAATTTTAGCAGGATCGTAGTGAAATTTCGACCTGTACTTAACAAACAACTTAAGATGGACAAACGGACAGCTAGTGATTCTGAGTAGGACGGTATATTTTAAGGTGGTCTAGCTGTAGTATTTTTTTTACAAATCTGCCAAAAATATATAATAACTAACGAATAAACTGATTGTCTGAAGCGAACATAATTTCCTAAAATTGCGGTATATAAAAACAGAGGTAGTTTTTTTTTGTTTTCCTTTATTCTAGTAGTATTTAAAATACTTTTAATTTCATTTACAATGTTTCTTGTCTGTCTTTTACAAATTCCATAATTTTTCTCTTAAAACTATTATAATTTCTTTCATTTTTTAAATCATTTGGAATCATCTATCTATATATATAAAAGAGAGTGTCTGTTTGTGGGTTTGTTTGTTTGTTTGTTTGTTTGTTTGTTCCGTATAGACGTCTAAACGGCTTGACCGATCATCTTGAAATTTTCACAGAATGTACATGTATTGGGGCTGCTGAAAATAGGGTACTTGAATTATCGATATATCAAGTGGGCGTGGACCCGCCCATACGGGTAAAATTTTGGTATTGAGAAAATTTTTTTGCTAGAGTGCTGAAATTTTGTGTGTATGCATTTAGTGTCAGATTATGTGAATTTTCAAAAAATGGCCGGAATCGGACCAATGGGGGTGGCCCCGCCCATATAAGCCAAATTTTGAAATTGAAATATTTTCCACAATTTATTAGCGAGATTTCTGTGGTTTAGTGTATATGTATCAGGGAACAGTCTACGTGATTGGTCCAAAAATGGGCGGGATCGGACCAATGGGCGTGGCCACGCCCACATATACCAAATTTTAAAATTTCGATATCTTGCACAATTTGCTATCGGGAGTGCTGCAATGCTGTGTATATGTATCTGGTGCCATTCTACGTAATTGGTCAAAAAATGGGCGGGATAGGACCAATGGGCGTGGCCCTGCCCATATAAGCCAAATTTTGAAATTGATATATCTTGCACAATTTGCTAGCTAGAGTGCTGTAATGTTATACATATGTATCTGGTGACAGTCCACGTGATTGGTCCAAAAATCGACGGGATCGGACCAATGAGCGTGGCACCGCCCATATAAGCCATATTTTACAAATGTTATATCTTGCACAATTTGTTTGCGAGAGACCTGGAATTTTGTGTATATATATCCGTTGGCGATTTACGTGATTGGTCCACAATTTGTTAGCGAGAGTGCTGGAATTTTGTGTATATGTATCTGGTGGCAGTCTACGTGATTGGTAAAAAATGGGCGGAATCGGGCCAATGGGCGTGGCCCCGCCTATACAAGCTAAATTTTGAAATTGAGATATCTTGCACAATTTGTTAGCGAGAGTGCTGTAATTTTGTGCATATGTATCTGGTGGTATTCTACGTGATTTGTCAAAAAAATGGGATCTGACTAATGGGGTTTGCACCGCCTATATAAGCCGAATTTTTAAATTTAGATATTTTTCACAATATGTTAGAGATAGTGTTGTAATTCTGTGTATATGTATCTGGTGGTAGTCTACGTGATTGGTTCAAAAATGTGCGTGATCGGAACAATGGGCGTGACCCCGTCCATACAAGTAAAAATTTTGAATTGAGATATCTTCCACAATTTTTTGGCGAGAGTGCTGTTAGTACATGTGTATCTGGTGGTAGTCTACCTGATTGATTTAAAAATGGGCGGGATCGGACCAAGTCAAATTTTGAAATTGAGACAGCTCGAAAATGTTGGTGGTAGTCTACGAGATTTTTCCAAAAATAGCCGGGATCGGACCATAAACCAAATTTTGAAATTGAGCTATCTTGCACAATTTGTTAGAGAGAGTGCTGTAATTTTGTGCATGTGTAGCTGGTGGTAGTCTACGTGATTGGTTTAAAAATGGGAGGAATCGGATCAATGGGCGTGGCCTTGCCAATATAAGCAACCTTCTGAAATTGATGTATTTTGCACAATCTGTTTGCTAGAGTACTGTAATTTTGTATATATGTGTCTGGTGGAAACCTACGTGATTGTTGTTAGAGTACTGTAATTTTGTATATATGTGTCTGGTGGAAACCTACGTGATTGGTCTAAAAATTAGCGGGATCAGACCAAAGGGTGTGGCCCCGCCCATGTAACCCAAAATTGAGCTATCTTGCACAATTTAGTAGTGATAGTACGGTAATTCTGTTTATATGTATCTGGTGGCAGTCTACGTGATTAGTTAAAAAGTGGGCAAGATCAGAGTAAAGGGCGTGGCCCCGTCCATATAAGCCACATTTTGAAATTGAGATATCTTGCACAATTTGTTAGCGAGAGTGCTGTTATTTTATGTATACGTATTTGGTGGCAGGATTCGTGATTGGTTCAAAAATGGACGGGATCGGAAATCTTAATCTGGGGTAACGAAGTGGACCGGGTCCAGCTAGTATTATATAATTGAAGGCCTTTATAACATAAAGTCTTCTTTTCTTAATATTAAACCATTTTAAAGTTTGGAGCATATATTGTATAGGTGTGTACCGGTTACATTTTAATATTGTCCTCATAGATTTATTTTGAAGTTTTTGTAGTCGTTCGGTTTGTGAGTTTGTGCAACAAGTGTATAGAATTGTGGAGCCATATTCGAAATGAGGTTTTATCATTGTATTATAAATGTTTATTGCCGTCATTATTGATATTTTATTTCGTATACGTTTGAAAAATCCGATTTTTTTCCCTATTTTTTTGCACATGAAGTCAACGTGTACCAAGTATTTGATGCTATTAACCTTTTCAATAATTTCGTTGTTAATTGTGAATGTATAGTTATTATTTATGTTTATTTCCATTAGTTTAGTTTTCTTCTCATTCAATTTCAGCTTATTAATTTTTAGCCATTGATTTATATTATCCATATCATTTATCAGATTTCCTCGACAATCTTCGTCAGTCAGGTAGTGATAAATGAAAATTGTATCATGATTCCATGTTGAAAGAATTGTCATATTAGTTGCAAGTCAAGTGTCGATAAATAAATAATACAACTTCATTTAATTACTGGTATTGAATACCTACGATAGTAAGATTCTGCTCATCATAGTTTTTGAAGACATATGGACCAATGACTCCGCCGGTCCATTAAGAGAAAATCGGTTGTCAAATGAAACAGTGTTACGAACTCAAAGATGTGAACCTTTAAAGTACCAAATACGTAAAAAAAACATTTTTGCTATAAATAATACATACGTGTTTGAAGAAAAAAAATATTATAGAAGAAAACAATTTTAATAAAAAAAAATGCAGAAATTACGATTTTCAGGAAAAATCACCATAAAACCTGTAAGGAAATGCCAAAGTCGGACGGAGCCTACTTAATGATAAACTAAATAACCCTAAAAGATTGAACTTTGTCATTTAATAATGGGACACAATATAATTTATATGACTTCCACGACTGGCTCGACAACTGAGAATTTTAGGGATGAACCCAGGTACGAGTGGGCCATATAAGATTTAAAATTTGAATCGGCTATAGAAAAAGTACTGATAATTTTTTCAAATTTCTGGTTTTATAGGAAAGGTTGAACTTTGTCGTTTAATAATGGAACACAATGTCATTCATATGACTACCACGACTGGCTCGGCTGTACCTCATACGATCAACCCAATTTGTCAGTACATTTTCAATTGTTCCGGGTCGAATTTCTCCAATGGCAACTTCGATTTCACGTTGCAACGCTTCAATTGTCTCTGGATGCTTTGCGTAACATTAATCCTTAATGGTTCCCAAGAGAAAATAATTCAAAGGGCTCAAATCGCAAGTCAGAGTAATCGGTAGTTCAAATTTAAAATTTTAAATGTCAATAAACTAATACTATGTGTGGAATTTCAGAAGATTCGAGTGAGTAGTACAGAAGTTATTAAAGAATGAATATTTCACCAAATGTTAACCCTTGGGAGGGAGGTACTAAAAGAAGTGGACCAATTAGAACTAGAACTTAGAGTTATAACTTAGCCGGAGATAGAGCAAAATATTACCGCATACCAAATTTTAAGTCAATCGGTTAATCTTCGAGAGTTATCGTGCGCACCAGCCAGCAGACAGACAGACGGACGGAAAGACATTGCTCAAATGACTTGAAATGACCCAAATCGAACTTCCGCCAAATATACTTGGGGTTTTAGGACACTCCTTTGATGTGTTACACTTTTGACTCGAAGCAAATGATATATACCCACCTCTCTAAGTGGAGGGGATAAAAATACATTTCAACAAATGAGTTGCTGGTCAGGACACATTACACATTTTCCTTACTGTGGATTATGTTCAGTGCATACATGATTAAATGGGGCATAAGACTTCATGACCATCACATAAGAAATTTGGTTCTGGATATCGGTTATTCTATTGGGCTGGGCGATGTTTTTTTTTTTTAATTCTTCAAAAGGGACCAAATTTTCCTCTGAAATAGGTTTATTTCACACAGCGTCTTTCATGGCCGCTTGTGAAATAATCTGGGGGACATCTTTGTAGAATATTTGAAAGTTCGAATTGGCTGATTTCATCCACTTTTTTAATGATTCCTAAAAAACATTACAAAATTTACCTCTAGGAATCATATAAATTTACTCCAGATATCTGCCGACAGACTTTTCTCAGATAAACACGGAGGAAAAATAAAAAAAACGTATAGGTTATTGTGGTCATATTTGACCTACGTCGAATTTGACTTTACGATCTACTCACGAAGGGAATGATTTGATAAAGGAATTATCTTAACCCCAAAATGAGCAATTGTTCAAAACTGAATTTATTGTTCTTTAGTTTTGGATTCTTATTATAAAATTTTAAAATATTTTATACATGTATCTCCACGTGGAGGCGCAAAATAAATATTAGCCCCAAGGCGCCAGACACTCCTAAATCAAGACTCACTGACTGACGCACAGTGGACCCAATTGGAAATTAATCTGCGAGTGAAATGTTTAAACTTATTGAAGAGGTACTGTCGAGTTTAAGTCGTATCTGACCCTTCTACACCATATAGGGCGCAGATACAGGGCCGCAAAGTATAACAACTCTGGTACATACAAATTTTATGTAGGTGTAACTTTTGTATTTCTAAATCTATACTCGTTTGACAAGTGGTTTTTGTGTTATACATACGAGTAGGTGCCCGGACTTAATGTCCAAAAATAATATAATATTTTGCTTTACTTTGTATTCAGATACTCTCTCCTGCTGTGGACTATAGGGAGATCCATTTAGATCTTGTTTTATTTAAAATTAAACGTGTAAAATCGTATTGGATGTCGGAAACTGTATTATAACCCGAAAGAACAATATCTGACATTTACTATTTAAAAATAATTTCGTTCAAACTTGGCCACAACTACACTGTAGGTGGTCCATTCGGAAGGTCAAATTTTTGATCATTATTTTCGCATATCATTATTTCGCATAGTACATTTTTTGCAGGTAACTGCAAATGCATAGAATCTCTTCGGGTTGCCCATCAGTCCAAATGCCGTAGTTTTATTTCTGATGCCTTTCCCTTGATGTAGTCCCCATTTTAATGTACATTTCCATAAAGACCTCGTGAAATGCATAACATATTGAACATTAGCATGTCACACACTCAGACAATGAGTACGTACTCCCTAAGTAACTTTGGTGGTTATAGTTCAAATAGGTACATTACAATTGTTATTGTTTTTGTTGTCATCTATGATGACAATGTTATAATTATTTCTAAACTCTATTTCAGTTTTGTTGTTGGTTTTTAATGCCATTTGTTGGGTGTCATTGGTTGTTTTGATACTCAATGAACGTGCCCATGTACATTAGAGTGCTTCACAACTGGTGATAAAAACACATCGATTGATATAGTGCAATTCGGTACAGTAAAATGTTTTCGATGTTCCTACCGTTCAGCTGAAAATGGAAGTATTTATCAAGCCCCTCGTGGCACTCCCAAACAAATTGGAAACTTCATTCGAAAATAATTTCCCCCAATACTTCGGTAGCAATCATTTAAATATCTTCATATTCTGTACTTTAGACTACTTTTCCAATAGCTATTAGGTTAGGTTAGGTTGAAGAGAGGAGACGTTTAAACGTCTCATGTCCATGGACATACACTTAAGCCAGTGGTTCGGCCTGTTGTGCGCTCCTTATTTATGATCTTTTTATACCTCACGAGTTACAGAAAATCGGTACTAGACACGAATTTTCTCAGTATCTTCCAGTCATATTCTCTGAGATGAGTCAAGTCTGGTAATATGTCGGACCCGAAATGTTGGGATCATGCATGTGTGAAAGCTGGGCAGTGACACAGAAAATGTTCCATCGTTTCGATGTTTTCTCTGCATGCCCTGCAGTCGTCGTTTCCTGCTAGTCCTATGCGATGAAGATGTGCTTGTAAGCTTGAGTGTCCCGTTAGAACACTCATCATCTTACTAATATCGATCTTGTTTAGTTTCAGAAGACTTCTTGTTTTCTTTTCATTTGGGTCACCCCACAGTATCTTTGCAGTTGCTCCTACTGTTGCGCTATTCCACACAGTTTTATGAGCCATCACTGCCCAGTGCTTCAACTCATTTTTCGTGGCTTCGAAAGGTTTCCAATTTTTCAAGTTTATTACTCGAAGTTCTCTGCCCTTTGATGCCAAGTTGTTTGCCCGTTCATTTCCAATCACTCCGTTGTGTCCTGGTACCCAGCAAATACGCAATTGACCATGGGCTGAGTAATAATTTATCGTTCTTTTACAGTCCAACACAGTTCTGGATTTGACCCTTTCCGATGTTATTGCTTTAATCGCCATTTGGCTATCTGTGAAGATGTTGGCATATTTAGGCTTTGTCGTGTTACTGAGCCAGTTCACACACTCCGTGATTGCTCGAACTTCTGCTTGAAATACCGTGTTATGGTCAGGGAGGCGGAAGTGAAGTTCGACTTCTGGTTCATCAATAAAAAGTCCCAGACCCGTCCTTCCTCCTCGCTTGGACCCATCCGTGTAGCAGCTGGTTCCCACTGGCACATGGGCCAAAGTTCCATTTTCCCAGGAGCGTCTGTCTGGCACAAATGTATCACAGGTAGCTGTAAGCCGCACTTCAGGAATGCGGTCCGAGATTTCTGGCGTTTGAATGTGACCAACTAGATATTCTAAAATCTTCTGATGGTACGACTTGTGGTCTCGATTTATCCATTCACCCATGACTTGTAGACGTCTTGCTGTGAGGGCTGCCTCATACTTTATACGGATGTCTATTGGTTGGATGTGCAGTATAGTTTCCAACGCTTTTGTTGGTTCAGTTCTAAATGCCCCGCTTATGCCTAGACAGCATATACGTTGAATTTTTTGCAAAGGTATTACGTTGCACTTCTTGTGCATTGATGTCCGCCACACTACAGAGGCGTAGGTGATTATTGGTCTAATCACGCTCATGTAAAGCCAGTGAGTCGTCTGCATAACAGACTGGTTTAAGTCCTTCATTGGTGAGGGCTTTTAGGAGACTGTGTATCGTCGTAATCCATAGAAGAGGCGATAAAATGCCCCCCTGAGGTATACCACGATTTACCTTGTCTCTAATTTATACGTCATATGACCCACAAATAATCCACCTATTCCTTAGCACATTGTTGATCCAGTTTTTCAGCGCCCGGTCTACCTGAAACTCGTCTAAGGACTGGATAAGTGTATCGGTCTGTACATTGTTAAATGCGCCCTCAATGTCTATGCAAACAGCAAGTGTATGCATTTCTTTACTGAAGGACTCTTCTATGTGGTGCACTGCCTCATGCAGAGCTGTTTCCACTGATCTTCCTTTGACATAGGCGTGTTGTTTGAATTTTAGCCTGTCATCCGCTATTTTACCTTTGACCATGTCATCAATTATTCGCTCCATTGTTTTTAACAGGAAAGAAGTAAGGCTAATGGGTCGATAAGCCTTTGGGGTCGTGTAACTCGCCTTGCCAGGCTTTGGTATGAAGACCACCCTTGATTCCTGCCAGTTTTTTGGGGTATACGAATGGGTTAGGCATGCAGTGAACACTCCAGCCAGATGAGTTGATACCAGATCCACCTCATTCTGCAGAAGTGCTGGAAATATTCCATACGGTCCCGCAGCCTTAAAGGGAGAGAAACTTTTTTTATCGCTTCTTTAACCATACGATCTGTTATATCCGTAATAGGTACTTGATGCAATACATTTTCATTCTGTAACTGTTCCTCTGTTGGTCCAGCAATACCAGTCGGAAAATGAGTTTTCATCAAGAGCCTTACGGCATCCTCTATAGTTTCCATCCTTTTACCCGTTTCATCCTCCTCCAGGAGTTACGTTTCGCCGATCTAACGATTTTATTGTATTCTTTGAGTATTTAGAGCATTTGGGTGACCAGTCCCGTGCTTTATGGAGCAAAAACTGGAAGTAGCTTTTGCTACGAAGTCTGACCGGAGACTTTAATCTGGTACCACGGGTGATCAGGAGCCCCTCTATCTGTTGATAGAGCCTGATCAATCGGGAACGGCCCTTTATGGGAGTTTCGTGGTGGCTGTGGTTTAATGCCCAAATGCGGGTAGAGTTTTCGCCTCGATGTGGAGTTGCATTGCAACCGGGTGCTGTGACCCATAGATCAGCAGAGGTTTTAGATAGGCCTCGACCCTCACCAATGGGTATGTTTTTACATCCATATTAATGTAAAACGTAGATATGGAACCGGAAGGAGGAGGCTTCTGCTGAATCCGGAAGGGGCGTTGACAGTCGCTTTTCATCTGTCTCTTGTGTGGTGACACACTGTGGTTCAGGCCTTCACGGCATATAATCACATAAAACTCACTCACATCTGTATTCTTTGAGTCTTCTGTGTTAGTCGTCCCAATATACTGATTGTTTTTTACGTCGAGCTCTATTGTAAAGTCTGCGGACATCTTTGCCAATCGAGCGAATTTGTCCTTTCATCCAGGGTTTCTCAAAGGCAGATTTCCTTTCTCGAAGTGGGCAACTATCTTCGAATGATTTTACAAGAGCCTCGGTAATCTTCTTAACATTGATATCAATGTCTTCTGCACATAGATAATCGCGTGTAGGCTGCCCCAATCGATTTCTAAGTAGATTTCCGAATTTAGTCCAGTCGGTCTTAGCCTTATTACGGAAACTTATGGGGTTTGGCTGTGGCCGTGCAATTTTAAACCTTATATAACGGTGGTCTGAATAGGAGTGTTCATCCGAAACCCTCCACTCATGAATCTCATCAATAAGATTTTCTGAACATATCGTTATATCTAATACTTCTTCCCTAATTTTGTTAACAAAGGTTGCAGTGTTTCCTATGTTAAGAGTTATGAGGTCATTTGTATTCAAAAATTCGATAAGGGCGTGTCCCCTTTTATTGGTGTTAGTACTACCCCAAGCGATATGATGGGAGTTGGCGTCACATCCAGCTAATAACTCATTACTTGTGTGTTTGGATTCCCTCACCAGACGTTGTAATTCCGATGTAGGTGGCAATGTCGGCGCATCGAATGGCAGATATATTGACGCCAGGTACATATTTCCATTACCTTGCCTCAGCACCGTTGCGTCCGATGTTGACAACTCTGGAGAGATAATAAAACATAAGTTTTTATGGCACAGAATACAAGTCCTTGGACAAGTTCCTGTGTTAGCGTCGAAAAAGTTATAGTTCACATGGTTTAATCCAGTAACCTTGTTGCTAGTTGTCCATGGTTCTTGGATCAAAGCAATCACATAGCTATAGTCTGACAAAGAACGATCCAAATGTTGGCCAGCATTCTGACATCTCGCACACAAAGTGGGGGCATACTTAGTCGAAAATTTCACACCATTTGTACTCGTATGTATTCGTTTAGACCAATCATAAGTTGTAATCTTTTGTCTTAATTTTTCTGTCGTTTCCTGGCAGTGCCTAATGTACGCATTTACATATGTATGAGTAGCTATTATATGCGTACATTGTTATTGGTGTCGTTTTCTTTTTTTGGTAATTCGGAAGAGTGTCACGTTCATACATAATGATGGTAATAATGTTGTCGTCGATGTTAATGTTGCGTCTGTTGTGGCTGTTATTTTTGGTCGACTGTCGCATAATCACGGTTTAGTTATTTTAAATTTTTTGGCATTTTAATTAGCCGCTTTATGTTCCATCATTTTTGCTATTTTTAATTCTTTAATAATTTTATACAGTGTTTTTGTTTGTCTCTTCTCTCTCGTTTTCTCTGATTTTTTGGCTGTAATGCCGATGGCAGTTATGCAAATTATATGCCAGCATTGTTTTGCACATTTGTTCGTAATGCATTTAATTGGAACGCAATGGTTTTTAAAATGTTTAAAGTGTATATGAGGAATAATATGTATGTACATATGGAGATATTTGAAAGGATAATACTATAAAATACAAGCAAGGTGTAGATACAAGTGTCAGGGACACATTTTGAACCATATACCCTTTAATTTTGCTAACATTTAATACAGGATTATCCATTTAGACATTTGTTAATTTTAAATTAAACACTTAAAATGTAAATGGATATCGTAGTTCTTATTAAGATCCAAAAGAACAATTTCTGGCACTTTATTTATACCCTACACCACACTGTGGTACAGGGTATTATAAGTTTGTTTCACGGCAGATGTTTGTAACACCTGAAAATAACACAGCTAGACCCACCTTAAAGTATACCGATCGACTCAGAATCACTAGCTGAGTCGATTTAACAATGTCCGTCCGTCCGTCTGTCCATGTAAAGTTGTTCGTCGACTACAGGTCGCAATTTCACTCCGATCGTTCTGAAATTTTGCAGTTTAGAGTATTTCGCGGCTGTTAAGATCGCTATTGAATTCCGTTGAAATCGGTTCAGATTTAGATATAGCTCCCATATATATCATTCGTCCGATTTGGCCCTTTAGTCCTATAGAAGCTGTATTTTACATCCGATCGTTTTGAAATTTAGAATGGTAGAGTTTCTTGATCCATGAACCAACATTGCCGAAGTTGAAGAAAATCGGTTAAGATTTAGCTATAGCTCCCATATATATGTTTCGTCCGATTTTGCTCTTTAGTCCTGTAGAAGCTGTATTTTACATCCAATCATTTTGAAATTTAGAATGGTAGAGTTTCTTGATCCATGAACCAACACTACCGAATGTGAAGAAAATCGGTTAAGATTTAGCTATAGCTCCAATATATATGTTTTGTCCGATTTGGCCATTTAGTCCTATAAAAGCTGTATTTTACATCCAATCATTTTGAAATTTAGAATGGTAGAGTTTCTTGATCCATGAACCAACACTACCGAATTTGAAGAAAATCGATTAAGATTTAGCTATAGCTCCCATATATATGTTTCGTTCGATTTGGCCCTTTAGTTCTATAAAAGCTGTATTTTACATCCAATCGTTTTGAAATTTAGAATGGTAGAGTTTCTTGATCCATGAACCAACACTACCGAATTTGAAGAAAATCGGTTAAGATTTAGCTATAGCTCCCATATATATGTTTCGTCCGATTTGGCCCTTTAGTTCTATAGAAGCTGTATTTTACATCCAATCGTTTTGAAATTTAGAATGGTAGAGTTTCTTGATCCATGAACCAACATTGCCGAATTTGAAGAAAATCGGTTAAGATTTAGCCATAGCTCCCATATATATGTTTCGTCCGATTTTGCTCTTTAGTCCTGTAGAAGCTGCATTTTACATCCAATCATTTTGAAATTTAGAATGGTAGAGTTTCTTGATCCATGAACCAACACTACCGAATTTGAAGAAAATCGGTTAAGATTTAGCTATAGCTCCCATATATATGTTTCGTTCGATTTGGCCCTTTAGTTCTATAGAAGCTGTATTTTACATCCAATCGTTTTGAAATTTAGAATGGTAGAGTTTATTGTTCCATGAACCAACACTACCGAATTTGAAGAAAATCGGTTAAGATTTAGCTATAGCTCCCATATACATGTTTCGTCCGATTTGGCCCTTTAGTCCTGTAGAAGCTGTATTTTACATCCAATCATTTTGAAATTTAGAATGGTAGAGTTTCTTGATCCCTGAACCAACACTGCCGAATTTGAAGAAAATCGGTTAAGATTTAGCTATAGCTCCCATATATATGTTTCATCCGATTTGGCTCTTTAGATCCAATCGTTTTTATACCCTACACCGCACTGTGGTACAGGGTATTATTTAAGTATAAAATGTCCCAAAAGTAAATTTATGTAAAAAATTTATACATGAATTACAAAATTTATATATCAGAGTTATTCAATATTACGAGAGTGGTGTAGGGTATTATATAGTCGGCACCGCCCGACTTTAGGCTTTCCTTACTGGTTTTAAAGATAATTTCATTCAAATGTCAGCCGCTACAGCACTCTGGGTAGTTCATTCTGAAGGTAACATTTTCAATCACTCCTTCCAGCATCATGATTCTTGCATGGGCTATGTTTCCACAGAAAATTAATGAAAAAACCTAAACTTTATTCAGTCAGAATTTATTTCGGTTCGAGACCATATGGGCAAATCCCGGTTTGCGGACGTTACACTCGTACGCAATGTTCTTTATTAATATTCATCCCGATGGCGTTCTGAATGCAATATTTTCAAGTTTTTTTGAAATAACATTTAAATATTTACCCAAATACTTTTGGTGAATGCAATATCCGCGGTGAAAGTTTCGTTGCGGACGTTACAAAAAATGGAAGTAGGTTTTAAGGTTAACGTGAATTTGCATTTTTTTTAGCTATGTTTGCGTGTAATGGTTCCATGGATCAAATTGAGTTAGTGTGAAATTGAGAAATGTCAAATGAAATGCAGAAAAAAAGTTGACATTCAACATCGGCCCTTAAAATTTAACCATATATTTATTTATATTTATTCCCGTTGTTCCAATGTGGAGCATAGGGTCATAGTAATCCAAAAAATCAACATATATTAAAGGAAGAGGAATATTTAAGGATATTAAAATAGCTTTTATTAGAATAAAACACTTCGTGGTTCATCCAAAAACTAGGAATACGTCTGATGCGGACGTTAAACACTTCGTGGTTCATCCAAATACTAGAAATTCCTCTGTTGCGGACGTTAATGTTTTATAATTTATATTTTATAGAACCCGCTGAACGTGTCATTTCAATGGTGAGATCATTGGAATGTCCGCAATAATGATTTCATTACGCACCTTTCATATTTTTACATTTTTGGTATCCAGTTTTTCGGAGGGCGGTCCAAAAACTAACCGACATGACATATATACGGCGGTTGTAGTTTAAAAAAAAAATACTTTCGTGAAAAGTGGCAACTTTCTAAAACATATGGTTAAAGATTCAAGGCGCCACGTTGTTTAGTTTTTTTTTTTTGACACTCAAAAGTAAATGATCTCAGTGAATTTGTAAACATAGAAAAAATTGCTCATCGATAGTTATATATAATATAAAAAAAAATAATTTCGGTGCAAAAATCTTTATTTTCTATTACTGTGCCTTAAAAATCGTCACAATTACTGCACATTTTTACTTCTGGCAACACTGGTACGTATAACTGAAGGTATATTAATGTGAATTTCTTTATGCATATTTTTTATACCCTCACTTTAGTGTGACGAGGGTATATATCATTTGCTACGGAAAAAAGTGTAACACATCGAAGGAGTGATCTAAGACCCTAAGTATGTTCGGAGGAAATCCGTTTTGGGTCATTTTAAGTCGAATGAGCAATGTCCGTCCGTCTGTCTGTCTGTCTGTCTGTCTGTCTGTCTGTCTGTCTGTCTGTCTGCTGGCTGGTGCGCACGATAACTCTCGAAAGGAGTAACCGATTGACTTCAAATTTGGTATGTGGTAATATTTTGATCTATCTCCGGATGAGTTCGAAGATGGGCCATATTGGTCTACTCCTTCTGGTACCTCCCACACAAAGGGTTAAAATTTAGTGAAATATTGATTCTTTAATAACTTCTATACTACTTACTCGAATCTTTTGAAATTTTGCACATAATATTAGTATATTAGTCGCTATTAACTCGAGAAAAATGGGTGAAGTTGGCATGCCCCTTTTGGTACCTCCCACACAAATGGACCATTTTGCATCAAAATTTAACTGCTTATAACTTTAACACAAGTGCATAAAAATGCTTGAAATTTTCTACAGTATAATGTTTTTGTAGCGCCTATAGTCCGGTAAAAAATGGGCATTATTGTACAGCCCCTTTTGGTACCTCCCACACAAATGGACCATTTCGTACCAAAAGTAAACGGCTTGTAACTTGAATACCAGTGCATACAAATACTTGAAATTTTGTACAGTGTAATGCTGTTATAGTGCCAATAGTCCTGTAATAAGTGGGCGTTATCACCCCGCCCCTTTTTGTACCTCCCACACAAAATGACCAAATCATACCAAAATTACATAGCTCGTAACTTTAATATACAAGTGCACATAAACGCTTATAGTTCAGCACAATGCAATGTATTTACCGAAAAATACGTGTTTTTGGAAAACCCCTTCTGGTACCTCCCGCACAAATTGACAGATTTATTGGTGTAATGTTATATATTACATTACTCACAAAGTGAGGGTATACCTTAGTCGGTTTACCCGACTGAAACTTTCTTACTTGTTTTTTTTTACGAACGTTCCCAACGCTGCCACTCTTACCCGCCCCTTCCGACCACGGGGGCCACATCCCCATAACGTAGGGATTGCGTACACACCATGATCCGAACCATGGCGGGTTAACAATAGAGGGTGGAATACCAGCTACAGAATATATATCAACAGCCGGTATGTACATATGTACATACATGCATAAAAAGTGTTAACTTTGTTTAGTTAAATAAAGAACACACATAAAACCGAATTTCACTACTGATTTAAATAACATATGATTCTAGATTTCACTATATCTATTCCTACATTAAAGTCAATAATATCATATAAAGTGTTAAAGTCTATGCACATTCTACGGATACGCTCTGCAGATGCGTAATTTGTACGTTGAAAATCAATATGCAATAATTGGTAATATCTGGAAGATCTGAATGGTACGTTAAATCTTAGAAAGCATGTATCCAGAAAGCACATCACAATTTATAACCTTCAATATCATTGTGGTGTTCAGCATAATACGTCTGCTCTTAAGAGTAGGCAATCTTATCAAGCTCAACCTATTAGTATAGGGTGGAAGAACAAAATCACTATTCCAATGCAGGTGCCTCAAAGCAAATAATAAAAATTGTTTCTGAACGGACTCAATTTTATCAACATAAATCCCATATTGGGGGTCCCACACAACAGAACCATATTCTAGAACAGGTCTAACAAGTGTAGTATACAACTGTTTCGTTATATATGGATCCGAGAATTCTTTCGCCTATCGCTTAATGAAGCCAAGGACACCATAAGCTTTGTTCACCATTGTTATTATGTGATTATTGAAGTTAAGTTTAGGATCCATTAATATACCAAGATCCACAAAGGATTCAACAGTTTCTAAATTGGAACCAAGAAGACTAATTTTAGATGGAATCAATTTCGATCTAGAGAAACACATATGTTTACACTTCTTCAAATTAAGGTCCATGCAATTAATTTCACACCAATAACCAAAGTTGTCTAACTCATTTTGAAGAAACAAAGAATCATCAGATGTGTTACGAGAATAAAATATCTTAACATCATCTGCATACATCAGTAATCTAGAACTAATAATTGAATCTGGTAAGTCATTTATAAATAGTAGAAACAGCAAAGGGCCAATATGACTGTGGATATTATGACAGCTTGACGATTTTATATAGAATTCGTCTGGCATCATTATAGTAAGAAATGTCTAGCTCCTGAAAATAGCCATCAACCTCCACATCTCCAATGCTGGCAAATCTTTATCCGCCGTGCCATTTTTAATCCGGGAGAGCCAAATCTGGCGTATGAGGTGCGTGTTGAAGCAGTTGGAACTTTAATTCATTGATTTTGGCCATCACAATAGTGGATGTGTGAACTGGTGCATTGTCATGATTGTGGGCAAACGCGGCACCCATCTTTCTCATCATACAATTTTCCGTCAATATGCGATGTATGTATAGCACTTTTTGAAATTCCTATGACTTCAGCTGTCTCACGAACCTTCAGAATCTAGTAGTAGAATCTAGCAGGGTTTTAATATTGGTTTGTCATCCACAGCCATTTGAGACCCTTGGCGAAATTAAGGATTGCTCTCACTTCAAAATTTGCAATAGAATCAATGGAATCAATTGTGAAAACTCCACAATTGCGTCGTTTTCTTGCAGCGAGTGCAGGACATTTACATAAAAGGTGGTCAATAGTTTGTGACATTCGGCAAAATTCGGCACAGTAGAATACAATTTGTTTAACTAGTTTGCTTTTGAGTTGGAACGATTTGAAAGGAACGAAAAAATACATTTCTTTTTTTGGAAAAAAATTGATATTGAGATTTTGAAGCGTACACATTAAAATTTATTTTACTGTTCGTCAAATAAAATTTGATATTCGCTGAAAGAAAGGATATTTAAATTGTGATATCTTCCTGACCTGTAATCCTTGCATGGGCGAAGAGGTCATAAAAGACGCAAATCTTTTTTTTTAATTTTTGCTGCCTCGGAAATTAGGAGCTGCAGTGATCAAGCGGATTAATATCCATTAAAATTTTGATTATTGAATTCGTAAGGCAGAGGACCATTGTGGTAATATAGTGATAAGTATTTCAATTGTGAATTCAAAATTATTTAATCAAAACGCTATACAAAACCGAGAAGAAGATATTCTATTCAAGACATTTTGCCTGAACCAATATTTATGCAAACGAGTGATTTCGGTCCAAGTTTATCTACTTTCGTGGACTATTATACAAAATAAGTTGCTATATACTTTTTGGAGGTGAATCCCCATCTCATTTTGGGACAAATTCTGAGTTTTACGCAATCTCATTAAGAGACACCCGTATTAGGATGAACCCCAGATAAGTTAAATCGTTCCTGATTCAAGATAGACGATGTTACTGGATATTCCAATTCCAATAATTAAATTATAATTTACTAATCACCTTAATTTTTAAACTCTACATTGCATCTAAACACAAACATACTCTATAACCGAGCTATACAAACTGATCTACAACAATAATTTTAAATCGTCGAAAAATGTACCAGTTTACGAAATATCAACCTCCGTCAACAGGCCTGGATGACTCCGAGGGATTTTAAGTGGTGAGTTTTATAAAATTTGTTTTGAATTTTGTATATATCATTTTGTATGAGCTCTTTTACAATCATACATCAACCCGCATTTTATACAACAATATTTAAAATAGTGCTATATACTAAATTTTAACATATATAAATTTAACTTAACCACACTTCAACCCACATTTTATACCACTATAATTAAAATAGTGTTTTATTTTACATTTTAACGTATGTAACTTTAACTTAACCTTTTTTTTACACTTCATTCAAACTTAATGTATTATGAATGTCATATTTCAATCTTTAAATAACAAAAATGATATTAATTCAGATACTTTCTTCCATTCATATTTACATTATATTATCACCTTGGTTAGTTTTATAATAATTTTCAGAGTCATTTCTTTTAGTTTTATATTCGTGTCTATTAATTTAATATAAATTATTGCATTTAAAATGAATTGTTGAATTTGCATCTTTATTCACGAAAGGTGAAGAGCAGGAGTTAGAGAATCCACGGTAATGGCCAATTTCCTGAATGACAACAGGGTATGGCACGAGCAGGAAAACAGAGTCGACGAATCACAATCTTAGGTCGGCGACATCGTCTAACATATCCGCATTTCTTTTCTAAACCCCACTATTATAATGGCGCCCAACGTGGGGCACGATTTAATTTATGTAACGACCTACCATGTCATAGCCTATTTTCTCCGGAGATCGCTACCTCATGGCCCCAGCCGTGCTCAGTCATGGGGGTGATTCTTTTCCATCAGAAATAGGGTTCAGGTTCGTTTCCATAAAAGTTAAAATAAGGTAGCTCTTATAGAAGAATAGTGGGGAAGAAAAGATGAGGAATAGGTATGGAGAATTAAGGGATATAATAGTGGGGTTTAGAAAAGAAATGCGGAGATGTTAGAGGATGTCGCCGACCTAAGATTGTGATTCGTCGACTCTGTATTCCTGCTCGTGCCATACCCTGTTGTCATTCAGGAAATTGGCCATTACCGTGGATTCTCTAACTCCTGCTCTTCACCTTTCGCGAATCAAGATGCAAATTCAACAATTCATTTTAAGTTCAATAATTTATATTAAATTAATAGACATGAATATAAAATTGAAAGAAATGACTCTGAAAATTATTATAAAACTAACCAAGGTGATAATATAATGTAAATATGAATGGAAGAAAGTATCTGAATTAATATTATTTTTGTTATTTAAAGATTAAAATATGACATTCATAAGACATTAAGTTTGAATGAAGTGTAAAAAAAAGGTTAAGTTAAAGTTACAAGTTTCAATCTCCTGTTTATCTTAGCACATGCGACAGTAGTCTGTGATATTGTATTGCCACTTTGTCGTCATTGGTCTGATGCCGCAGTGACCCGTCAGAATGCCGATCATCAGTCGCATGTCTATTTCCCCATCTTTAAAAGGGTTTCTGTCCAGGCACGTGACTTAGCTGGCCACATAGTTTTAGAGATCCTGCAGCCGAGTAAACTTCTCCAGTTCTGGGTATCCTGAACGAATTCGCATAGGGGAGGTCTTATTGATGTATCCGCCATAGAGATAGATGTTCATTGCAGATCTTCCTCGTGTCGACTCAATAGCAATATCATTTCCAATTATGTTACTGTACCAGAAATTCTGCATAGACGAACCATACCTTTAAGATCCTGCAATGCTATTTTGCATTTATTCACCGCTTTTGAAATGGTAACATTTGACTTCAATGCCGTCAGAGCTGCTTGACAATCTACGTATATAGCAGTTGGCTGATTACACATGATGTTCAGTTGATTGGCCAAAGGAAGAGCTTACGTTATGGTCAGTGAGTCGGAAAGATTGTCTAAAATCCAGACACTGACAGTACAAATCAGCTTCAGTGCCTGTGTCCATTTTTGACCCGTCAGTGTATATATGTGGTGTTCCTTAATTAGATGGTGACCCAGTTTTGTAGTCTTAGCTGTCAGGAATGATTATGTCAGAGAAGGACTTTGAAAAGAGTGGTGATACTACGTAGTCCGTTGTTTGCACAATCCTTTTAACGGACCTAAATCTATTGCCTCTTTCAGTAGACTTGAGTGTCCCCAATTTGATGACCGCAGGGATGTAACGAATATTTGCTTTCGCATATGCGAATGCGAATTATTCGCTTCATTTTGAACCTTCGCTTTCGCATTCGCAAAAACCGACTTTGGAATATTCGCAAAAACCAAATTTGGAATAATCGCTTTCGCATTCGCTTTCGCAAAATTATATTTCAGTATTCGCTCCCTCAATCAAAAGCAGTAAGGAAAGGCAGAAAGTCGGGCGGGACCGACTATATGTATAATATCCTACCCCTCCTTACCAATGTACAAAATGGCATTGCAATAATAATTTTGAATAATTGGTTTCGTTTCAATTAAGAAAGGGCGTAGGAAAATCTAGCCTGCTAAACTTCAAAATGATTGAATGTGAAATACAGCTTCTGTAGCGCTAAAAGTCCAAATCGGATATATATGAGGACTGTATCTAAATCTGAACCGATGTTCCTCAAATTTAGTATTGCCTCTAAGTGTATCAAGAGACTTCTCTCTGGCAATGTTTATACAGATCGGTTAAAAAATGTTGCTTATACACTGCATATATGCCAAATCGGGTGAACATTTTTATGGGAGTTATATGAAAATATTAACCGATTTTAAAATTTAAATCGTATAATCTTTCCTAACTTTAAATAGTATTGATGGATTGTAATGTAGAACCAAAGCTAATACTGCTATTGATATTTTTTTAACTACAAAGTATAACACGAAATCTAGGAAAAATTTTGACTGAAATTAGAAAAAATCAGCAAAGTTTTAAAAATCTTTTTGAAATAAAATAAATTTGGAAAACTTCTTAAACAATAACTTTGTTTGTGAAAGTACGTTCGCAAATATATCTTATTTCAAAATATTAATACATGCGTACAAACAAAATTTCTTGAGTTTCAAATAAAACTTTTTTTCGCAAATATATAAAATGAAAGATTTTTGTTCCAAATATATTTTCTTTCAATTCAAACAACAAAAATGTCGATTTTCCCCGTGTAGGATTGAATCTACATAAAATGTTTCGCTTCTGCAAATCAATTCGTATTCGCAAAAACACAAAAATATTCGCTTTCGAAAAACTGCATATTTCAATATTCACTATTGCATTCGCAAATACAAAAAAAATATTTTTCGCTTTCGCATGAAATATATTTCAATATTCGATTTCGCTAAAGCCACTTTCGTTACATCCCTATTTGAATGAATATGTATTTGTATTTTACCCAGTGTTCTTAGTTAGCTGCTAGTTCTTAGAGCCTTCCACCAGACCCAACACCCATATGTTATTATCGGTGGTACTACAGCCCTGAACAGCCAATGAACTGGTTGTGGCCTCATACTCCAACTTTTATCTATGGAGTTCTGCAGGAGTATATTGCATTAAGCCCATTTTTGGCTCTTCCCTTGTGTATCATTTCTGATCAGTTTAATTTCTGATCTAGGATAAGACCGAAGTATTTGGCTTCTGTTGAAAGTTTCAATACTGTTCCATCCAGTGTTAGTAATTTAAAGACTCCTATCTTCCGCTTTGGAGTGAAAAGAACAAGTCCTATTATCTGGGGTTGACACCTAGGCCATTGGATTTTGCACAGTTTGAAGTCATCTCAGCACTTTTTGTATCAGATCAGTTATTGTTGGGGTGTGATCACCCCCAATTTCGATTAATAGGTCATCTGCGTAGGCCACGACTATTATCTGATCCTCCTCGAGGGATCGGATAACTCCGTTTATTACAATGAGCCATAGTAGTGGAGAGAGAACTCCCACCTGCGGGGAGCCCCTGTTAACAACTTTCCTGATCGAGCCACCTCCCAGTTATGTGTTGGTAATACGGCTTTTCGGCATTTATCAAACCAACAGACCAGATATAAGAGTGAGTGGTGAATTGAGTTAAGCTTTACGTTGTTCCCTCTATATCCAGAAAGGCCGCCATAGTGAATTCTGATTTTTAAAGATTGCACTCAATGTATCGTACGACCTCATGTAGCGCGCTATCAACAGACTGAGCACCTAGTGTTGTTTCATTCAGAGTGCCTCTTATGTGTAAGTCCAACAGCATCTCCAGGTTTGTAAAACAAAAGAGGAGAGGATTGGCCGTCGGATTGTCTTCATCCCGCCCTCGGCAAGAAGACAATCCTTACTTTCCGCCACTTCCTTGGAACGAAAGAATTTTACAGACACGTCCTAAAAATCTCAGACACTAGTTGTATTAACTTTGGCCCTGTTCGTTGAAGCATGGCTGCATTAATCTCATCTGGTCCAGATAACTTATAAGGTTGAAATTAATCAATTGCCCACAATATCCTTTCTTGCGTTACCATGATTTCCACTTCTTCCATCTCTGTGTCCAGAATCCTATAGAGATCTTCCTCTTGTATGAGCGATTCTCCTTCGTCCTGGCAGCTTGGAAATGGGAGTTCAGCTAGTAGGTCCAGGGTCTCTGTACTGGCTTCAGTCCATGGGCCGTCTTCCTTTGGAGTGCTGCCTAAAACTTTGGGATCTCTAGAGAGTACCCTATGGAATATTTGGCTAAATTCTAAACTTTTGTGGGGAAGTTACCAGAAATAATGGAGGAGTATGTTCCATCTTCGAATGTAGCCTTATATAAGAGAAAATAAGTCAGGACGTCACTCCTTTCAAGAGTTGTCGACAATAATTAAAAATAGAAAAATTCACGTAATATAAAATGAACTAATGAGTTCGGTTGAAACAGTCCAGGCAAAGAACAGGATTGTCCTCACAGCCATTGCAAAATGTTGTAACCTTTTTGTTTTTTTTTGACTGCTTCTTTCCGGCCATCTGTCTGGTTTATATTACTATAGCATCTAGTACACCGTTTTCTGATATTCCTATTTCTGTTATCTCTGACTTCATAAATTTTTAAACAATGAGTTTTACAGCTGGATGATCCTGATGATTGATCTTTTACTTCGCATGGATACTCGCAAATACTTTTGGTAAAATCAGCTATTTTTGTATTTGGCTTGTATTGTTTATATAAAACCAAACTGTTTACAACGGCAGTGTTCAAAAGGAACTCGAAAGCTATCTTGTGGTACCATCAAATAGTTTTACGTAAAGGAGAGAAATAACTAGCCATTTGGTCTGATAAATCGATGCCTTGTTTTGCTAAATTGTAATCAATTACCATTTGAAGTTTCTTGATGTCCTCATTGTTTCTATTATTTTTTCCAGTGGAAATTTCATTCAAGTCATGTTTGGTACTTAGCATGAGTACTTCTCTCTTATCTCTCCATTTCGCTACTACAATCCCAGAACACTCACGGCCGATAATACCACCTTTCTTTAGTTTTGCTCCAGTAACATCTTTTTGGTTACCAATTCTGTTCTTTCTTAGGGTTCAAAATAAATGCGTTTTGCGCACCAACAATGCATTTGCTAAAGAAATAAATGTATAAAAGTTATCCGTGACCACTATCCTCCCCTATCAAGATAAGGCTCAGCAAGATCCAAGACATACTACTATAAGAAATACCAGGTGTTGGTTGTCCTCTTCTTGCAGAATCATCTGTTTTGCCACAATATACGGAACTGGTGTAAGTGTAACCAAGTGGGTAACAAAGTTTGTATAATTTGACTCCATACTTATGTGATTTTCCTGGATTATATTGCCGGAATTGAAGTCTACTATGCCACGGAATCATACTTTCATCCACTACCAACGTTTCAGCAGGTTTTCTGGCTGCAGTAAAATTCCGTTCCATTACTTCTAATAAGTGACTAACATTATGCAAACGGTTATTTACCATGGTTTCGTCAGCAAAATGAATAAATTTCAGCAATAACTGGAATCTATTTCTTGACATAATTTTTGGGGCAAAGGAATTTTTATAAAAATTATCCTTGCTCCAATACATGTGGATTGAAGGAAGCTTTACAATTCCCATATACATTACAAGTCCAAGAAACTGTTTTATTTCCGAAACATTCGTGGCTTCCCATTTCTTTATGCGAGAATTGCGGGTCACACGAGAAGCTTCAATTTTTTTGCTGGCATTCAAGTTTGTTTGCTCCACTATTAGCTCGTAAACTTCTTCCGTAACCATAACTTTGAAAATATCTGCTGGCTTATTGAATTGGAGTCCATGTCGATTATTCCTGGTGAAACAGCGCAGTCAGTGAATGGAAATGTTTTTAGGGAGCTTCCACTAACCGATTTCCAGACATTTCTGGGGACAATATCTCCCTCCTCTTCACTAGAAGTTTCTACTGTTTCTAAAAGAACATTAGGTTCGTCGGTATCTTCATCTTCGTCAGCATCGCTCGATGTGAAATCGCTACCAGGAACATATTCATCTGAATCTGACAGTAAAAAATCATTTTCATCACTTTCAGTGTCATCAGATCTTCGACGTTTCCCACAAATAAAATTTACATCCAATTTGCGATATGTATAGACTGTACCGTAGATAAAACAAAAACAACCAGTAAGGAAAGGCAGAAAGTCGGGCGGGGCCGACTATATAATACCCTACACCTCCCTAACAATGCGATAAGGGTCATTGCCATAATAATTTGGAATAATTGGTAAATGGGTAGAAACTTATTATCTAATTCTGAAGCGATAATCGCTAAATTAAGCAATATTCGTTCCTAAATTGAGAAACATCTTTCTGGAAAATTTTAATGACCGGAAGTAAAATACAACTTCTATAGCGATTTGATACCAAATCAGGAGGAACATATATATGGAGCCTTAATATAAATCTGAACCGATCTTCCCTGAATACTCATTCATGTAAAAAGACCTCCATCTGTTGAATTTCGTACTGATCGGATATAAAATACAGTCTCTACAGCGCTTACGTGTCAAATGTATGGGAGCTATATCTAAATCTAAACCGAGTTTCTTCGAATTTGGCAGTATTCCTTCATGTAGAAAGAAACCTCTTTTTGCCGACTTTCGCACTGATCGGATATTGAATAACATTTTTACAGCGCTCAAATGTCAAATCGGGGGTAACGCATATATGGGGGCTATATCTAAATCTGAACCGATTTCTTCCAAATTTAAAAGTGTTCATTCATATAATAGGAAACCTCTTTCTGACGAATTTCATACTGATCGGATATAAAATACAGTTTTTACCGCGCTTACATGTGAAATCGGGCGTAACATATATATGGGGGCTATATCTAAATCTGAACCGATTTTAACCAAATTAAATAGGGATCGTCCTTGGGCCAAAAAAAAAAGATATGTGTAAAGTTTCGTCGAGATCGGACCATAATTGCGACCTGTACTTTGATTACAAGAATACATGCACAGACGGACAGACGGACAGACGGACATAGCTAAATCAACTCAGAAAGTGATTCTAAGTCGATCGGTATAATAAACGATGGGTCTTTTGGGTGTTACAAACAAATGCACAAAGTTATAATACCCTGTACCACAGTGTGGTGCAGGATATAAAAATTAAAAAAAAGCTGTGAGACAGCCGGCGGTTCACATGGCACCGGGATAAAATTATATTAACTATGTGCCACGTGCATCGCCGGCTGTCACACTATATAACGGTACAAATAACACACATATACAAAAAACACTTTTGACAATTTATTTTTTTATCACTAAAGATTAACTTACAACTGTTATTATTTATTGGCACTTTGCAAATATATTATGGTGGCACTCAACGTGTTAAGATCTTAGGTCACTCCTTCCTTGTGTTACATTTTTTCGCCACTAAAGTGAGGCTATAATAGATTAGGTGAGTTACAGAGGTATCAGGTGGAACTCTGCCTAAGATCTTGGGATCTTTAGAGAACATTTTGAGGACTATTTGACCAAATTCTAAACTTTTGTGGGGAAGGTAATAGAAATAGTGGGCGCATATGGTCCAATTTCGAACGTAGCCTGAGATAAGACAAAAATAGTCAGAACGTCACTCATTTCGAGAGTTGTCGTGCACTGCGGTTATTACAGACGGAAGGACATTGTTCAAATGACTTAAGATGTCCTTAAATGGATTTCTGCCAAATATACTTAGGATATTAGGTTACTCCTTCCTTTTGTTATAATTTGTTCACCACTAAAGTAAGGTCATTATAGATAAGGTGAGTTACACAGGTATCATAGCTCAAAGGGACTAGAAAAGTCCATAAACGGACAAATAATCATCTTAAAAATAATACAAAGTTATATTCTCCAAAAAACTTGAATTTTTTGCTGTTTAAAAACACTTTCTTTTCACACTGTATGTATAGAAAATTTATGTCAGAACATTTCTACTGTAATACTACTCCAACAATTTAGTGCATCACATTAAACAGAAAGAAAGAAAACAACAAACAAGTTGCTAAATATTACCTTGAAAACGGCCGTGTTTCAAATATCCACAAAGGGGTCATACCATTACACTATAGGAATTGAAAAGAAAACACAATTTCCTTTTTATGAAAAATTCCTGAATAATTTAACCTATCACACACATACACACAATCTAATGAATGCATTGCATGTTAGTATGCATACATGTGTATGTATGAAACTTTAAGTGCTTTCGATGCAAAACAAAAAATTGATAAATTTCTTTTAAACATCGCGTGCGATTTTCAACTTTTTTTGCAATACGGCATCTGACATGAACACTAAAAGTCGCTCGTACCTTCGGTGTATGTTTTTGAGTGAGCTCCGATATTAAAAATATAGGTGCACAATGGGGTGGTGTGATTTAAATTGGGGGAGGCAAGATTAAAAAGTGTTATAAAGCTACTGTAGATGGTACCCGCTGCAGGGTGACAACAGGGGAAGGTAAACCTCTTGGCCTGATATAGGTTTGGTTACCTAACCTAAGGCTGCTCTAAATCGAGTGGGTGAGGTCTGACCGGGCGCCCAGTTGGATGTTGTCAAAAAAACCGACAACCCAAGTCGTCCTAAAGCCCTAACCTGGATTACAGAAGAACCTCGAGTTGCTTAAAGTTTGCAATCCTGGGTTTCCCACCCATAATTGGAGAATTGGCAAGATTGATGAGGCGGATAGTCAAAAGCGGCAGATCAACTTGATGTTGAATCTATCCCTCACGTATAACGGGTATGGTTTCGGGACTATAGTTCTGAAGGTATACAAGCAAGATGTCGCCCCCGCTACGGAAGGTGAGGTACCAAGTGTGGTTACCACCTAGCCGTTTGGAAGTGCGGAAACATTTTCTTTAAAAAAAATGTTGGTGCTACAAGTTCTAACACAAGGTAAGGTTAGGTAGACAGAGAAAGACGCCTGGTGAGTGAGACCAAGCGTCCACAGAGTCCACAATACTCTATTATGATACCTCATAAATTCGTCTTCTTTCAAGTCAGTAAATTCTAGAGTTCCGATCGGATGCCTTGATGAATTGTAGAAGTCTGAGCGGGTAAATCTCTCTTCGAGCTCCTGAAAGAAAAAAAGCCCTGTTTCTTGGGCCCAGGGATAAAATTGGCAAAGGAAATAAAAGGCATCTTCCTTTGGTTTGTTCACATCCTGGTGTTGATTTCCATCTCTGCCTTCAAAGGTTTTTATATTTCGACTTAATATCAAAGTAGGTTAACGAAATGTGTGGATAGACATCAGTCTCGATTGTGCTCGAGGAAATTGTTCCTGATAACGTAATCTGTTTTGGAGCAAACAGTGAAAAGATACCCAGTACGAGTATGTTTTGAGTTGATGCCTAACAAAAGCTTTTGCTGGGCTAGCTGAGTTATGTTCCGCAGATTCTTTTATAAATAAATCCATCGGTTGAATACCCATTATAATCTCAAGGGATCTTGTGCAACTTTATTTACCTTACTCAGTGATTTAACGTGTGTATCATACTCTGTTATAGGGCACAATGTATGGCAGCCATGTGTCAGGACAGGCCTTACTATCGCAGAGTAAAGACAGTGACTTAATTTGGGTTTTAATTCCTATCTGGGGCCCACGAACTTCTGTCATGAGTACAAATCAGCAAACGCTTTCTTCATACGAGTTTCTTTATTTGCTATACAATTCAACTTACGATCCATAACTTCTAAAAACCTTGCTGAACCAGATAAATTGATAGTAGTTCCCTTTAGAGCCGGTAATGTAAAGTCCGGTCTTAGTGGGGTTAATGTTTAAACCGCCGACAATTGCCAAGAAGGATATTTCCGCTAGGGAATTCTGCAGAATGTCAAATGGCATTTCTCCAATAGAAATGCAGAAAATGTTGAACTTCATCATGCCCTGGCTGGAGAAGATATATGAGGGCTGCATTAAGCTTAAGCATTCAGTTCCATTGAGAAGATATGGCGATCAACATTTATATCACGAAATACAAAACTGAAAATGTAATGTCGGTGGTACCTTACGGATGCGAAACGTGGAACGCTTCAAACAAAGAACTGCAGGCCCTCCAAGCATTCATCAATCGGGGTTAAGAAAAATAATGTGCGTCTTCTGGCCGAATACGATTAACAACCAATATCTATGGACGGCCACGCGACGACAACCAATAGTATTAGAAATTCGACGCCGCAAATGGTTGTGGATTGGCCACAACTTTAGGAAGCCACATGTTGATTACACACAGCACTCGATTGGAACCCGCAGGGTTGTCGCAAAAGAGGGAGTCCAGCAAATACGTGGAGCCGACTGGTAGATGCAGAAGCCCAAGATGAAGGCTATACATGGCGTGAAATAAAATATTTAGCTACAGATAACATGAAATGGAATGAATTTGTATCGGCCCTATGCTTCTCCTAGGAACTATGGGGAAAAAATATATATTAAGCTCTCGTATATCCCCAATCTGTGGATGGGCACCAAAGTGGTATTCAAAGGACTTCAGTCCAATTAGTCTGTCATCATTCCTATTAAAATATCCAGAAAGACTCTTTGACTCTTCCATTAGAGAAAACCTGGATGCAAAGCTCTTGTCAGGAAACCAACATGCATGTAACAAGAGCAAGTCAACAGAATCGACTATGCATGAACTGGTGGGCACTATGCACTATGGTGGTCTTTCTTCAAGCTGCATTTAACAACATTCATTCAGATGCAATAATTGCGGCGCTGGGCAATTTTTAGCTGGTGAATACTGCAGTGTTCTGCCGTCTTGTTAAGAGATGTCATTTTCCCACTGGTAATGCTGGACCAACAGAGGAACAGTTATAGAATGAAAATGTATTGCATCAAGTACCTATTACGGATATAACAGATGGTATGGTTAAAGAAGCGATAAAAAGTTTCTCTCCCTTTAAGGCTGCGGGACTGGATGGAATATTTCCAGCACTTCTGCAGAATGAGGTGGATCTGGTATCAACTCATCTGGCTGGAGTGTTCACTGCATGCCTAACCCATTCGTATACCCCAAAAAACTGGCAGGAATCAAGGGTGGTCTTCATACCAAAGCCTGGCAAGGCGAGTTACACGACCCCAAAGGCTTATCGACCCACTAGCCTTACTTCTTTCCTGTTAAAAACAATGGAGCGAATAATTAATGACATGGTCAAAGGTAAAATAGCGGATGACAGGCTAAAATTCAAACAACACGCCTATGTCAAAGGATGAGCAGTGGAAACAGCTCTGCGTGAGGTAGTGCACCACATAGAAGAGTCCTTCAGTAAAGAAATGTATACACTTGCTGTTTGCATAGACATTGAGGGCGCATTTAACAATGTACAGACCGATACACTTATCCAGTCCTTAGACGAGTTTCAGGATGACCGGGCGCTGAAAAACTGGATCAACAATATGCTAAGGAATAGGTGGATTATTTGTGGGTCATATGACGTAAAAATTAGAGACAAGGTAAATCGTGGTATACCTCAGGGGGGCATTTTATCGCCTCTTCTATGGGTTACGACGATACACAGTCTCCTAAAAGCCCTCACCAATGAAGGACCTAAACCAGTCTGTTATGCAGACGACGTTGTAATACTTCTAAGGGGCTTTCATCCAAATCTATTATGCAGGAGAGCTGAAGAGGCACTTAACATAGCATATAACTGGGCACAACCAAGGGGATTAAATGTTCACCCAGACAAAACAGAAATATGTCTATTTACAAGGAAAACGAAGATCCCACGTTTTACCCCGCCTCGTTTCCTGAATAAGACAATTGCTATAACTAAAAAGGTAAAATACTTGGGAGTAATCTTGGATCAGAAACTGTACTGGAAAGATCATCTTGAAGAAAGAGTTACAAAGGCACACAGATGTTGGTCGTTGTGCAGAAGAGCTATAGGTTTAAAATGGGGACTACGTCCAAGTATGACTCACTGGCTTTACATGAGCGTGATTAGACCAATAATCACCTACGCCTCTGTAGTGTGGTGGACATCAATGGACAAGAAGTGCAACGTAATACCTTTGCAAACAATTCAACGTATGTGCTGTCTAGGCATAAGCGGGGCATTTAGAACTGCACCAACAAAAGCTTTGGAGACTATACTGCACATCCAACCAATAGACATCCGTATAAAGTATGAGGCAACCCTCACAGCAAGACGTCTACAAGTGATGGGTGAATGGATAAATCGAGACCACAAGTCGTACCATCAGAAGATTTTAGAATATCTAGTTGGTCACATTCAAACGCCAGAAATCTCGGACCGCATTCCTGAAGTGCGGCTTACAGCTACCTGAGATACGTTTGTGCCAGACAGACGCTCCTGGGAAAATGGAACTTTGGCCCATGTGCCAGTGGGAACCACCTGCTACACGGATGGGTCCAAGCGAGGAGGAAGGACGGGTCTGGGACTTTTTATTGATGAACCAGAAGTCGAACTTCACTTCCGCCTCCCTGACCATAACACGGTATTTCAAGCAGAAGTTCGAGCAATCACAGAGTGTGTGAACTGGCTCAGTAACACGACAAAGCCTAAATATGCCAACATCTTTATAGATAGCCAAATGGCGATTCAAGCAATAACATCGGAAAGGGTCAAATCCAGAACTGTGTTGGACTGTAAAAGAACGATAAATGATTACTCAGCCCATGGTCAATTGCGTATTTGCTGGGTACCAGGACACAACGGAGTGATTGGAAATGAACGGGCAAACAACTTGGCATCAAAGGGCAGAGAACTTCGAGTAATAAACTTGAAAAATTGGAAACCTTTCGAAGCCACGAAAAATGAGTTGAAGCACTGGGCAGTGATGGCTCATAAAACTGTGTGGAATAGCGCAACAGTAGGAGCAACTGCAAAGATACTGTGGGGTGACCCAAATGAAAAGAAAACAAGAAGTCTTCTGAAACTAAACAAGATCGATATTAGTAAGATGATGAGTGTTCTAACGGACACTCAAGCTTACAAGCACATCTTCATCGCATAGAACTAGCAGGAAACGACGAATGCAGGGCATGCAGAGAAAACATCGAAACGATGGAACATTTTCTGTGTCACTGCCCGGCTTTCACACATGCAAGATCCCAACATTTCGGGTCCGACATATTACCAGACTTGACTCATCTCAGAGAATATGACTGGAAGATACTGAGAAAATTCGTGTCTAGTACCGATTTTCTGTAACTCGTGAGGTATAAAAAGATCATAAATAAGGAGCGCACAACAGGCCGAATCACTGGCTTAAGTGTATGTCCATGGACATGAGACGTTTAAACGTCTCCTCTCTTCAACTAACCTAACCTAACCTAACCTAAGAGATGTGCGACTGTTTCAGGGGACTTGATAGCAGGGGACTTGACTATCACAGAAAATATTTATACCGACTTTGGTCAGCACATTAATTTTCAGCCATTCCGCTACCTCTTTAATAGTTAGGATATTTGCCTGTTAAATACTACTATAATTAGGCAGTCTTTTTGCAAGTGATATCTCAAGTTCCTCAGAAAAGACACCAAAGCACACTTGGTTATTGAGCTTGGAACAGTTTGTATATAAGTTAACGAAAATGGACAGAAATCGGCACCTTTAGGGTAGCTAGACAAACCTGATGTGAACTCAGAAGGTTTTCTAGCACTAGAGGGGAAAATACTGTCATTTACTTAATGAGGGTCCATAGCAAAGCAGGTGCTCTCCACTGCTTCCTCATCACCATAACTACTACAGAAGTCATTGGACTCAATGTCGCGTCAGAACTGATACTAATGGCGAATTCTCTTCTGCAAAAAAGTGCAACACTTGCATTGCCCTTTTTCCGAAAACTGCACTATTATATCGCTTTTTTGCAATTTTGAAATTTTTCTTGTGCTAAATTCGAGAAACTTAATTACAAATTTCAAAAAAGTATCACAAAAGTGCCGTTTTCGGAAAAAGGGCAATGAACATGTTGCACTTTTTTGCAGAAAAGAATTCGCCATTAGTATCAGTTCTGACGCGACATTGAGTCCAATGACTTCTGTAGTAGTTATGGTGATGAGGAAGCAGTGGAGAGCACCTGCTTTGCTATGGACCCTCATTAAGTAAATGACTTCTGAATAAACTGCCGTCGGTCTTTCTAGGAAGTCTGATAGATCTTTCCGGTATCGATATTAGGTTAGGTTAGGTTGAGTGAGGATGGCACTTGGCGAGTGAGACCAAGCGCCCACTGAGACCATGCATGATCCATTGTGATTCCTCATAGTTCCTCTTCTCCAGTCCCTCAGATAAGTCTCGCGTTGCGATCTGATGCCTTGCAGAATTTTAGAAGTTTAAGCGGATCCAATCCTTTTAATTCGTCAAGTGTCTGAAAGAAAAATGAACCGAGTATCTTGCTTCTTCTAAATGATAACATTGGACATTGGCATAGGAAATGAAGCGTATCTTCGACAGCGTCAGGATCCTGACACCAACGACACATATCATCACTTCGTAAGCCAATTCTAAACATATGCTTACCAAGAATATTATGTCCTGTTATGAGGCCAACAATCAAACGTACTTGTACTTTGTCCAAGCTTAGCAGCATCTCTGTATTCTTTATTGACCCTTCATCCCATAGCGATTTTGTTTGCTCACATCCGGCTGTTGAAAACCATCTCTGATGCCAGAAGTTCTTGTATTTTGTTTTTATACCATAATAAGCCAACGAGAGGGGCGGGTATGCATCCGCCTCAACAATCCTCGAGGACACGGCCCCTACTTTTGCGAGCTTATCAGCTGCTTCGTTTCCGAATATATCTTTGTGGCCAGGTACCCAGCACAAGGTCCTCGAGAACCCTAAGCTCTCTGCGACAGCGGCTGACTACCTTTGACCTTATATTCGTGCTTAGTAGAGCCTTTAATCGATATTAGAACTATTGATAATTTTGTTTATCAAAAAGGTTGGTTTCGATGAGGGGCATCTGTGCCTGTGCTATCACTAGGGACCTACATTGGTCTATATGAGCTGGCAAAGTTGGCTGTTACCCTAACCTAAACATACCTTGCAACTTCCAACTAACGCCTCGCTCCACCCTACTATACAGCGGCGTGTTTGCTACTGTATGATTATTTTTCGAGTTGTTTGTTTCAGCTTTTTTCTGTTTATAGTTCAAGGTAAACTCATAAACTTTTGTTATACTCGTATAGTCAGTCATTCCATCATTTCACTTCAATTCATACCATTTCAGTTGAGTTCAGTTCAGTTGAACTGAGTTCAGTTAGTGGGTCTATGGGTCGTTGTCGTCGTTTCGATGACGAACCGGCTGACTGACGTTGGCTGTTTGGCATGCGCCGGTGGAAATTTGCATGTGTGCAACATCACTCATACACACAAACACTTAGATTTATAAAAAGCAAACACACACACACACACAATGACAGTATGCAAATCGATTGTACTAAAGAGGGATGAGTATTTCAAATTTTTTGTGGATATTTTCAAATCATTAACACATTCTCGAATTCTGATTGCATTTTCCCTAATAACCACAACAAAGTATGCGAGTGTGTGGACTAAGGATATAAAAAACTGAAACCGAAACCGCTTAATCGGTTAACTTTTGATTACATCGTTAAGACGAATGAGCGAGAGTTATAAAGAGAGAGAGAGGAGTTGACATAGATCGGGGGATATGGTAAATCGTAACAGATATCAAGAGCCAGACACATTTATTGATCCGTCGGAATGAGTTTGCTTTCCAAAAAATATTTGTTTTCTATTTACTTTAACGAATGTTTCTGATCCACTCATGAGTATAAAAGTTCTGATAGTAATACCATTATTTTTGCAATCGACCCGAGGAATTACAACGAAAGTTCTGACAAATCAGAGATTCGGAATGACCGACTACACACATTCGTTCTATTGCAAAGTCACTTCCGTAGACTTCACAACAATTAATAAAGTATCAGTCGAGTAAACCAGTAACTTCGCCCATTTTTCTAAAGGAGAAAGCGGTAGATAAACTACGTATGAAATTACAGAAGATTCGGAGTGGGTATGCATAGCGTATTTACTATTTTGATCTACAATTTTTGATAGTTCACTTTCACTAGCACAAGAATAACAACTATGTGTGAGATTCGGAGTGGGTATGCAAACTTTGTCTTCTTGTTTGCAATACCTTGAAATATTGATATGAGGACCTAAGGAATATACATATATTCTTTATCGTATGATTTTTGCCATATTTCTTTTGAGCGATTTTAAAATTCTAAAAGCGTATTTACTATTTTGATCTACAATTTTTGATAGTTCCCTTTCACTAGCACAAGAATAACAACTATGTTTGGAATTAAAGAAGATTCGGAGTGGGTATGCAAACCTTGTCTTCTTGTTTGCAATACCTTGAAATATTGGTCTGAGGTCCTCAGGAATATATTCTTCACCATATGATTTTTGCCATATTTCTTTTGAGCGATTTTAAAATTTTAAAAGCTTATTTACAATTTTTGATAGCTCACTTTCACTAGCACAAGAATAACAATATCCAAACACATTCTTCTGACATTTGTCTCATAAATGACACTATGGCATTAAAAAATGCTTCATACATTTCAGAAGAGTAGTTCAAAATGTGTATTACTAAATCTTAAAATCTTTTTTTCTATCAAAGATTTAGGTGGTTCTATTATTATTACCTGGTGTGTATATTTCTTTGAAGGTTAGAGCATAATTCAATCACTTAAATCGGACGAATAGAATTGTGGAAATATGTCCAAAGGGGAAATATAATTAGAAAATTCCCCAATTAATCTAAACTCATCATTTGCTTTGCTGCAGAAACCCGGTTTGAAAGTCTTCAACTTTAGCTGTGACAACCTCTCTCCCACCCCTTCTATTAGCGCCACTGTGATTTTGGCCTACATTTTATGGGCCTATTTGTGTGTAGACTCAATTTAATTTTCCCCGGTTGAGTATATGAGCCTTCAATTGTTGTCGTCGTCGTCGTGAGCGTCATCATCGTCGTTATGCTGTTAGCCCTTTATTATTGTTGCATGTTAAGTTTTTCTTTTTGTGTTTAATTTTATGGCGTTTTGTTTTACGATTTGTGTCGCTGGTTTCTGTAAGTTTTTTTATTTTTATTCATCTGAACTTTTGCTTTTCCGTTGAAGTGTGTTAATTATAATAATTTTCGCAATGCATAGTTGCGTCATTTGCTGCTTATTATCAAAATGCGAGGGGTGGTCTCGTGCCAGTTTGACTTTTGTATTAAAGTCAAATAGATAAAAAAAATATCCATTCGTATACAGTATTAACCAATCACAAAAATTTAGAGGAGAAGGTTTCTTTTGCGATTATGATCTGTTTATATTACTGTGAAAATTTGGAATAACGGTATATTTTACAGCTATAAAATTGTCACATATGATGCCACTTGGTGCGATTGGTGCAATGAGAACCAACCAACCAGGAAATAGGCCGAATAAAGATCATTGACTCTGATTAAAAGTCATTCACCCCGGATCAAAGACAACTGACTGCATTTAAAGGTCATTGACCCCGGATTAAAGGCCGTTCACCCTGATTAAATTCATTGACCCCTATTAAAGGTCATTGACCCCTTATAAAGGCTATTGACCCCTATTAAACGTCATTGACCCGACTAAAGGTCATTGACCCCGCATAAAAGGTCGTTCACTCCGATTAAATGTCATTGACCCCGGATTTAAGGATTAAAGGTCATTGACTCCGATTAAAGCATACAGAATAAAGGTCGTTGACCCGGATTAAAGGTCGTTCACTCGATTAAAGGTCATTGACCGCGGATTAAAGGTCATTGAGCTCCGATTAAAGGTCATTGAAACCGGATTAAAGGTCATTGAACCCGGATTAAAGGTCATTGAACCCGGATTAAAGGTAATTTTCCCCGGATTAAAAGACATTGACCGCCGATTAAATGACATAGACCGCTGATTAAAGGTCATTGACCTCGGATTGAAGGTCGTTCATTCCGATTAAAGGTCACAGACCAGAATAAAGGTCACTGACCCCAATAATATTTCATTAACCCCGATTAAGGGTCATTGACTCCGTATTAAATATCATTGACCCAGGATTAAAAGTCACACTAGTTTTTAGCTCTATGAGTGTTATTCAATTCTGATAGTGTTAAAAGTAATTTTTATAGCATTCAGACTGTTGTTAGGGGCTAATTACATACCAAGCACATAAATACATACATACCAAGCAATAATCGAGGCACGGTCGTCGGAATTGTTATTCTTTTCAGTATAATTATATATTTTTTCATGTTTTTACAGAACTTTAAAATTAAATTTTTTTGTAGTTCTTTTGGTGCAGATTCACAAAACTTTCAACGCTAAGTTCTTACTTGGACTTCAATCTTCAGCAGATGAAAAGTCGTGCTTGGCTATGTCAGGAGATTTCAGCATTGAAATGGTCTCTCTCATGAAGGGTTGGGATTTTTTCCTGCTTAGTGTCCTCATTCCTGTCATGAGGGGATCTGATGTCAGTAGTAATCTGTGGAATAAAATATATTATACAGGTTTATACAGTTAATACATGGGGCAATTTTTTGAAAGTTTAAATATCCCCGACAAGACACGATTATGACTTGGTATTTCATTGAGATTGTACAATATTTGTAGCAGTAGTTTCCTAAGTAGGTATTTATCTTAAATAATTGTTTCTCTCACACACAGTTTTATGCCTATTGGAGTAAATTAGATGTAAGTCAAACTGGTTAATATTAAACTTACCTATTTAATACGTCCATGTTGCAAGTTTCACGGGAGAATTTTCTTGCGAAATTCAAGCGGTATGAACGAATAAATTTATTTCTTGTTTCTGCTGCTTCTTCAGATAATTGTCCTATTGGGAGCAAAGCTTTTTCGACCACCTCAGGTCCATGAATCAAAATTTTGTGTAGTGTAGGGGTCATAGGATACCACGGATAGAGCTGCACGTAGAGTTCTGCAGTCTCTCTTGTGTATGCAGAAAATTTCTGGGTATCAAAAAAACGAATCCTTGCATGCAGTGTTGAGAGACCAAAATATAATGCTTCCGAGTTAACTGTGCCCTTTTTTTGAAGAGAATTAAAGTCTTTAGACGTTAAGCCACAAATGTAACATCTCATTGTTGATTTAGTATCAGTAGCAGCATTACACACTTTTCCGTCTATCATTGTTAGCATCATACAGTGTGATACGGCACAAGTTTTATTGCCTAGTTGTACTTCTGTTTTTTCCAATTTCTTAGCAGCATTTTCAATGTAATTAATTTCTTCTTTTGTTACATCTGAAGTTTCTTTGATGAATCTGAGTCTGATTGGACGGCAATACCTTGATGATGAGGGTGTTGGATTCTGCCACACAACTTTATCATTGGTAGAAGAAATGAGGCGAAGAGGCACAAATGAACTTTGAAATAAGTTTGCGTCAGAGTCTGTTTTGCAATCAAATTTTTGTTTGTATTCCGTTTGTTGTGCGCCATCGCAGCCCCATTTGCACAAAAGCATTAAATTCCTTCTCTCTTCTTCCTGAAGTGTGTCCACGACCTCCTGAAGACCCGCCAACAGTCTCGAAACTGTGTGATTCATCAAATTTTGGAGTTTGACTTCGGCTACTGTTTCTGTTACGTAAAAAGCCTCTTTTTCTGGGTAGCAATCTTCTTTAGCTTGTTGTACTCTAGTGTAACATGGATATATGTTTGGACTATAGCTCCTTATGGTTTCGTACTGTTTCTTAGATAGATCAGCTTCTATTAACATGGATAAAGCTTCTTGCGGTGTTAGTTGTTCTTTCTAATTCGAATGACTACTGGAATATGCCTTTTTATATTCTGTAGCTCGTTTTGGGGTAGAAACGATTTCCTTGAGGACAAGTGAAGCATCTCGTTTTCTTGCTGAGCTGAAAAGTAAATTATAATTGAATTTTATTATAGTTATTATTGTAAGTGCTACCGTTGAAAACCGTTTCAAATTTTTGCCAATGCAGCACTGGACACTACACATAACAAACTAAGTACTCATTGTCCTCATGAAACTGTATGTCCAAACTCGGATTTCTGGGGTTCAAGTTTAGTGTCATACCCAAGAGACTACAGAAGCAGATTTTCTTACTCACCTAGCTTGGTTTGAGTTGCAAATGTAAGCATTTCTAAGTCAGTTTATTTTCTTAAAGTTTCCGTTTTCCTCCTCTTGCTTCTCTTGCAAGATTCAGAAAACAATTTCTGTGGCCGCCCACCTGACACTATTTTCATTTTATTCGGTATCGTAAATGCCATGTTCAACCAAGATTCATTTTGTTTCAGAAAGCGATCTTTCTTATAGGAGGCTGAGATCCATGGCGTTTTCAAATCAGATTTGAGGTGTTTAAAATCATTCTTGAATTTACGGGAATCCTCTTCTGAAAATGGCCCAAAAGTAAGGAGATATTCTTCCAATTTCTTCATTTTTCCCTCAAAATTGGTTGCCTCTGATTCAATCAAGTACGTAAATAACTCTTTACGTGTCTTTACAAGACATCTGGACGAACCTAAAGACCGATTAAATCACAATATATAAGGAAAATAAAGAATTAATATTTAAGTCAGTACTATTTAACTTTCCTAAAATGTTTTTTTTTTCAAAAAGCGGAAAGAGGCGGAACAAATTCTTTTTGTTCCTAATACAGGACAGTATAGGCTATATAACAACACAAAAATCAGCGCGGGACCGCATCGGACTATATAACAAAATCACATTTGAACATGAAAAACTAGGTTTTAAAAAATGACTTTTTTTAATTGTGAATAAAATACACATACCTTCCTTCTTTAAGCACTGAAATATGAGTTTGATGTTCACACTTACTTGCTGCACCAGAATCCATCGCTTTGTCTTCCAAAAATTGCACCAAAAACTTTAAAATTAAGAGTCAATTGGATAAATTTCCAGTCATTGAACTACGCACTTTGTACATGGTCAACTTTACACTGCTGGAAATGAGTCGCATATTTGTCTCGAAGGTTAATGTCTTATTGATAATAATGAAATGTAGTCTTGGTAACATAAAACAAAAAAGTATTCGTACAGGGTCGATTTTAGAAAATGGGGTTTTGTCCAGCTAGATCAGCCAAATACGCCTATGTGCATCGGTTCGATTTATATATAGCGCCCATATATATTTCCCTCCGATTTGGTTTCTAAGGGCTATAGAAGGTGTGTATATTACACCAGATCCAGGTAAAAATTGGCAGAGACAAGTCTATTTACCTATTAATACAGACTACTACAGGGTTTTTCAATAAGAGCGCTACAAAAGTTTTTTAAATAAAACAAAAACGGTTTTGGATATCAATGAAATTCTTTATTCCTGTGAAAGTACGTTCGATGCCATTATGTATGGAACTCGATTTCTTTTGCATGGCCACCACGGCCACGCTTGCAGAAGTCCAGACGCTGAACCCAATTTTCGACGGTTTTCAAGCATAAATCTGCCGATACTGCTGCAATTTCACGTTCGATATTCGTACGAAGTTCATCAATCGTCGCTGGCTTGTTGGCATAGACCATAGACTTGACGTAGCCCCACAGGAAATAGTCTAACGGCGTCAAATCGCACGACCGAGGCGGCCAATCGACTGGACCATTTCGTGAGATAACACGTTCTCCAAACTTGGTTTCCAATAAATTGATTGTGGCATTCGCTTTGTGGCTTGTGGCGCCGCACAGTGCTCTGTCTTCATGTATCGATGTGACAAAAATAGAAGGAGTAATTGCAGAACTATGAAATTTGGTACCAAGCTGTATTTGGTTATAGTTAAGAAAAATTTTAAATTTGGACCGAATCGGACCTTTTGCAACTTATTCCCGGTCCTTAAAAATTCACCAGACTATAACACTAAATTGGAGCATTCTATATTTATGAAATTTAACATGTCATAATATTTCAGTTGCGGTGCAAAATTTCGACAGGATATAGCGAGTCCTTTTGGTACCTACTATACAAAGGGTTCAAAGGACTTAAAAATAAATATATAAAGAACGCTCAAGAGTGGCGCTGAATTTCGACCAAAGTTTGTAAAGCGTAATAGGCTTTGCTGTGAGTAAATGTGTGCTCAAATTTTGGGAGGAATTGTTTCAAGATCCTTCAACATAGCGCCCTAGAAAATCTTGAAAATGGGTTTTTGGTCCAAATATCGTGCGACCCATCATATTAAAGGGAATTTTGCCTAGATTACAAATATGGGAGAAAAACTAGAAGACTCAATAGGGAAAATTTATATATGTCATACGTCGGGTTCGTGGACCATAGTGTTTTTGCGCAGTATTGTACTGTATTGTTTCGTTTTAAAAATTTAATGCATGTAATTGTCAGAGGAGTTTCCTTCGTTGACTACTAAAATAATATTATCATCTTCGTCAAAAATTTCATGAAAAATACCTCATAGATATATCTTCGTTTAAAGGATACTTGATATATTACTATGAAAAATATTAGCAATGTTCAGATTTTTAAACCGTATTGAACTTATAATAGGATCAGAATTTACTGTAAGGTACGTCATTAAACCTTTGTTTGTGTTTTTTGGACAATTTTTTCCTGGTATGAAACACGCGAGCTTCTCGAATAATTTTGTGACTGGATACAGATAAACAACCTTAAATTAAATAAATGTTTCCGGAAATAGAGTTGTCAATATTTATATACCTACTTGCAAATTAAATTAACTAATAACATCGTAACCATGAATTAGTACTTTATGTACACTACTGACATATAATATCATCGGAAGCGCGCCAAATTATTATCCTTGTTGCTATCAGGAACTCCTTAAATGCATTACAGTTAATTTTGTCGCAAGAAAATGTTAGACCTAAAGCAAAAGTACTTTTTCATAATTTTATGCGCGAATAATTCGAACTATTACATTTTATTTTTAAAGAGGATATGGCATTAATAATTTTTGCGAAAAAAATTTAGATCTTTACGATTTTTTCCTGATGACATAAATATTTTTTTTTTGGATTTTTCGAAATAAAAACACCATATTAAATGGATTTTTTTAAAAAATGTTCTCAAATATATTTTATACATATGATTTTTTGGTATTTTTAAGAATTATGTCAACTATTAGGCTCCAAAAAATTGTTCTACAAGTTAAAGGAGATGGTTTTTGGAAAACTACCTAAAAACATTTTTAGACCTAAAGCAAAATTACTTTTTCAAAATTGTGTGCGCGAATAATTGAAACTTTTATATTTTATGTTTAAAGAGGGCATATCAGTAATAGTATCTGGCGAAAAAAAATTAGGGATCTTTACGAATTTTTTTCCAATGCCATACAATATTCAATGTTTTTTGATTTTTCGGCATAAAAGCACCATATTAAAAGCGATTTTTTTTATGTTTTTCTCAACAATAATTTATAAGTATGAATTTCTATATTTTTAAGAATTCTGTCATCTTTTTAAAGCAAAAAAAAATTATGGGGTTGGTCAATACGTTAAGCGTTGGCATCTGTTTTTGGAACACCCCTAAAAATTATATTCGAAAATAACGATTGTTCACGTACGCAGCATTGTCTCAACTTCCCGAGCCTGATCAATACCGGTCGCGTATTGACATCACTGGAATCTCCTCTACACCTCTCTTCGGAGACCTAATTCGCTTAGTACGGATGTGTTAGAGTGCAGATTGCCACTGGGCGGTGGTTGTTGTGTGGCTGCCTTGCATTATCCTCGGGTCTCTCTTTCCTCGCACTTTCTAAGGAGTCTGACTCTTCTAACGAGCCTCTGCGTTCACTAATCGTTGTCGAGCACTCTCCGTGTAAAGTAGTCAATTGTAGTCTTTGTTCGGCGATATTACCGCGCACATTACTACTAGTCGTTGTTTTTGTACTACTCTCGCGCACATCTACTTGTCTTTGGCTCGACTACTGAGCACTTGTAGTTTTTGCTATCGTAATATTCGCACCGGCCTTGTCGCCACCCTGATACATGGTAATATACGTTACTACAAATAAAGCTCTGCCTTTATCATAACCGAAAATACTAAATCTTGTGTTTTATTTATTCTATTTCGCCCTTTGAATTACTGCATCGCCAACATCGGTCACTACATACATACGTGAACACACACATCATTCCCCCCACTACTGAGCTATCGTTGTTATTGAAGTTTGTCATAGAAGGGATTTCGTCGCCTCGCCTACCCTCACCTCCCTTGCTGGCAAACCCCCCACCTAAACATTTGGTCGTATTCGAGCCGGATTTGTACTCCCTAAACAACTTTTTTAGAAATAAAAAATATATTTTTTTTTAAGTTTGTGAACTTTTATTTTACGTTTTTATATTTTTTAGTTAATAGAAACAGTACATACATTGTTCTTGAAGAATAAAATTTTAGGGATCTGTTCCAACTTATTTTTCTCATTCCAATTAAAATTGTATTTTTTTTTTCATTTTAACAAAAAATACGAATTTTCCAAAGCAATTTTGAATAGCACTATTGCAATTTTCTGCCAACTTGGTATTTTTTTATTCTTAGGAATTCGATTTACTATCATACAAAAAGTTTGGCTTAATTTCCCTAATAAACGAATTTTATGCAGTTATTTTACAACATACATTTATGGTAGTTTATTTTTTGGTCGATTTGCGTATACAACAATTGACTTTGGCGCCCTCTCGCGGTGTCAAAAAGAGGTAAATTAAAAATATTGTTATTATTTATCTTAATTGGTTTGTTAAGATATGATGAGTACCAATTTTACCATTATTTGAGCCAGTGCATTATTATCGATTTTTGTCAATGGGACAGAGCACTGTGCGCCGTCCTGTTGGAACCACATGTCCTCCAAGTCCATATCATCCAATTGGTTCCAAAAATATTCGGTTATCATTGAACGGTAGCGATTCCCATTCACAGTAACGTGCCGGTCTTGATCATCACGGAAGAATTACGGCCCAATGACGCCGCCGGCCCATAAACCGCACCAAACCGTAATTTTTCGGGATGCAATGATGACTCATGGAGTACGTGTGGATTGCTGTCTGACCAATAACGCATATTTTGTTTATTGACGAAGCCATTCAGCCAGAAATGAGCCTCATCGCTCATCGACCATAAATTGGACGTATCGCTCTTAACGTTGAGGCCACTGACTCCGAATTTCGGTAGTATATTTTAATAATTTCGACTCGTTGTTGGCTCGTATATCTTTCCATCATGAAATGGCAAACCTTACTGAAGAGAAATGTCAAAAGAGCGGCAAACAATATGGCGTCGTTTGCTGTCCCTGTCGGTCTACTTTTGTAGCGCCCCTGTTGAAAAACCAGTTAAATTTAGTGAAAATTGGTTCAGATTTGGATATAGCTTCTAAGGCCTATATAAGGTATATTTTACACCAGATCGAAAATTGGCAGAGACAAGTATCTTCATCCATTAATAAAGACTACTAACTTTAGTGCAAATCGGTTCAGATTTAGGTATAGCCCCCACTACTCGTATGTTCCTTCCGATTTGGCTTCAGAGACCTATAGAAGGTGTAGTTTGCACCAGATCGAGGAAAAAAATTGGCACAGACAAGTATCTTCATCCATTAATAAAGAATACTAAATGTAGTGGAAATCGGTTCATATTTAAATAAAGCCCCCATATATCTGTTCCTTCCGATTTGGCTTCTAAGGCCTGTAGAAGGTATTTTTCACACCAGATCGAAGAAAAAAATGGAGACAAGTCTCTTGACCCATTAATAAAGACTACTAACTTTAGTGGAAATTGGTTCAGATTTAGGTATAGCCCCCGTATATATGTTCCTTCCGATTTAGCTTCTGAGAAGACAAGTCTCTTTACACTGCACAAAATTGCAAGTGTTTTTATGCACTGGAATCGATGTTATAAGCCTTTAACGTTTTGTGCAAACTGATCCATTTGTGTGGGAGGTTCCAAATTGGGCGTGGCTACTTCGCCAATTTTTTTCAAGGTCACAGCTAGTAGCTAATAAACTTTTGTATGTGCGGAATTTCGGAAGACTCTTATATGTAATATAAAGGTTATTAAATAATCAATATTTGCATGAAATCATCTTTAAACATTAAATTATATAGACGGTTCTATCGACTCAAATAAAGATTTCATGCATTTTTGAAATCAAATCCGAAAGCTCTTAAAAAATCACCCTTTATCTTTTATATCAATACCCACAAGCACTCTAAATTCGGAACAGTTCAATGTTTTATAGTACCTACTGTCCAGCTCAAAATGGGCCTATGTACCAAGCCCCTTCTGCTAACACCACACAAGTATTGACAAATTCATAGGAAAATTAATGTTCGCATATATTCTGCAAATCTAAGCCTATCACGTCTCCTCTTGCTAGATCCCTCGTACAATTTTTATATATTGTACATATGTATATATACCTTGTATAATACATAGTTTGTTTCTTCTTAGAAATGCCAAGCATTGTTGCATGAATGATGGCTGGCCCTAAACTCGTAGATTGTCGTATGTATGAGTTTGAATATTTCAATAACTTTTGTTGGGTTGATTTTGCTGTATTTGTTTCTTCTCCACTGAGAAGGGATGAGGGTTATGGAAGAAAATTGTAGGCCTGAATGATAGCCAAATAAAAAAAAAGCAAAAACAACAAAAAACACATTGTGAAGTATGTATTTAGGATTTCAATTATGCGGAAAATTTTTATGTTTTTATTTTCAGTTTGAGTCTTACTTAATAAATTTTTGTTCGATTTTCTGCGAACTTGAACTTTTTCTTGCATTGACCCAAATAAATCATAATATAATTGATGGTGGCTTAAATTGGTAGTTAGATCGACACACGAGTACATTGATGGAGAATACAACGAGGTTTATTGTTTGAAAATAAGAGCAAAGCAATTTGGATAGTATTAAAATTGTATGCCTTTATATGACCTTTAAATAGTATTTAGGTATTTTGTATTTGTATTTTTGGTTAAGTCTATTAAATTTAAAAATTTATATATTTAAAGGAAAGCTTCTGGGGGTTTTCAGCCCGCAGACGAATTCTATTTGGAATTGGTGAAATTGTGTTCCTGGTGGATGTATCAAATTAACGTTTTTGATTAGTGTATCGAAAAAAATATTATTAGTTACAATCTAATCTTTTTATAGATATTTTTGTACTTTTAATTGTCTTCGAAGATGCCTTTATTATTATGACTATAACTTCGAAATGAGACGTCCAATCTGCTCAAATACGAGTAATACGTAAATATAAAGCTAATTATATTACATACATCAACAAATATGTGGTATGCCATCATGCAACTACATCATAGAAATCTACAACTAAGTAGATGACCACTTGGATTATCTACTCCTTAATATACGACACGTTGGGTTATCTATTCCTTTGCACAGTATCAGTTAGGTTATCTCTTCCTCAGTAGATGACCAATTGGGTTATTCAGTTGCTTTATCTAGTCCTTAGTAGAGGACTAGTTGGGTTATTTACTTGTCAATAGACTACCAGCAGGGTTATATACTCGTTGTTGAGGAACACTACAGTTATCTACTCCTTAGTGGAGGACCAGTTGGGTTAACTTCTCCTCAGTGGAAGACCACTTGGTTATATACTCTTATATATTCCTTAATATATCAGTAGGGTTATCTACTCATTTCATGACGACCATCTATCTGGGTTATCTACGTGCTTAGATAATGAACTCTTGGGCTATCTACTCCTTAGATGACGACCAGTTTATCTACTTTTTAGTTTATCTACTTCTCAATAAACGACCAGTTGGATTATCTACTCCTTTGCTGATGGCCAGTTGGGTTATCTACTCCTCAGTAAATAACAAGTTGGGTAATATACTCTTCCGTAGACAACATGTTGGGTTATCTATTCCTTAATAGGTGTACAGTTGGGTTATCTATTCCTTAGTAGATGACAAGTTATTTAATAGTTTTTGTTTCTACATACGGAATGGCAAACATAGAATATACATTTTACGGTTGAGGATCCCTACGAAGTGCAAATTTACATGAGTCTACTGATCTCAGTAAAGGTTAAATTGGTACCTATCGCAGATCTGATGGCGTCGGGACTGATATGTATCAGTTAATTAGGATTAAATGAACCAAAAACAAGTAAGAAAGTTTCAGTCGGGTAAACCGAATTAGATACTTTAAATTCATTGCACTGTGCCGAATTATAAGCATTTATGTGCACTGGTAAAAACGTTATGAGATATTAAATTGTGGTATGATTTGGGCATTTTGTGTGGGAGGTACAAAAAGGGGCGTGGCGATAACGCCCACTTTTCACAGGGCTATAGACACTATAAAAACATTACACTGTACAAAATTGCAAGTATTTTCATACACTGGTTTTAATGTTATAAGCTGTTAACTTTTGGTGCAAAAAGGTACCTTTGTGTGGGAGGTACCAAAAAGGGGGTGGCAACAACGCCAATTTTTCCCTTGACTGTAGGCAATATAAAAGTATAATACTGTACAAAATTTCAAGTTTTTTTATACACTGTTATTAATGTTATAAGCTGTTAACTTTTGGTGCAAAATGGTGCATTTGTGTGGGAGGTACCAAAAGGGGCGTAGCAACATGGCCCATTTTTCTCGAGTTGATAGCGACTAATAAACTAATGCTATGTGTGGAATTTCAGAAGATTCGAATAAGTAGTATAGCAGTTATTAAAGATTCAATATTTCACAACATTTTAACACTTTGTGGGGGAGGTACTAGAAGGAGTGGACCAATATGGCCCATCTTCGAACTTAGCCGGAGATAGAAAAAAATATTACCACGTACCAAATTTGAAGTCAATCGGTTACTCCTTTCGAGAGTTATCGTGCGCACCAGACAGCAGACACACAGACAGACAGACAGACAGACAGACGGACGGACATTGCTCATTCGTCTTAAAATGACCCAAAACGAATATCCGCCGAACATACTTAGGGTCTTAGATCACTCCTTCGATGTGTTACACTTTTTTTCGTAGCAAATGATATATACCCTCGTCACACTAAAGTGAGGGTATAAATATTATCGAATAAATTTACTACTTAGTAGACAACAAGTTGAATTATCTACTGCTTAGTAGAGGACCAGATAGGATTGATATTTTATTTACTACTCAATAAAATATAAATTGGTTTATCTACTGCTTAGTACACATCCATGTAAGGCTGTCAGTTCCGTTATCTACTGCTGAACATGGGGTCGGTTGGGTTAGCCGTTCCTTATTACATAACCAGCTGCGTTATATACTCCGTAGTTGACGATCTGTTGGTCTATTAACTCCTTAGTAGGCGGCCAGTTGGGTTATCTAATCCTTAGCTGACGCCAGTTTGGTTAAATACTTCTTAGTTGACGACCAGTTGGTTTATATACTCCTGCTGGCTTATTTAATACTTAGTAAAATACTACTACTTAGTAGGTGGGCAGTTGGGTTATCTACTCTTTTGTTGATGACCAGTTGGATTATCTACTCTTTTGTGGACGACCAGTTGGGTTATCTACACTTTCCTTGACGACCAGTTGGGTTATCATCTTTAGATGATAGCCTCGTTACTGCTACTAGTGCTTAGTAGACGTCCAACTGGGTTATCTAGTCTTTAGTACGATGGCAGGTAAGTTATCTAGTCCTTTGTAGGCTGACAGATTGGTAATCTACCCCTTAGAAGGCGCACAGTTGGGTTATCTACTCCTTAGATGGCGAAAATTTGGGTTATCCACTCTTTAGTTGACGAACAATTGGGTTATCTACTCCTTAGTTGACGACCAGCTCGTGTATCTAGTTGACGACCAGTTGTTAGATACTCCTTAGCAGTCGACCCTTGGATTGGATGATAAGTTGGATTATCCATTCCTTAGTTGATGACCAGTTGGGTTATATACTTCCTAGTAGGAGGACAGTAGGAGTATATAGTACTTAGTAGTCGCTAGTTGGGTTATCTAGTTCGTAGTAGGCGCTAGTTGGGCTATTTACTCCTCGGTAGATGACTAGTTGGGTTATCTACTCATTAGTCGAATACCAGTTGGGGTTTCTACTCCTTAGTAGAATACCAGTTGGTTTATCTACTCGTCAGTAGGTTGCTATCTACTGCTTAGTAAACATCAAATTGGGTTATCTAGTTCTTAGTAGGCTGATTAGAAGAGGACCTATCGGGTTATCTACTCACTAGTTGAAGATCAGTTGGGATACCTACTCGTTATCAGAAGACCAGTTGGGTTATCTATTCCTTAGTAGATGACCAGTCGGGTTATATACACTTTAGTAGAAGGCCAGTTGGGTTATGTACTCCTTAGAAAAGGACCAGTTGGGTTATCCACTCCTCAGTAGACGACCATCTGGGTTATCTACTGCTTATTAGACATCAAACTGGTTTATCTAGTCATTAGTTGATGTCCAGGTGTGTTATCTACTCTCTATTAGCAGAGCAGTTGGGTTTTCTGCTACAGAGTAAAATACAAGTTGGTTTATCTTCTCATTAGTTGACGACCAGTTGGGTTATCTACTTCTAAATAGACGACCCGTTTGGTTTATCTACTCCTTAGTAGAACATCAGTTGGGTCCTGTTTTCGAAGTTCATCGATGAATAGTAAACAATTAATTGGTTTCAAATTTGGCTTATAATCTGTCTGGCATTGAATGGTCTGGTACTGTAGGTATTCTTTAAGAACAGTACGTGGATATTTCGCAAAAAAAGCCATGTTAAAATTACAATTTTGTTAAAAAAATGCAATCTGTGAACAGATCTCGATACTCAGTGGACCTACCACGGGTATGAGACGGGCACCAGTTCGGGAAAGTACTCCGAACATCTAAATCTCAGAATCTCCACCAGACTCCCAGACGAATTTATGGTCTTACTGGCAGAGATTTATGATATAAAATTGCCGCAACTACAGGAACCCATATATTGCCGCAAAACAAATTTTTGAAACAGGATGTATCTCCAGCTAAATTTAAAATTTACGCCTACAGTAGGGCACCTCTCAAGGTCTTATGGTGATTTCGTTTATCATATCACCACATCATGATGCGACATTTTCAAAATTCCCCCTGCACCCACTGCTAATTTTGCATGCGAACAATCGTACAGAAGTCGTGCGGTGAGTAAAACCCATATATACATACATTATGGCGCAACCATTTTATAGTGCATTAAGAATGTACGCTTTCAATTAGGTTTGGTTCTGAAGTTTGCTTTTTGACGGTGCAACACTCCACACCGTGGACTGGGCTGAGTGTAATAATTTTACAAACGAAATCAAAACCCGTTATACGGCTGCACCATTTTTACAAACGAGTAAGTATGCGATGTTCAAAAAAAAACCGCGATTCTGGACGTGCAAATTCCGTTCGTTGAACTTAAAAACCAAATCGACCAGATGGAAGCAGCATTAACCAGATCGAGGTGGCAGACTACATAACTCCGGGACAGCTCGATCTCTTTGACCAGTAATTGATGTGACTGGTCTGAAAGGACTGATTTCCCACAGAATGAACACATTAAGTATTCCCTCGGGAGACAAAGGGCACTGCGCGATTAACCACATGGCTGCACGCATGAAGCTTCCACACGAGGAATTCTATAGAAGCTGCTTAGATGAAGAAGAGGAGGAGTCAGTGAAGCACTTGCTGTACTCATGTAAAGGACTGTAAAAGTATCGCCCAGTCTATTTAGGGTACAGGCTCTTCGAAGACCTAGCAGACGCTCCACTGAAACACTTCGTCAAATTCATGAAGAAATCTCTCTCTGGTTCAGCAAAGCCACAAAGAAAAGCTAATAATACTGCGCTACTTAGGTGTATCCTCTTCTCCTCTTATGTTCTCTACTACAACCTTCATCTTATCTTTTCTCCTTCACTTCTAACTAAGGCAACCACAATGGACCGTATTGACGGCCCCGAGTGAACTCGTCAGTTGTTTATTTCAACTAACGGGCGTCCCTTTCAACCTAAACCAACAATACCCTATTACATTTTTGAAATCCATCCTACTACAAGTATTTTGCAAATAATAACAGATGTTCTGCAAGCATAAAATCAAATCGACGTAAAACGAGCAAAAATTTACATCAAATTCCATGAGAAAAGAGCCCTATTTTTTCACATTTAACATTATTGGCAAGCAATTAGCATTATGACAATATTATTGCCCCTTAGGTACGTAAAAATTAGAAAAATAACTCTGCAACAATTCGCGGTTAATTAAAATGAAAATCATGTATCCTCCAGGTATTGCTGATGAATGAATTTATGCATCCCCCCACCTCAGCCCTGACTGATTCAATTCTCTCGCCACTAGAGCTACGCAAATTCTATTGAAAATTCATTTCGCATATTCGTCTCTTCACACCAAAAACATTTTAATGCGACGCATTTTTATGGCATAATAAAGTGTTTGAGCGTCTGTCATCAATCGTATTATTGCGGTCGCCAAATTTGCATTTAGCAACAATTTCCGAATTCTTTAAATACTCGTGCATAAATAGTTAACATAATAATGCAAACTGAGGCAAAAGCAAATAGTTATAATAATAACAGCAGTGAATGAATGATATTAATTTAAATATTTGAGGTATTTGAAAAATGTTGATAAGCGAGTTTTTTTTATAAAAATACGAGTGTACGAATGTACTTACAGGATTGAATGTCTGGTCTGGAAGGAAGAGAGAACAAATTAATAATCTATGCTACAATTAAAAAAACAATTATTAAACATAAAAACAATTTATGCAAGAAAATAAAAAAAAAGTAAGAATGTTTCAGTCGGGTAAACCGACTAAGGTATACATACCTTCACTTTGTGAGTAATGTAATATAAAATATTAAACGAATTATTCTGTCAATTTATGTGGTAGGTACCAGAACGTTTTTAACAAATACAACAATGTATTTTTCGCTGAACAGTAGATACTTTAAATACATTGCACAGTGCCGACTTATAAGCGTTTATGTGCACTGGACTATTAACGTTATGAGATATTAAATTTTTGTATGATTTGGCTATTTTGTGTGGTAGGTACAAAAAGGGGCGTGGTGATAACGCCCATTTTTCACAGAGCTAAAGGCACTATAAAAGCATTACACTGTACAAAATTTGAAGTACTTTTATGCTATAAGTTGTTAATTATAAGCTGTTAACTTTTGGAGCAAAATAGTGCATTTGTGTGGGAGGTACCAAAAGGGGCATGGCAACTTCGCCCATTTTCGAGTTAATATCGACTAATAAACTAATACTATGTGTGGTATTTCAGAAGATTCGAGTAAGTAGTATAACAGTTATTAAAGAATCACTATTTTACAACATTTTATACCTTTGTGGGGGAGGTACCAGAAGGAGTGGACCAATATGGCCCATCTTCGAACTTAGCCGGAGATAGAAAAAATAATACTAAGTACCAAATTTGAAGTCAGTCGGATGCTCCTTTCGAGAGTTATCGTGCGGACCAGCCAGCAGACAGACAGACGGGCGGGCGGACGGACGGACATTGCTCATTCGACTTAAAATGACCCAAAACGGATTTCCCCCGAACATACTTGGGGTCTTAGGTCACTCCTTCGATGTGTTACACTTTTTCCGTAGCAAATGATATATACCCTCGTCACACTAAAGTGAGGGTATAACAATTAGTCGAGGGAAGAAGAACTGCGCCGGCAGGCGATTGACTTGAGATGGCTCTTAGTTGAAAAAATTTCAAATATCTAAATTTGGAATAACTTTCGTATAAGTAGTAACAATAACAAGTGAACCGCAGGCAAAAACAACATTAATGCATTGATCTTCAGCTAAAGTCAAAATAAAATCCAATAAAGTTCATAGATGAGTCCTTGACAATGATAGTGGTATAAGTCCAATTTTATATTTTGTGTAATAATGTAACATAATTTAACATAACATCAGGGGCGAAGCTTATTGAAATTGGTCGAAATCGGTACAGATTTAGATATATATTTTTTAAAACGATGTGTATAAAATTTGACACAATGGGAAAAATACTTGAATCAAGCAGATACAATGCAGAATTCCAAAGAAATCGGTTTAGAGTTGTATGTAGACACCATATACGTATGTAGTTATATGTTCTTTCCGATTTTGTATCTTAACGCTATTGCAGCATAATTTAAAAAACGACAATTATGAAATTTGGCAGAACAGATTTTCTTGATCCCAGGAGGAATAACGACGAATTTGAAAAAAAATCGTTCCCCCAAAGTATACTTAAGGTAAGTACACTCGATTTGCAGATCGGACAATATTGCCAGAAAAATGGCGGAAAAATGCAACCGTGTGAACATACAATTTTTGTTTTGCAACGTTAGCAGAAAAGGCATTGCGAGATAATTTGCAGATTGTTATGTGTGCGAAGTTTATGTATGTGACAACTGCGCCATTGTCAGAAAAACATTTTATTGGCAACACTGTCTATAAAACGTATTTTTATTGGCAATCCTGCATATAAATATTTACAAAATATATTGTAGATATATGAAATTGTAATGTTTTCTTGCAATCGTCTGAATTGTCAATTCACCTTTGCCTAACAATTCGTCATTGTCCGTACATTTGCAGAACTTTAACAGGGTTGATAACGTTTGCCGATCTGGCAATCGTCTATACTAAGCTTTAGACGACTTAACATGTTTTAAGGGGCATCGCCATTTTAAATTCTAAATATTCCAAATAATATTCACTACAAATTTGGCATTTATCCGTCAACTCAATCAAAGGTTATGCACAAACCTCCTTTACAATTCAAAACCAGTAAGGAAAGGCTAAAGTCGGGCGGGGCCGACTATATAATACCCTACACCACTCTCGTAATATTGAATAACTCTGATATATACATTTTGTAATTCATGTATAAATTGTTTACATAAATTTACTTTTGGGACATTTTATACTTAAATAATACCCTGTACCACAGTGTGGTGTAGGGTATAAAAACGATTGGATCTAAAGAGCCAAATCGGATGAAACATATATATGGGAGCTATAGCTAAATCTTTACCGATTTTCTTCAAATTCGGCAATGTTGGTTCATGGATCAAGAAACTCTACCATTCTAAATTGCAAAACGATTGGATGTAAAATATAGCTTCTATAGAACTAACGGGCCAATTCGGACGAAACATATATATGGGAGCTATAGCTAAATCTTAACCGATTTTCTTCAAATTCGGTAGTGTTGGTTCATGGATCAAGAAACTCTACCATTCTAAATTTCAAAACGATTGGATGTAAACTACAGCTTCTTCAGGACTAAAGAGCAAAATCGGACGAAACATATATATGGAGCTATAGCTAAATCTTAACCGATATTCTTCAAATTCGGTAGTGTTAGTTCATGGATCAAGAAACTCTACCATTCTAAATTTCAAAACGATTGGATGTAAAATACAGATTCTACAGGACTAAAGAGCAAAATCGGACGAAACATATATATGGGAGCTATAGTTAAATCTTAACCGATTTTCTTCAAATTCGGCATTGTTGGTTCATGGATCAAGAAACTCTACCATTCTAAATTTCAAAACGATTGCATGTAAAATACAGCTTTTATAGGACTAAAGGGCCAAATCGGACGAAACATATATATGGGAGCTATATCTAAATCTGAACCGATTTCAACCAAATTCAATAGCGATCTTAACAGCTGCGAAATACTCTAAACTGCAAAATTTCAGAACGATCGGAGTGAAATTGCGACCTGTAGTCGACGAACAACTTTACATGGACAGACGGACGGACGGACGGACGGACATGCTTAAATCGACTCAGCTAGTGATTCTGAGTCGATCGGTATACTTTAAGGTGGGTCTAGCTGTGTTATTTTCAGGTGTTACAAACATCTGCCATGAAACAAACTTATAATACCCTGTACCACAGTGTGGTGTAGGGTATAATGATTGACGTACATATGTATAATCATTTTGAATTGTAAAGGAATTTTATACAAATTTAAAATTTTCATGATCGCCTCTCCTGAACATCCTGTTTCGACTTCGGATTTGATTAAAAAAAACATAAAATGTAGAGAAATGTATGAAATCTTTACTTAAGTCGAACGGTCTATAAATTCAACGTTTAAAGATGATTTCATGTAAATGGGTCCAATTTTGGCATTCTCTCTCCAACATATCGGCCGGTATCTTACGAATAAATTCTTCAATATTGGCTTCCAGTGCGTCAACCGTTGCGGACTTGCCCCTTTACACATGAGCTTTACAATGTCCCACATAAAGAATATTAAGGCGTTAAATGGCACGATCTTGGTGGCCAATTGGCCGGCCTCAAACGTGAAATAAACTGTTCACCGAACTCGCCTATCACTTGGGCCATTGCTTCGAGTGCATTGTGGCATGTGTCACAATCTTATTGAAACTACATGTCAGCCAAGTCTAACTCTTCCATGTTGGGCAAAAAGTTTGTAATCATCACACGGTAGTGATCGCCATACGCTGTAGGTTAGGTTAGGTTGAATAGAGGAGACGTTTAAACGTCTCATTTCCAGTGGTTCGACCTTTTGTGCTCTTTTTATACCTCACGAGTTACAGAAAATCGGTACTAGACACACATTTTTCTCAGTATCTTCCAGTCATACCCTCTGAGATAAGTCAAGTCTGGCAATATGTCGGACCCGAAATATCGGGATCTTGCATGTGTGAAAGCTGGGCAGTGACACAGAAAATGTTCCATCGTTTCGAAATGTTCCCTGCATGCCCTGCACTCGTCGTTTTCTGCTAGTCCTATGCAATGAAGATGTGTTTGTAAGCTTGAGTGTCCCGTTAGAACACCCATCATCTTAATAATCTCTATCCTGTTTAGTTTCACAAAACTACTTGTTTTCTTCTCATTTGAGTCACCCCAAAGTATCTTTGCAGTTGCTCCTACTGTTGCGCTATTCCACACAGTTTTGTGAGCCATCACTGCCCAGTGCTTTAACTCATCTTTCGTGGCTTCGAAAGGTTTCCAATTTTCCAAGTTTATTACTCGAAGTTATCTGCTCTTTGAAGCCAAACTGTTTTCTAGTTAATTTTCAATCACTTCGTTGTGTCCTGGTACCCAGAAATACGCTGTTGACCATGGGATGAGTAATTATATATCGTTCTTTTACAATCTAACACAGTTCTGGATTTGACACTTCGTCGGCTTAATGCTATTTTGTTCCATACGCCATTTTTTATGAACGGAGAAAAACGCAATTTATTGTTTGAGTAAAAACGGGACTGAAGAGTTGCACACTTTATATTTCATAGGGTTCCCAACAGTGTTTGTATGATTCTCATGCATTTCTATGCCATTACATCCAAAAATAAGCAAGTTATAACAATTTTTGTACTTGGCATTTTGGTCCATATCCACTTTCATTTTTTACTATTTTTTCGTATTTGTATTACATGGAACACAAAAAGGGTCGGTATGGATGGACACTAATTTACATATTGTGATCGAAAGAACGTAAAATACTGAGTGAAAAATATAGGACGGTAGAAAAATTGAGACATAGAACAAAAATATCGAAATTATTTCCCTTTATTCAGAGTAAAACAAATTTACCCTACCAATATCTCGAAAACTAGGTGAGATAGGAAAAAAATGATTGCAGATTCTGAAAGAGCATGCTTGGAACCCATATTATCAACTCCTAACTCAAAAAACACAAAAATGGCGTATGGACCAAAATAGCATTAAGCCGACGACTTACCGATGTTATTGCTTCGATCGATCCATTTGGCTATCTGCGAAGATGTTGGCATATTTAGGTTTTGTGGTAATACTGAGCCAGTTCACACACTACGTGCTCGCTCGAACTTCCGCTTGAAATACCGTGTTATGCTCTGGGAAGCGGAAGTATAGTTCGACTTTTGGTTCATCAATAAAAAGTCCCAGACCCGTCCTTCCTCCTAGCTTGGACCCATCCGTATAGCAGCTGGTTCCCACTGGCATATCAGCCAGTGTTCCGTTTTCCCAGGAGCGTCTGTCTGGCACAAACGAATCACAGGTAGCTGTAAGCCGCACTTCAGGAATGCGGGCGGAGATTTATGGTGTTTGAATGTGAGCAGCTATAGATTCTCGTGGTCTCGATTTATTCATTCACGCATCATTTGTAGACGTCTTGCTTTGAGGGCTGCCTCATACTTTCTACGGATGTCTACAGGGTGGCTGATATGTAATGCAACAAAGTAAAGCGCTATATTTTTTTAATTTTTTTTTTAAATTTTATTGTTTAAAAGCAAAAATGTCGGAAATAACATAAAATTATAGAAACAGTTTAGATTTGTTCGAATTGGCCACCTTTGGCACGAATTATGGCCTTCAAACGGCCGACAAAGCCATCACACGCTGCACAAAAGTGGCTCTGCGGTATTTTGGCCCATTCCCGGCGAAGCGCCGTCTTGAGATGATCGATACTTTGGTATTTTTAAGTGCGAACCTTACTCTCTAAAATGCCCCAGGCGCAAAAGTCCAACGGATTGAGATCCGGAGATCTTGGTGGCCATTGTGAGGTAGAAATGAAGCGAGGAACCTCCTTTTTAAGCCATTCTTGGTTGACGCGTGCTGAGTGCGATGGTGCTGAGTCCTGTTGGAATGTCCATGGTCTGCGGCCGAAATGTTTGTCTGCCCTGGGCTTCAATACTGTTTTTAGGACATTTTCCCGATAATATTCGGCATTTATTTTGACCCCATGGTCGATGAATACGAGCGGGGAGCGACCATCGGCCGTTACGGCGGCCCACACGCTTGAGTTCTGGTGGACAATAGAAGGTGTAAATTTTCAGCTGACCTCTTTAGCAAGTAAACCCGATCATTTTGTTTGTTCACAAACTGCTCAATTCGGAATGGCTTCTCATCGGAGAAAACCAAATTCGGTAACTGGCCACTTTCGTGCAAGCGAAGCAACTCCTTGGCTCTTTCCAGTCTAACTTTTTTTTGTGCATCGGTGAGCTCTTGCACTTTTTGGAACTTCAATGGCTTTAGTCCAAGCTCATTTTTTAATATGTGTTGTATCCGTTCTCGCGATATGTTCAGCTCACGAGCAATTTTTCTACCACTGCGGCGTGGATTTCGATGAAATCTGGCCTTCACTTTTCGGATCATTTCTGGTGTTGTTACCGTTTTTTTCGTCCACTTTTTGGACGCGATGCAACACTGCCAGTATCACGGTAACGAGCAATGGTACGAGAAACAAAAGATTTATTCACATTTAAATGCTGGAGGGCTCTAACGATAGCCACTTATGTTTTTCCATCCAAATATAAAGCAATAACACTATCACGCTTGAATTCCATCACGAATAACTTTTTTTCTGTATGCAATAGATCACAATGCTATTGTAAGCTTGTAAACAATAAAATGAACTGTCACTGAAATAAATCTGTCAGCTATCAGACTAGCGATTTAGAAATGATAGCAACCTGATGTTGGTTGCAATACATATCAGCCACCCTGTATTGGTTGGATGTGCAGTATAGTCTCCAACGGTCTTGTTGGTGCGGTTCTAACTGCCCCGCTTATGCCTAAACAGCACATAAGCTGAATTTTTTGCAAAGGTATTACGTTGCACATCTTGGCCATTGATGTCCACCACACTACGGAGGTGTAGGTTATTATTGATCTAATCACGCTCTTGTAAAGCCAGTGTTTCATATTTGGATGTAGTCCACATTTTAAACCTATATCTCTTCTCCACAACGACCAACATCTGTGAGCCTTGGTAATTCTTTCTTCAATATGAACTTTCCAATTCAGTTTCTGATTCAAGATTATTCCCAATTTTTTCCTTTTTAAATATAGCAATTGTCTTATTCAAGAGTCGAGACACGGTAAAACGCAAGATCTCTGTTTTCCTTGTAAATAGACATATTTCTGTTTTGTCTGGGGTAACATTTAATCCCCTTGGTTGTGCCCAGTTATATGCTATGGTAAGTGCCACCTCAGCTGTTCCGCATAATTGGTTTGGATGTATGCCTCGTAGAAGTATCACAACGTCGTCTGCATAAAAGACTTTAAATTTAGTATGTGGTCATATTTTTTTCGATCTCAAGCTAAGTTCGACGATGTACCATATTAATCCACTCCTTATAGTAACCCCTCACAAAGGGTTAACATTTAGCGAAATACTGATTTCCTTATAACTTCAAACTACCTATACGAATCATCCGTAATTCCGCACGTAAGAATTTAGTTTATATGCCGCTATCACCTTGACAAAAATGGGAGAATTTGCTCCGCCTCTTTCGGTAGCTCCCACACAAAAGGACAATTTTGTACAAAAAGTTAACACCTTATAACTTTAAAACCAGTACATGCAAATAACGGGGTTTTCAATAAGAGCGCTACAAAAGTTTTTTTAAATAAAACAAAAACGGTTTTGGATATCAATGAAATTCTTTATTCCTGTGAAAGTACGTTCGATGCCATTATGTATGGAACTCGATTTCTTTTGCATGGCCACCACGGGCACGCTTGCAGAAGTCCAGACGCTGAACCCAATTTTCGACGGTTTTCAAGCATAAATCGGCCGATACTGCTGCAATTTCACGTTCGATATTCGTACGAAGTTCATCGATCGTCGCTGGCTTGTTGGCATTGACCATAGACCTGACGTAGCCCCACAGGAAATAGTGTAACGGCGTCAAATCGCACGACCGAGTCGGCCAATCGACTGGACCATTTCATGAGATAACATGTTCTCCAAACTTGGTTTCCAATAAATTGATTGTGGCATTCGCTGTGTGGCTTGTGGCGCCGTCCTGTTGGAACCACATGTCCTCCAAATCCATATCATCCAATTGGGGCCAAAAATATTCGGTTATTATTGAACGGTAGCGATTCCCATTCACAGTAACGTGCCGGTCTTGATCATCACGGAAGAAGTACGGCCCAATGACGCCGCCGGCCCATAAACCGCACCAAACCGTAATTTTATCGGGGTGCAATGATGACTCATGGAGTACGTGTGGAGTACGTGTGGATTGCTGTCTGACCAATAACGCATATTTTGTTTATTGACGAAGCCATTCAGCCAGAAATGAGCCTCATCGCCATTGGACGTAGCGCTCTTAACGTTGAGGCCACTGACTCCGAATTTCGGTAGTGTTGATTAACGCTTTGTCCATTTCTGATGAGGATATATTTTGCTGAATTCGAATAAATAATTCAGTGGATTACCTCAACTAAAATATTCATTGTTATGGAATTTGTTCTATTAATGAAAAATTATGATAACATGGCTAGTTCTAAGAAATGTTTGCATCACTTAACGTAAGTTAAGTATGTAAAACATCATATTTTATATAACCTCTATAATGCTAAATAATTTCAAGATTTTTCTATTGTTCGCAGAGATATATTTAAGTAGAGAAACAAACCATTAATTTTCAATTCATCAAAATGTGGTTTGCGATAGACCGCCCACTGGCGATGCATACCTGAGATATCAGTTACACCCAACGAAAAAAAAAACAAATCTTTAATCAGAATTCCGAAATGAAAATGAAAAAAACAACTGATTAAATAAAAATTGTCAATGACAATGACAAAATACATTGATACTCGTATACATCTGTTTCCTCAATCCCAGAAAAACAGACATGGGAATTACACGGCCATTTGGTTTCATTCCAAGAACATCTCAATGGGATGAGGTGTGCGGAGCCACCACATCACGATATAGGTATCACAACATTTTGGACGCACTCAAAACACAGCCAAACGAACTAACGAATTTGAAACAAATATGACTGATGGAAAGTGAAATGTTTGAACAACTCGGGAAGATACTCGTGCGCGATTAAAGATAAATACCAGTCAACCAGCAATGATGATGTTGGTGATGCTAATGATAATACTTCCAATGAATTGGTGGGAGTGATATCCTAACAAGACCATTATGAAGTATGAAGCACACTCCCTTTCCGGAGTCAGAAATGTGATAACCACTACTACTGTTGCTGCTGCTGTAGCTTATGACGCTTTAGCATTAGCTCGAATTGGACGCCAAACGTTTTGTTTCCTCTCTATAAATTCCTATAATTGATAGATAGATGCCATAATAGACGGTGAGTCTACTCAAATTCTATTGAAACAGATTATATGCAAAGGTATGTATGCATTTGTTGGTATTACGTGCGATAGCAACCGACACATTGGGTTGTGGGTGACCAAAATAGCCAGAAGCGAACATGATAACACAATAATTACAACAAGAACGGGGTAGAAAAGTCCAAAGTAACCTCCACCATTATTTAAGAAGTCAAATTCGCGTGGACCTTCATATGGAGGTCTGTGTCAAAACGTGAACCTGTATGGCCAATTTCCCAACCCAGCAAAATCTTGGTAAGTACCTGTCATTATTCCCTGCATTACCAAATAATGACATCTTCGGCTTATTAATAATGACTTACCAATAACAACAGAAATAAGTGATTTTTTGCTATCAAAATCATTTTGGCAATTTTTGATATAATGCAATTTTGGCTATATTGTAAATATATTATTATTGTACACGATTTATTTATTTTTCAACATGTTCTCAAATAATACGTGCAGATTTGAATGAAAATACCATAAATATTTACGTATATCGTATAATGTTAGACCGTTGAAGAATTGTTCACATGGGGGTTTGGGTTCAGAAATTCGAATCTGGCATGATGAAATTATTTGTTTTAAGAAAAATGCGCGACAATATGCAAAAAAAACACTTTAAATGGCCATTTCTTCATATCTACTACTTATTTTATGACTTATTGGTAATGCCTTATTCAAGTACTTAAAATCGTGAATATATGCACATATTTATGAGGTATGCCTATGCTACAAATATGTACTTATTATGCTACTTTATTGTATGCTTTTGGGAAGTACTTTCCTCCAATGACATCCCCATGTTAAAATAATGAGAAAAGTGGCTAAATAATAAGTACTTACCATTATCGAACTTTACTTACTCGTCGGATTATTTGGTAATCAGAAATTTTGCTGGAAAGGAGTGGTACTGGGCAATATTAAATTAATTTTAGCCAGATAGTTTGTTTAAATTGATTATCTACGCCGTCATGAAGTTAAATCGGAAGGGATTTTGGAGGCCCTAAACTCGTGACAAGCATACTACTAGCAATTATTGGCCACCTCCGTGATGCTCTATGCATCTCCTGTGTGGGCGGGTTTAATGGAGCTGAAGTCGTACAGGGAAAAACCTAGCGTCTGTACACAGACAAAACTGTCTTCTTATGATCTGAGGACATATAACCATATCGGAGGAAGCAGAAGATGTAATTGTAGGGCTTATACTACATCTTAAACGTTTTGGCCGGTAAAAAAGGCGCTGGTTTGAGTCGATGTGTTTGAGCTCGCATTGTCATGGTGCACAATGATTCGTCTTCTCTTGTTCGTTATTCGAATTTCTCCGAAAACTAACTTCAGGCAAACAAATTGTGATGTACCACTCAGAATTGACCGTCCTACGTTGCTCAAGCGCAACACCTGCCACATGACCAGTTTTGCCGAAGAAACTGGCGACCATTTGCTTCGAAATGCTTCTTCCATGAACAACTTTCGTTGGATTTGGCTCGTCTTCGAAGACCCACACGGTCTATTGCTGTTTTGTTTCGGGCTCATACGCATAGATCCAAGATTCGTCACCTGTGATGATCTTATAAACGTCTTTTGAAGCACCGCTCGAAGTGTCCAAGAATCTGATTGCCACTTACAGGGTCGGTGGGATTTGTGGACGAAAGGACAAATATATCTGTATGGCTGGACAGGCAATACGGTTCTTTATAGGTCATGGAGGATTCCGAATGTATATGCATAGATTTGAACATGTTAGGTCGCCATAGCTAGATATCACAGTCTTATGTATGAAAGAAAAGTCATAGGTTATGTTAAGAGCGGCAGCCAGACTCACATAGACCATAAAGATCATTGTGTTACCACAGGGACGTAAGAAAAAAATATAAGTAATCGCTAGCCCCTCATGTTTAATTTGATTGCTTAAAAAGCTCAAAAGTTGGCTGATTCCAACATCAGCCAAGTTAGCTTACTCCCAATGAAATTAGAGGCTAAGGCTGCATGTAGCCTCCTGGAGAGAGCGGGACACAGACACATAATGTATTCTATCCATTACTTCTCCACTTCGTCTCAAAAATTATTATTCAAAACCTTCAATGTCTCTGCGTGTCGTTCAATAAGGCAGTCTCCCGTCCTGACAGATACGATAAGTGAGACGTTCTTCCTCAACAACGACAGCAGTGCGTTTTATGTTTAGGCCCGGCCACCTGGAATGTAAGCAGTTTCTGACTAATGACCACATATCATCGGTTGCCATAAAGGCACTATTTTTCAAGAAGAGCTTGCAGGTCGCTGGAGTCATACCCACATATGCCCTTGACCCTGGAACGTGTAAAATAGTTCTTAATCTTGCAAATTCGTCTACCTTACAATTCCCAGGAATGTCCCTGTGTCTCAGTACCCTGTTCAATCATCTCGTTAAGAGATTTGCGACAGTCGAGAGAAGTTTCTGAATTTAGGAATATAGTTTTCAGGGACTTGATAGAAGCCTGAATATCAGAGAAAATGTTGATACCGACTTTGGTCAGAACATTAATTTTCAGCCATTCCGCTATCTCTTTAAAAGCTAAGATTTCTGCTTGGAAAGCATTACAGTGATCAGACAGTCTTTTTGTAAATAACAGCTCAAGTTCCTCAGAAAAGAAAGCCCAAAGCCCACTTGGTTATCGAGTTTGGAACTGTCCGTATAGAAGTTAATGATTCTCCTCTGTCCTGGGATATGACCATTCCATTCTGATATATCTGGTATAAGAGTGAGATACTTCTTGTCAAAGAGTGGTTCAGTAATTCAGTAATCAACAGTGCCCGGAAGGTCTGGCATTGTGTCTAGAATGACACTATGTCCCCAGCTATTTCCTGACCATAGTGACAGTTTCCTAAGTCAAATCGCAGTATTATAACATTTAGTGCTTCAGTTGGTGTCGTTCTCAGCGCACCAGTGATACATATAGCAGCCATTCGCTGAACCTTGTATTGTATCGAGCAGAAGGTGAAATACTGCAGAGCTGTCCACCAGACAACAATGCCGTACAGCATTATCGGTCTGACTAGTGCCGTATACAACTAATAAACTATACGCGGCTTCAGACCGCAGTGTTTTCCTATTTCCCTTTTACAGGTATATAGCGCTACCACAGCCTTATATGTTCTTCCCAGAATATTGGGTTTGAAGTTTAGTAAAGTAGTATTTTGCGTTTTTAGATAAAGGAAAATTCAATACAGTCCAAGTGGACAGGAGTAACTGTTGGTACCTTATTTCTAACAACTAGTTCAGTCTTGGTCGGGTTAACACCAAGACCATTATCGGTAGTTGTATGAAGGGCCTGCTGTAGGATGTCTCTAAGAGTACTTGAAAACTTCCTTTTAACAGCTATTGTTACGTCATATGCATACGCAACAACTCTGACACCCATCATATCTAGAAAAATCCGAATATTGTTCATGAAGAAATTCCATAGCACAGGAGACAGAATGTCCCATCTATATCTAAACAAGCTACCACTGTACGATATTAAATTCCTTAACAGAGATGGATCCTTCAATAAAACTGACTAGCTCTTGCAGGTTTCGGTGGACTTGCCCTTGTTATAGGAATGCTGGTGATTGAACTGTAGCCAGTGTTAAATTTTAATCCTAAAGCTGAATATAGACGATTGCCAGATCGGCAAACGTTATCAACCCTGCTAAAGTGCTGCAAATATACGGACAATGACAGATTGTTAGGCAAAGGTGAATTGACAGTTCAGACGATTGCAAGAAAACATTACAATTTTATATATTTACAATATATGTTGTAAATATTTATATGCAGGATTGCCAATAAAAATACATTATAGACAGTGTTGCAAATAAAATGTTTTTCTGGCAATGGCGCCGTTGTCACATGCATAAACTTCGCACATATAACAGTCAGCAAATTATCTCGCAATGACTTTTCTGCTAACGTTGCAACACAAAAATTGTATGTTCACACGGTTGTAAATTCACAGGGTTGCATTTTTCCGCCATTTTTCTGGCAATGTTGTCCGATCTGCAAATCGTCTGTACTTACCTTAAGGTAACTATCTATTAATCTCTCCAGGGCTTTAAGAAAAAATGACGACAGACTGATTGGCCGGAAATCCTTAGCTCCAGTATCAGACGACTTTCCCGCTTTTGGGATGAAAACAACCATGATTTCTTTTTATTTTGTTGGTTAGGGGGCCTGATTGATACGTATATCTCTCTGAGTCAAGGAACAAATGTATCAGCCAATGCCTGTATCTCCAAAGGCGAGACTTTGGCTGGTCCTGGAGACTTAAAAGGTTTAAAGCTTTAGATAGCCCAAGTATTTCTAGATTCGGTACAATCTCGATGGCGACCTCTGATGGCTACACTTCAAGGAATACTCAATTGAATTAAATGGGCATAACCACAATGTGAAATTCGAACGTGAATGAGTTCATAATACGTAGCTAGGAGGAATGACAGAAGTTCTATTCACATTCATTTCTGTCACAAAGCTAGGATCATAGAACTTGTATAAGTCGTTCCATACGTCAGTCCGAGTTGCTGCGAACGGCGCCGAATGGAGAGTCGCTCCACGGTCTTCGTGTACGCTCTCAGCTACGGGCGTACATTTTCTTCACTGCGTGCTGGACGTGGTCTATTCGGTCGAATATTATCCAATAATGAATGCTGGGTCTCAATAAGGGTGATGGTGTTGCGAATAGTACGGCTGATTATGTTGACCATAAGTTGAGCGAAGTGCACGCAACACATTCCTCACAGAACGTGAATTTTCGTAATAAAGTTGAAAGATTTGTAAACGTTGTTCAGGCGTAAGTCTTTCCATGATAAAATGCCAAACAATACTTAACAAAAATAACATGACAGCATGACACGACTCACGCGTGATCTGTCAAAAAAAGGCTATTGAAAAAAGTATCTCTACCTGGATCACCCGTTACTTGGAATTTTTTTTGGAAATCTGCTAAATTTTGTCTGTCTTTCGCCCCTAAAATGCCTATTTGTTTTCGTTTCTAAAGAATGCTACACTGCAAGATGGTTTCGTTTTCTTTTACAAAAAGTGTTGCACTCTCACATTGCGCTGCCGTACAAAGTAGATGTTTTTCAGCGTCAAACGAATAGTTTAAATACTTCCATGTGTATGGGAGTGGTGTCAAAGATTATGCAGATTACATTACGCTTTAGAATGTATTACTGATGGTTTTTGAATTCTCAGTCCCATTGTGCATTTTTTCTCACAATATTAGCTTAACCAGCCAACCATTATAGATGGAGCATCAAGTTAAGAGCACGTGAGTGAGCATTTGTCGTCGTCGCGTCGTACACTCATTAGAGACACTCGCATTAATCGGCTCAAGTGCAGCCGATATACGCTCGCATTTAACGATGAACTCACACAAACACACGCATGGATATCGTCGTTACGGCTTAGAAACATTCATCACATCACGTTGATACAGATACTGACAGATAGACAATCAGACATAGAGACTGAGAAGCGCAGCTCAGGTAAAGGTGGTGCACGTCGAACTAACAACAAATTTTATAGGTTTTTTTAAGTTTTGTTTATTTTAGGTTGGGGGCTTTGCTGGGGAGATGAACCCAACACCATAAAATTCCCTCAAACGAACGTCGATTGTGAAGATCGTCGACAGGGGTGGTGGTGGTTGTAGTGGTGTTGGTGGCAGTGACAGCAGCAGTGTCATCATCACTCACCGCAATCGCTGACAAGATCGTCGTCGTTTAACTTCTATTGTCGACTCGAGAGTCGTGCATTTCAAAATAAAAATAAAAGTAAAAGCAAAAAAACGAAAACAAAAACAAAAAACAGAAAAACAAACAATATGTAAATGACAATATATCGCAAATTTTTGTTGTTTTGTTAATTCTCTCGAGGGGTAGACACTTATCAATTAGTTGGAGTCTAACTTTGGATAAGTGCGTTTGGAAAAACGGTTGAAAGGAAAATTCGAAAACAAATTCGGAAAATTAAATGCAAAAAAATGGCGGGAACTTGGAAATGTCGTTAAAATAATGGATGTTATAAACAAGTCCCAAAAGAAAAAATTGGTTGAAAATATATAAAAAAAATAAGTAATAAAATAAAAAATGAAATTAATAAATTATTAAAATATATACATAAAAAATATCTAATAAAAATCAACAAAAAAATATTTTTTGAATAATAATAATAAAAAAATAATAAACAAAAATGGAGAATATTTTAAAACTGGTGATAAAAAACAAGTGAAAAGTGTTCGGACTGGATAATGTGTTCGTAGATCAATTTTAAATGGAATAAAAACATGTACTCGTATATGGGTATTTCCGCGGGTCGCGAACTTACGTTCGTACGCTTTTGATGTACAAAAAATATAGAAAACACAAATTTTCCCCGCATTTTTTTTGGTGATTTGATAGCATATTGGTAGCTCTGTGTTAGGTGCAAAAGATGGGATTCATCGAGTTTTAGTTTTCATAATGATAGCAATAAACATGTGGTTACGAACGTACGCGAAATATAACGTACGAAAAATAGAAGAACTTTGGCTGAATCTAGTAACATGCAAAAATCTGCGAAAAGGAACGGAATATTCTAAAGCTATTAATTTATTTTAAAAGTGGATTAATGTAGCTTTCTATCGAGTATTTATTTACGCAATAAATTATCTCTATTGGTTTTTTTCCTAATTGGCTTAGGTGCCGGTCGCGAACGTACGATTTTTTCATCTGTTTTAACCGTTAAATTAATGGTTAATCGAACTTTGTTTTTGGTCTCCTTGCATTTTTCTCTTCTTAATTGATTGTAATAGAGACATTTTGTAGAAAGAGTGCAAGCATTACATATGTTTTTATAAGTAAAATAATTAAATATAAAAATGTCTGTAAAAGTAGCTTAACATGGAAAAAATAAAATTTTTCAGGTTTTAGGCAAATTTTCTCATGAAAACAACTAAGATATGCTATGAAACCATTATATTTTAAAAATTTAGACATTTTGTATTCATTGTTTTATAATTATTCACAATAAAATACGATGATTACCAACATTTTATTTTTCGGCCCTGGTTGACCATTCGGCGGAAATGCCCATATATGTAGTTTTAATTTTATTATTCTATTTTGCGGGATCACAAAATTTTTTAGATAGAATATCGGCGCGATATTATAATCCTTTTCAGTGATGCTATTCAATTTATCTAATTACGTGACATGATGCAACTTCGGAATTCCAAAAAAATCTATTTAATTTTAAATAAGATAAATTAAAATTAAAAAAATCTTTTGAAACTAAAAATAAATCAATTGAAATTCAAAATTCGTCAATTTAAATTCAAAACACATGAATTTATATTTAAAATATTCCATTTTGATTTGAAATATGTATTCGAGTTTAAATTTGAATGTTTAATGGAATTTTTTTAATTTCAATAATTTTTTTTTAATTTCAAACGTAAGTTTATGAATGATGATATGAATTTACGAACCTTCAAGCTTCAATTCCAATTTCCACTGAGAGAATTTTTTTTCAATACAGCGAACATTTTCTTAATATTTTTTTATAAATTAGGTGAAAAAATTTTCACAGACATGTCTTCAAAAAAATTGGTTTTATAAAAAAAAGTATGAAGAATTCCCTTCATACAGTTTATTAATTTAAAATTTCATAACAAACATTTTCGTTGCGACAGATGGCATGCGTAACAAAACATCATCAGCGCAACGTTCCAACATTGCCGCTTAGCTTAGGAGAAGAAAGCGCGACTTGCAACACAACTGTTCCGAGTTCAAAGACCACACCGAGAGTTGTGACAAAATGTAAAATATTAAAAAAACAAATCTTTCATAAATATGTCTTCAAATTATATAAAATAGAAATTTTTGTCAAAATTTCAAATTTCAAAAAATTATAAGGAACTGCATTTTTTCTAGAAAATTTCATAGAAGTTACATTTTTATTTCTTCAAAATTGCATTTTTCATTTAAAAAGAAATTTCGACGAAATTATCTATAAAACAGCAATTTCAATGAAATTTTCTATAAAAATAAAATTTTTAAAAATTAAAACAAATTTGGACGAATTTTATAAAACAAATACTTGTATGGATTTTTTAAAATCTTTTTTTTTTTAAATGTCTTCAAAATATACTTTTTCTAGAATACTTTGTAGAAAATTTCCTCGAAATTGCATTTTTATAGAAAACTTCGATGGAATTGATTTCATGAGAAAAATTCGAAGAAATTTATTTTTATATAAAATATAAAATTTTGTCAAAATTGCACATTTCAAAAAAATTTTCTTCAAAATTGGATTTTTCATTTAAAAAGAAATTTCGACGAAATTATCTATAAAAAAAAGCAATTTTCTATAAAAATACAATTTCGACGAAATTTTCTTTAAAAAAATCTATTTCGGCGAAATTTAAAAAAAAAACCAATTTCATCGAAATTTTCAAAAAAAATCAATTACGACAAATTTTTCTAAATTTTTCGAAATTGTTTTTTTTAGAAAAATTCTTCGAAATCTATTTTCTACAAAAAAATCAATTTCGACGTAATTTAAAAAAAAAACATCCGCGAATTTTTTTTAAATATATTTCGAAGAATTTTTCAAGAAAAAAAATCAATGGATGGAATTTTCAAAAAAAAATCAATTTCGACGAAATTTTCTAAAAAAAAAACTCAATTTTCTTGAGAAGTAAAATTTTAAGAGATGTGCAATTTGGATAAAAATTTCTAGAAAAGTGCAAATTCGACAAAATTTCCTAGAAAAGAGCATTTTGATAAAATTTGGTAGAAAATGTCAATTTTGAAGAACTTCAATTTTCTATAAAAATGAAACTTCGACAAAATTTTCTAAAAAATCTATTTCGACTAAACTTTTAACAACAACAAAATCCAATTTTGACAAAAATTTCAAAAAAAAATTACTTCGACGAAATTTCAAAAAAAATCACTTTCGATGAAATTTTTTTAAAAAAGTCTTCAAAATACACTTTTTCTAGAATATTTTGTAGAAAATTTCCTCGAAATAGCATTTTGTACAAAATTTTTCCAAAATTGCATTTTTATAGAAAACTTCGAAGAAATTGATTTTTTTAGAAAAACTCGTCGAAAGTGAATTTTTGTGGAAAACCCTTCAAATTATATAAAATAGAAAATTTTGTCAAAATTTCACATTTCAAAAAATTATAAGGAACTACATTTTTTTCTACAAAATTTCATAGAAGATACATTGTTATTTCTTCAAAATTGCATTTTTCATTAAAAAGAAATTTCGTCGAAATTATCTATAAAAAAAGCAATTTCAAATTTTCTATAAAAATACAATTTCGACTGCATTTTCTTTAAAAAAATCAATTTCGGCGAAATTTAAAAAAAAAAAACAATTTCGACAAATTTTTCTAAATAAAAAAAAACAATTTCGAAAAATGTTTCTAAATAAATCAAATAAATAAATCTAAATCAATCAAAAAAAATCAATTTCGACTATAATTCCTACTAAATTTTCTACAAAACAATAAATTTCGTCGATTTGTTTCTAAAAAAGAAAAAATATTGTCAAAATTTTCTAAAAAAAATCAATTTTGGCAAAATTTAAAAAAAAAAATCTATTTCGAGGAATTTTCAGAAAAAACAATTTCGACAGAATTTTCTTAAAAAAAAAAAGATTCAATTTCGACGAAATTTTCTAAAAAAAAACTCAATTTTCCCAAAATTTTCTTGAGAAGTAAAATTTTAAGAGATGTGCAATTTGGATAAAATTTTCTAGAAAAGTGCAAATTCGACAAAATTTCCTAGAAAATAGAATTTCGATAAAATTTAGTAGAAAATGTCAATTTTGAAGAACTTAAATTTTCTATAAAAATTCAACTTCTACGAAATATTCTAAAAAATCTATTTCGACTAAACTTTTTAACAAAAAAAATTCAATTTCGACAAAAATTTCAAAAAAAAAATATTTCGACGAAATTCGCAAAAAAAATCAATTTCGACGAAATTCCCAAAAAAAATCAATTTCGATGAAATTTTCCAAAACAAAACATTTTCTACAAAATCAATTTCCACTAAGTTTTCGAAAAAGTTAAATTTTGGCGAAATTTTCGAAAAAAAAAATACAATTTCGACGAATTTTTCGAAAAAAAAAATTATTTTGGCGACATTTTCGAAAAAACCGGAGTTGTCGGAACTCTAATTCTAAAAAAACTTTTTCGACGAAATTTTCTTAAAAAATAAATTTTCACGAAATTTTCAAAAAAAAAAAGTTTCTAAAAAAATCTATTTTTGCGAAATTTTCTAAAAAAATTCAATTTTGTCGAAAATTTCTAGAGAACTAAACTTTTTAGTGATGTGTTAAAATTTAGTGGAAAAGTGCAAATTCGACAAAATTTTGTAGAATATACATTTTCGATTTTGAAGAAAATTTCTATTCTGAGAATTTCGATTGCAACTAATCGATTGGTAACTAATTTTCTTTGGTTCGAAAATAAAGCCATTCCTTAAACATAACATTTCAAAGAATTTAATCAGATTTGTTTACTTGACACATCCTGTGTAAAATTTTACACCTGATGTTTGTTTCCGAAATTTGAAATCAGCACATTTATAAAGTAACGACTGATACTTTTCAAATGGTCAAAAAAATGATTGAAATTACATTTTTTATGAATTCCTTCGGTTGCTACCAATGCTTGAACTTTCGTAAGTCCAAAATTAAGCAATCCTCGTGGCATATTTGCTTAGGTTGGAATTTTATTTATAAAAATCTCCGAAAATCGGTAACGACCGTTACCTTGGAAACACCCATATGCAATTGGTTTCTCATTCAAGCGGTGTTTGTGAATACATTTCTTGATGTGTTTTTTTTTTAGTTTAGACGGCAGTAGCGGATAATAATTCTTGTTCGTTTCATTGAAACTATTCCTTCTATGATTGATTTTCAAATCGATTAATTACAGCTAAACTTTTCCCGTTTGCTAGGAATAATTAAATATTACCATATCGTTTCACAAAAATTTGCATTCGTTAGCAGTACAGAGGTAAAAATGGAATAACATAAATGGTATATATAAATGAACGAAAGCACAATGATCAAGTATGATCAGGCTTAAATCGAATATTAATCAGGCTTAAATCAAATATTGGACAGGCCTAATGCAATCAAAATGTTCTTTATTGAAGCCCGTTTCGCACTCAAATCAATCCCATAAATAAATAAATTGCTAAAATTAAGAATTTAGCGCCTAAAAATCCGTACTTAATTCAAGTATTTTGTACTTGGTTAAAAAACCGTACTTACCCTACCTTTTGACCGCTACGACTTGATTCATATACGGATTACTAAATTTTGTCTTTCCAAACTCAACTACCAAGAGGGATTTCTTGACTTTTCTTAGGAACTATACCTCATGTCACGGCAACAAATGACATGTGGTCACTAGTCTGATGTGGCCCCGGCTGATGTGGCCGGGCCTAGACTCAAAACGCACCAACGCACTATTGTCGTTGTCGAGACCGGCGCCTCATTTATCGTATCTATCATGACCGGTCACTGTCTTATTGGACGGCACGTAAATAGAGAGAAGGTCTAGCATAATGACTTTTGTAGAAGCTGTGAAGACGAAGAAGACGGATCAATAGAACACCTTATTCTTTGGGGAGTTAGCTAACTTGCCTGATGTTGGAATCCGCCAACTTTTGAGCTTTTTAAAGCAATCAAACTGATTCAACGGTAGGGGCTAGGGATAACTTACGTCCCTGTGGTAACACAATGGACTGTATAGTCTAAGTAAATCTGTTGTACAGAATGCCACTCTCAACCTACATCTTCTACAGAACCCGTTTTTTTGGGAGAAAATCCGTTTCAAAGTTCTGTCAGTCTGAATATAGACTATCCTAGCCTCATATTTTTTTGGATGAGATGGGCATAGTTGGCTGATGTTAGCATCCGTCATCTTGACGGTCCACTCCTCCCAAAGTGAGAGTATACCTAGTCCGTTCACTCGACTGACATATACCTACTTGTTTCTGAAGTTTTTCATTTTCCTAAATATTATGATTGTAGTATGTAAGTAGAAAAGTGATGTACATACTTTGACGCTATACACGCTGAAAAAAAATCGCTTCTGTAGTATATTGTCCCAAACATATTCTGCTTGAAATATAGAAATGTTTAGGGTACACTCCAAATATATAATATTTGGCACACACAAATACTATATGTTTGGGAGGATATTGTTCTAAACAAAAATATGTTCCCGTTCTAATATTTTTTTATTTGGAAGTAATATTTCCGAAACAAAGATTAATTTGTATTTATGGATTTTGGCAACGAATCAATGTCTTAATTTAAAGACAAGTTTTCTGTTTTTCGGAAGTTATGTTTGTAAAATGCAATTAAAACTTAAATCGTAACTATAAATTGCATTGACGGATTGACAAAAAATAATGTATTGAAATATTTATAAATTAAAATATTTGATGTGAAACAAAAGCTAATGCTGCTAAAGACATGTTTAACTATAAAGTTTAACACGAAATCTAGGAAAAACTAACTAAAATTCGAAAAACATAGCAAAGTCTAAAAAATCTTTTTTTAAATAAAATATATTTGGAAAACTTCTTAAACAATAACTTTGTTTGTGTGTAAACACATATTTTATTTGTGAAAGACAGTTTGCAAATATATTATGTTCTAATACATTAATATATTCGTTCCAAACAAAATTTCTTGATTTTTAAATAAAATTTATTTGTTAACAAATATAAAATATTTAAAAAAATCGTTTCCAAATACATTTTCTTTCAATTCAAACATATCAAAAATGCAGATTTTTCCCCGTGTACATTGCATTCTTCCAGTACAACAGTGTGACCCTAATATACATACATTTTCCAAAAACCTAACACCTCCCCTACAAGTGTCCAGTACATTGTAAAACGGTTGATTATAAAAATAATAAATTACAATAGAATAATTATTATTTAAATATAGTATATAATTTCAACTGCATTTCTAAAGTAATTAATAAAATATTATTATCGTGATGGAAATAACGAATATCTCAGAAAAACTACAATAACATTTATTCCTAATAGCCATTTGATGTTTTCAAATATTTCTAGACAGAGTGAAATTAAATAATCTAATGATATCCCCCCTCCCCCGTCATGTAAAGTGAGAGTATAATAATAATAATTTACGAATAAAAATAAATGTGACGAATGCTAATATGTCATAAAAACAAAAAAAGTTAATTTTGAAATAATCTTCACAAAACGTGTTAAATATGAGAAAAATAACAAAATTAAGAAAAATAGTGCGTAATAAATTTATGAAAAATAATCATAAAAACCACACACACAAAAACGGTGCCCCTTGTAGACATATAAAAATATTGTAAATTAAAAGTTGTCAACACAAACCAAAAAATAAAACGTCATTATTGTACGAGTACTCGTATAATAAACAAAATAGCTCTTAACAAAACAACAACAACAACCACAACAAAAAGAGTCAATTGCGATAATAGTTAAACCCTGGACTTGCACAATGACCCTTAAGTCTCAACGTTACTCCAACATCGCCGCCGGCTCTGCCACAATCACAGCCGCCATCAAACAGTTTTCGCATTCTAAAGCGTTAACAAATGTTTACACAACAATAATAATTTTATTAATAATACAGCTGAAATGTTTAAACTGCAGTAAGTATTCAATTATTTCTAAATACATTTGACGTTAAGCATATCTGTCTATGAGATTTTTTTTCTAATTGTTTTTGTTTATTAACTATCATTAATAAAAAAAAAAGAAACGTCATAGAATTTCTGGCATTCCGAATAATTTGCATTTTGTAAAGCAAAAAATGTTAATGTTAGTTAAAATCATTAAAAACTTTTATTTAAAATCCATGTGGAAATCTGACGTTCTTTGACCCACAAATAAATTTACAAAAAAATATAGCCGATGTTTAGTTCGAAATTTGGAACATCTGTATGAATAAAGCTACAAACAATAATGTCAGAAAATCTTCAGCACAATAATCTGAAAGACATTGAAGGAAATACATATGTATATAAATTTATATTTTTGCTGTAAATACATATGTTCCTCAGAATTCTCTATATAAAATACACTTTAAAATATATCAAAGTGTTGGAAATAACGCCGATTGATAAAATATTTTGTTTTTATACACCCATGGTAATAAATATACTTCCACATAAAAAAAGGACAATGTAATTTTGTTTTTAATTTTTGGAAAACTTTTTATTGGAAGATTGTTCTTAAATGATTTGTTAAGCAAAACATGTGTTGACATTTCAATTTATAAAAACTATCCGAATTTTAAAAGAAAAATGAAAAGTACTTCATTGGTAAACAATATACTTCCAAATTAATTTAGACTAAACAATTTCGAAACAATAAATGTTTTTTATAAAACATAATTTGTCTTATAATCAGTATTAGCGCCAGACACCATAATTACTACACGCTGAAAAAAAATCGCCTCTGTAGTATATTGTCCCAAACATATTCTGCTTGAAACATATATATTTTTAGGGTGCACTCCAAATATATAACATTTGACACATACAAATATTATATGTTTGGGAGGATGTTGTTCTAGACAAAACTATGTTTACATCCTAATATTTTTTATTTGCATATGTTATTTCCCAAACAAAGATCTATTTGCGTGAATATATATATATTCTTTAATTGTTTTAAGTTTTCAGCAATTGAAAGGTAATTTTTAGAAATTTTTAATGTTAATAAAATTTCTTTGAAATAATGACTGGGAATAGTTAGAAAATAAAAATAAGTACTTTCAAATATAAGTTAATGCTAAGTATGCCATTTTTAATAGGAAAGCATAATTCGAAAACATGGAAAAAATTAAAAAATTCAGCAAAGTTTTGAAAATCTTTTTTTTTAAATAAAATATATTTGGAAATATTCATAAACAATAATTGTATTTGTATTTAAACACATATTTTATTTGAGAAAATTAGTTCGCAAATATATTTTATTCTAATATATTAACATATGCGTTCTAAATACATTTTATTGATTTTCAAATAAAATTTATTTGCTCGAAAATATATAATAATTAAAAATTTGTGTTCCAAGTATATTTTCTTTCGATTCAAACAAATCAAAAAATGCGATTTTGCCCCGTGTACTTTAAGTCATTATGACATGCAATCAATTAAGTTTGTAAGCAGTGATGTGTGTATTTCACTCAAAGTTTTATTTATCGCTGCTCGGAGGTCTCTCAGATTGGAGAATTGCCGCCAATTGTCATAAATTTGATTTGCCATGTTCCCCACACGCTGAAAATCGCTTCTGTAGTATATTGTTCCAAACATATACTGCTGAAAACATACATATGTTTAGGGTACATTCCAAATATATAATATTTGACACTGACAAATATTATATGTTTGTGAGGATGTTGTTCTAAACAAAATTATGTTTTCATCCTAATATTTTTTTATTTGGAAATAATATTTCCAAAACAATGTTTAACTTGTATTTAAGTAATTTGGCAATTTTAGAAATTTAAGGTTTAATTTTTTAGAAATTTTATATGTATGAAAAAATTAAATCGTATAATTTTTGGTTACGACAAATAGCATTGATGGATTGACAATTGGACTATTTATAAATTAAAAATTAGTGCTGTAAAACAAAAGAAAATGCTGCTTACGACAATTTTTACCCATAAAGTATAACACAAAATCTAGGAAACAATAAAATTAATAATTGCCAAAGTCAACAAAGTTTTAAAATTTTTTTAAATATAATGTATTTGGATAAATTCTTAAACAAAATCATTGTTTGTTTGTAAACACTTATTTTATTTGTGACAGCAAGTTCGCAAATATATTTTGTTGTAATATATTAATATATGCGTTCCAAACAAAATTTCTTGATTTTCAAATAAAATATATTTGTTCAAAAATATATAATATTTAAAAATTTTGGTTCCAAGTATATTTTCTTTGAATTCAAACATATCAAAAATGGCGATTTTCCTCCGTGCAGGACGTTTTCAATCTGATTTAGAACTATACTTAACGCAGGCCATCGCAGCGGTGGTATGTTTTTTTGGCGTTAAACCAGTCCGCAGCAATTTTAGCATTATGTATTCGGGCTTAACCTTAAGGACATCATTCAAAAGTTCAATGTAACCGATGCAATTTATCTTGCTGGTAAATAAAGAAATATTAACAAACAATGTTCCATTTTTGCGCATAGGTGACTTTTTAGTATAACATTGACGTGTGGTATATTTATTACCATGGCTGTATATGTAAAGGGTTTTCCAACAAGAGGTGTTATTTTGGTATTCAAGTTCAGACAACTTAAGCAATCGTATCCACCGCTGAATACGGAGATACATGACTTGCAGGGTCTGGAATGTGCAGTCGACCGCATGACGTGTAACATTGTCGATGCCTTCTATGAGTCCTGTCCAGAACGCTCACCACCCCGGAAAACCAACCAAACATGGTGGACTCCGGAACTGAAGCAACCCAGGAAGGAAAGTAGAATGCTATTCAACAAGGCCAAAAAAAGAGAAAACACCGGAATGCTGGGAAGAATATCAAACAGCCACCAGAACCTTTTAAAGAGAGTCCAGGAAGGCAAAAAGGAAGTCCTGGACGAATTTCTGTGAAGAACTGGAAGACATTAGCGAAGTCTCCAGACTCCGCAAAGTCCTGTCCAAAGACCCCAGCACACCAGACTTCCTCATAGGACCAGACGGACTGCTCACGGAGAACAACCAAGGGACTCTAGAACTTCTGATGGACACCCATTTTCCGGGTTGTAGCGAAGTTTCAGATGCCGTGGAAGCGTGCGCAGACACCCCCACGGCCTACACGGAGGAACTTATCAGAACTGTTATAGATGACGAGAAAATATGCCGGGCGGTGAGATCCTTCAAGCCTTTCAAATCGGCAGGACCGGATGGCATCATTCCAGCTCTTTTACAAGAGTCCTTGGAACTCATTCTACCATGGCTACGCGCAATTTTTTCTGCAAGTTTGAAATGGTCACATATACCCAAGGCATGGAGAAAAGTCAAGGTGGTCTTTATCCCCAAGGCGGGAAAAATAAACCACAGTACGACAAAGGACTATAGACCAATCAGTCTATCATCGTTTCTGTTGAAAACCATGATCTGAACGTTAGGGGAAAACTGACACCAAACAACTTCAGTACGGCACAACACGCCTACCTGAAAGGTAAATCTGTGGAAACGGCCTTACATGAAGTGGTAGGTTTTGTCGAGGACTCCCTTCATTACAAAGATTACACCATGGCGGCGTTCCACGATGTGGAGGGCGCTTTCAATAATGTTAAGATAGCATCTATACTCAACGCACTTGACAGCATAGGCTCACACCCAGGCATAAACAAGTGGACAGGTAACATGCTCAAAAGCAGAATCATTAACTCAACCATGGGCAATGGTTCGGCAAGAAAGCGAGTCACGAGAGGTACTCCGCAAGATGGAGTGGTCTCACCGATATGGAATCTAGTGATAAACGAAATCCTAATGGATCTCAGCAATACAGGAATTAAAATCACAGCGTATGCAGACGACGTCGTGATTTTGGTTAGAGGCAAATTTATGCCTACGGTCAGCGAGATCATGGAAAGATCACTAAAACGATTATCACGTTGGGCAGATAAAAATGGACTAGGAGTCAACCCAGCGAAGACGGAACTAGTCCTCTTTACTAGAAGAAATAAAATTCCGAACTATCAGCTCCCTACACTACAGGGAAAGGTACTTGAACTATCGAAAGAGGCTAAGTACTTGGGCATCACCCTAGACTCTAAGCTGTCCTGGAAAAGGAATTTGGAGGAAAGGGGAAAGAAAGCGTTATGCGCCTTCTATGCCTGCAAGAAAATGTTTGGACGCAAATGGGGTTTGCAACCGAAAATGATACACTGGATGTATACATCGATCATTAGACCGATACTCACCTACGGATCAGTTGTATGGTGGAAATCGGTAATGAAGAAATCACATCTCTCGCACCTAGCCAAAGTGCAAAGACTGATTTGCGTCGGGATAACTGGCGCCCTCAGATCTGCTCCACAAATGGCACTGGAGGCGATGCTGAACCTTCAACCAATCGATATATACATAAAGTGTTCCGCAGCGAAAGTGACCCTTCGGCTAAGGGAATCAGGAATGGCCATCAATAACACACACGGACATAGCTCAATCCTGGAAAGCATGGGCATAACAGACAAAATCAATAGGCCAACGGACTACTTGGCACCAAGAACAATTCGAGGTAAAAATTTTAATGTAACGTTTCCTAGGCGTGAAGATTGGGCATCAAATGGCGTCATAGAGGACGACGAGATCTCAATCTTCACGGACGGATCGAAATGGAAACGGGCACGGGATCAGGAGTATGTTCCGATACCCTTAATCTCAGAATCTCCACCAGACTCCCAGATGAATGCACTGTCTTCCATGCAGAGATCTATGCCATTAACATTGCCGCGAAACAGATTTTAGAACGGGATATTTCTTCGAAAAAATTCATGATCTACGTCGACAGTATGGCAGCTCTCAAGGCCTTGGGCTCTAGAACTATCAAATCACGCTGCACGATGGACTGCTTTCTATCCTTAACCCATATTCAGGCGCACGAAATCACGCTCTGCTGGGTGCCAGGATATAGCAACATACAGGGCAACGAATTAGCAGACGAATGTGCCAGGATAGGATCCGGTGCACGAAATGAAACCGCGACTCTGGACGTGCAAATTCCGTTCGTGGAACTTAAAAACCAAATCGACGAACGCGGAGCAGCACTAACCAGATCGAGGTGGGATATCGTACAAAACTGCAAGAACCCTTTGGCCATCCATTGATGTGAAACGTACCGAATAATTGCTGTCCTTCAGGAAGAACACACTTAGCATCCTCACTGGAGTCATCACAGGGCACTGCGTGATAGGCAATATGGCTGCACGCATGAAGCTTCCTTACGAAGACTTCTGTAGAAGCTGCTTAGATGAAGAAGAGGAGGAGTCAGTACAGCACCTGCTATGCTCATGCAAAGGACTGCAAGAGTACCGTTTGGCCTTTTTAGGGCACAGGCTCTTCGAAAACCTAGATGACAGATGCACCGCTCAAACCCCTTCTCAATTTCATCAGAAAATCTCTCTGGTTTAGTAAAGCCACAAAGCCAAACGAAAACACGAGTCACTAGATCTTCCATCCCTCTTCCTAAATCTTCTCTCCCTCTTCCTAAACCTTCTCTCCCTCTTGCTAGTCTGTCAACCTCCAACTATTTCTTCTATTCTGCTCACGGGAAACACAATGGACCGAATTGTCGGTCCCGAGTGAACTCGTCAGTTGTATTCTGACGGACGTCCCTTTCAACCTAACCTAACCTTGGTATTCAAAGAAAAATTCAATTTTTTGAGATAAATGATAGGATGTTTATTTCATAATAAAGAGGAAGGTATGCCGTTAATAATGAAAAACAACATCAGCCAAATGGCCACCACGACCACGCTAACAGGACCATATCCTTTTCATGAAATTTTCCTTAACCAAATCGCAAAGTGGCTGCCCTATGTCCTCGATAGCCTCACGAATTCTAGCTTTGAGGTCTTGAATCGACGCTGGGCTGTTGGCGTAGACCTTATCTTTCACGTGGCCCCAAAGGAAAAAGTCGCAAGGTGTTAAATCACAAGATCTCGGTGGCCAATTCTGATCACCTCTTCGAGAGATAACACGGTCCGGAAACTTTTCCCGTAACAGAGCAATGGTTTCGTTGCTTGTGTGGCACGTGGCGCCGTGTTGTTGAAAGTAAACGTTGTCCAGATCAATACCATCCAACTCCGACCATAAAAAATCGTTAATCATCTCTCGATAGCGTAACTGTTGATCTAACCTCATTTTCGAAAAAGTTAGGTACAATGACCCCGCCGGACCATAAACTGCACCAAACAGTCACACGTTGAGGATGTAGAGGCTTCTCAACAATAACTCTTGGGTTTTCCGAGCCACAGATGCGAAAATTTGCTTGTTGCTTGTCGTTCGATGATCGTGTATCGTTCCATTTTTAGTAATGTCAAAGAATAAAAGCTTCAAAAGTGACAGCTACAGAAATAAGGGGTTATTCAAAATAACACCTCTTGTTGGAAAACCCTGTACATACCCACGGGAAATTGGACAAGTACATAACCAAGCGCGTAATAGGTCTAATGAGATGTCTATAGATTCTCCCATTTATATAAAACTAACCGGCTACAGATTCTCACTTTTATACGATAACAACCGCTAACTTTGTGTTTGGAGGTGATGAATTTCCACTTTGTGATTTATTCAAGTACTTGTCTAAAAGAATACCCACAGTATCTGACCCTTCAATGCCAGGCCCAGTTAGTAAGTTACATTTGAAATCAATTAAATTGTGTTACTCTTTAGCGGTTGAACTGGCCCCAACTGGCCCTCTTGTAAGGAATCGAATGAGCAATGTCCGTCCGTCTGTCTGTCTGTCTGTCTGTCTGTGTGTCTGCTGGCTGGTGCGCACGATAACTCTCGAAAGGAGTAACCGATTGACCTCAAATTTGGTATGTGGTAATATTTTTTTCTATCTCCGGCTAAGTTCGAAGATGGGCCATATTGGTCCACTCCTTCTAGTACCTCCCCCACAAAGGGTTAAAATGTTGTGAAATATTGATTATTTAATAACTGCTATACTACTTATTCGAATCTTTTGAAATTCCACACATAGTATTAGCTTATTAGTCGTTATCAACTCCAGAAAAATTGGCAAAGTCGCCACGTCCCTTTTGGTACCTCCCACACAAATGCACCATTTTGCATCAAAAGTTAACAGCTTATAACATTAATAACGGTGTATAAAAATACTTGAAATTTTGTACAGTATTATGCTTTTATATTGCCTACAGTCTAGGGAAAAATGGGTGTTGTTGTCACGCCCCTTTTGGTACCTCCCACACAAAGGTACCTTTTTGCACCAAAACTTAACAGCTTATAACATTAAAACCAGTATATAAAAATACTTGAAATTTTGTACAGTGTAATGTTTTTATAGTGTCTATAGCCCTGTGAAAAATGGGCGTTATTGCCACGCCCCTCTTTGTACCTCCCACACAAAATGACCAAATCATACCACAATTTAATGTCTCATAACGTTTATACCAGTGCACATAAATGCTTATAAGTCGGCACAGTGCAATGAATTTAAAGTATCTAATGTTCAGCAAAAAAAGGTGTATTTGATAAACCCCTTCTGGTACCTCCCACACAAATTGACAGAATAATTCGAGTAATATTCAATATTACATTACTCACAAAGTGAGGGTATACCTTAGTCGGTTTACCCGACTGAAACTTTCTTACTTGTTTTCTTTTCATTTGGGTCACCCCACAGTATCTTTGCAGTTGCTCCTACTGTTGCGCTATTCCACACAGTTTTGTGAGCCATCTCTGCCCAGTGCTTCAATCCTTCGTGGCTTCGAAAGGTTTCCAATTTTCCAAATGCGTGTAAAAAAAAACTAGCACTGAACTGAAAAAAAAACCCTTGAAGGTTTTGTTAGGGAAAATGTCAACATTAATTTGTAATTGGTTTCATCCCATTCCCATTTTGGTTGTTGCACTGTGTAATCGGATTTGGGTAATTTTAAGTCATTCGAACAATGTCCGTCCATCCGTCTGTCTGCTGGTGCGTACGATAACTCTCGAAAGGAGTAACCGATTAACTTCAAGTTTGGTATGTGGTAATATTTTTTTCTATCTCAGGCTAAGCTTGAAGATGGACCATATTGGTCCAGTTATTCTAGTACCTCCCCCACAGTGTTCAAATTTTGTGAAATATTGCTTCTCTAATTCCTCACATAGTAATAGAAAAATGGGCGAAGTGTCGTCACCCCTTTTGTCAATGAAATTCCACACATAGTATTAGTTTATTAGTCGGGATTACCTCGAGAAATATGGACGAATTTGCCCTGCCCCTTTTGGTACCACCGACACAAAAGGACCATATTGAACCAAAAATTAAAAACAGCTTTTAAGTTCAATACCAGTGTATACAAATATTTGAAAGTTTGGCCGAAAAATTTTCGTTATTGCCACGCCCCCTTTTGGCACCCCCAACACTAAGGTACCATTATTTACAAAAGGTTGACTAATGCAGAAAATACTACACAGTTTTGCACAGTCTAATGCAATTAAAGTATCTATAGCCCTGTGAAAAATGGGCGTTATCACCACGCCGCTTTTGGTAACTCCCACAGAAAATTGCCAAATCGTACCAAAATTTAATGGCTCATAACGTTAATACCAGTGCATTTAAAAACTCACAATTCGGTACAGTGCAATGTATTTGAAGTATCTACTGTTCGTTAAGCGACTTCTGGTATCTCCCACACAAATTGACAGATTAATTCGTGTAATATTCATATTACGTTACTCACAAAGTGAGGGTATACCTAAATCGGTTTACCCGACTAAAATTTTCTAACTTGTTTGTACTAGAATGTGAAATGTTGTCACATTTTGTCGGTTGACTGGTTAAGAAACAGCAGAATTATTTTCGATTTTTCCCCCCTCTAAAATCAGTTTTCTTTAAATTTTTGCAATACATAAAAAAAGATTATGATTGTATTTTAAATAGAAATATTGCTGGAGTTTATTTACTGATTTTAGATTGAATCAATGGAGAAATCAAGGTCGAAGGTCAAACATTTCGTTCACTGATAGCAAAGTCAATCGAAGCGGAAACCTAGATGAATTGTCATTGAAAATATTTTAAAAAGCTATTGCAGAGCGTAGGGCGTATTTTTCATTGAACTATTGCAATGTACTTGACCAAAATCAAAAACCGAATAGGGCACAAAGTAGACAAAAATTTTTGTTTGTAACAATGATGTATGAAAACAACTACAAATGGATTAGAAGGGTGAGGGCTCAGTTTTAAAAATTACAGAGTAAATCGTATAACGTGCACATGCTGCAAAATATGTACAATTTTTCATATCGACTTCAAAAAATTGGTGAATGGTTTAGGGATTCTAAAAACATTTACAGTTCAATGAAATTCGAAAATACAGCTAAGATTTCATTGCACTGCCTTTGAACTTTCATTCTAACCATATCGATATCCCCACACAGCGTGCCTCAAGGGTTCAAAAGTTCGCCAAGTTTGACGCCAAAAACTGTTAATGAGGTTTTGTTCAGGATCATACCCTCTACTCAACTGTGTAGAGATTAAAATCGGATCTGCTTCGCTTCGCGAGATATTGCGAAATCGCTGTGTCCATTCCAAGAAAGTCGAAACGGTAGTTTTTCAAAAGAGGCGATAAATATTTTATGAAATTTTTAAATTTGTATGGAATTCTTTTACAAAGCAGATCTAATGTCCTATACTGTTTTGTGAATAACTTTTGATTGGCTTGACAGATAAACACCAAATTTTTACAGAATGTAATTTGGAAAATTTGGGAATTAAAAATGCAAAGTCCCTTTAAAATATTATAAGTCATCATAGCATACTTTGCAATGAAGTTATCGATATTTTCATCCGCCCCAATGTACAAACCACAGAAAAATCCAAATGGAAAGATCTGCAATTTTGGAAAATAGCTTTTTGACGGTTAAATATTGTACCATCGTCAAAACAATATTATACGCGTGAAATTTGGTGCAACTCGCGCACCTCTGTTAGCACATCTAGAGGGATAGTTCTTCATCTAGAGGTTAAATATTGGAGCTAAAATGTATACATTTATTACCACCGCCAAATGCAAATAGCTATAACTACAATGTAAAATTTTGGACCTTTATAGAAAATTTCATCAAAATTTTATTTTTTAGAAAATTTTGTATTGTATTTTTATAGAAAATTTCATTAAAATTGTATTTTAAAGAAAATTTCGACGACATTCTGTATTTACTCCAAATTTCGAGAAAAAAATTTTTTTTTACCAAATTTTTTCGAAACTCTAATTTTTATTTCAAATTTCGTCGAAACTGTTTTTATTAAACTTTTTTTTTCCAAATTTCATCACATTACGTCGAAACTGAAATTTTTATACCAAATTTCATCGTAGCGGAAATTTTTATACCAAATTTCGTTGAACCTTGAACTTTTATAGATAATTTCGTTGAAACCAGATTTTTTATAGACAATTTCGTCGAAACTGGAATTTTTGTAGAAAATTTCGTCGAAACTGGATTTTTGTTGAAAATTTCGTCGAAACTGGAATTTTTATAGAAAATTTCGTCGAAACTGAAATTTTTATAGAAAATTTCGTCGAAACTGGAATTTTTATTGAAAATTTCGTCGAAACAGGAATTTTTATAGAAAATTTCGTCGAAACTGGAATTTTTATAGAAAATTTCGTCGAAATGGGATTTTTATAGAAAATTTAAAAAAATACAAAATTTCCTTGAAATTCTCTTTTTATAGAAAATTTCGTCGAAATTCTCTTTTTATAGAAAAATTCGTCGAAATTCTCTTTTTATAGAAAATTTCGTCGAAATTCTCTTTTTATAGAAAATTTTGTCGAATTTCTATTTTCATAGAATATTCCGCGAATTTCTATTTTTATAGAAAATTTCGTCGAAATTCTCTTTTTATAGAAAATTTCGTCGAAATTCTCTTTTTATAGAAAATTTCGTCGAAATTCTCTTTTTAAAGAAAATTTCGTCGAAATTCTCTTTTTATAGAAAATTTCGTCGAAATTCTATTTTAATAGAAAATTTCGTCGAAATTCTATTTTCATAGAAAATTTTGTCGAAATTCTATTTTCATAGAAAATTTCATCGAAAATCTATTTTTATAGAATATTTCATCGAAATTCTATTTTTATAGAATATTTCATCGAAATTCTATTTTTATAGAATATTTCATCGAAATTCTATTTTTATAGAAAATTTTGTCGAAATTCTATTTTTTATAGCAAAATTACGTCAAAATTCTATTTTTTATAGCAAAATTACTTCAAAATTCTATTTTTTTATAGCAAAATTTCGTCGAAATTCTCTTTTTATAGAAAATTTCGTCGAAATTCTCTTTTTATAGAAAATTCTCTTTTTAATAGAAAATTTCGTCGAAATTCTCTTTTTAATAGAAAATTTCGTCGAAATTCTCTTTTTAATAGAAAATTTCGTCGAAATTCTCTTTTTATAGAAAATTTCGTCGAAATTCTCTTTTTATAGAAAATTTCGTCGAAATTCTCTTTTTATAGAAAATTTCGTCGAAATTCTCTTTTTATAGAAAATTTCGTCGAAATTCTCTTTTTATAGAAAATTTCGTCGAAATTCTCTTTTTATAGAAAATTTCGTCGAAATTCTCTTTTTATAGAAAATTTCGTCGAAATTCTCTTTTTATAGAAAATTTCGTCGAAATTCTCTTTTTATAGAAAATTTCGTCGAAATTCTCTTTTTATAGAAAATTTCGTCGAAATTCTCTTTTTATACAAAATTTCGTCGAAATTCTAGTTTTATAGAAAATTTCGTCGAAATTCTATTTTTATAGAAAATTTCGTCGAAATTCTATTTTTATAGAAAATTTCGTCGAAATTCTATTTTTATAGAAAATTTCGTCGAAATTCTATTTTTATAGAAAATTTCGTCGAAATTCTATTTTTATAGAAAATTTCGTCAAAATTCTATTTGTATAGAAAATTTCGTCAAAATTCTATTTTTATAGAAAATTTCGTCGAAATTCTATTTTTATAGAAAATTTCGTCGAAATTCTATTTTTATAGAAAATTTCGTCGAAATTCTATTTTTATAGAAAATTTCGTCGAAATTCTATTTTTATAGAATATTTCATCGAAATTCTATTTTTATAGAATATTTCGTCGAAATTCTATTTTTATAGAATATTTCATCGAAATTCTATTTTTATAGAAAATTTTGTCGAAATTCTATTTTTTATAGCAAAATTACGTCAAAATTCTATTTTTTTATAGCAAAATTTCGTCGAAATTCTATTTTGATCGAAAATTTCGTGAAAATTCTATTTTTATAGCAAATTTTTGTGAAATTGTATTTTAATGGAAAATTTCGATGAAATGTATATTTATAGAAAATTTCATCAAAATTTTATTTTTATAGAAATTTTGAAATTTTATAGAAAATTTCGACGAAATTTTAATTTTTATAGAAAATTTCGACGAAATTTTAATTTTTATAGAAATTTTCGACGAAATTTTAATTTTTATAGAAATTTTCGACAACATTTGAATTTTTATAGAAATCTTCGACGAAATTTGAATTTTTATAGGTATTTGAGAATAGTTTTCGAATTCAGGAAGACAATTTCCAGGGAATTTATAGCAGTCTGACTAACACAGAAAATATTGACACCGACTTTTGTCAGAACATTAAATAAACAAAGAAAACAAAGTAAAACCGTAAAGGATGGTATATAATAAGGTTCACAACTTTGACACGGTAATACTGCTTTCTTTCACAACAGCTGATCGTTGCTTTTTGTTTAGTCAACATTCGACGATTTTTTATCGAAATACGATAGATCATATTTAAACATTAATGACATTAAATTATCTAGTATGCTTCAAATTCAAACTTGATGATTATCCCACAAACTTTCTAGTTTGGTTTCATGAAACATTATTTTCTTTAAAGTGCTTTTTGTATGCAATGTATTGTATTCTAAATTTAATTTAAAATTACTAAATTTGTTTGTTCGCTCTCTTTTCGTCTAGATGGACTTCTTCTCAAATGCCCACTGTACCAAATGCATTTGCAAAAAATTGTCGGATTTCGACCGCCACTGGAATATCTGACGGAGCGTAATTTAATCTATGCACCTGCCAGCAATTATAAAGATCGTAATCGATATGCGCGTGAGGGTTATCCCATCATTGATCAGCATATCCAAGATGGACAGGCGCCACCGCTGCCACCAGGGAATGCCACCAGTTTACACTTCGATAGCACTTCAAGTTCAGAGTGTTGGCGTATTTGCAATCAAGATGATGCCTGTTTGGCCTATGTTCACCTGCTGGATACAAATGAATGCTATGGCTATTCATTCTTTGAAAAAAGTTCCAATTATATGGCCGTGGGAAATGATTTGCCATTGGTGGCCGATGGTGAGGCGGTCTTCTATGAAAAAACTTGTCTAAAGGGTAAGTGATGAGTGAGGCAGAGCGTTCTCATTATTATAATTCAAATTTCAAATTAATAATGATTTCTATTCATTATTCCCAAATCAATTTCGCAGTACCCGAAGCATGCAAACAACGTTTGTGGACCTTGACAAAGATACCCGGAAACAGTTTAGTATTCCAGGGAAAGAAAACCATATCGACATTGGTCACGCGACGTGAATGCGCCGAGAAGTGTCTATTCGAGCACGAATTCCAGTGTTTATCTGCCTCGTTTGCTCCCTCCCACCGCAACAATCATGAGAGGTGAGTAGAGTTAGTTTGGCAGTTTCTAGGTTTTGATTTTTTGTTTGTTTTGAGAATTTCGTTTGTTATGGCACTTTTCAGTTGATTTTTGTAGCGATGGTGAATACGAAATTAGAATTTTGATTGCATTATAATTAACTGTTTTTAGCATTTCTGCTAAAAATCACACAAACAATTTAAACTGTTCAGTTTCAGTTTTCGCTGTTGTATTTGGCATTTTATGATATCATTTGTTTTGCATTCCTCCAGCAACGCCCGCAATTTGGAATGGAATTTCCCATTTTCAGAAGCAAGCGAAAGTGCGCACACAAATGCAATGAAGTCATATATTCGTTTACGAATTTAAATTTTCCCTGCAATTATTGAAGTGATGTCAATATTTTAAAGACATTACGATAGGTTGACAAAACAAAGCTTTCCAAGTAAAATGCAATTATTTCAAATAATTGAGTACAATAGACAATATGATATTGCCATAAGGGCGGGCCGATATTGAATTTTAATAAAATAACCTGTGAGTGATGTGTCAAAAATCCCAGAGGTCCAACCTTCAATGACTGCCGCCCAGAACAGGCTGAGTTTCCACAGAAAATAATCTAGAGACGTTGAATAGCACAATATATCGGTGGTCAATTGACTGGTCCATTTTGAGAAATAAAATGTTCAATAAGTCAATTGTTTGAAGCGAGGCAATGAATTAGCAATCGGCTCTATATCGCTCGATAAAAGTCAATTGTTTGAAGCGAGGCAATGAATTGGCAATCGGCTGTATATAAGTAAGGACCAACGATTACTCCAGCCAATAATACACACTAAACAACGTTTTTTTGAGGATGAAAGTAACAGTAACTTATAAAGCTCCCGTGGATTCTAAGCACTTGAAAATTTCGTTTTAAGTTTTAATAAAAACTTTATGTCAAAATTGCACTTTCCTAGAATATTTTGTCTAAATATCATTTCACTAGAAAATGTCCGTAAAATTGCATTTTTATAGAAATTTCGTCAAAATTGGGGTTTAAAGAAATTTCGTCGAAATCATTTTAATAGACAATTTTGTCGAAATTTCACTTCTCTAGAAGATGTCGTCGAAATTTTTCTACACTTAAAAATTTCCTCGAAATTGAATTTTTTTTGTGTGCTAAATTCGAGTAACTTTATTTGTGCTAAATTCGAGTAACTTAATTTGCAGAAAAGAATTCGCCATAAGTCAACATTCATAATGAAAGTTTTAGTATGTTGACTTAGTTCGGCAAAATAAGGGTTTGGATAGTAGTTCTTGTTAAATTCAATTTACTGCTTCCATAAGTATTTCAGCTGATTTAAGTTAAAGACACACACAATTGCTACTGAATTCTGAAGATGATAAGAGTGGTGTTTATCGAAACTGCAGTCAATTCTACCAAGCAATTAAAACTCTACCAATTTTTGTATTTGTATCTAATACTTTTATGCAATAGACAGAAAGTAACTAAAACATATGAACAAATCATTAAAATTATATAAAAAAGGGAATTTTTGTCAAAATTTTTCTAGAAAATTTCATAGAAGTTACATTGTTATTTCTTCAATATTGCATTTGTCTAATAAAAATGCAATTTCGACGAAATTATCTATAAAAATACAATTTCTATGAAATTTTCCATAAAAAGCAATTTTGACGAAATTTTCTATAAAAATGTAATTTTGACGAAATTTTCTATTAAAATGCACTTTCGTCGAAATTTTCAAAAAAAAAACTCAATTTCTTTTTTATCGAACATTTCTATGCAAAATTTGGTCGAAATTGTTGACATTTTTTAGAAAACTACATAGAATTTTAAACTTTTTTCTTCAAAATATAATATTTCTAGAATATTTTGCAAAAAATTTCCTCGAAATTGCATTTTGTAAAAAATTTCGTCTAAATTGCATTTTATTGAAAATTTCGTGGAAATTGTATTTTATAGAAAATTTGTCGAAATTGCATTTTTATAGAAAAAATCGACGGAATTGATGTCTAAAGAAAAATTCGACGAAATTGCTTTTTTTTTAGAAAAAAGCTTTGAAAGTGATTTTTTTATGGAAAAAATAGAAAATTTTACCAAAATTACACTTTTAAAAAAATTATTGGGAACTAAATTTTTTCTAGAAAATTTCATAAAAGTTACATTGTTATTTCTTCAAAATTGCATTTTTATTAGAAAAATGCAATTTTTCTATAAAAATTTTATTTTGAAGAAATTTTCTATTAAAATGTACTTTCGTCGAAATTTTCTATAAAAATGCAATTTCGACGAAATTTTCAATAACGAAATTAAAAAAAAAAACGATTTCGGCTATTATCAAAAATCGATTATCAAACGATTAGATTAGACGATTATCAAAAAAATCAGTTTCGACGAATTTTTCTAAGAAAAAACACTTTCGGCGAAATATTCTATCTAATCAATTTCGACAAAATTTTCTAAAAAAAAATAAATTTCGACTAAACTTTCTAGAAAAAAATCAATTTCGTCAATTTTTTTCTAAAAAAAAAACAATTTTGACGAAATTTTCTAAATATTTAAAATTCGATGAAATTTTCAATTCAAATTCAATTTTGACAAATTTTCTAAAATATTAAATTTTGAAGAAATTTTCTAAACAAAATCAATTTCGACAAAATTTTCAAAAATATTGAATTAAGAAGAAATTTTCTAAAAATTTCAATTTCGGCGGAATTTTCTAAAAAAAAATAATTTCGACGAAATTTCTAAAAAAATAAATTCGACAAAAATCTTGAAAATTTCAACGTTATTTCCTAAAAAATTCAATTTGGGCAAAATTTTCAAAAACAAAACAATTTCGACGAAATTTGCTAGAAAATTTTGATGAAATTTTCTAAAAAAAAATAGAAAATTTTGGAGAAATTTTCACAAAAACAATAAAATTCAACTAAATTTAAAAAAAATATTTTCGCATAAATTTTCAAAAAACGATTTCGATTAAATTTTGTAAAAAAAATCAATTTCGATTTTCTAGAGAAGTAAATTAAAGTTCGACGAAATTTTCTAAAGAAGTAAAATTATTAGTGATGTGCAATTTTGATAAAATTTGCCTGGAAAGTGCAAATTCGAGAAAATTTTTAAAAAAAAAAGAAGTTTTTGATAAAATTTTGTAGAAACAACTTGTAGACAAATACTTCTCACGAAGTTTTCTGTAAAAATGTCTCTCTAGAAAACTTAAATTTCGACAAAATCAAATTTTGACGAAATTATATAAGTATTATAAAATCACCTGTTACTTTGTAAGAGTTCATTGCTCAAAAAATCGGCGACATTTTGTATAAAAATGTACTGATGACAAAATTTTCTATAAAAATACTATTTCTAAAAAAATCAATTTCGACGAACTTTTCTAAAAACATCTTCGACTAAAAAATTAAATTTCGACGAAATTTTATTAAAAAAAAATTTAGCCGAAATTTCCTTAAAAAAATCAATTTCGATGTTTTTTAAATCAATTTTGACTAAATTTTCTAAAAAATCAATTTCGACTAAATTTTCTAGAAAAAAAACAATTTCGTCGATTTTTTGCTAAAAAAAAAATTCGATGAACTTTTCTAAAAATTTCAATTTCGACGAAATTTTCTAAAAATTTAAAGTTCGACGAAATTTTCTAAAAATATAAATTTCGTCCAAATTTTTAACAAAAATTTGGTCGAATTGGAAATTTTTTTAGAAAATTTCGACGGAATTTATATTTTTAGGAAATTTCGAAGAAATTTTCTAAGAAAAAATCATTTTCGGCGAAATTTTCTAGACATGTACAATTTTTTTTAAATTTTCTGAAAAAGTGCAAATTCGACAAAATTTTTTAAAAAAGCGAATTTTCAATTCCAATTTGGAGAAATTTAAAATTTCGATATTTTTGAGAAAACTGTTTTTCATGAATTTTCTGCAATGTATTTACGATGAAACATTCTAGAAAACTAAAATTTCGACAAGTTCAAATTTTGACAAAAACTCTATAAGTATTATAAAATCGCCGGTTCGTTTGTAAAAGTTTCTATAAAAATACAATTTTCATAAAAATTTCGACGAATTTTGTTATAAAAATTTAATTTTGACGAAATTTTCTATATATCGATGATTTTTAAAAAAGTAAAATTTTTATGAAATTTTCTGGAGAAGTATACACTTCTTAAGAGAAGTGCAATTTCGATAAAATTTTGCTACAAATATCTACGAAAATGTTTTTCACGAAATTTTCTGCAAACATTTATTGCGACGAATTTTCTAGAAAAATTAAATTTCGACAAATTAAAATTTTGACGAAACTTTCTATAAACATTCAATAACGACGAAATTTTCTTTTCAATGAAATTTCCGCGAAATTTGTTATAAAAATACAATATTGGCGAAGAGAAATTTTCACTTCTAGAGAAGTGAAATTTTTAGGGTTTTTCTTGAGAAAATGTCTTAACGACAATATGTTCGTGAAAAATTCTAGTTCGAAATTTTGAGCAACAAAATTCTTGGATGGGATAAAATGGTTGTTGTAAAGTGAAAGCATTCGACTTTACTTATCTTAATTTAGCTTTGCGTTATTGATTAAATGAATACTTAATCGTAGTTTTGAGGTAGAAATAATTATTTCGTCTGGTCTAAAAGAAATTTCCATTAAAAAAATGTTTTCACAATTTACAGATTCATCCAGGACAAATCATTGGCCGGCAGACAACATCAAAGTACTTTGGGTAGATGTATACTGAGCGATAAGGACAAAATGATACAACCGGATGCCTTTCGAGCTGCTCCCTACGATGAGGAGTATATAGAAAATCAGTGCTACGAAAGACCCGTTGAAAATGATCAATGTTCATATGAGCTCTATGCGAACAGTACATTTCTGTATGCGGAGACCAAAATTTCCGGGTTAACACAAAAAGAATGCCAATCGTATTGTTCGCATGAGACACGATTCTATTGCCAGGGTGTATCATTCCATTTTGATGGTGATCTGGACAAATCACAATGTCTACTGCATTCGGAGGATATAATTTCCATGGGGCCAAGAAGTTTAAAGCTAAGAGAGAACTCTGTTTACATGAGAAGGGTGAAATGTTTAGATGGTAAGATGGTACAAGAAAATAAGATGAAATTAAAAAAGGAGCCTCAGTCTAAAATTTTATTGAATCACATAAAATATTATTTGGAAAAATTAATACATAACCAATTAATATTTTGATTACAAATTTTATAAATCTTCAAAAAAAATTAATTGCATCTTATCTATTACAAAATTATTGGATATATTAACAAATTAGTTAAGGAATTATTGAATTCAATACACTATTATGACTGCAAATTTTAGCAATTAAAAAAATAATTAAAAAAACGTAACTGAATCAATTAAAAATTTGATTGAATCAATTAAAAAATTAATTGAATCAATTAAATATAAAAATTAATCAGAGAATTATTGAATCAATTAATTTTTTAAATGTATATTTTTTTATTACAAAATTATTGGATTTTTAAGAAATTAGTTATAGAATTAAATCCATTTTTATAATTACAAATTGTAGGAATTAAAAAAATTATTGCAAAACTCAATTAAATCAATTAAAAATTATTTAAACCAATTAATCAACGAATTATTGATTAACTTTTTCTATGAGCAGAATAATTTTATCATTTCAAATAATCATAAGTAATTTTATTTCAGTTCAAGTTTTGTGCACCCAAAATGAAATGACCATACGCTACACACCCAAGGATTGGTTTCAGGGCAAAATGTACGTCAGCATGCATTCCAAGGACTGTATGGTCCAAGGTAATGGCACCATTAGTACAATACTGAGTCTAGCCATAGGCAGTGAGGCCAAAGAGAATAAATGTGGAATATTAAGAGCTTATGAAGTCACCAAAGAATATCAGCGGTAAGTAACACAAACAACGTAATAAAACTTGATAAAATTACTAAATTTTGTGGATTCTGGTGATTTTTTAAATATTTGTAGAATGCGTTATTGAATTTTGTATATTCTGTGGGTGATGCCAGAACGGTGGAAAAATTTTGCTCATTCTCTATCAGACCAAATTCATTGGAATAGTAGTCAAAATGCAGAAGACATTTCAAATATTGGGCATCATTATTATAGGGAGCTATAAGATTATAGATGTTTGTAACACCTAAAAATACTGCAGCTTAAGAACTGCTACTGTACAAGAACTGCGGCCATATGAGGATATCAAAGTGTAGTGCTATTTACTGGATCTACGAATCCTATAGTTCCCAACCATTCCCAGGATGAAGACTGGACAGTGATCCCAGACTGGTCAGCAGTCCTAGATTTTCTAGAGTCTAACTGATAGTATATTCGGCTTCGCAGTCAGAAAAGCCCTCGAAAATCAGGTTCCGACCTGACTATTGGTGAGGACCCTATTGGGTGCAACGTGGTGGCTGTGGTTGAAACTAAAATCGCTGGGAGAGAATATTCTCGGATGTGGAGTTGCAAACCAACCGGGTGCCATGACCCATGGAATGGCAAAGAGTTTTAGATGGACTCCGCTCTAACCAAGGATGAGGGCAAAAGTGTCCAGAAACATGGTATTGATTGGTACTCATGCACATTGTGCGTGGGGGCGTTGGTCGATGCATGTATTCACCCGGGTGTTTAGAGCACGGTGGGGTTAAGCCTAACGGCAGGAACTCACCTAAATCCAGAATACCTTATATAGACTATTGTAAACGGCCGAGTGGATAACGACGGTGTACACCTTCGAGAGGAACAAGATCATATGAAACCATGATAAGGAGAACACTGTACAGAACTCAGTCTTAATATAGCTCACAGTCTAGCAGATACCTGCAGTGTATATCAAGCCAAAATAATGACTATAAAGGAAGTCGCCAAGTGGCTGAGTCGCAACGTAGTGACCAACACTGGCGTTTTCATTCACTGTGACAGCTAGGCTGCCACCAATTCTCTGGAGGCCCATCCCTAAATTCACAAAAACAGCGCCCGACTTCCGCAGATGTCTTAAAATGGCTGAACAGTTTAACATATGGGTGCCGGGGAACTGCAAACCCGATTAACTTAGAAAGGGAACTAGAAAAGGGACGACATTACAAATTCTCGAAGAATTTGCATTTGTCCACATGCAAGCTTTGGCTTAGGCCAGAGGCAATCAGGCAGTCCAACGAAAGATGGGCACAAATCCGCACCTGTAGGGTAGCTAGACAAATCTGGGCGTCATTTCAGCACGTGGTAACACTAGGGACATAAACTGGTCTATGTGAGCTGTCAAAAAAAAGGCTAACCTAACCGGCTAACCTGTAGGATTTGCTTAATCCTGTTTTTGTGCAAAGTGTTGCTTCAAAAACATTAATAAGAAACATTCCGAAATTCTCAAAAATATTTAAAAAAAAAAACGGAATTTCAAGTCAATTTTTTTTCCTACATCTGTCAATACTAAATATAAGCCAAACTATAATATGAACTTGCAGTTTAACTCAGTAACACTTGGTACATATCGTCACTCTAATTTAAAAAAGACGTAACTGAAATTTTAGAATTTTTTTAATGCAGTTCGAATTAAAAACGGAATACAACGTTCTTTTAATTTTTCTGATTTTGAACAAAGTTATGTAAGATAGGGCTTTTTTATTTTTATTTTCTTAAAAATAAATGCGAATTAGGGCTTTTAAGGGATGGTTAAATTTTAAGGGGCGATGTTGATTTTGAATAAAAAACAAATTATTTAGGAAATTATTAGCCCTTTCTGAATTATGCTAACGATATAAAGGTAGTATGATCCTATATTATACTGAATAAAATATTGACCTCATTTTCCTCATTAGGTGCTAATTACATATTGTATTTAAAAAAATTTACTAAATAGTTTTTGACAGCTATTTTTTAACCCTTTTAGGAAAATAAAAAAAATTGCAAAAATATATTTTGGCTAAATAAAAACTTGTTTTGAAATTTTTGTCAAAACCCACACATATTTTTAATTTTTCATTTTTTTTTTTGACTCAAAAGAATGCTTAGGTCATTTCCTTCAAGAGCTTTGAGGTCTATTAGTGGAATGGGACTTGTTTGTCTATTAAAATAAAGATTAACCTCTAAAAAACAGAGCTTCAACAACATATGGGTGATTCCACGTAAACTGACCCCATCACACATAAATAAATCAGGTTTTTGCAAAAAAAAATACCATATGAGTTTCTACAGGTTATTAGCAATATGTTGGATGCACTACTTTTACTGTTGACATATTTTTTTAATTTCTGAATTTGTCTTTTGACTACAAGAAAGTACACAACCTTAAGTGTAGTTTAGTGTAAAGCTCTTAACTTTCGGAAAATATTCAGTGCCTGCAAACGGTTTTGTATCTTGGAGTGTTTTGTTTGTCACACCGGATACGGAAAATATACAAAATGTTAAATTTAATACATTTTATGTAGATATGCATATACAGGGTGGGCCTAAAGAAACCAAGGGGTGTAAAAGTTTTATAACTTTTTCGTTTATTAATTTTTTTTTATTTTTTCTTCCAGATTATATAATATACAAAAGGCAAATTTTTTTACACTAAGTATGAAAAATAATGTCTCTTAAATGACCACCGTTTTCAGCTTCGCACTGATGGGCTGTTTTTAGAGCATTTTCCATAACACCTTTCAAAACTTGTGGCTGTAGCGTTCGAATTTCTGCCTTGAGTTCAAGGATTGGCTCTGGCTTGTTCACATACACTTGCTCCTTCAAATAACCCCAAAGAAAATAGTCGGGTGCTGTCAAATCTGACGATCGCTCTGGCCAAATAATTTCCGAATTTCTGGAAATTATTCGCTCTCCAAAAATTTGACTTAAAAGTGCCATTGTGTCTCGGGCAGTATGGGCAGTGGCTCCGTCCTGCTGAAAGCACATACCAGGTCTGTTTTCAAGAGCAGGACGTAAAAAATGTTCTATCATAAACCGATACCGCTCTCCATTTACGGTTACAGCACTTCCATCTTCATTCTCGAAGAAGTAAGGCCCAATGACATTTTCAGATGTGATCCCACACCATACTGTACACCTGATGGGGTGCAATTGGCGTTGATGAATGGCTCTTGGATTTTGAGAACCCCAGAACCTACAGTTCTGCTTATTAACAAAGCCATTCAAATGAAAATGAGCTTCATCACTCATAATAAAATTTTTAATAAAGTTGATTTCATTTCTGGCCAACTCTTGAAATTTAACTGCAAAATTTAGACGTTGCCCATGATCTGGGGGTTTTAATTCTTGCACCAATTGGACCTTATGTGGGTATAACTGTAAATCTTTTTTTAAAATGCGCCGTAGTGACGTACGAGACATTTCTAGCTGAGCAGAACGCCTTCTGACAGATGTTTCTGGTGCTTCGTTAACACTTTGCTGTACTCGTTCAATATTTTCCGCAGTGCGACTTACACGTGGTCTACCGGTTCGAGGCAAATCTCTTACGCTGCCATGTTGGTGATGACGATCAACTAAGCAACGAATCATTGCTTCAGAGGGCGAAATTCTGACGTTAAAATGTCGACGATATGCTCTTTGCGTTAAAATAATTGATCTCTGGTTTAAATAATAAAATTCTATTGTTCTGGTTCTCTGTTCAATTGTGAACCTCTCCATTAAAAAATCTCAAAGTGTTGTCTATATAATCTGAAAGAAAAAATAAAAAAAAAATTAATAAACTAAAAAGTTATTAAACTTTTACACCCCTTGGTTTCTTTAGGCCCACCCTGTATAATCTTCTGTGTAAGTTATATGTATAGTAAATCAAAATGTTTCAGTATCAGTGCAATATTTATGCTAGAATTTGCATTCTAAGATTTGTCACACCCGTTACACAAAGACCGTAAATAATTTTTAATCGATTTAAAAATATTGTCTTTTTATCAATTTTATTTCAAGTATGATATTAAATAATAAAATGCCGAAATTACGGTATAAATTGAAAAAATTAACTGATGGTATGGTGGCAATTATTAAGAGAACTATGAAGGTCACAAGGTTTTGACTGGTTCAGGAATAAAAGGCATAAGTATATTTCTCAAATGGAGTAAACGAATATCAATATATTTTAGAAAATAGGTGGTAAACTAAAAAAATCAAGAATAACCGACCTAAACATTATTTTGAAAGGAGTTCTTCTTTTAATATTCCAGCACAGCGTATTCTAATTGATGAAAAAATATTATTCTAATTGATGAAAAATTAAAAAATAGAATTATCATAATCATTGATACAAAAGAGAAAGCGTTTTTAACACGCCAAAACTTGTTTTTGGCAACGAATTTTTTATTTGTATGTTTTTACTCTATGTGATAAAGAAATTCGGCAATATGAATATGATTAAGTGAACACAACGACTTCGATTATGTTTTTCGCAAAAAAAAGAAGTTGAATAAATGCGTGTTGTCTAATAAATCCTGCACAATATTTCGTTCTACTTATTACTCATCCAGATTAAGACTATGTCACACCCGTTATATTGGCAAGTCACACCCGTTACATTGGCATGTCACACCCGCAACATATTAATATATTTACTACAAATGGAATAATAATTTAAATTATTTACAATGAATTCTACAATATACACTACACCCACGAAATACCAACAAAATTTTTTTTTGTTGGCAGTACATACAAAAATTTTACAGTATGCAATAAAGAAAGCGGCTGATCAAGATTGTATCAAGGTCACACCCGTTACGGTGTTATATCAACCATATTTTTTTATTAAAAATATTATTTACTTTCCTCGAATGTCAGTAGGAAACACTTAAGTATATACATATACATAACCCACCATTTGTGAATTGTCGTTATATATTATACAGATCAAAATCATTAAAATTTTCAGAAAATTTTAATAATTTTTTCATTAAAACCACATAAAAACATCGAAAAATTCACAATTATTATACGCTTATTATTTCACCGTCTGATAGGTCATGAATAAAATGAGACCATTCCGAAGAAAATCGATGCATAATTAAAAAAGTTGTTGCCAATTTAGCAAATCTACCAACCCCAGAAGTTATCAAAAAAATACCAGATGTAACATAACATTATGTTAATAACATAATATCATCATAACTACGAAACCGAATATTTTATGTTGGTAGACTTCCTTAATTAGCTACTTAGGACCCTTTTATACAAAATTGTATCAAAAAATTTAAAAAAATGTCTAAATCATGAATGAGTTAGTAAAAATTAAAGGTTTGTTTCTTTTGCTAGTTAAATTATTTCTAAAAAATATATCGATAAAATTTAAAATGCTTTTTTAAAGTTCAACCAGTAAGGAAAGGCTAAAGTCAGGCGGGGCCGACTATATAATACCCTACACCACTCTCGAAATATTGAATAACTCTGATATATAAATTTTGTAATTCATGTATATATTGTTTACATAAATTTACTTTTGGGACATTATTATACTTAAATAATACCCTGTACCACAGTGTTGTGTAGGGTATAAAAACGATTGGATCTAAAGAGCCAAATCGGATGAAACATATATATGGGAGCTATAGCTAAATCTTAACCGATTTTCTTCAAATTCGGCAATGTTGGTTCATGGATCAAGAAACTCTACCATTCTAAATTTCAAAAGGATTGGATGTAAAATACAGCTTCTATAGGACTAAAGGGCCAAATCGGACGAAACATATATATGGGAGCTACAGCTAAATCTTAACCGATTTTCTTCAAATTCGGCAATGTTGGTTCATGTATCAAGAAACTCTACCATTCTAAATTTCAAAAGGATTGGATGTAAAATACAGCTTCTATAGGACTAAAGGGCCAAATCGGACGAAATATATATATGGGAGCTATATCTAAATCTGAACCGATTTCAACCAAATTCAATAGAGATCTTAACACCTGCGAAATACTCTAAACTGCAAAATTTCAGAACGATCGGAGTAAAATTGCGACCTGTAGTCGACGAACAACTTTACATGGACAGACGGACGGACGGACGGACATCGTTAAATCGACTAGCTAGTGATTCTGAGTCGATCGGTATACTTTAAGGTGGGTCTAGCTGTGTTATTTTCAGGTGTTACAAACATCTGCCGTGAAACAAACTTATAATACCCTGTAACACAGTGTGGTGTAGGGTATAAAAATTATTCTACTTGCCTTTTGAACAAAAATTCCTGTTAACAATTATAAATTCATATCTTTTAGAATTTTCATCTCAACACTGGTGGTCATACAAAATAATCCCAATGTTCAAACACAAGGAGATCGTCTAATTAAAGTCGGCTGTATTATGAGTAATTCGACTTTACGAGATCGACGAACAGAAGAGGATGAAGAAACAGTCGATATAAAATTGCACGTCGATGGGAATGATGAAGAGGGAAATGGCGATATGGAGCATGGCAATGGTGATGAAGACAATATGCCAAATGCCATAGCATTGGAATCTTCGCTGGAATTTGCTCAAAGGTAAAGTAGTTCTTTAGATGAGTAACAAAAGTTTGCTATTTTTCAATTGATCTTACCTCCCCCCTCTCCCAGTTTTCTTCCCAATGAAGGCTCATTACATTTTAATGCTAGCGATTTCCATCCCATGCCAAAAATAACACTGCAGATTATTGATTTGGCTCATGATCATCAGACGAATGATGTGCAAATTGGGCAAGGATTGGAATTACAAATTGTTGCCGAATATTCGGCCCAGCAGCAAAGGGAATTTTCCCAGATGGGACTGCCGCCATTGCCCGACTTTAGAGCCACCTCACTCATAGCCAAGACTATGGATAAACAAAATTATGTACAACTACTCGATGCACGCGGTTGTCCCACCGATGTTACCGTATTTCCCGGGTTGGAAAGGCAGCGCTCGGCAACGCGTAATGTTTTAAAAGCCAGGTTTCATGCCTTCAAATTTGCCGGCACATCAATGGTAAATTTTGATGTACGTATACACTTTTGTGCAAAGCACTGTCCCGATGATAATTGCCTAAGTGCCACCAATAGTCCCTCCTCATGGTATCCCATAACAATGGATTCGTCCAGCAGCAGCAGCAACAGCAGACAAAGAAGACAAGTATTAGCCCAACAAACATTGGAACAATTTAAGATACAAAATCCTGTCTATATATCCACGGTAATGGATATTGTGAATTTGCCAGAGGAAGAGCAGGATAAGGAGAACATTACAGAGTCGGCTCCAAATGAAATGGAAGACAAATCAGACGCCATTCCTCTGAATTTTAATTTACGAGTCCGCGGTCCAGATAATACAAATAGCAATAGCTTTATCTATGGCGAAAGAGGAGTTCTCCTCATAGCAGCTATAGGTAGGAAGGAATTCATGTACGATTTTGAAATAGTATTAATCACCCTCTCTCTCTCTTTCTCTTCCAGATGACCAGCTTCAAATGGACAACATTTGCATGAATCAAAGTTTACTCATAGCTTTGCTGATTTTCTGGCTAATCTTCCAGATTGGTTTAATGTTCAGTTGCTGTTTTGTCATACAAAAATATAAACGTTTGACTATGTTGGACGACGAACGTCGTAAAATCCATGATAGCCTAGAGTATATGGAGAGTCGTCGTGTTCATTGGGCCGATCAGGGTGGCTATACGTTGTAAATGTTGTTCTATATATATATTTTTAGTAATAATAATACTGTACTTTAATGTTAATGTGTATGTAAATATGTTTGTATGTATGTACGCTACTTGTAAATTCAATAAACAAAATTAACAATATGTTTCTTTAATTTGAGAGAAATTTTAAATTTCCATTATCAAATAAAAAAATCAATCCAAATAAAATTAGTAAGTAAATCTCTGGCCTGTTTTTGTATTTTTGATAAAGATTATTTTTTGGAATGTATATATATCCTCAAATGACCAATGGCAATATTTTTTATCAAATAGCTTATTTTGTTGTCTATCCAGAAAAGATAATAAAAAAAATTAATCACAGAAAAAATCCAAGAAATATTTACAAATTAATATATTTCAATTATATTTTTAATTATTGTTGGTTAGTTGACCTGTTGAGATTTTATGCTTTTTGAAATTTTCACCTTGACGTTGTAAGGGCCAGACTACTTCCATATCTCTTCAGAACCAGTGCTACCTATAATACCGGCCGTGCTCAGGGGTTGGGGTGGATTTTTGTTTCTCTGAGATACTTTAAAGCCCAATGCAGAAACCAAAACATAGGTAGCTTAAACCATGATAACTAATAATACGATAGGAATAATGGAAAAGATGTACGACTATGTGAAGAGGATAAAGCTGGTGTTCCCTCTTCAATCTATAGCCGCCCTACCATTGTCACGCATATTTTTTAAGATTTTTGACTGCGTAACCCAAAATCGTTTATGCTAACATTGTGCCAAGTTGTTCGTGGAATAAAATTAATTTGAAATCGTCTTTATAAAAATTCCAAACTTTTTCTTATGAAAAAAAGTTTATGACTTTCTTCGCAAACAAATTTTCGAGAATGAAAATAAAGTTCATTTTTATGAAAATGTGTATTGAAAACTATTGTTATTTTCTACTAAGCCTACCTAAAATATTATATACGAGAAATCCAGTAAAAGAATTATAGTGTTCTGCAAATCAGACACCATTCCTCACAACGTCTTTTTAATAGTAGATTTTGACATCAGAAATCGAGGTCAATTCTAAGATCTTTATATTTTGTAAAAGTAAATCTCACAATTCTCAAAATAAATTCGAAAATTCCCAAAAAAACGTTTTTTTTTTAGATTTTCCTCAAAATCGAATTCACTCGTACATTGCTACATACGTATAAAAATAGTAAAGGCTTTAATTATAGCTTTGCGATTGTCGAAAATGTGTTCATAAAAACTTGTGTATGTAATTTGGGAAAATATTTTTTTCGGGAAATATTTTTTCGTTTATTATCATTTGAAAGAACATTCTTTGGCATTTATTTTTTGAAGATTATGTCCATCAAATGTTCGCCGCGGTTACGTCTCAGATGGTCCATCCGGTGAGTCCAATTTTCGATGACTCGTTCGAGCATTTCGACTGGTAACTGGCGAATGACACGCGTGATGTTTTGCTCCAAGGCCTGAATCGAAGCGGGTTTGTCCGCATTGTTAGAATTATATACTTCACTCTTTACAATTTGTTTCTATCACATATGCTTTGAAATTTTCATTTTTCGTTTTTCAATTTATGTATAATATTTTTCATTCTCTTTAAATAAACTCGTTGAAGATAGTCTTCTAAATATTGCTTCTCAAGCGTACTCTAATAGGTTATAGGCCATCATGGATTTAGTAAAGACGTCGTTCACGAAGCTAAACGCAGATAATTATCATCTTTGGAAGTATAAGATGGAGTTAATTCTACGAAGAGAAGGTGCTTGGACATGTGTTGTCGAACCTGTCCCAAAGGAGCCAAATGATGCATGGGTGAAATGCAACGAAAATGCGATAATATTAATTGGATTGTCTGTGGAGGACAACCAGCTCTTGCTAATCAGAAAGGCTGTTACAGCGAATGCATCATGGAACATTTTAAAGACGCATCACGAAAAAGACACTCTTGGCAGTAGCGTCCGAATTATGAGGAAAATATGTGCGATGAAATTTAATATGGAGAATACCATGGCTGACCACATCTCAGATATGAAAATTTTATTCGAGAAACTCGAAGCAGTCGGAGAAACTTTCTTGGGTTGTTGCGATGTTGCTCAGCAGTCTACCGCCATCTTTTGATACATTGGTGACAGCTTTGGAAGCGCGTAAGGGGCCGTTCAAGTATTACGTAAGCAGATTTATTGCAATTATTTACCCCCCCCCCCCTCCCCCTTGTCATCAAAAGTAAGCAAAGCTCTTATCCCCCCCATGCTTACGTAAACATTGTTATATGCATTTTTCATTTAATGTATTCTATTTTTGTTATTCATTCATGAGCAGCAGTTAAAATTCTAGAAATAAGAAAATAGGCTTAGGATAGAGGACTTTAACGCACAAAATATTCATTTAAACAAACTTTATTGATACGGTATTCAACATAGAGTAAAGTACAAATATTATAATCTTATTAAGTAATATTACGAACTAAACATAATTCTTTTAAATTTTTGGAGTACATATTAATTCCAATTAACAGTCTTCAGTCCATGACACCCGAATCCATGATTCTAAGTTTTCGATGACATTGGATGTTTGCTGCTCAATGTTGTGTGTCTGCTCACTTTCATTCGATTTTGGAATGTCTACGTCGTTTTCATCGAGCCATTCAACATCTTGGTGCTCTAAATTTTGAATAATGCGCATCAGTTCATTAGCACGACGAGCAGCCACTCTTAAAGGCCTAACTTTCATATCAGTGTGCGTGTTTACTTTTTTATGGATCTTCTCGATGTGACGATTTAGTGACTTGACGGAAGTATGATAAAGACCACACGTTTTGCATGTTCGACTTAATAGCTTCAATTTTACCGTCGGACAAAAATAATCGTATGGCATTTGTAGGAAATCTTTGAGTGAAGAATTTAAGCGTAGAGCTAAATTGACTGGAAGATTGAGAAATTGCCCTCCATCATCCAAAACCAAGTCATCAACTGTTTGTTTTACTTTTACTGGTGGTGGAAGAAACCTGTTGTCTAGTAATCTAAATAGGCCACTTCTTGGACGACAGCATTCTATGTTTCTACATTTTACAATTTGAAGTAAGTATTGGCTTTCACGCACATGTTCTGAATACCATTCAATATCTGGCAAATCAGGCAGATCTTGTTCGCCCGGCCCAACATATTGTGCAGTAACATGATAGCCATCAATTTCCATTGAACTCCATATCTCAGCTAACACATTTCCTGCAAACTCGAAATTGGATCTTTCTAAATGTTCATTAATTGTAACACCACGTACATCCAAATGTTACCCAAAATGGTCATGAGGCAATATCAAACCAGCCAGTTCCCGACTAAGAGGAGCCATTCTGCGCTCTACTCTGTTATACGCACTTCTGCCAGGAGCATTGGTAGCTAAAAACAATGCATCGAGATCATGTCGCTTAAAGTGTTTAATAGCAAACCCTATAACTTTTGTATAACGCGGATTTTCATCTGGCCCTCCATCAACCGTCATGATTACTACTGGTTTTACCAACCCATGGTCAGTTTTAGCTAATGCTTGAAACTCTTCAAGTTCGAGAAGCGGCTCGAAATCATGAGCATGAGTATTTGCAGTAGATTAACTTTGCTTTCCACTTCGAATAGCGATGTATGTTGGTCCAGAATATCCTAGCATACTTGCGGTTGTCCTAGCATACTGGAAGTGATTTTGATACCAGCATAAACTGATGGTATTAATTTATGCCGCTCAGCGATTACCCAGTCGTGATCAGGCAATTTGATTCTATATTCCATGTGCATTAGAAGAGGTGCTTGCTTATTTGCCGCAGTTACACCAATAGGGACCCGAGCTTTATCATCTTGAGATATGAAAAATACTTGATCTGGTGCAAGTATGGATGCTATGTTCTCCAAATAATGGATTGATGTTTCAGCGAAATTGCTATCTAAGTGGCTTTTGTGCTGATCAGTCTGAGCCCGAGTGAGCTTTACAGGGACTGTCGATACATGTCTTCGTCCCTCTGCAGAATTAGATTTTCTGGGAATCAAACGAAGATATGTCCCACTTCGACTAATGTCAAATCCTATTTTTCGTAATTCTTGTGTTAATTCGTCAAGAGTTTTTACACTGCGAATAGATTCTGTTCGTCTTCTATCATCTGCTGCACTGCCAAATAAAGCAATATCCGCAATTGTTTTCAATAATAATGGTTGATCATTTTCTAGGCTAGGCCGTCCCACTGAATCCCTCATGGATAGTTTTTTTTTTATTTCTGGATTTGCATGAGAAATATCTTCTAACTTTCTTTTCATACCATCTCTGTGTTTCTTCTGGGCAACTTCGTTTTGAATCTTCCTGTTTAAAGACATTTTCGCTGTTTTTAATTCTTCGCGCAACTTATTGATTTGTTTATCAACTTCAACACGGCTTGGCATACTATCTCTGGCAGAATACAAAGCATTCAGATTTTTTTCGAGTAGAGCAATCTTATTTTTCATAGCTTCCTGCGAAGGTTTTGCTCTCGGCTGTTTATCTGTATTTTCTGTGTTTTCGCATTGCTGTTGTGATTCCACTCCGGGGTTTATGTCGTCTTTTTGTTCTTTAGAATTTGAAGCTGGCTGTATAATTTGTGGTTTTTCTGCAGGCTTACAGGTATTCGTTGCCTAAAAATTAAAACATTTTATAGGTACTGCTAATGTTTGTCTTATTAATACATACACACTATAGTGAGTACATTTAATATTCACCCCCATCGTGAACAAAATTCCATGTGAAAAGTTTTGCTCCCCAGAAAAATTTAAGGGATATAATCAAAATGGAAAGTGAAAATAATTCCACTTGAATAGACTTTTAAGACGAGTAGTTATCATTTTCTTCATTGCAAATCTCTTTAACGCAGAATAATATACCTATAGACTTCAATTTCTACTTTGTATTTTCTAGGGATCAAAACATTTCACGTGAAATTTTTTCTGCGATAGGGGTGATTGTTTAATTTACATTAACTTTATCACTCACCTTGGAAAAAAATCGTAGTAGATTGGATTTATTCTTAGTCGCTGCTTGCAATTCTTCTTCAATTCTCTTAGAGACAATAATATCAAGTTCCTTGTCCGATTTTGCTTGTAACTTATAATTACGCCACACTTCGTTAACTAACTTCTGTACTTTTTGTAGTTTTGTATTTGTATGAGATTTTTTAAAACTTTCAAACAATTGTTGGTATAACTTGGATTTGTCTATTTGAAACGACATCTTAAACAATTCCACTTTGGCGAAAGTGGATCAACGGTAACACAAATATTTACTTGCTTTGCTTTGCTTACACCACGTCAAATCGTCAATCGTACCGAAACGAAACTGATTGAAGAAATTCTAAGCGAGTACCTAAATGTACTCATTATTTATGGGAATCCCCGAATATGGGTTTTGTTTTCGAGCATAGACATTGTGTGGGTTGCCATATGTGTAAAAAAGTAAATAACTACTGCTGAAGTAATCACAATCTGTGTGGGTTGTCATATGTGGGAAAAAGTAAAGAACTACTGCTGACGTAATCACCATCTCCAACACCCCCCACCAATGTCATCAAAAATAAGCAAAGCAAAGACCCCCCCACCCCCCTATAGTGCTTACGTAATACTTGAACGGCCCCTAAACTGGAAGAACTGACGGTAAACGTGGTAGAAAACAGCTTGCTGGAGGAATACCAACGTCAATCAAAAGACGCAATGCCGAACTCCGTACTGAAAACTTCAAGGGTTTTTCAAGGCAAACAAGATGATAATAGCGGGAAACGTTGCCATTATTGCAAGGTAAAAGGTCATTTAAAGAAAAATTGCTGGAAGCTGAAGAAAGATAGAAGTAACAATGACACCAAGCAACATGCTAATAACGTTGAACGGCACTATATTTTCTCAACGGCAGGTGATAAATTGGGATGGATCATCGATTCTGGAGCAACTTGCCATATTAGTACCAGGCGTGATGATTTCGTAAAATTGGACACTAAAAGTCGTGAAACTGTTTCAGTTGCAAATGGTCAAACTGTCACATCAAGTGGTAAAGGAACCTGTCAACTGGTAATGTATAATATGAGTGGCGAAAAGACGACAGTGACGATGGAAGATGTTTTGTATATACCATCATTTCATGGAAATTTGATTTCAGTCTCCAAACTTTTGAAGAAAGGTTTTAAAACTGAATTCCAAAATACCGTTTGCAGTATACAGACTCGCAATGGTGAAGAAATTGGAGTAGGAGACGTGTGTAATGGATTGATTCGACTTAGACAACAACCACAACATCAAGCAATGTCTATTAAATGCAATTCCCGAAACTGTCAACATTTCTGGCATAAAATTTTTGGACATAGACCTCGATGCGGTGAAGGCCATGCAGGAAAACAAAACAGTGAGTGATTTTAAGATTGGCGACTGTGGAGTGAGACAAATTTGCGATGTATGCGTTAACTGCAAGATGACGAGAGCGCCATATAACAAAGTTTCTGATTCAAAATTAATCGCAGTAATGGATTTAATACACTCGGACGTTTGCGGTCCAATGCAAACGGAAACTCCTGGAAGAAAGAAATATTTTCTCACACTAATCGACGACTATAGCCGGTATACCATAGTGTATTTGCTCAATAACAAAGCTGAGGTGTTCGAGAAGATCAAATTTTATATGGAAATGGTCAAAAATAAATTTGGTAAATATCCCAATGTACTGAGATCTGACAATGGAGGGGAATATACAGCGAAACATCTTCAAAACTACCTTGAAAATAAAGGTGTTCAGTATCAGTACACGGTTCCCTACTCGTCGCAGCAAAATGGAGTAGCGGAAAGGAAAAACCGCAGTTTAATTGAAATGACTAGATGTCTTTTGGCAGAAGCAGAACTACCAAACGCGTATTGGGGTGAGGCTGTTATGACTGCTAATTATTTGCAGAATCGTTTGGTAAGCAAAGCTATCGTTTCAACGCCATTTGAATTATGGGGAAAAGAAGAAGCCAAGTGTATATCATCTACGGATTTTCGGATCAAAGGCATACGTTCTCATACCAAGTATTAAAAGACGAAAGTTGGATTCCAAGACACAAATACTAACATTTATGGGTTATGATGAGCACTCCAAGGGATATCGGCTTGCAGATCTCAAAACCAAGAGAATCATAATAAGTAGGGATGTCAAGTTTATTGATACCAGTACATATCATCAAAAAATGCAATCTCAAAACAAGCATAGTGAAGACATTTTTGTCGAAAGTGAAATTTCCAAACCAGCCTCTTCAATTTTAACGAAAAACGTTTCAGATTTACCATCGTGTGATTCATTTTGCAGTCTGGATGAAGTTGCCGCAAGTGATTCAGAAGCAAATTATAATGAAGACGTGAGCACTGAAGTAGAAGTAATTTCATCTGAAGAATCACATAGAGGAGATATTGAACAGCCCGATGTATCACCCCACCCGCACACAAATTCTGAAGTTCGAACATCAAGTCGAACCACAAAAGGTAAGCCTCCAAATAAGTTAACTTATATGAGCTCCTCGGTTTTGGACATCAGTGAACCAAAAACATACATGGACGCTATAAAATCGAAACAGCGTGACAAATGGATTGAAGCCATGGCCGAGGAAATGTCATCTTTGAAGGACAACAAGACGTGGGGGATTGTTCCAAAACCAGACAACGTGAATGTCATTGGTTGTAGATGGACTTTCAAAATAAAACGTGATGTCAATGGCGAAATTCAGAGATATAAAGCGCGCTTAGTGGTTCGTGGATATAGTCAAAAGTTCGGTGACGATTACGATGAAATTTTCGCACCCGTAGTTACTGAAATCTACTTTCCGAATTTTGTTGTCAGTCGCTGGTGTTAATAAAATGCAAGTGGTCCATATGGATGTGAAGTCTGCTTTCCTCAATGGCGAACTTGAAGAGGAAGTATTTATGAAACAGCCGCCGGGATTTGAGGAAGGGAATGTTCAGTTTGTATGTAAGTTGCGGAAAAGCTTGTATGGTCTAAAACAAGCGGCCAACGTATGGAACAAAACTTTTCACAACGTTTTAGTGGCAGGAGATTTTAAGCAAAGCACCGCAGATCGATGCTTATACACAAAATACACCAACGAAGAGGGGCTAGTGCATGTTTTAGTCTACGTTGATGACATTTTGGTGGCAAGCAAATCAGAAGAGTGCATCGATAGGGTGGAAAGTTTGCTGAAAGCAAATTTTAATATTACCAACCTTGGTAATGTACGTCATTATCTCGGCTTAGAAGACGTTAAGGATAAAAACTCAAATTACTGCATCCGGCAAGAAAAATATATCAAGAAATTACTGAAAGGGTTTGGTATGCAGGACTCAAAAATTTCGAATTTTCCACTTGGGTATGGCAAGACGGAATCGGAACCGTTGCTAGATAATTCAAGATATCGGGAACTTATTATTGCGGCGAGTGTGTCAATACTAGCACAAAAGGTGAGTTGCCCTACTAAGGCGGATTGGACGGAGATAAAAAGAGTCCTAAAATATCTGAAGGGCACTGCACAGCACATTCTTCGTCTCAGTAATGAAAACTCTCCAGACATGAATACACTCATTGGCTATGCTGACGCGAATTGGGCGGAGAATTCTGGATTAATTTTCCAAATCAATGTCGGTTCAATCAACTGGTCCTGTAAGAAGCAAACGTGTGTATCGCTCTCTTCGACTGAAGCAGAATTTGTGGCTTTATCAGAAGCATGCAAAGAGGCATTGTGGTTACGTGAACTATTAAATGATTTGATGTTGATGCAAACTAAACCGACTATCATCTACGAAGACAACTCGTTGAAGATAGTCTTCTAAATATTGCTTCTCAAGCGTACTCTAATACGCATAAACTTTAGACTTTACATATCCCCACAGGAAAAAGTGTAACGGTGTGATATCACACGATCTTTGTGGCCAATCGACCGGCCCAAAACGTGAAATTATCTGCTAACCGAAGTGTTCTCTCAATAAATTCATTGATTGATGCGATGTGTGGGAAGTGGCGCCGTCTTGTTGAAACCAAATGTCGCCGAGATCACGAGCTTCAATTTTAGGCATCAAATAGTCGGTTATGATGGCATTGATGGTTACGTTCTCACCGGCATAATTTTTAAAGAAATATGGACCGATGATTCCACCGGCCCACAAACCACACCAAACCGCTGTTTTTTCTAGATGAAGTGGCAGATCTTGAATCTCTTCAGGTTGCTCTTCGTCCCATATGCGGCAATTTTGCTTGTTTACGTACCCATTGAGCCAGAAATGGGCCTCATCGCTGAACAAAATTTGGTTCGAAAACGTCGGATCTTCTTGGAACTTTTCAAGAGCCCATAAGTTCGGGCGGCTTCAGTTCTTGCACAAGCTGTATTTTGTATGCTTTCAATTTAAGATCTCGACGTAAAATGCGCCATGTCGTTCCATACGTCATTCCGAGTTGCTGCGAACGGCGTCGAATCGACTCTCCACGGTCATCGTGTACACTCTCAGCTACGGCCGCTACATTTTCTTCACTGCGTGCTGAACGTGGTCTATTCGATCGAATATTATCCAATAATGAATGTTGGGTCTCAAGATGGGTGATGGTGTTGCGAATAGTACGCTCAGTAGGCCGATTATGCTGACCATAAGTTGAGGGAAGTGCACGAAACAAATTCCCAACAGAACGTGAATTTTAACAAAGTTGGACGATTTGTAAACGCTGTTCAGGCGTAAGTCTGTCCAATCTTAGCAAAAATAACAGGACAGCATGACACGACTCACACGTGATCTGTCAAAAAAAGGCTATTGCAAAAAGTACTACTTGGATCACCCGTTATATAGGGGATTTCATGTCAAGTGGATCAATTTTTAAAAGCGATGTCTTCTTTTTAAAAGCGCTTAGTAAAAAAAATTTCAACGAGATCGGTTAAGGACTGTCCGAGTTGGAGGGTGTTGAATTTTGAGATTTTGGTCAAACGGTCCTTTTGTCCTGGATTACCTATTGAAATTCTATTTTTATATGGATTACCTATTGTGTTTAGAAAATTTTGCCCAATTTGTTGTCGATAGTTTTTCTTTAATCTTTAAAAGAAAATAAAAAAAAATTAACAAATATATTTTTTTGCAAATTTAAGTTTTGACATTTTTGTAAAAACCCATATTTTTAGTTTGAATTTTTTTGCTTTAAGAACTTTATGGTCTGTTGGGATGGGTCTTGCATATATCTAACAAAATAAAGATAAGCATCTCAAAAATAAAGTTTGAACCTTATATTTTGTCATATCTTGAAAACTTTAAAGAATCCTAAATTAAGTAGCCTTCTTCTTCTAATGTCATTTTCTCATGGAGCGCCCCAGGAGGTGAGTTGGTAGCGTGATCGCCTATGAGTTTTGGGCGGGTTTGATTCCCACCAGAGGCTGTGGTCTGTCGCTGCAAAATCTAGCCACATGGTCTTTGTAGCCCGTCTTCCCTGGACCGTAAACTTAGAATATAAATTTACTTTGTATTGTTATTCATATGAATAAATAAAAATTATAAATCATTTTCTCATCCCATCACCGGTTTCAAAAATATTTATTTATTTATTCAATATCAATACAAAGAAAGCCAAAAAAGGCCAATTATACATTACAAGATATGGCAAAAAAATAAAAATTTTTAAGAAAATATTAATAATTTTTTAATTAACACCTCTTAAAAACATCGATATATTCATAACACTATGCAACAAATGAACACTTTGTGAAAAATACACGGACTGGACCGTATAGGTTCAATTCTAATATCAAAGGATAGTATAACCAAAGTTTCTGACAATCAGTGGGCCCCTCGGAAAAGGTGTCAACAGCTTTTGTCCAACAACTAATTCAGACTTGATGATACCGCTTAGCTATACTTAGCAATAATGTAGCTAAGAATATGCTGAAGAGAGCTTCTTAAAATTTTTCGCGAAAAAAAAATCCGGTACTTTTTTTGAAAAAGTGAAGGAAAAAATATTTTTTTTATATTTTTTTATTTTTTGGCTACAATGTTTGGCAATATTGTAGCCAACGTAAATCTGAACAACTTTTGTAAACATATCAATACAATCTGAACGTGTCTATGCACCCTAAATAGCTCAAAAAACCACATTGTACCAAAAATTTTAGTATTTCAACATTATGTAACAAAAATATTTTTTTTTTGGTATAGGGTATGTTCTGCAACTTTATAGAAAATATTAAGGCCAATATTTTTGTGGAACATATTAACCCTCTAGCTCCCCCACATAACTGTAATTTTTGGCCCTATTTTAACATTATATGACTTTTTGCAGTTACAATGACAGGAGTTTTGTATCGCTGATAGTAGTAGGAATATTGCAGAAGAGTACCGTGTACGAAAGAAGTCAAAGTTTCCATAAAAGTCCTTAGTATTGCTAACTATTTTCACATGTGGAGAAAGAAACTGCAACTTCCTACCCGTGGGAGGCGTAAATACTGAAAGGGATCTCGAAAAATGCCTGTCAAAGGTGTAACTTCCATTTATAAGAAAAAACGAAATCTCTACATTTGTTGGCTCGATCGATTGAGTGGTAACAGCCGAATAAAATTTTTTTGTACGAAATGAGGCTATTCAACGTAACTTCCCGGAAGTGCATCCATACAAAAGATATTGGGCCTTAGATAAAAGGACATTAAAGGCCACAAAAATTAGAAAAATAATAAAAATAAATAATAAAGTACCAAACACAACTATTTAAGTCCTGCCTGGGATTTCTGCAAAACTCAAAATTAGTCTTAAGAAATAGTTAATAAATGTAACTCAAAACTTATAATAAAAATGATTACCGCTCTATTTAAAATATCGCAAATTCTGGATTAATCAATCCACTCAAAAAAAATTTATTGAAAAAAACGTATGTAACTTTCTTTTCGCGCGCACGCCTTAGTCCATTTTTATTATTCCAGATATTTCTTGGTCCTACAATAGCTAGGTGGAATATACATAAGTCTTCGTGGTCATTGTTATATAATTTATTTCCATTTAAAAAGGATCGTAATGCCCAATTTCTTTCGGAATTATAACTGGCTGTCGATAAGACAACGGATCCAATGGATTGGATTGTGAATATTAATTAACTGCTAAGACATCTGCGATAAATGCGAGCATGTATCCGTTATAGTTGTAAGAAAAGTTATATCAATTTATGTACTATTCAGGTTTGTGATGGAAAGCGATTTTAATAAAAATCGCTTTCAATTTCTATTTAATTTTCTTCATGAAATCGAAAAAACGACTTTGATGGAATGTACACATCTACTTTGTTTTCCAATTCATGAAGAAATTGAATCGAAGAATAAGCATTCATTCTTAGTAAGAGTCTAACGATTTTGGAACCAATTGCCTAATCTACTCAAACTATTCTCTTACTCCTATTCTTCATACAAGAGAAAAGTTATAAACTACTTAAATGGCATTTCGCCTTAATATTTTATATTGTACAAAATTTTCTATTTTGTCTAATTGCTATGGGACCCAAATTTATTTTCTGCAATGTTCATATGGCTCGGGAGCCATTTAAATATTACTCTTGTTTATTAATTTTTAAAATATTTTGAATTTAGTTATTTTTATACATAGTATTAATCTCACAGTACATGCATAATTGGCCTCTTGGGCTTTCTATGTATTGATATTAAATAAATAAAATAAAATAAAATTTTAAAGCGATTTTATCGCAGCCCCTCTCCCTAACATATTATATTATCTTTAAAATATTTTTTTCATATTTTTTTCTTTTTATTTTCTTTTACATATTTTTGATTACTTACCTTCAAACATAGGTGTTTGTATCTCTGGTGCCCAGAAAAATTTTTGAATGTATATGCATGTCTGCTGTTTATGTTATGTCTGTTTTAGGTTCCTTAAGAGCACTTATATTTTAAGCAAATTTTTTGTATTTCTAGTGGAGAAAGTTTTCTTGTATGTATGTATTAAAAAAATATGATAACTTAGCGAGCAACATTGAACAGAAACGAAATTTGTAGTCGACACTTCACTTAACTATTTTCGTGGATCATAATGTTCCCATTTGCGATGGTTTAGTTTGGAAAAGTCTTTACAGTTAAGTGCAATATCTTTTAGATATTTCGAGAGCTTCAGAAGTTCCTTATCGGAGCTGCGATTTAAGTGGGCCTGACGAAAAGGTCTTATACGTAGGCCCGAACGAGGATTCATTAGAAAATTACGCCGTATATCGTCAAACATAATCGTATTGGCTGCCGAGTATTGGGAATATAAGCCCCAAATAACGCCCAAAGGTTTAACATCAATAACACCTCGATCGGGAGTATGCACCGAGATCATTGCATGTGAATCCAAGTAGAACATTATCTTGTAGGCCGAGTGACTGGAAACTCCCAGCAGTTTCATTTTCTCTTCGATCCAACGCATGCCTGTGGCCGACCAGATCACAATGTCATAATGTTCATAAGCACACGTGAGGAATTCATGCAAATAGGGACGCATTAATTCTGCTCCCGACTCAGCCGACGAACGATGGTCGAACAGGGTGTAGTCTATATCTAATACTAGTAAATGCTTCTCTGGACGCGGAGGATTTAACTCAGTTATGGTATAATCCTTTATACGCTTTTGGATTTTGGCCAAGTAAATGGCCGAATTCTCCAGGGATTCTTCTTCGTCATTTTCTTCCAAATCATCGATGACCTCACCGATATCATCGGGTCTTTGACAGGCATCCTCAATGTCCGCCTCGGTGGAGCCAACCATCATTAGCTTGAAATTAGGCTTCAGTTCTAAATTGCCCAACTTCAAATTATCCTCAGCCGCTTTGCCTTTATATTTCAGATTCAGCAATTTTTGTCTGTTCGGGCGAACTTGAGTTCGTTTGAAAATTTCATGACGCAGAACAGCAACAGTGTCTTGGTCGGTTAAATCACTTATGGGATACTCCTTAGCGCTCCATTTGACCACAATGGTTATTTCCTGTATTTCACTCATGGCGGGTGAATTTTGCATAAAATTGATTAAAACGATGGAAGCTAATTTTTTCGCACATAAACAAGCAAAATAGTTTGTTTGTTATTTTTCTTTGCACAAATACACTTTCAACCACATATGGATGTATTTTGGCTTTGACACATGACAGGCGCATGAAAAGCTCGGCATATGCTTTCGTCTAAACAAATTCCGAGTTCCACAACAAACTTCCCGTGCGGCAACCATGGCACAATAATGTTAAAGGTACTGTTATTGGCTGAAGTGCTGATTTTGCCTAGTAGTTTTATAATAAAAAATATGTTACGTACAAAAATGCATATACTTTTAGAAATTTTTGTTAAACAGCCTGTTTCTCTATGTCGAACGAAAGCGATGCGAACGAAAATCAGCTGATTTTAGACCTACTAAAAGGTATCGGATCGACAAAGCGAATGTAAACATACTGGCTGATGCCAGTTAGTAGGTCTAAAATCAGCTGGTTTTCGTTCGCATCGCTTTCGTTCGACATAGAGAAACAGGCCCAAAGTCAATCTTTATCCCATCACCTTAGAGAGGAGCGTGTATATCATTTTCTACGAGCCAAAAGTGTAACACATCGAAGGAGTGATCTAATGGCGAATTCTTTTCTGCAAAAAAGTGCAACATTTTCATTGCCCTTTTTCCAAAAACGGCACTTTTGTGATACTTTTTTGAAATTTGGTAATTAAGTTACTCGAATTTAGCACAACTAAAATTCCAAAATTTCAAAGCGATATAATAGTGCAGTTTTCGGAAAAAGGGCAATGCAAGTGTTGCATTTTTTTGCAGAAAAGAATTCGCCATAAGTCTCTTTTCACACGTGCTAAAAGTTAAGCAGGTTATCGGCGTTATGTTGGAGAGAGAGGCAGTCGAAAGGGGGAAAAAAACTGTCCCGTACTCAGACTTCTCGGGCTTAACCTTTTGAGTTCTTAATTCGCATTTGGAAACAACAACATTTCACACAGGAAAAGCTCAAACAAAAGTACGTCGAGCCGATAAGGAAGTACGCCGTGTGAACCCAAACGCAATTTTAAAAGGAAATTAGAGGAGAATCTGATTAATAAATATGCTCGTGTGATTCACGACTAAGACCCCAAGTTTGTTTGGCGGAAATTTGATTTGTTTAATTTTACGTCATTTGAGCAATGTCCTTCCGTCCGTCCGTCTGTCTGTGACTGTTTGCTGGCTGGTCCTCTCCTTCTAGTACCTCTCCCACAAAGGGTTAACATTTAGTGAAATATTGATTTTTTAATAACTTCTATACTAATTATTCGAATCTTCTTAAATTCCACAAATAGTATTAGTTTATTAGTCGCTCACACCTTTTTGATACCTCCAACACAAATGGACCATTTTGCATTAAATTTTAACTGCTTATAACATTAATATCATCAATGCATTATTAAAAGTTCGACGGAGGAGAGGAATAGTCTGGGGTCTACCACGTCATCTGGAAGACCTCGATTTTGCGGATGATGTTTGCTTAATTTCCAATAGGCAAAGCGATATGCAGAGCAAGATAAACGATCTGGTCATCCTCTCCAGACGTATTGGCTTAGAAGTCAACATCCCAAAGACTAAAACCATGTGTATTATTAATACCAGCAGCCATAAACTATATGTTGAATGTTTTGCATTTGACTACGTGGAGCGCTTCTGCTATATAGGTTGCATCATGTCACTACAAGGAGTTGATGACGATGTGAACTACAAACTATCTAGAACAGCCTTCGGATGTCTGAACAAGGTATGGAGAACGCCTTAAATCTCCATTAGCAGGAGGCTATTAATATTCAATTTGTGCGCAAAACCAACATTATTGTAAAGGGTGGTTAATTTGTAAGGGCCGTTGTTGAATGTGAACCACACCTAAACGTCAGGTTTTTTTCTGCATTTAATTTGACATTTCTCAATTTCAGGCTAACTTAATTTGAACCATGGAAAGCTACACAATCGAGCAACGCGTTAAAGTTTTTAAGCCTTTTACGAAAATGAGCGTTCAAATCAACATGCATTTCGGGCACATCGTGATGTTTTTTTGATCAGCATAATCGACCAAATGTGTCCACAATCGGGAGAATTGTGCGCAAATTTCAGCAAACCGGGTCTGTAGGAGATGTGAAAATACCTGTGCATGCTCATGCTGGCAACGTCATCGGGCCATACTTCTTCGAAATGAGGCCGGTCAGGCAGTTACTGTGAATGGTGTTCGCTATCGTGAGATGATAACGAACTTTTTATGGCCCGAATTGGAAGATATGGATGTGGACAATATGTGGTTTCAACAGGACGGTGTCACTTGCCACACAGCTAACGAAACAATGACTCTTTTACGCAACAAATTCAATGGCCGTGTTATCTCACGTCGTGGCGATGTCAATTGGCCGCCAAGATCATGTGATTTGACACCGTTGGACTTCTTTCTTTGGGGTTATTTGAAAGAAAAGGTGTACGTCGATAAGCCAGCAACAACTCAAGAGCTAAAGGATGAGATAATTCGGCACATTAACGGCATAGAACCTCCATTATGCCTCAGCGTCATCAAAAATTTGGACCATCGGATGGAGGTGTGCCTACGAGGTCGCGGCGGCCATTTGGCCGATATTTTGTTCCATACATAATTGAACCATACCAATATTATCATAATAAAAAGAAATGACAATAATTTCCTAAATAATTTGTGTTTTACCTAAATTCTACATCGGCCCTTAAAATTTAACCTCCCTTTATGAACTGTGAAGAAAGTCAGAGGAACTACCGATAAATCTGCAAATAATGAGAAAAAAGGAGTTGGGTGGGTCACACGCTTCTTAAGACCACAGAATGCATTACAAGATACGCCTTAGAATGTAATCCACAGTCGCAAACATGGATGACCGAGGAACACATGACGCCGAACTTTGGCACAAAGCGAAAAACAGAACATGTCATTCAATGAACTAAAATCATTATGTATTGATAGAGTAAGACGAAACAACGTTGTAGATACCCTAGGTTCCAAAGAGGAATATATAAAGGCTAGAAAAAACTTTAATATCAGTTTATTCAAATACTTAAAATTTTGTACAGTGTAATGCTTTTACAATACCCTTACAGTGCCCTCAAAACAAATTAATCTGTAATCCTCCAAATATTTCCATATTTTATATAGCGTGATCCATTTCGAGGTACCCTACTTTTTTAAAGAAAAAAAAAACACAGAAAATTCAAATTGAATGGGGAATGTTTATTATCGTTTGAAAGAACATTCTTTGGCATTTATTTTTTAAAGATTATGTCTATCAAATGTTGGCCGCGGCTACGTCTCAGGTGGTCCATCCGCTGAGTCCAATTTTCGATGACTCGTTCGAGCATTTCGACTGGTAACTGGCGAATGACACGCGTAAACGTTGTTCAGACAAACAATACTTAACAAAAATAACATGACAGCATTACACGACTCACACGTGATCTGTCAAAAAATGCTATTGAAAAAAGTATCTCTATTTGGATCACCCGTTATAACATTACACTAATTAATCTGTCAATTTGTTGTCAAAACGTTGTAAGCGTTGTTCAGGCGTAAGTCTTTCCATGATGAAATGCCAAACAATACTTAACAAAAATAACATGACACGACTCACACGTGATCTGTCAAAAAAGGCTATTGAAAAAACTATCTCTACTTGGATCACCCATTATTTTAGATAACATTTCCAATGAATTTGTCCAGATTCACACTCGGCAATTTTTTCCTACAAGTGTCAAAGGTTTTAGGAGAGAGAGGCAGAGAGCTCTTCACGCCTGACTTTTTCTCCCACAAACTTTGACACTTCCTTGGAAAAAATTGCCGAGTGTGAATCTGGACTTACTAAATAAATTAAATCTTCGGAGATTTGTATCCCTAATGTGACCCTAAATCAGAAAAAAATAAATGATATAGACTGGCAAAGAATGAACAATTTCTTTTAAAATTTTTTTAACATTCTGGCATATCCTACCCGGTATGCCTTATTACATTTCTCACAAAGTGAGAGTCGTTTTACCGACAGAAATTTTCTTACTTGTTTTTGTTCCGAAAATTAGATGAAAAATCTTTAAAAAATCGATAACTTTTTTGTTATCGATATCTACCTTTGTAACCGTTAACTTTCATAACTATCGATTCCTCGCAAGGACATTTAGCCGTCCGTGGACATACGGCAGATGAGATAATCTGTAATCCCGGCCGAAGGACAACCACACAGACATTTTGGTTCGCGTAGCCGTTTTTGGACATTTCGATAACTCGAAACTTATCGACAACAATCTCATCTCTGGCTTTGAGAGGAGAAACCGTTATGTTATGAATATCAAAGCAAAAAGAGAATTACGATCATAAACAAAATAAATAAATAATATTTAATGACCAACGCTCCGAGCAATGCCGCCACTGACACGAAACAATGAACCTAGCAGAAGAAAGAATTTGCCTACGACAGTTAAAATGGTTAACGGAGTGCTTATTGAGACATACTCAAGAAAAGGTACATACAGTACACAAAATAAATATTATTTATGTATACATATTTATATTCATTGTTATCTTTGAGGGCATATCACATCCAAATATAAGTAGAGAAAGGCTAATGTGGGGTGGGGGCGACTATACGGGTACGATACCCTGAACCAATTTTAACCAAATTCGGCAGTGTCCTTTCTAGCACCAAGAAACTTTTTTGTTTCAAAATTGAGAAATATAGAAGGAGTGTGTAACCATTAAATACAAAATCATGAGATACTTATATTTAAAATGAAAATATGTATGTAGCACACATTTCAGGTTTTACAATTCCAAATACTGTGCTTTGAATTCCATATAATATCTTTCGGACCTCAAATAAATATTCTTTTATTAAGTTGACATTTTAATAATTTCCATATCAATACTAAACAAATAAAAATGATTTATTACATCTTTTATACAGGTGTGACGCTAAAGGACGTATATGCCTCCATAAGCGGGAAGTACTCAATAAATTTAACGAAACGGAGAGAAACATTAATCAAAAAACAATTGAAGTCTTTACTGGCTTCACAAGATCTCATCAATTTAACTGGAACAGGTTTGATTGGGCACCTTAGACTTGCTCACAAAACGATTTTTATGAAAAAATGCGAAAATGCGAATCCTTCGAGGAGAAGGAGAGTTAGCAAAACTACAGGTAATATACAGCCACAACCCCCACCTCCACAGTCTCAAACCCCACCTCCACAGCCTCAGTTAGAACCGGTGGAATTTTCATCAGAAGCTGGCGTGGAGGAAATGGTGATTGCGACTCCTGCCAGTGAAGTTTTCGTCATAGCTCCCACACAAGATCCATTGGATACTCCCATGGTACCAAACCGGGCGTCTACACCAATAGTGCAAGAGATTTTTCCCCTCGCTCCTCGTGTGTCAAAAGCGGGCAATCGATCGACAGATGTGCAGGAGGGCCAGGGTACCCCCCGTTCATCGCTACCGGGCCGAAGAAAGCTGTTACGACGTATGTACAAAAAAGATGATTACATGCATACATATTCCCGCAATGAGTAAATCATTTTCTATTAGCGGTATATAATTTATTTTATTTATATGTAAATATGTATATACTGTTGTTTTTTTAATTTATATGTTCAGTTTGTTTTCAAAAAGACGGTAAAAAGATATTGATTTTACATGAAATTCGTGAAAAGAAAGATCAAATTCGACAGCTTCTCATACTAATTTGAAATCTCTTTGGGAAAATTTTCCGTTAAATCGGAATCAAAGCACCAGCCTTTAAGGCTCAAATCTAAACCGAGTTATGTGTTTGGATAGTGGATGGATATTATAACTTGAAACATACGTATTTTAATGTTGTAATATTTTTTAATATTTATGTACATATATCTGTGTTTAGCTCATAAAAATGTATATACAATTATTTTTCATATGTCCTATATATTTATAAGGTAAATATACAAATTTTATTATTATATTTTTGTTTTTTATTTTTAATTGTTTTACTTTTATAGCGAAAATAAAAAATATAAAAAAAACCTTTTTTTAAATATATTTTTTTGTCTGCAGCCGGCTTGTGCTACACCAATGGTAGGTTTCAAAATTAAAATTTCTGTTAGAGGCGATTCAAAGGATACAATATTTCACTAAACGGCTGAGCAACTATGTCGAACGTTAACGTTCGCATGACTTGTAATCGAACAACAGTTGATTTGCGACCTACAGCAAATCATCAAAACGACAAAGCGAATGACAACATTAGTGATATATCAAACGGTAAATATCGATCCCGAAATATCCCGAATCTCGGGATTTTATAAAATCAATCCCGGGAAATTTTAGTAATAATATACAGGGTGGCTGATATGTATTGCAACCAACTTCAGGTTGCTATCATTTCTAAACCGCTAGTCTGATAGCTGACAGATTTATTTCAGTGACAGTTCATTTTATTGTTTACAAGCTTACAAAAGCATTTTGATCTATTGCATTCAGAAAAAAGTTATTCGTGATGGAATTCAAGCGTGATAGTGTGATTGCTTTATATTTGGGTGGAAAAACACAAGTGGCTATCGTTAGAGCCCTCCAGCATTTAAATGTGAATAAATCTTTTGTTTCTCGTACCATTGCTCGTTACCGTGATACTGGCAGTGTTGCATTGCGTCCAAAAAGTGGATGAAAAAACGGTAACAACGCCAGAAATGATCCGAAAAGTGAAGGCCAGATTTGATCGAAATCCACGCCGCAGTGGTAGAAAAATTGCTCGTGAGCTGAACATATCGCGAGAACGGATACAACACATATTAAAAAATGAGCTTGGACTAAAGCCATTGAAGTTCCAAAAAGTGCAAGAGCTCACCGATGCATAAAAAAAGTTAGACTGGAAAGAGCCAAGGAGTTGCTTCGCTTGCACGAAAGTGGCCAGTTACCGAATTTAGTTTTCTCCGATGAGAAGCCATTCCAAATTGAGCAGTTTGTGAACAAACAAAATGATCGGGTTTACTTGCCAAAGAGGTCAGCTGAAAATTTACACCTTCGATTGGCCACCAGAACTCAAGCGCCGCCGATGGTAATGGCGTGGGCCGCCGTAACGGCCGTTGTCGACCATGGGGTCAAAATAAATGCCGAATATTATCGGGAAAATGTCCTAAAGACAGTATTGAAGCCATGGGCAGACAAACATTTCGGCCGCAGTCCATGGACATTCCAACAGGACTCAGCACCATCGCACTCAGCACGCGTCAACCAAGAATGGCTTAAAAAGGAGGTTCCTCGCTTCATTTCTACCGCACAATGGCCACCAAGATCTCAATCCGTTGGACTTTTAGAGAGTAAGGTTCGCACTAAAAAATACCAAAATAACGATCATCTCAAGACGGCGCTTCGCCGGGAATGGGTCAAAATACCGCAGAGCCACTTTCGTGCAGCGTGTGATGGCTTTGTCGGCCGTTTGAAGGCCATAATGCCAACTTAGTGCTTTTCGCACTAGATTTAGTGCTTTTCAGACCCCCAATACGCGAAATGTATTCAGTTAGTGCCAAACGAAAAAAAGCACTAACTGTACGCAGTGTTACCGTTGTGCGACTAAAGGGGCATTTTTGCCCCTTTTTTTTCAGCCGTGATACTTTTGCGCCCCTTTTCTTTTGGGATACTAAATGTGCCACTTTTCACATTTTTGGTGCCACTTTTTTACACTTCTGCCACTTTTGTAAAAAATTCTATTTTTGCACTATTTAAACAGAATTTTACGTACTAATGTACGTAAATAACGTATGAAGACAATAAATTGCCAAAAAGTAATGATAAATAAAAAAATAAATGTAAAATATATGATATTTCATATATTTACTTAGATAGTATACATCACAAAAAAGTTTTGTGTAGCTTTTTTAAATTTGTTTTAGAGTACAGGTACTATTATCGAAATATATTGCATAACCCGATCACGTCCATTCCGATATATGGACATAATATCACAGATGCCGTTCGGAAATTCGTAGTTAAAAGCAGAAAATTATATATATCAGGTCCACATGAAAATTGCAGCAATTCAGCAATACAAATAATTTAGCGCTTTGGATTTCATTATAATAAGCTCTGTGACAAGGCCCATAAAATGTAATGTCATGTACACACATAGTTTTTTTTATAAATTTCTTTAAAAATTTGTAGAAAATGTGTACAAGTTTTGATTTTATTGTATTTTGCCTTATATAAGAGCCTTAAAAAGCATGCCACTTTATTTTATGAAAGTGTGCCCCGTTTTTCGGAAAAATCCCCTTTTTGTGCCCCTTTCTGAAATTTTCCAACGGTAACACTGACTGTACGCTTTTCATATTTTTTTTTAGTGCTTTTGATGCTTTAATACATTTGTCAGATCGAAACTGGCAACATAAAGAAATTGTTCCATTTTGTTACTGCATGGCAACATCTTATTTCTATGTACTTACATTTGTCTCCCTCATTTCACTCTGCGTTTTAAATGTCGTTGGAATTAAGAATTGTGTACAACCAATAAAAACAATCGGTATTTTCAATATCATACAAAAAGAAGAGTCAAACTTAACCAAATAATTCAGTGAAATTGTTAAAATGTCACTGAATTATATCGAAAAAATTTAGTTTACAGATGGAACGCTATCCACAAAAATATAGGGAGAAAGATCCTAATTTCAAGAAATGGCTGCGCCCAACAAAAGAATTTTAAGGCACTGGATGCACTTTTTTCGGATAGATTTGTTCGGCATTTTTTTCTCGTATTCAATATCTAATTTGCTGCAGACACAAAAGATATATTCTGTACGGTATACCGAGAAAAAATATAGAAAATGTGCAAAAAATCCACCTTGAGCCAAAAAATTCGTATGGCCATTTAATTATTAATTAAGCCAACTTGACTTGATATGTATGTATATATATATACAATATCTTATACATATGTATACTATATATATTTTTTTGTTTGGACTATCAATTTTTGCTTACTGTTATACCAAGTGCCTTGAATAAAGCAATTTTTATCCTAAAATAAAGTTTTTTAATTAAAAAAAATTTAGTGCTTTTTACGCTTTTTAAATTTTTCATTACGCTTTTGCTTCAGAAAAAGTTGGCATCGTTGCTAACTCGATAGTATTAAACAATGCTATTTATATAGACCCTATATGCCGAATCGGGAGGAATATATATTTATAAGTTTTATCTATTGGGTCAGAATATTTAATATCGACCTATGTATGTAGTTTATTTTTGGCTAAAATGTTTATAATCAGTTACAAATTGGTAAAATAAGATCTCGCTATCATTTTTTTTTTGAAAAAATTTTATGGGCATTTTAATTTTTGGAAAAATTAAAAAAAAATAGATTTTGTGTTTTACGAAATTTGTAATTGCTCTCGAACGGCTGAACCTATTTTTGCAAAAATTTACTTTGTTTTAAAGAGGACACAATGCGCCATTTTATGTAACATTTCTTTTTGGAAATTTTTTGGTAAATGGGTAACAACATATATATGTGGATTAGGCCGGGTCGATTTGTGGGGAGGCAAAAAAAGTCGCCATTGCTCAGTGAAAATCGTATTCTAGGGATCAAAATAAGAAACTTTGCCGAAGGAATCATACCTCTAAAACGAATTCTGATGTCCCGGAATTTGGGTCGAACTTTTAGGTAGGGGCAAATTTTGAAAAATCCCACTTTGACCCATTTTGAGTGCTCCAATCGAGTCCAAATGTATGACCGACCCCCACTAACTTTGGAGGCCCGACCGACCCACATTTGGACTCGATCGGAGCACTCTAAATGGGTCGAAGTGGGATTTTTTCCGGGACATCAGAATTCGTTTTAGAGGTATGGTTCCTTCGGCAAAGTTTCTTATTTTGATCCCTAGAATACGATTTTCACTGAGCACTTCACTGAGTGGGGGTCGGTCATACATTTGGACTCGATTGGAGCACTCTAAATGGGTCAAAGTGGGATTTTTTCCGGGACATCAGAATTCGTATTAGAGGAATGGTTCCTTCGGCAAAGTTTCTTATTTTGATCCCTAGAATACGATTTTCACTGAGCACTTCACTGAGTGGGGTCGGTCATACATTTGGACTCGATTGGAGCACTCTAAATGGGTCAAAGTGGAATTTCTCTACCACTTCGCGTTTTTGAGATATGTTAAGATTATTGAATTTTGGCAATATTGGAGGTTATTATACGACACACAGACTCCCTATTCAACGGATTGATATGCAGATGCTTAAATTTCAATTTCTTATATTTATTGAAAAAACAGCAGAAAAAAATAAATCATACATATTATTAATATGTATGTATGTATAACATTTTGTTTTGAAAATAGCAAACTTTCACTCTTGTAGGAATTGTAGGATACCTAAAACCTCGAAGTGGTAGAGAAAATTTAATTCCAGATTCTGGATGATAATTGTTTACAATTTGATGCATTGTGTTATATACTTATCGCTCACTCACTTCAAGACCGACATAACTCAAAATTGAAAATTGCCAAGATGTGTAACTTTAAGTCCGTATAAAAAGACAAGTAACATGAAATTAGATGTTTAAATACGATTGAATAATCCGAAATATGGTTGTTTACTTATAGACCAAATTTCGCTGGGATTAATTTATGGACATTTGCAAAATTCGGATTTTTGTAAGGCAACCTCAAACATTTTAAATTTTGAGTTGTGTCACTTTTGAAGTGAGTGAGCGATATAATGTTTTGCTTCTCCCAAAAAAAACAGTCAATCATTTCTATTTTGTATTATACAATAATGCTATATTTCAAACAAAAATTAAACATCATACAGCTGACTAACCAAATAAATTGTAAACTAATTTTAAACAAATAAAACAATATTTCAAATTAACAAAAACAAATATACAAATACATATTACAAAATTAATTAATTGTGCGAGCGCGGCTCACTCAGTTCCTGCAGATTACGCCAATTTACGAATTCAAAATTTACAACAAAATATATTACACAATATTTATGAGAATTTGAATTTTTCGGTATTAAATAGTTATAAACATATATTTTAAGAAATATTTTTCTTAAAAAAAATATTTTTAAAATGAAAACAACATAATAATCACAGAAAATGTTAACATTTCTGAAATCTATTAACTGAAAGTTTTTCCTAACTCTTATTGATAATTGTTCCCTTGAGGATAAAAATATTTTAAACATAAAACAATGCTGCCATTTAAGCTCCAGACAGAAAATACTTTCAATTGGATATGTAATGGAAGGAGTTCTTGTTAAGATCGTTTTAAAATTCCATTTACCCCCAATTTCACAAACCCCGGTTGGAGCTAACTCACAGTTAAAAAATAAAAATTTCATACAATTTGACAGCTATAACTGTAGATTAGCTCTAACTGTAGGATAACCGGAGATTGTGGAATTGGCCGCTAGTTTTCTAATTTCTTCATGAAACCGTAAAAAAAATAATTGAGGTATGTATTTTAGAAAATGTATAAAGCAAATGGAAAATTAAATGGATTTCCAAAACGACATCAATGAAAATGCTGTCCATTTCATTCCGGATTATGAAAAACAAAAAAAATTAATATTTCAGCACAACGTCCTTAAAACTATTGTCAAGTCGTCGTTTCTTTTTGACACGCAATTTTCTAACTGGAGTATCCTGCATGCAGCTAATGACATCTCCGGAATCAGAATTTGCTGCAAATATTTCGGATAGTGCGACTGTAGGCGGTGTATCAAACACCGAAGTTCTTTTTCGTGTGGGAGTCTTTTCTAAAGGCGATGATTTTGACGACGTCGATGACAATTGTTCTTCTATACGGGTCGAAGTTTTTTTTTCTGGTGTTATTTCAGCAGTAGTTTCTCTCGCAGAGCTTCTCCTCTTCGAATTATTCTTTTCCGAACTATTCTGATTTTTCAAAATAAATTGTTTCTTATCCTTCAATACGAAATGGCCATTCAACCCAATGCCGGTTTTGTTGAAAATTTCCCCAGATTCTCGTAATTCGTTCAGACGTTTTTTAATAAGTGATTTTCGCCTAATGTTCATATGAATAACATACTTTCCCGTAATAAAAGTTGTTATTCCTTGTAATGTTACGCCTTTTCTGGAGTGAAGTTCGCAAAGTGCTTCATCGACCATTATTGCTGTAGTCGGTAAACGTTTTTTCACTACCTTTACCGAATAGGAATGCGGTACATCATACACGTCGGTAGAATTTTCGGAAGCATCTTCGCCCATGTTGCGAAATGTTTATTTTATTATTAATTATTTTATTATTTATATTTTTTTAGCGTTCTACTGGCCATTCATTTTTGACCTCTTTATGCTCTAATATTCTGTGTCAAAATAGTAACTGTTTTTACAATGCACTGCCAACCACAAATATGTAACGATAACAAAAAGACCTAATCTTAAAGCGTATGACTCGTTTATCGAAATGTGTAATATTAAATATACACAGAGAATTATAACTGAAACGTTTATGAAGGAAATTATAGTAGTATGTATAGCGTGATCCATTTCGAGGTTCCCTACTTTTTTAAAGAAAAAAAACACTGAAAATTCAAATTGAATGGGGAATGTTTATTATCATTTGAAAGAACATTCTTTGGCATTTATTTTTTGAAGATTATGTCTATCAAATGTTGGCCGCGGCTACGTCTCAGGTGGTCCATTTGTTGAGGCCAATTTTCGATGACTCGTTCGAGCATTTCGACTGGTAACTGGCAAATGACACGCGTGATGTTTTGCTCCAAGGCCTGAAACGAAGCGGGTTTGTCCGCGTAAACTTCAGACTTTACATATCCCCACAGGAAAAAGTCTAACGGTGTGATATCACACGATCTTGGTGGCCAATCGATCGAAGTGTTCTCTCAATAAATCCATTGATTAATGCGATGTGTGGGAAGTGGCGCCGTCTTGTTGAAACCAAATGTCGCCGAGATCACGAGCTTCAATTTCAGGCATCAAATAGTCGGTTATCATGGCACGATAACGGTCGCCATTGACGGTTACGTTCTCACCGGCATCATTTTTGAAGAAATATGGACCGATGATACTGGTACTTCGGATCGGGAATCAGTCAATGGAAAAAATATAGCTCTTAACCAGAGTTAAAATATTGCTCATGGGTGTCAAGGTCGTGGGTCGACTGGAAAGTGTTTTTTTAATTTTTGAATATGTTTTCTAAATAATCGACCTTTTATTCTATATTATTTTTGTATTTAAATAACAAGCTCGAGGTCAGGTGTTGTTATTGTTTATTTATTGCTATCCAATATTTCAGGACAACGTCTGCTGGGGTCAGCTAGTAAATTACGAGACCTTTTAAAATTTGTTCGGTCGATATATCGATACCTCCATTCTAAACTATGCTAAGTGCATAAAGGTAGTTTTTCAGGAGAGGCGATCAAAGTTTGATGCATTTTTTAAATTTGTGTGGAATTCTTGTATAATGCAAATCGAATTACCTTTACTGTTTTGTGAATAACTTTTGATTGGCTTGACGGGTAAACACCAAATTTTTACTGAAAATAATTTGGAATATTTAGAAATTAAAAATGCAATTTCCCAAAAAACATACAAAGTCGACTTAGCAAGTTTTAGAATGAAGGTGTCGATATATAACAACGTATTTTTCAAATTCATAGCATCAATACCTTGGGCTTGACGACCATTGTAGTACTTTAAATTCAAATAATAATGAACACTTGGTCCAGGTAGCTTTGCTAAAACTTTGTATCCCACGGATTTTCTTCACAATATTTTTCTTTCTTTAGGAACAATCTACTTTAGCACAATCCAGTCAACATTTTTTGTGGTTCAGTTTTCGTGCTATATCATATATGAATATAAATGATCACCAACTACCCTAAAGGAGACGTTGACACATTACTGTTGAAGTTGAGTTTAAAATTGCATTTATTGCTTAAAGCAGAGGTTTTTTTTTCTAATATTCTCACGTTTTACTCTGAATATGTGTCCATATCGAGGGGTTATATTAAAAAGTGGCTATGAACCATTTTCTCGAAAATGAGTTTTTGATGGCAAATTATTCTCTGATTTGGCGATCATCGGTCATATAAATTGGGAAACGAATTTTTTTTCTAAAACTATTTCCTTCTAGTATTCCTGATTTGGCTATACATTAACACGTTCGTTTGTGAATGAAAAAGTGACTATGAAGATAAAAAATAAAATGAAATGAAAAATATATGTATTAAAAAAAAAGGAACAGCATAAAGCTGGGGGTTGTTATTTCTAAGAACGTATTGCAAATTATTATGCTTTATTTTATTTCTTTAATGACTATCGCGATGGCAAACATTCGTTTTACAACCATTAAAACTGGTCGAGACAAAATATGACCCGACAATATGGAAATTAAAATCCCTCTCTATCCATGTGGTAATACAGGGTTTTCCAACAAGGGGTGTTATTTTGGTATTCAAAGAAAAATGCAATTTTTTGAGATTAATGATCGGATGTTTATTTATAGTAAAGAGGAAAGTATGCCGTTAATAATGAAAACCAACATCACCCAAATTGCCACCACGACCACGCTTACAGGACCATATCCTTTTCATTAAATGTTCCATAACCAAATCGCAAAGTGGCTGCCCTATGTCCTCGATAGCCTCACGAATTCTATCTTTGAGGTCTTGAATCGACGCTGGGCTGTTGGCGTAGACCTTATATTTCACGTGGCCCCAAAGGAAGAAGTCGCAAGGTGTTAAATCACATGATCTCGGTGGCCAATTGTGATCACCTCTTCGAGAGATAACACGGTCCGGAAACTTTTCCCGTAACAGAGCAATGGTTTCGTTGCTTGTGTGGCACTAGCGCCGTCTTGTTAAAAGTAAACGTTGTCTAGATCAATACCATCCAACTCCGACCATTAAAAATCATTAATCACCTCTCGATAGCGTAATCCATTCACCGTAACTGTTGATCCAGCTTCATTTTCGAAAAAGTAAGGTCCAATGACCCCTCCGGACCATGAACCGCACCAAACAGTCACTGGTTGAGGATAGAGAGGCTTCTCAACAATAACTATTGGGTTTTCCGAGCCCCAGATGCGACAATTTTGCTTGTTGACGTAGCCACCGAGGTGGAAATGGGCCTCATCAGTCAAGATGATTTTCGATGGAATTCCGGATCATTTTCATGCATTTCATGGACCCAATCAGCAAAGACACGACGTTGTTGATGATCGGCCGGCTTGAATTCTTATGTTAACTGAACTTTATAAGTCTTAAGACCCAAGTCTTTATGCAAGATACGGTGTAATGACGTTTTTGGAATTCCAAAGAACGACGAGGAATGGATAAACCTGGGGTTTCTTAAACACTTTGGGCTACATCAGCAATATTCTCATTTGTTCTTGAGCGACGTGCACGGCTCGAATTTTTCACCTCTTTTTGGAAAACCCTTTATAAAGAATTTTGATCCAGCCGTGATGAAGGGCCAGCAAACAAACGATTTTATAATACTAATAGTATTGTTGTATGTTCAATTGTATAAAAAGTTGCAAAATTTCATTAAAACGTTAACGAGGTTGCTATAAATGTTATTTACTTTTTTGTGCAATAATCTGCTAATTTGAACTTTCATAGTGCTCATATTTAAAATGTAAAAGTAGTTATGAATTATAAAACCACGAATAATAGGGAATTGATAACTTTTTAATTGGATCAATTAATAAAGATCTTTAGACTACACTGTGGAAGAATAATTAATAATTACTCTTTAAGCTAAGGAAAAAAACTGTTTTTTTGCTCTCCTGAAAAATTGTGTTTTTGTACATAGAAACTATGCTTATCATTCCCACACATTTTGGCATTTGCGAATAAATTTAATAAAATAGAAAATAGTTGCCCCTTTATAAGCCGAAATGATGAGTACCTCGAATTAGGTTAACTTCAAATTTCCAAAATATTTTACAAAAGAGTTTTCGGCCATTATTGTAAATACATATTCTACTATAAAATATTAATACACGTGAAGATGAAAACTACGATCGTTGGTGCCTGGTGTAAATAAGATCAAATTCAGCCCGATCGGCTGAAGTTTATGGTTTCTATGGTGGTAAAAAGCTTTTCTTGGGAGCTAAAACATGGATCTATGACGACCTTTGTAGGGTTCTGGGTATTGAGGATTAGGTTAGAGTGGCAGACAAGTTTGCCAGCTCACATATACCAATATGGGTCCCTAGTGGTACGACGGGCTCAGATGCCCCTCATCGAAACCAATCTGTTTGATAGACAAAGTTATCAAAAGTACGAATATCGGTGACGGAAAGATCTGTCAGACTTCCTAGAATAGCCGACCCCAGTATATCCAGACGTCGTTTACTCAATGAGAGAAAGATCATATTCTGCAAAAATCTTGTCATTGGGACTTTGGGAGACAATTTTTTTTGCATAAATAAAAATCATAGACCAACCAGAATTCGCGATCCAACGATACATTAGGAAGTCGAGTTACATTCATATTTTAGGCAAATAATTCATAAACTAACTGAATTCGTTGATACCTACTGTATCCATCTCATTATTGTGGCACGATAAGTTTTTTCTTATGGTAAGTGTAATTTTCACATTTTTCACTATCATTGTATTGGAATCACAAATATGATGGAAATAATTTACTTTTTCTACTTGATATGAAAAATAAGCTCCCACTCACTCGCATTTTAACGCGCACTTTTTCAACGGATTGTTTTCAGCATTGCTAATTAAAGTAAAAATGTGCGTATCAGAATTGTACTTAGAGGTACTAAAATTAAAGTATTTTTGTTGTCTCTTAGGGTACCTCTTAAATACCAGTGAATGCGTCCGCCGTCTGTCAAACTCGTATTTGAAAGCTGCCGAAATACGTATTTTGGGGGTCGCTGTAGTACATTTAAATACATTTGAAATCGAGATTGACAGGCGTCGGACGCAATCACAGATATTTAAGAAATACCCTTAAATACGAGTGAAAGCGTACGACGTCTGTCAAACACGATTTCAGAGACTAACAGCCTGTTTCTGTAACTTAAAATTTTGCTTTCGTTCGCTTGCCAGACGACAAACAGCTGATTTGGGTTTCACTAACTACCATCACAACGGCAAGTCGCACGATAATGAACTCGTACGAAAACGTAATCATTTCAGTGTAAATTTTGGTTTCTCTATCTCTCTTTGCTGTCATCTGGGCGAACACAAATGTCAGATCGAGTCACTTTATTTTATTTGTCGACTGATAAGAACAATGACAATAAAAACGTTATTAAAAGCAAAAAATAAGTAGATATAAATATAATTATGGTAAAAACAATTAAATAATGATAAAATTGTATACATATGTTTACATTTTGAAGCATAAAGAAGTCAACATTGGCAGCTCGCTGAGATGGAAAAATTCATCAGTGCACAATGAGAGAGACGTGAGAGAGAAAGAAATGAGAGTGTTGGATCAGCTCAGCTGAACCACCCAGGGTTGATTTTTGGTCACCACCAGTGTAAAGGATACAGAGTTGTATTTTCTAAGGTTGACCATACAAAAATGTGTGCTTTTTTAGACCGGAAGTTGTGAAATTATTGACCTGGCAATTACATTATTTGCCAATTGGTAAATTGTTAACGTCATTGACGTAAAGCCAGGCGAACGAACGAACGAACCTTAGAGAAACCAAATTCCAGAAGAAAGTGAGTGATTGGTTTTCGTTAGCAGAGACTTTCGTTAGAAATACAGAAACAGGCCGTAAACCCAATCAAATAGTACGCGTGTATTGAAGCGTAAGTTTTCACTCGTATTTAGGTAACAGACTTTCGCACTAATTTCTCTGAGTGCAAGAATGTGTTGGCAATCTCAACAACATGACACAATGGTACAAGGTAGTCACTTGCCAAAATATAAAAATGTTTTAACCTAAGAATTTATACAGACGAGTGCCAAACCGAACAATATTGTCAGAAAATTGGCAACCCTATGAACATACAACCGTGTGAACATACAATTTTTGTCTTGCAACGTTGGCAGAAAAGACATTGTGAGATAATTTGCAGATTTTTAGATGTTCGAAGTTTATGCATATGACAAAGGCGCCATTGTCAGAAAAACATTGTATTGGCAACACTGCCTATAAAATGTTTTTATTGGCAATACTACATATGAATATTTACAAAATATATTGTAAATATATGAAATTGTAAGGTTTTCTTGCAATCGTCTGAACTGTCAATTCACATTTGCCTAACAATCTGTCATTTTCCGTAGATTTGCAGAACTTAAACAGGGTTGATAACGATGTCCGATCTGGCAATCGTGTGTACTTAGCTTTACACCTCTGGTAGCGTGCTTGCCTATGAGTTTGGGGGTAATGGTTTCGATTTCCACCAGATGCTCTGGTCTGTCGCTGCAAAATCTAGCCGCATGGTCTAACCCGGCTTCCCTTGACCGTAAAATTAGAATATAGATGAACTTTGTATATATAAATAAATAAATGTCTTGCAACTTTGCGTTGTTTGTTTAATTCTCGCGTCAAAAAGCCGTAAATATTTAATATTTTATAGATTCTTGTTATTAGTTTTAAGATGCGCCCTATTTTCCTTTCATTTTGTAATACTTGACAACAACAAAACTAAACAAACATTTAAGGACATCTCTTAAATACCGGTGAATTGCGTCCGGCGTCTGTCAAAGTGTTGTTGTATGCACGGAAGGATGAAATTTGAGTTTGACAGACGCCGGACGCATTCACCGGTCACCAATGAATTTCTCAATGAGCTCAAGTATGTCGCTGACCGCTGTATTTTACCTTGTATCGTGGTATCATGTCCATATCTCAACAACTGACGATGTCAACAATAACAGCTGATTTAAGCACAAGATGTAAAGAAAATAGCAAACGTGGGAGGGTGACATCCTTTGTGCTCTTTCTCAAAACAACCAAAACAAGGTCATGGAAAACTATAAAGGACGAAGGACCGGTAAATATATGTAGAGAAAATATTTCGGTTCGGGCCGCTAAAAAAATGCAATAAAATCGGCTGAAACGCAATAAATTCCAAAAAATATTAACACCACTCGAGGAGTTCATTTTCTAAAGACAGTGTTAAAAAATACAGAAAAAAAATTAAGTGGAAAATTACGGAGTCCATCAAATATATAGAATACAGACAAATTCATATCGTTGGTTTTCAACGCCTATGATGGCCACAAGTTGCTCCAAGAATTGCCTACAAATATCGTCTCCAGCCTCCAAGAAAAGTTTGCATAATAAGATTTTGGTGTTAACAACGGTCTACCAACAATACTCTCCTCCTTTCATCATACGATATACCGACCGTGAACTAGACGGCAGTCTCGAAATTGTCTAAATCGCATTCACGCCCCAATTAGAGAAAATAACATAAGCATTGGTTGGTCCCTATAAAAATAATTATCACAAACGGTTTGCCAAAGATGTCCGGCACAGGTTCGTCTGGTGGTGGAGCTGGTGATTCTGGAGGTGGGGGAGAAGATGATTCTTTGGAATCTTCTTTGCAAGCGTTCCAGTCCATGCCGAAAGACTTTAATTCGGCATTGGACGATTTTCGAGCAAACTGGCAAAGGGAATTACAACAAAAGCAAACGCCAGATGATGAAAGCCACCATGACGACGTGGACCCGAGGGCAAAAGAGGCTGATGACATTGTTGGCCCCTTACCAACAGTCACGAATGAGAAAATTGATGGTGCTGAGAAGGAGGCACTGGCAAAAAACTATTTCCACAAAGCCGTTGAATTAGAAAAACGAGGCAAAGTTTACGACGCAATACCCTTTTATCGTAAGGCTGTCCAAATTGATCCACAAATTGAGTTTACCTACTATGAGCATCAAAAACTTAAAACTTTGCAACAAAATAAAGAATTACAAGCAATTAATGTTAGCAGCGCTCAGAGTGTTCCAGAGTGTCTGGATTTGCCCGAAGACGATATAATTGACGATCTATATGAGAAATTCCAATCAGATTTGTCGCAAAATTATGAGGGCAAATTAATTGTGAGCAGCCGTGATTCGGGGATCATCACTACGGAAATGCACATCTCAGAATTACCGCCGGAATTGTTGTTGTACATTATGCGTTGGGTGGTGTCCTCCCAGTTGGATATGCGGTCACTGGAGCAGTGTGCTGCTGTTTGTAAGGGGATGTATCTAGTGGCTCGAGATGAAGAATTGTGGCGTTCAGCGTGCGTAAAGTGAGTAGATAGTAACATATGAACGTGAATTTGCACAGGAACTCATCTATGTCATTAACAATCGAATTTCATGGCCAAGGTGTAAAAAGCACGGTTATCTTACATCCGCTAAATGAAAGGCGTTTTTCAATTCTTTAAGGCATGAAATGGACAAAACACAAAAAGGAGGAACCATACAAAAATTTCTAAAATCATACAGTTTTGGTTACAAATGTCTAAAAGGCAAAAAAATGATACAGTATCCTAGATTTGAGCTAGAAATGGATGTTAGAATAGTTTCATAGTTTTTGAAATAAAAATGCAAAAAGATGTCCATTATTCATCAAATAAACTAATGAATTTTCGAAAACCGAGCTTTGGTTTAAGAAGGAAGGCGAACGAAGGCTTATTGTAATTCCTTCAATCTTCAATATGAATCTATTATCGAAATTCGTATTTGGTTTGTAATAAAGGGCCAAATAAGCTTTCATTTTCATTTCATTTATTTATAATAGTAATATAAATAAGCCAATATGGCCAATAATCTTATATTATCTTTATACAAATTTCAAATTAAATAATAAGATCTTCACTCAAGTGATCCACCTTGAAAGTTACAATTCTCTATATTCCCGATGTGAATAAAGTGTTTGTTGGTGTAAACAGAGAGGTCAGTTTTTTCCGTAGTCTTAACTATGTGAAGTTACAAAATTTTTAAATGCACAAGAATTTATTGACTTGTCTATTGATTTTAGAAAAATTGATTCAAGAAAGTACAGATTGCACTCCATAAGTATATTTTTGTTACAGACTTCCTTCCGGCATATATACGATTATTTTGTTTCTATTTTTCTCAATGTTGTCTATTTTCTGCTAATCTTAGGTAATTAGTGTTATCCTGAGTCTACCGTTTCTATTCCCCTCTGAATGAATTGTGATCTTAACATTTTCCAAGCAAGTTAGACTTGTCCACAAAGTGTGACAAGGCGATCGAATTGGAAAGAATGAGTAAACTAGGGAAGGACCTTTCTATGGAGGCTATATCAAAACATGTGCCTATGACGTTCGTGCGAATAGTTCCGGATATAAATAAACTCAAATTACTAATTTTCGTCCCGACTAGGGAAAATGCTATGGGAATTATATTATACATTTTATTATCTAAGCCAAATTTCCTATGCTGTTTTCCATTTTTATGACACTAACTAACAAATTTTTACCATATTCTGCCAATTTATTTTTCATTTTGTTCTTACTGCTATTATTTTTACTAAATATTGGCAAACTATTAACTACTTAATTTACCTTATTATAGAGTTTGGGGTCATAATGTTGGAACCCTAGCACACTCGGCAACAGATAAGGAAGACAAAGCACCACCGCCTATAGACGTTCAGTGTCCAATTATACCAAAATATTCCAGCTGGAGACAAATGTTTATCGACCGTGAGCGTGTCCTATTCAATGGTTGTTACATCAGCAAGACCACATACATACGTATGGGTGAAAATAGTTTCCAAGATCAATACTATCGACCCGTTCAATTGGTCGAATACTATCGCTATTTACGTTTTCTCCCCGATGGTACGGCTATTATGATGACCACTGCTGATGAACCACAACATGGTGTAACACGTTTGAAGAATGTACAGCAATTACGTCCGGATATTTTAAAGGGTCATTATCGTCTATTCGGAAGCACGCTAACTGTTGTCCTTGCCAAGCAGCAGCAACAATCTAAATTCATAACAAATGCCACAGGAGGATCGTACAGCAGACATCGTCGTGGTAGTTCGGTATATGATGAGTCGTTGCTCAATAGTACAAAATATCGTATTGAATTTCGTATATTGCATACGTCCAAGCGTAAATTTGCACAATTGGTGTGGCTGAACTATTCCGTAGTTCAAGTTCGCAATAAGATTGAGACAACATCCGACTTTGATTTAACACCATCTAAGTATCCTCCCTTGTGGTTTTCACCAGTGCGCAGCTATCATTTGGATGCTGATGCTCCACTAATATAATGGATGAACACACGAGAGTTGAATAAACAAAAGGCTATTTTTGTTTGGCTATTATTGGAGAACATTTGCTGCAGCAAGCAACTCCATACAGAGTGAAATTTGTTTTAAACTTAAATACACAATATGTTTAAGTATACTTAAATTATAAGCTTTAGAGTATCTATATAACTTTTGGCAATGCTTCTTTTCCCCTCTATATCTCTCTATGTATTGTATATACACTTTTAATGAATTAAATTGAAAAGGTTAAAAATTAAATAAAAAAAAACTGCCTTTTTGTTCATTTTCTCTAAAAGTTTACATAGGTCTGCTTACACAATGAAATAAAATGAGTTCGAACAGAGTAAACTATAATCTCTTTGCTACTTTATGATCTTTAGATTATAAAAGTTGTCGACAGTTTAATGTCTTGGATGCCGAATCTTATATACCTTCCATGATGGATCGCATTCCACAGTATAATAAAGGAAATTGGAAATAGTATAAAATATTCAAATCAAGGAAGATTCTTGTATCATTTTGGCAATTTTTCGCCCGATACGTTGAAATTGTTGGTTTCTATGTCGTTAAGAAGTCAAATCAGGAGGAAAATTTGTATGGGAGCTGTATCAAAGCATAGACCTATAACGACCGCTGTCCGCGTGAAGTTTTTGGGTATACATACGGGTCTGTTCTGTAATCATGGCGATTTGATATCACGGTGATTTTAAAATCACCGGCGACTTAACATCACTTTTGGAGTTCGAAATCACCCGAACATATTTCGAACAATCTTTCTTGGGAGGCTATGAATAATAAACCGGGCGATTTCGAACTCCAACAGTGATTGTAAGTCGCCGGTGATTTTAAAATCACCGTGATTTCAAATCACCTTGCTACAGAACAGACCCGATAAATCCAAATTACAAATTTTAAAACGATTCAAGTGGAATATGGAGGGACTCTTGTATGGGAGCTATATTAAAACAAACCAATGATGACAGTTGTTCACGTGAAGGATTCGGATGTAAATAAACCTATCTATGGCGTTGCGTAGTGGAATCTGGAGGGACTCTTGTATGGGAGCTATATTAAAACATGGACCTATGACAACCTCTGTTATAGTGAAGGGTTTCGGGTATAAATCAACCATTACTGATCTTATTCAAAGTGCTCTTGGGAAGATGTCTAGATGGGCAACGGCGAACGGGTTAGGAATTAATCCAACTAAGACAGAGCTAGTACTATTCACTAGGAAAAATAAGATAGAATTTGTCCATAAACCCATTCTCGACGGGTGGAGTTGAAACTGTCCCCGGAGGCTAAGTACCTTGGCGTCATACTTGATAAGAAATTAAACTGGAAAAGAAACACTAAGGAAAGAAAGAAAAGGGACTGAATGCAATCTACTCCTGCAGAGTTTCCATAGGCTCCGCCCAAGTACTATCCACTGTATTTACACTGCGATTGTGCGTCCCATCCTCAACTATGGTTCTGTAGTGTGGTGGGAAGCAACTGAAAATAGACACCAGCTAAAATCTTTAGAGAAAATTCAAAGAATCGCTTCCCTATTCATAACCCGCGTGAGATGGAATACACCGCAAGCGGCGATGAACACTTTGATAAACCTTCAACCGATAGGTCGATATATTAAGTGTAGCGCCACCAAGTGTGCTATTAGACACCCCGAATGACTTATGTGGCGCAACTCAGACTGCGGACACTCAAAGATCCTTAATGAGGCATCTAACAGGCCCAGGCTGTGGGTTCTAACAGGACAAACTGATTATTTGCCACCTGTTCTGAATTTCTCCACAAGGTTGAACAGGACGATCCCTTCTAGATCAGATTGGCTGGATGGTGATCTCCCCTTTCGTGGTCACGCGATTTACACAGATGGATCAAAGATGGATGTGGGAACGGGGGCTGGCATTTTTAGTGAATCTCTTAGCATTAGCAGATCTTATAAGTTGCCAGACACCTGCAGTGTCTTTTAGGCGGATGTTTTTAACATCCTGGTTACATTGCGTTTAATTAACGAGGGTTTTCCCAGACAGGGTGATAACATAACTGTCTATGTTGATAGCACTGTCCAACAGCATTTTTGGAACAGAATAGCGACCGTATAATTCTGAAAGGGCATGTTGAGTAGATCATTTTTGTAGTGTTTTTTTTGCAGTGGGTTAAAGTTTTCATTTTTTGGTCGAAGGGAGCATTACACTAAATGAAAAAATGCTTTAAGTTAATGTCTGATTAAGTGATTTCTTACATTTACGGATCATTCAACGAAAATTGTTGCGGGAAAATTTCAGTGGGGGTCGCCAAGGACACCAAAGGTGTAGTTATAGCTCTTTACGTTTAATAAGCAAAATTACATGCCAACTTTTACAAAAAAATACTATAATGTAAATCTAAAGCCGTGATATCTGTGGAATTATAGGAGCAGAAGAGTGACTCTATAATTCTGAAAGGGCATGTTGAGTAGATTACTTTTGTAGAATAAACTTATGGTCCAGATGGTCCGAGTTTTTTTAAAGTGGGTCAAAGTTTTAATTTTTTAGTCGAAGGGAGCATTGTACTATGTAAATGAAAAAAATGCTGTAAGTAAATGTCTGAAAGATTTCTTATAGTCTGAGTTACATAGTGGAATTTTATGAGGATCATTTTTGTGGGAGATCTAAACCCTCTAGCTCCCTCTTAATGGGTCAATTTGGCCCTTTTTCGAAAAAAATCAAAAAAGCTCTTTCAAGAAGGACATTTAAGGATTAAAATATTCGATGCAAATTTTTGCCGGAAAATTTCAGTGGGGGTCGCCAAAGACACCAAAGTTCTAAATATAGCTCTTTACGCTTAATTACCAAAATTACATGCCGTGATCTGTCAAAAAAAAAGGCTATTGAAAAAAGTATCTCAACTTGGATCACCCGTTATTACTTTATTAGTCGCTACCACCGTGAGAAACATTTTAGAATTTGCCACGCCCCTTTTGGTACCTCCCACACAAATGGTCCATTTTGTACCCAAAATTAACACCTTATAACATTAATACCAGTGTATAAAAATACTTGAAATTTTGTACAATGTAATGCTTTTATAGTGCCTACAGTCCAGTAAAAAATGGGCGTTGTTGCCACGCCCCTTCTGGTACCTCCCACACAAAGGTACCATTTTGCACCAAAAGTTAACCGCTTATATCATTAAAACCAGTGTATAAAAATACTTGAAATTTGGTAGTGTAATGTTTTATAGTGCCTATAGCCCTGCGAAAAATGGGCGTTATTGCCACGCCCCTTTTTGTACCTCCCACACAAATCTCATAACATTTTTACCAGTGCACATAAACGCTTATAATTCGGCACAGTGCAATGCATTTAAAGTATCTAATGTTCAGCGAAAAAAATGTGTATTTATTAAAACCTTTCTGGTACCTCCCACGCAAATAGACAGAATAATTCGAGTAATGTTACATTACTTTCAAAGTGAGGGTATGTATACCTTAGTCGGTTTACCCGACTGAAACTTTCTTACTTGTTCATTTAGTATAATGCTCTCTTCGACCAAAAAATTAAAACTTTGACCCACTGTAAAACAAAACTCAGACCAGCTGGACTATAAGTTTATTCTACAAAAATGATCTAATCATCATGCCCTTTCAGAATTACAGGGTCGCTATTCTGTTCCAATCAAAAAGTCTTAATTTGTTGGACAGTGTATAGTCAAAATGCTCTGAAGGCACTGAACTCCAACGTCATTAAATCCAAGTTAGTGAACGATTGCATATTAGAAATTAATAGTTAACGTCAAGCTCTGCAGGGTTCCTGTACACTGTGACATCGACGGAAACGAGAAGGCTGATGAGCTCACACGGAATGTGTCGGCGATGGAAACCACTAGTGCGGTTTTATCACTGTATCCACCAATGTGTGAGTTCTTCGGCATGATAGAGCGCTTCTACAGGGGCCAAGTTAACCAGAATTGTTCACCAAGTCGGACTGTAAAACCGCTAGGTCTCTCTGGCCTCTTATGTCACAATCCAGAACCAGGGAGAGGAAGAAGACACCGCTACCTAGGTGACTTTACGATCGAATGTCTCGAAGCTCTGTCATCGCATAAAATCGACAGTATCCTCAATTATATTAGTTGCCTGAAACGGCTGGGGATGACAACCGCCCATCCATCTGCCTAAACGCCTTTGTCTATCGCAAGAACTTTTCTGCCCTCTCCTATTTTAATTCAACATTCCTTTTTTCCGTTCTTCTCACTCCTTATTAGGCCCCTTACACCCCCTCTCATTTTTCAATCTATTATTATTTCTACTGTTTCTCAAAGTCGTTAATTCTTTATAGGACTAGCACAATCGACCTTTCAGTCTCCGAGTGGAGTAGTGCACGCCAAATTGGTAGTGCGCTGCGCGTCCTTTAACCTAACCTTCGGATATAAATAAGCCCAAATGACCAATTTTTGGCCCGTTTCTTTAAAATATTAAGATTCTATGGCGGTGAAATCGGGAGGGACCTTTGTAGAGGATCTGTATTAAAACACGGATCTATTGCAACAGTTCGCGTGAAAGGTTCGGGGTATAAATAAATACAAATTACCAATATTTGGACCGATTTGTTTAAATATGTGGTGTCGACGGCGTTACGAAGTGGAATCTAGAGGGATTCTTGTACGGGAGCAATATTAAAACATATGTACACCTTTTTCATACATACCTTAAGATACTCGATACACCTCAGGGTTTCTTGTTTTGTTTACTGTCCACGAGGTGGACAGTATGTTAATATATCTTCTGTTGCAAACAGCCCCACAATAGCGACAGCATCTTTCTTTATAATTTTCGGATCCATTTTGACCATTGAAAAACAAATGATCTACAATTATTCTTGCGATTGAAGATTGGTCCGATTCTTCTAAGTTTTAATTTGTAGATTATTGGAATGACAGACAACCCGAAACAGTGTTTGGTAATGTTCTGTCACTGCTAAGCACACTGGCAAAGAAGCAAAGATTGCCAGAAGGAAAATACATATGGGCAAATCCGAAAAACTGTATACCACAAATGTAATAAAAATGCCAGGTGTGTAATATAATAATACTGTGCTAGTCCAAAAATGTAACAGAAAGGGGACCCTATGGATAGACCTATTGCAACCATGCTGAATCCATTGGCATTAGCCGGTTTTCTGTTTTAGCTCTGGTTTTCGCGGTATTCGACCACAAAGTTTGTTGGGAAATCAGAGAGGTTACATATCTCTTTGGTAATTTTGAAGTGGAAGACTTCGGAATATACGCTTCAGTCCAAATATTGAAATAAAGGGAACATTTGGAGAATTATTTTTTTCAAAGCAGTCCACGCTTCTCGCCCCTTACCCCTGAAAAAGTGCAATAAAATCTTATCATATGTTAAAAATCATACATATCGTCGACATTTTTTATAGTTGGCATCGTTGAAAAAAATATTACTCGCGAAAAAAATACTATGTCCTTTCACAACTTTTTTATGAGAATTAAGCAGATTTCGAGTTAGTACATAATTTGTGTATTTTTCTGCTCACAGCAGAAAATATTTCTAATAAAATTTTTGTAAATTATTTTTTGGTTAGTCAATGGAAATTTCAAAGGTAACCAAAAAAACCTGCTCAATTATGAAAACTTTTAATTTTTCATAGATATGTTAAAAGGAGATTAAAAATAATTTTTCGCGAGGAATATTTTTCTCAAAGACACAAACTAAAAATGTCGACGATTTGTATGACGTTTGACATATCGTCGGCTTAATGCTATTTTGTTCCATACGCCATTTTGTATGAATGGAGAAAAACGCAATTTATTGTTTGAGTAAAAACGGGACTGAAGAGTTACACACTTTTTATTTCAAAGGGTTCCCAACAGTGTTTGTATGATTCTCATGCATTTCTATGCCATTACATCCACAAATAAGCAAGTTATAACAATTTTTGTACTTGGCATTTTGGTCCATATCCACTTTTATTTTACTATTTTTTCGTATTTGTATTACATGGACCACAAAAAGGGTCGGTATGGATGGACACTAATTTACATATTGTGATCGAAAGAACGTAAAATACCGAGTGAAAAATATAGGGCGATAGAAAAATTGAGACATAGAACAAAAATATCGAAATTATTTTCCGTTATTCAGAGTAAAACAAATTTACCCTACCAATATCTCGAAAAATGATTGCAGATTCTGAAAGAGCATGTCTGGAATCCATATTATCAACTCCTAACTCAAAAAACACAAAAATGGCGTATGGACCAAAATAGCATTAAGCCGACGATATGGTAAGATTTGATTGCGCTTTTTTAGGGACAAAGGGGTGAGAAGCGTGGTCGACTATTTTGAGAGAAATAATTCTCGAAAGGTTCCCTTTATTTCGTTCTTTAGAACCAAGAGTGTATTCCGAAGCCTTCCACTTCAAAATCAGCTCTGAGATAACTAACCTCAATGATTTCCTTGCAAACTTTGTGGTCCAATATCGCGAAAACAAGAGCTAACCTAGAAAAACGGCTTGCACCACTGGATTCAGCAATGCCGAAATAGGTACATCCTCAGGGTCTCATTTCTGTTACATTTTTAAAGTGTCCATTTCAAGCACAGTGTAATTATCGCCCATGTGACGACAATCGCGTGAACAGAAATCGCAAAACGCCAAAATTGTTACTTAAATTTTAATGGTCTTTGATATTTAATTATAAATAATGAAATGCGTTCGTGGATGTTCTTAGTTCTCTATTTAATTAATAATTTTAATCTAATAATACAAAAATGTTTTGCTACATACAAATTCAGCGGATCTATTTTTCGTTTCAAAAACGTAATCGCCAATTTTAGGCGAAATGTTATTGCAATCACATGGGCCTATTTTTCGGTTCATTCTAATGATCACACAATTGAAATTCCGCAGAATGTTGTCGTTTTAATAACGTCCGCAACAGACGAATTTCTAGTTTTTGGATGAACCTCGAAGTGTTTTACTGTAATAAGAGCTATTTTAATATTCTTACATATTCCTCTTTCTTTAATGTATATCGATTTTTCTGATTACTATGCAAACTTAGCTAAAGAAAAATACAAATTCACGTTAACGTGAAAACTTACTTCCATTTTTTGTAACGTCCGCAACGGAACTTTCGCCGCGAATATCGCATTCATCAAAAGTATATGGGTAAATATTTAAATGTAATTTTAATGAACTATGAAATAATTGTTGTTGCTAAAGGTTATATGAAAATATTGCATTCAGAACGTCATCGGGATAAACATTAGTAAAAGAAAATGCGTACGAATGTAACGTCCGCAACCCAGGAATTGCCCATATATAAGTAAATATTATAAAAAGTTTAGTTTTATGAATTTTATTTTATATCTTATTTTCAGTCATCAATTTTTGCATTTAATACCGGAATTTATTCTTTTTAACAAACAATTCCCCTTTGTTATGGATTTGGCCCCACATTCAGGTAGAAGCGATATGCACTCACCAGAAAGTACCCAATAAATATACAGGGTTTATAAACAAGAGGTGTTTTTTTGATAGCTGTCACTTTTGAAGCTTTTATTCTTTGACATTTGACAAGTATAAACTACGCCATTACTAAAAATGGAACGATACACGATTCAATAACGCATTGAAATTATTGAAATTCGAAAATCATCTTGACTGATGAGGCCCATTTCCACCTCGGTGGCTACGTCAACAAGCAAAATTGTCGCATCTGGGGCTCGGAAAACCCAAGAGTTATTGTTGAGAAGCCTCTCCATCCTCAACGTGTGACTGTTTGGTGCGGTTTATGGTCCGGTGGGGCCATTGGACCTTACTTTTTCGAAAATGATGTTGGATCAGCAGTTACGGTGAATGGATTGCGCTATCGAGGGATGATTAATGATTTTTATGGTCGGAGTTGGATGGTATTGATCTGGACAACGTTTACTTTCAACAAAACGGCGCTACGTGCCACACAAGCGACGAAACCATTGCTCTGTTACGGGAAAAGTTTCCGGATTCCGGAAAAGATTTCAAGAAAAGGATATGTTCCAGTAAGCCTGGTCGTGGTGGCCATTTGGGTGATGTTGTTTTTCATTATTAACGGCATACCTTCCTCTTTATTATAAAATAAACATCCGATCACTTATCTCAAAAAAATGAAATTTTTCTTTGAATACCAAAATAACACCTCTTGTTGGAAAACCCTTTACAAGTAAAGTTTTTTTTTAACCTCTTTATCATAAAAAGTACCTCAGACGTCGGAATCGGAATTGAATCGAGAAGAAAATAACCTTCTCTGACACCAAAGTTATCCACAACACTTGCACCTTGTGGCCTTCGGTAGCTTAGTGGTTAGTGCGTTAGACTTGGATCCCGAAGGTTCTGGGTTCAACTCACAGCCGGCACCGGAAAAATTTAACATCAACATTTCATGTTTTCATCATAATTCGAGTTTCTGCAGCTAAAAATAACTCACCGGGCGCACTACCACTACAACAACATCTGATCGCACAAGTCAACAGGGAAGCTAAAAATAGACATAACACCATGACGACTATGAACAGATATGCAGCGCTTCTAGTGGAGAATAGAAACGGCAACACTCAAATAACATCCATTCCCTGATATTAACAGACGAATGTTAATTTACAACCGGACAACATTGAGTGGATGAAAAAAACATAAGGTTCCCGCGATAATCGGATATATGCCGGAACGAAGTCTGTAATAGAAATAGACTTAAGGATTATCAACTCAGCGTCTCCAAGCTGCTACAACAACAACAACACTTGCACACTTCTTAATAGATGAAACTAAAATGAAGCGTCGTTCTTTGGAAATAACCACGAGCACTCTTCTAGCAACAACTAAAGTATTCAGTTCAATTACGACATTCTTGATATGTTTATAAATAATAGAGATTTTTCTTTGTTAAACCGAAGATTTATTCTTAATTTCAACAATTCAGCAGTCAAACATAAATTCAAGAGCGAAAACTCTTAAGACAACCACTTTCACACTTGCTATAAGAACTCAACTCTTGTTTTGCAATCGAAAGATACAGAATTGTTGTTTCAAATGCGAAGCGTATGAATCAAAATGTAAAAAGTTTTTGAAATGACGATTTTGTTATTAACATAAGAGGTCGACTGTTACCGCAAATACTTTTTTCTTACAATTTTTCAGAGCTAAAAATAATTGTTTTATTTTTTTGTGTTTATACATTTTTTAGTCCAGACCTTCGGAGCAAATTAATATATTCCTTTAGGTTGATCGTATATAAAACTAAGCTGCGAAATTAATTTATAAATTCATACCCAGTAAAGCCCTCTCAATATCTAAATAATAAATACAAACAACATTTGCAATCTATAATAATACACTAAATATTTGTATTTCATTCATAATTTCTTTTTTTTCTTATATTCTTCGTTTAATGTAGTACTATTAAAGCATAATTAAATAATATATAATATATATATAGTTGTTTTCTTTAAATGATTAATTGTTGGAAATTGAAAAATCACATTATGTTCATTGAAAGAAAGAGCAGTTGTTAAGATAGAAGAAGGTAAAATCCAACTTACAGACTAGAGAGAGAGAGAGAGAGACAAAGAAACAACAAAGGCGAAAAGAACAATTATTAATAAATAATAAAAAAATAAATGCCTAAATGAAAAGTGCTTCATTTATGTTCTTTGATATCTTTAAAAGTGGACTGGAATTGACCAAGCTATGATGCTAACCATTCATAGTATTAGCTTCGTGTATCATTCATTTTAAAACTCTTAAATTATATTTGTTTAAAATCAATCTCTTATAAATATGTTAATGTTTCCATTTCAGTGAAGCCGTTTAAGTGTTATTTTTTAGGGGACAGAGAGTTACTTCTTTTTTCATTTAAAATATATATCTTAATGATTAAATTTTCATTTTCAAAGTTAATAACACAAATATATAGAGATGTACATACTTATGTCTTATTTAATTGTTCTTGTTCTCGATCCTTTGATTTTTTCATAATTGTCATTCCATGAGTAGTGTCGTTTGAGAAAAGTGTAGTGAGAACATTTTGAATTATCGTCTAGAGTTTTGGATTTAAAAGTTTACTTTGGGTTTTAGACATTGCCTCTCGCCTATCGTGTTGTAGCAATCTTTTTCATTGGTTTTCGTGTACCGGCTATTATGATCTACACATTTCCCTGTGTAGTTTGTTTTCATTAGGACTCAAAAAAATCGTATAGAGTTGCTACTACATAGATTTACTTCTCTGCTTGCACTATAACCTTTTCATATCGCATTTTATCGGGTGTATCCCAACAGCTTTTCAAGCAGGTGAAGATTAAAACGTTCCCATATTCCAAAGGAGCATTTTCATTGCTCTGTTGCATTTTCAGTTTCGGTATCAAAGTCGATAAGATTTGTACTTCACAAATAGTTTCACCATTACAATTGGGACATTTGGGAACAGTTTCTTGTAATGGTGATATGAGTAAAGGCAATGTATCACGAGAATATCTGTATTTTAGAAGGGAAATATAGTAAATTTTGAACCAAGTTTAGCTCTCTTTTCTTAAAACATTTATAGATAGGCCTTACTGATAAAAAGTTATAGAAACTGAGTTTGAATGTTTTTTTTTATGAATAAGGCCTTATATATTTAATACAAGTATATTTCTTACCTTAAAATTTGTCCTGGATTCTGTTGAATAGTACTTAAGAAATAGTGAAACATTAAGTCTCCATGGGCTGGTAATGCTTTTTCATATGCTTCTTGGTCTTCTGGAGTACCAGCTCCAGCTGCAGCGGCACCACCACCACCATTTCCACTACCACTAGCGCTACCAGGTGATAAAGCCGATTCATCCTTCTTCTTATATTCCTGATACAATTCCCGAATATGTTCGGATGACAATGAGCCACCATACGACTCGTACTCATTGCTGGCTGCATTCGCTTCCAAATCTACAGCCATGAAATAGGGTTTGATGGTAAGATCAGATAATTTAGCTAAAGGACCCAAGGCGGCTGGTGTAGGGGTGTGTTTCATTAAGGCTATTAGATCACGTTCAGGCTTTTGAGGAGTCTCAACAAGAACAACATCCGTTTCAGGCCCCTCAATTTCGGCACAAATCACGGCGGAAGCTCCACTACAAGAGTAATTCCCTTCATTTTCCACCGAAGCTGCGGCGGCGGCTGCATCGCAATTTGCATTGGGATCCTCGGCCGAATTTTGGGCCGACCTAACATCCATTTGATTAAAACTCAGTATAAACTCATTATCCATGGAATTACTTTCGTCTTCATCATCGTCTTCATTTGACAGTGGACGATCATCATCATCGACCACCTCATTAGTCTCTAGATGATTTATTGTTAAAGGTAAATTGACATTTTTGGGATTGATCACATTTCCATTCTCCTCATTGGACTCATTACACTCGTCAGCCTCTGTATCCATTTGTTCAATTGCCTCGACAACGACGGCCGATGGTTCATCTACCGTTCCCCAATCATCTGTTCCACTACACCAAGACAATTTTCCCGCCACTGCCGCCTGTTTAGTTTCCTTCTTTTTCTTCTGCTTGCCATTCTTTGGCGAGGCCACCGCCTTTATAATCTCACTGTGATCGGGTGTATCCAAATGTTGAGTTCTAACACATAACCAACTTTTGGAATTTTGCGAACAAACTGGATTCAAGCAGGCAAATATGTACAGAGAGCGATGGAAGGGAGATAGCTCCAGCGGTGCATACAATTGCAATATTAATGGTCGTACACATGCACACAAAGGACATGCTGGAATTTTTATTTCACCATTTGGCCAGTCCTGATAACACATGGGCGAAAAATCAATTATTCAGTATATTTTTCTTCACCACCCCCCATCATCTTTCAAGACACAACTTTGTAAATTAGTATAAACTTACAGCAGTTCCACCGACTTTATTAACGGTACTGTTTAACAGGGACACATGTTTGTCGGTTATTTCCTCGTCCTCATAGCCCAGATACACTGTGCTTTTATTTTTGGCCATTTTTTCTTTGGGATTAAGGATATTTTGCACCAGAAATAAATTAACTAGTGTGGAAAGTATCGAGTATTTGACTGAGTTCGCGATACCGACTGTTTTTCCGGGTACTCAATACTCAAACGACGAAAATAAAGAAAGAGTGAACAAAGGGACGATGGATGAAAATAATGAAGGAGTGAACAAGAAAATCCGAGCCGCTAAGTGCAGATTTACATTAGGCCAGTTTTTTCAGCAGCTTATCATCAAATTCTCTTTTGAAATTGCACGAAGAACTCAAAACGTTCAGGGAGTTTCCCCCGCCCCCTCTTGCCGACTGCCTCTCTCTCCTACAAAACGCTGATAATCTGCTGAACATTCAGCCAGTGTAAATCGGACCAATATACGCCGATTATCATAACGTCAGCTGTTATGGAAATCTGTGATTAACGTTAATGCCTCTCATACAAAACGCCGATAATCTGCTGAACATTCAGCCCGTACAAGTCCCGATTTACACTGGCTGAATGTTCAGCATATTATCGGCGTTTTGTTGGAGAGAGAGGCAGTCGGCAAGAGGGAGCGAGTGAAAAACTTTCCCTGGACGTTTTGAGTTCATCGTGCAAATTCAAAAGAAAATTTGATGATAAGCTGCTAAAAAAACTTGCCTAGTGTAAATCTGGACTAAATATGAACTTATCTGGAGAGTTTACGCAAGACAGTTTTGGGAATATATTTAGGGCCATAACAATAAAAAATGGACTACGTTTTAGAGCTAAAGCACGGTACTATGTTCCCGTTTCACGGTGAAATCCCATACAAAAACCAAAGTTGTGAAAAAATGAGTGAAATTTTTTCATTTGTGGTACTGTGTTTATTTCAACGTGAGAAATTGACATTTTGCGCCGCTGCAAATTAATTGAACGCCGCAACAAATTGAAGCCGCCAGCATTGTACTCCTATTTATTTATATTTATATTTGTCCGCGAGAACTTCAACTGTTGTAAATATTATCAATAAAATTTCCTAATAAAGAATACTAAATTAAATTATTTGAAACAATGAAGACTAATGAAAAGCTTTGGAACGGATAATAATTATGTGTATATGGAATAAACGAGAAGAGCGACGTTCCGATTGGATAGCAAAGCAAAAAATGTGCAAAACACTGGACGGACATGTAACTATATGTAATAATGTGAAATTTGTCTTGTAATTATGTACATTTACGTTTGTATGTTTAGAACAATCGTGACGAAAAGCCTGGAAAAATATTGTGGACGTCTATCGCTGCCGAACCAGTAAGACAATGGAATTGGGTAGTGCCTGTGATCATGTTTTTAAATGGTTATAAAGAACATAGTGAGTTCTTGCCAACCATAGAAGTTGGAAGAAGAAATTCCGTTTATGGATGGAAGTATAATTTGTATAAGTCAACAAATATAATGCAAATCCTTAAAAATAATAATAAAACATCTTTTTCGGTTCATCAAAAGATCATTTAATTTATTTATATTCGTACAACAGTAGGAAATTATTTTGTTATTAGCAACATTGTATTACGCTGGCTTCTGATGCCTCACAAGCATCGCCATCATATGTATAACATTAGCACAATTATCTTCAAAAATATTTCCTTTCTGCAATTTAAATGAAATATTTTCTAAGTCGGCATTATTTCATTTAATTATTTGTTGATTGTTTATAATTTAAACTCGTGTTTGTTTTCAAGAAAAGCAAAAAGGAAAAAAATGCACATGCTTACACACACACATTCATATAAAACCCTGCAAGCAATTCGGTAGTCGACTACGAAAATAACGCACTTCTAGTTAACTTTTATGACCTAACTATAAGCTAACTACAATGTAATGCATATTCGGTGCAATGAGTTTGCTTTTTGGAGTATTTTTTTTCTGGTTAAAGGGAATTTAACTGTTAACAGTTAATTGTTTGTTTCTTTTGTTTTGCTATTTGAAATTTTGTTTTACATATTTGTCATTTTTGTGTGGATTGTAAAGTGAAATGTTGTGCTTAGTCTCGTGCGTGCAGTTAAGTGTGTTTAAAGTGTGCAATTTAATTAAAATAATAAAAATAAAAACTTAGATATTAAAAAAGCTACCCTTAAATATTGTGACTGCATTTAAGTTTAAATTATTTCATCCAAATACATTACAATGAAAAATATAATTAATTTATAGCTAGCTATAAGTTAGATAACTTTTAGCTAACTTCAAAGCAACTAACTTTAAGTTAGTTGAAAATTCATTTGTCAATAAGTCAATTGACTACTGCCTAGGACATCGCAATGTTAAAATAGTCAGATGGCTTCATTAAAAGTAATCCAAGCATCAACCACAACTAATTGCGAAATAGTCAGATTAAAGTGCGTTAAAAGTTAGCTGAGTTGCCGGCAGGGAAGTGACATTTCGACACACACACTTCAAAAATGTAATGCGACCTTAGTAAAAAAGCGTTCCATTTTTCAACTTGAAATAACATTTTGTGGAATTTTTTCAAGCTGAAAAAACATAGTACCCACCTTAACCATGGGTTATATCTGTCAATTTCCATACTAGTTTCGTTCCATACAACTTTCGTTAGCTCTAACGCTCGTTTATATTATTTTGTGTTAATGGAGGTTTCACTTTTACTCATACACCTAAACGTCTTTCATTATAATGAGAGACGTTTAGAAAATCAAAGACAATTGTCTGATTTTTTCAAAACAGTAAATTCAAAGGCTCATGTTGAGCCAAATGTTGCGCTCAATTTCAATTTGTTGCAAAACATTACGGAAAACTTAAAGCTATGTACACACGGTTATCAAATCATACAATATTATCAGGAAAATGGCAATTGTGAACTTACAATTTTTGTCCTGAAATGTTGGCAGAAAAGTCATCGTCACAAGATGTGCGAAGTTTATGCACCTGACAATGGCGTCAATGTCAAAGAAACATTCCGGCATATAAATATTTATAAAATATATTGTAAATATACGAAATTGTAAGGATTTCTTGCAATCGCCAGCTTAACGGAATACTTGTTGATAATCGCTTGTACTATAAGACATTCTGTACACGAGGCAATTTGGTGTTTTTAGGGAAGAGAGGCAGCAAAGTGCGAATGAAGAAACACAAAACGGATTGCCAGTACGAGAAATTCCCCCTCTATTCGGGCTACCGCTGGCAAACCAAAAAAAAATATTCTAGGTCTTAATACTATGTTTAAAATTTAATTTCTCACGAATTAAGCCCGAATTCCCCATTAGGGTATCTCTTAAATACCAGCGAAAGCGTCCGACATTTGTCAAATTGTTGTAGTGTGCACAGAAAACAATAGGAAGAAATTAGAGTTTTACAGACGCCGGACGCTTTCATCGGTATTTAAGAGATAACCTTAAATCTGCATCGCGCTCCAATTCTCAACACTTTCAGTGCGAACCCCCACACAATTGGCAACTCAATGGGGATGTCAAACTTGCAAGTGGCAACTCAAAAGTGACAGTTCTATGCGGGTGTATGTGTGACATAAATATGAGAAAATCTAATTTTGCTTCGTTGTTTACTCATCAAATGTAAAAATCCAAATAAAATCAGTAGTTCTGGTAAAAAAAAGTAAGCCAAATAAAATTGTGTGCATATTAATGAGATATTTTATGAGTGCTTAATACCTATGGATAAAATATACAACATCAATTCCACAACAAAACACCAACAAAGTGAAATAGAAAATTTATTTGCCAGACCCACCCAAGAATTTTTTTGCTTGATTACAGGTTTTGTGTCATTTTCGAGGTGGAGCAACCCAAATAGAACAGACTCCCCCGCCGCAACGGATGTAAATGGAAAAATAAATTAATTTGTGTATACTTGTTGTGCCGTAAATAGCAACAAACAAAAGATGACGGAAAAAATTACATTGGCCGATGCCTTGTCAAATGTGGAGGTGCTGGACGAGCTGTCGTTGCCCGATGAACAACCTTGCATAGAGGCTCAGCCATGTTCGGTGATTTATAAGGCGAATTTTGATACAAATTTTGAAGACCGTAATGGTTTTGTGACTGGCATTGCGAAATATATCGAAGAAGCCACAACCCATGCAAATTTGGTACGTTCCATATTATCTGCACCTATAAGGTTTTTAATGTATGCATGTTTGTTTTCAGAATATTTTACTGGATGAAGGCCAAAAACATTCGGTCATGTTATACACTTGGCGTTGTTGTTCGAGAGCTATACCCCAACCTAAATCCAATGAACAGCCAAATCGTGTAGAGATATATGAGAAGACCGTCGAGGTATTAGCCCCGGAAGTGAATAAGCTTTTGAATTTCATGTACTTCCAACGGAAGGCTATTGAAGCCTTTTCAGGAGAAGTTAAACGCCTTTGCCACACTGAGAAACGTAAAGATTTTGTATCCGAAGCATACCTCCTGACTTTGGGACGCTTCATTAATATGTTTGCCGTTTTGGATGAACTGAAGAACATGAAATCGAGTGTTAAAAATGATTACAGTACCTATCGAAGAGCGGCTCAGTTCTTAAAGGTCATGTCAGACTCTCACACCCTGCAGGAGTCTCAGAATTTATCCATGTTTTTGGCTACACAGAATAAGATACGAGACACCGTGAAAGATACTTTAGAGAAGATTATAGGCTATGAAGATCTTCTCTCGGAGGTGGTGAATATATGCGTACATATGTTCGAAACGAAAATGTATTTGACTCCCGAGGAAAAGCATATGCTAGTGAAGGTTATGGGATTCGGTCTGTTTCTCATGGACAGCGATGCGTGCAACATCAACAAGTTGGATCAGAAAAAGAAAATACGTTTAGATCGCATTGATCGCATATTCAAGAATTTAGAAGTGGTACCATTATTTGGAGACATGCAGATAGCGCCATTTAATTACATCAAGCGGAGCAAGCATTACGATCCCAGCAAATGGCCTTTGTCCAGTTCGAATGCCGCCAGCCCCCAGGCTGACCTTATGGTACACTTGCCCCAGATACGTGAAGATCACGTTAAATATATATCTGAACTGGCTCGTTATACGAATGAGGTTACAACTACGGTCAAGGAAAATCCTTCGGATGCCGAAAATCGGGCTACTGCTGATTTGGCATTGCGGGGTTTACAGTTGTTGTCCGAGTGGACAAGTGTTGTGACAGAGCTATACTCGTGGAAGCTGTTGCACCCTACCGACCATCATCAGAACAAGGAATGTCCCGTCGAGGCGGAAGAATATGAACGAGCTACGCGCTACAATTATACATCGGAGGAGAAATTCGCCTTGATTGAAGTGATTGCTATGATTAAAGGATTGCAGGTTAGTTAGGAACAGTACGAAAAAAAAATACGTTTTTTCTGGAACATAATGATACATTTTTGTCTGTACTACGGTCTCCTGAACAAATGATATATGGTATTTTTTAATGTTCCTAAAATATTACTTTTCGTGAGAGAATGTTTTGCCATTTTGGCAATATTTTTAAATAAATAGGCTAAAATACATAGAAAGATTGATCACAGTTGTAAACAAAAAGTTGCTGCATAGTGAAATTAAAATAACAATCCCCTTCTATTACTTACAGGTACTTATGGCTCGAATTGAAACCGTATTATGTGAGGCTATACGCCGCAATATTTATTCCGAGTTACAAGACTTTGTGCAACTCACCCTGAGAGAGCCTTTAAGAAAGGCCGTTAAGAACAAGAAGGATCTTATACGAAGTATTATTATGTCGGTGAGAGAGACGGCTGCCGATTGGCAAAAGGGTTATGAGCCTACCGATGATCCAATTATTAAGGGCAAAAAGGACCCAGATGGCGGTTTTCGTATACATGTGCCACGGTTAAATGTTGGTCCATCTTCTACTCAGCTCTATATGGTGCGCACCATGTTGGAATCATTGATTGCCGATAAATCAGGTGGCAAAAGAACCCTACGCAAGGACATCGATGGCAATTGCCTTATGCAAATAGACACCTTTCATAAAACATCCTTCTATTGGAGCTATTTGCTAAATTTCAGTGATACTCTACAAAAATGCTGTGATTTATCACAGCTATGGTATCGTGAATTCTACTTGGAAATGACAATGGGCCGTAAGGTAAACAAGTGTATGGTGAGGCATCAGCACAACGAGGAATGTAAGGATTTGATAACCATGGAGAAACGTATACAATTTCCCATTGAAATGTCTATGCCCTGGATATTGACAGATCATATATTACAAACAAAGGAGCCATCGATGATGGAGTGAGTTAAAAGCTGGCTAATAAAGTGAATTAATTATACTTATATATTTCTTCATTTCTAGGTTCGTTTTATATCCTTTAGATTTGTATAATGATTCGGCCCATTATGCCTTGACCGTGTTTCGTAAACAATTTTTGTACGACGAAGTTGAGGCCGAAGTTAACTTGTGTTTTGATCAATTTGTTTATAAGCTGAGTGAACAAATATTTGCCCACTATAAACAATTGGCGGGAAGGTGGGTTGGTAATGTTTACATAATTGATTATTATTGACGATTTTTCTTCTTTTTCTCTTTTTAGTATTTTCTTGGATAAGCGTTTTCGCTTGGAATGTGAAGTTTTGGGCTTTAATTTCCAATCATATCCTCGAAATAATCGCTACGAAACTTTGCTCAAACAAAGACATGTACAATTGTTAGGTAAGTAATTGTCATCACAATGGGTTTAAATGTATTAAAAAAGAAGTAGTTGCAGCTTTTCAAGAAGTTGACGTCCGTTAATCCTAGAACCATATTAGATCCAACGTCACACAAGATTGAGAACGATTTTTGTTCAAAAATAAAATCTAGATATTTGTTTCACTACTTTAAGTGTGAAAAGATTTCATTTCCTATACCGAACAAACTCTTGATTACATGAATATTTCTTCTGATATGCATAATTTATTTCTAAGTTTGAATACCATAAAATGAAGAATCTTTTTCTGATGATTATCTCATAATCATTTAATAACCCTATTTTACAGGTCGGTCCATTGATTTGAATAAATTGATAACACAACGCATAAATGCCAATATGCACAAAAGTATTGAGTTGGCAATAAGTCGCTTTGAGGGCAATGATATTACTGGCATAGTGGTAAGTATTCAGTTTTATTGACCAGCTGCTAAATCGTATACTTATTTTCTTATACATTCTTTTTTAAGGAACTGGAAGGTCTATTGGAATGCAATCGAATTTGTCACAAGCTGTTGAGCAAATATTTAGCTTTGGATAATTTTGAATCAATGGTCAAAGAAGCCAATCACAATGTTTTGGCACCTTATGGCCGAATAACACTGCATGTTTTTGTCGAATTGAATTATGATTTTTTGGTTAACTTTTGCTACAATGCAGCCACGAATAGGTATGGTGTCACAATTGAATCAAGCTATTAGAGATTCTTTGAAAATATTTTTTTTCTTTCATAGATTTGTACGCAGCAAAGTGAATTTAGCATCGGCGCAGCCAATGCAACGTGAGAAACCACCACAAATGTCTCACTATTATCTTTGGGGTTCCAAACAATTGAATGCCGCATATTCCACACAATATGGCCAGTATACCGGTTTCGTTGGAGCACCTCACTTCCATGCCATGTGTCGCCTATTGGGTTATCAAGGCATTGCTGTGGTCATGGATATTATTCTGAAAGATATTGTGAAACCTTTGATTCAAGGCTCTCTGCTGCAATTCACAAAAACTCTAATGAGTGCTATGCCAAAATCATGTAAATTACCACGTTGTGAATATGGTTCACCGGGTGTTTTGAGTTATTATCAGGCTCATCTAACTGATATTGTGCAGTATCCGGACACAAAGACAGAATTGTTTCAATCATTCCGAGAATTTGGCAATTGCATTATATTTTGTTTGTTGATCGAGCAGGCCTTATCTCAGGAGGAGGTATGTGATTTGCTGCATGCTGCATTGTTCCAGAATATCTTCCCCAGACCGTTTTGTAAAGGTAAGAAGATAAAAATATATTCAAGGGGTTCTAAGTCACTACAAATATTCTATATATCCCATAAATCTAAGTCGGGACATATCTTAGATTCAGAATTTTTAATATCCTACTGATTTTTTGCTCAAAAACTAATATTTGTACCCGTAGAAGGACAATTAGTATAGTCCCATGAATTATGTGATATGTACAGCATAAATGATGTTATTTCCAATATTGGTTCTACAGTCTATCCGTTTTAGTTTAATAATTGGACCTTTTACGTACTCCTGTACTTTGAATTACAAATGTTACGGATTTTGAAATTGTTAGTAGATATAAAATCAAACAATTAGTAGATATAAAACTCACCTTTTCGTTACAGCGGCCAGGTTGAAAACAAAAAAACATTTTTTTTAATTTTATGCAAAAAGTCTACATTAATCATGCAAACACGTGACTATTATTCCCATATTAATTACAAATCTTTCAAAATCTATTTTTTAGAAAACGAAAAACCTGAAGCGAAGCAGAAACGTTTAGAGGCGCAGTTTGCTAATTTGCAAATTGTTTCCAATGTTGAAAAATTGGGCACCGCTAAGGTAAGAATATTGTTAGTTTTTGTTAAAGAAACTACTTTTAATGTATTCTCTTGGCATTCCAGCAAGCGATGATTGCCCGCGAAGGCGATTTATTGACACGTGAACGTCTCTGTTGCGGTCTTAGCATTTTTGAAGTTATTTTAAATCGCATCAAAAGTTATTTAGATGATCCGGTCTGGACAGGTCCAGCTCCGGCTAATGGTATTATACATGTCGATGAATGTTCCGAATTTCATCGGTTGTGGTCAGCCCTACAGTTTGTGTATTGTATTCCGGTGCGTGGTACCGAATACACCATCGAGGAGCTATTTGGCGAGGGTCTAAACTGGGCTGGCAGTGCAATGATTGTTTTGTTGGGCCAACAAAGACGATTTGAAGCCTTAGATTTTTGCTATCATATTTTAAGGGTACAACGTGTCGATGGTAAAGATGAGGACGTCAAAGGAATTGTAAGTTTTTAATTCTGTGCTTTCAAATCACCAACAGAACATTACTAATAATTATTATTTTTCTTTTATTGTTATAGAAACTCAAACGTATGGTGGATCGCATACGACGATTCCAAGTATTAAATTCACAAATATTTGCAGTTTTAAATAAATACTTGAAGGGCAGTGATGTGGAGGGCTCGAATGTTGAGCATGTACGCTGTTTCCCTCCGCCACAACATCCTTCGGTTATATCTTCACATTACCAGGATCCTAATAAACTTCGACAAAGTATGAACAATTAAGCCAATACACAAAACACACACAGACATATACAAATACAGCAACCACACTTTAGGGTGTGTGTGTGTGTGACAGCAATTTACAAAATATTTAATGAAACGGATGATTAATAGTTAATAGAGTTATAATTAATTATAAAACAAAATTCTTCTTCTTAGCCAGTATATTATTAGATATCGTTTTCTCTTTTTTGTTTTCTTTATAAGTACTCACAAAACAAACATTCAATGCAACAAGTATTTCATAAAAACAATTTGAAAATTTCGAACGGCATTTTATTACAATTTAAGTGAACACACAACCATAATTTCTTTACAATTACATAAAACACCACCACCACAACAACAACCAATCAACCAACACCTGTATGAAGAGGCCAAAGATCATATTTCGTTTATTATGCTGCTTTTCTCTCAACCATTCTTATTTTTGTTAAATTGTGGCTTGAAATATAAGTCAATGCAATTCACTTTTTTCAGCCGTCTCGTCTTCTATAATTTATTAAATATCAGAGTCTAGAGTCTCGTTAAATGCATTTATTTGTTTGAAATAATAAAGACACAAAAATCACACCACATACCGAGAATAGAACAAATACAAATATGGAATTGCATTTTCTTTTCAGTTTACTTTTTTACATTTTAACGGTATTTGGATAATGCTATCTATTTACACATATATATAATCTATATTTAATCAATCAATATATTGCGAATGATAATGGTATAAATGTTACGAGCGAAAGGAATACAATTTTCAATAAAAAAACATTTTGATATTTGTAGCGAAAGTAATAAAACGTTGTTTTAAATGGAAAAATAAATTATTTAAAAAATTTTGGAAATAAACCTGCAATTTATTAACCAATAAGACGATTCGATGAAATTTGCAAGGCTGGTTGCAGATATGTTGTCGAGAGTTTATTTGAATTTGGCCCAGGGACGTAAAATGAATAAATTGCAAAAGTTTTATTGGAGTTGATATGCTGAAAAGGCAGTGGCTTGATTTTCTTTATTGTAAGAAAGCAAGCCAAATGAAAAATAAAGATGTATTTTTTTATTAATACTTTTTGTTTGCCGAATTTGTCATAACATCATTTTCATCATACAGGAAATTTTATTGCCCATCCAGACATGTTGATACGGCAGAAATCGGTGCATATTGTGCTTCGATATTTACAAAATACTAGCACACGGTAAGGGAAAAATGAAAAATTAAATTTTCAATTGCAGATATCTCAGTAACTATACGAGCTAGTTCTTAGGAGTAAAAAGTTTTTTTTTTACCACAGTTAGTAGAACACACACAAAAATAAATTTTATAAATCGGATGAGAAACACGAGTTACACGTGCTCGAACATTTTCTTCACCAGATGTGGCCAACTTTGGGGGCTCTAGCTCCGCCCCTGTCTGACATAGGGGGCCCAAATATAAAACTTACATTGGTTGACATTGACCCTTATCTTTATTTTTGGTGGTCCCAACTTCCTAATTGGAAAATGAACAGCTTTCAATAGTTTTTGCCTACTAACACATAAAAGCGATTAAGTAAAAAAATTGGCTTTATAAAATTATAAAACTATAAATCAATTTTCTATATATGATGCTATTATGTTCTTCCATTTCCTTCTTTTCTTTTGAGGAAATACGATACAAGGACACTTTAATTACTTATGACGACTATCTTGTAAACATTTAGAGCGGCATTTCACACACCCACTACTTACTGAGTGCTTCCGGCGAAATATGACCGATAACTAAAATCAATAAAGACTGTCGTTGAAATAATTACATGTTTGTAATTCAATATCAATAAAATAGCTTTCACATCGAATCACTTCGTCGCTTACAGCCAGCAGCAAACCCTATTAACACTTAGGAAATAGAAATACTCAAGTATACTCGTATAAGCTCAAAGAAAAATAGTGTTAAAAATTGAAGAAAGTTTTGGAAATTATTGTATTACCCCCAATTTCATAACCTCCGGTTAGACATTTTTTTAAATTCCCATTTTCTTGGTAGTTGCCTTTAGTATATTGGGGCTATATATATACGTATGGGGGCTACATATAAAGAGTTTTCCAACAAGAGGTGTTATTTTGGTATTCAAAGAAAAATTTAATTTTTTGAGATAAATGATCGGATGTTTATTTCATAATAAAGTGGAAGGTATGCCGTTAATAATGAAAAACAACATCAGCCATATCCTTTTCATGAAATTTTCCATAACCAAACCGCAAAGTGGCTGCCCTATGTCCTCGATAGCCTCACGAATTCTATCTTTGAGGTCTTGAATCGACGCTGGGTCCTTATCTTTCACGTGGCCCCAAAGGAAGAAGTCGCAAGGTGTTAAATCACAAGAACTCGGTGGCCAATTGTGATCACCTCTTCGAGAGATAACACGGTCTAAAAACTTTTCCCGTAACAGAGCAATGGTTTCGTTGCTTGTGTGGCACGTAGCGCCGTCTTGTTGAAAGTAAACGTTGTCCAGATCAATACCATCCAACTCCGACCATAAAAAATCATTAATCATCTCTCGATAGCGCAATCCATTCACGGTAACTGTTGATCCAACCTCATTTTCGAAAAAGTACTAGTACACCAAACAGTCACACGTTGAGGATGGAGAGGCTTCTCAACAATAACTCTTGGGTTTTCCGAGCCCCGGATGCGACAATTTTGCTTGTTGACGTAGTCACCGAGGTGGAAATGGGCCTCATCAGTCAAGATGATTTTTCGATGATTTTCGAATTTTAATAATTTCAATACGTTGTTGAATCGTGATCGTTCCATTTTTATTAATGACGTAGTTTCTACTTTTCAAATGTCAAAGAATAAAAGTTTCAAAAGTGACAGCTACCGAAATAACGGGTGATTCAAAATAACACCACTTTTTCGAAAACCCTGTATATTGTTTTTGCCTCAACCCACACAAAAAAGTTTTTAGGTTTCGGATACAAAAAATGTTTTTTGTTGCATAGTGTACTTTTTGTGAATTTGAAGAAAATCAATGCAAATGAAATTTTCTATAAACTGCCATTTTATTTTTTGACGGTGTTAAAGTTAAGAGCTATTAAATTTTGGTATGATTAGGCAATTTTGTGTGGGAGGTACCAGAAAAGGAGTGGCAATAATGCCCATTTTTTACCAGACTGTAGATACTATAACATTAATACACTGGTATTAAAGTTATAAGCAGTTAACATGTTGTAAAAAATGTCCTCTTTGTGTGAGAGGTAGCAAAAGGGGCGGATCCTCTTCGCCCATCTTCGAACTTAGCCTGAGATAGAAAAAAATATTAACACTTTTGGTACGTCAATCCGTTACTTCTTTTTAGAGTTATCGTGAGCACCAACCAGACGGACGGGCGTACACTATTCAAATGACTTAAAAATGTCCGGATTTCCGCCAAAACATACTTAGGATCTTAGGTCACTTCTTCGATGTGTTACACTATTGACACGTAGCTAAAGTGAGGGTATACAAATAGGGGACAATTCACGGCATTTGATAATTTTTTAATCGAAAAACCATTTGAATTTTTGTTAATAAGAAAAAATGAACATTGGAATTAATTAAAAACTATCCAGATAAGCTGTATAAGAAGGAATCTAAACAGTCTGCATGAATTCGACGGAAGTTTATACCATTTTAACGACAATAGATAACACATTTCGACGATATCGAATGCCGCGATTTGGCCTTAGATTTTACTCGTTTTTTCGATTTAAGCTATTCTTAACGGTTATATTGAAAAATGTATCACGATGGAATGAAGCAAATATACGTGTGGATATATTTTTCTGAGTGTTGATAGACTACAAAACGTGATACGTTCGCAAATATTTATGATAAGCAAACAATATGTACAAAATAAAGGGGAAATACATTATTTATTTTTATAAAATTGTGTATTATTATTATTAACTTAGGAAGATTACACATATGTATGTATGTATGTATGTATATAAGCATCAAATATACTTATGTATGTATATAAGAACAATTTTCTTATAATATATAAGGTATGTATATTTATGTATGTATATTTCTGCTAAATGTATACACATGTATAGTTTTATTTTAAATATATATTTATGTAATTGTGTATGTATGTATATGGAAGAATGGGGATTGGATTGTCGGAAAAGTTGGCTAATGTTTGCAAGTACATACAATATTTTTATATGTACATATGTAGATATGTATACCCAAGGCACGGAATGTTTTTTTTAGGGCGAAGTTTAAACCATCCATTGACGACGACAAAAGTCAACTATGCTATTCTGAAGAAGAACATCCATTTGTGGTGGCAGCGTTACCATTCATTGAACCATTTGTGTGCAGCTCCTTGTATTGATACACAACTTCGAAATTGTCCGAATAATTTCGTGGCAAAGGAAAACCAATACCATCTGCTCCCAGATAACACGCGCCATAGGCCATACTCTTGGTAATACGAATTAACTTCAATCCAAATTGTATTGGTTGTTTTCGGAGCGTTTCTATGAAACCATCCTTTAGCAGTGACCAACTCAACCATACCGAACCAACGCAAGCGATATTTAAATCACCCGTATCAACTAAGTCATCATGGACCTTGGGTAACAAAGCTTGTATACTGCGTGCTAAATGACAGCCAGCCTCATGAAATAGATGTTTCGCCAGTTCATCACCTTGTTCGGCGGCATGGGATAGCTTCTTGCACAAGCTGGCGTAGAAGGGTTTGTCGAATTTCGCATAACAATGAGACAATAAATCGAGACGATTCTGAATGTTGAAATGCTCCTCTATTAGCTTCCAAATGTGCTGTATGGGAAAGGGTGACTTTTGAAAATTGTCCATGTCATCAAAGACAATTTTCATGGCACGATGAGATATGTACCAAGCTGGAATGTAAACAAAATAATACAAAAAATTAGGTTGGATTTGTAGAACAAGAGGAAATGTTTAGAAATTCAAATTTATAAGCAATGAAGCAGTAGCATGGTTAGCATGGCACATTGTTGCATTATCCCTCTCAAGTATTATAACAAACAATCTGCTTTAGCAGTAAACAACATTAGCAGTTTTCGAATAGCAAACATACTGCTGGACAAAATTTTAATTTGACTGCTGCTACACTCAGTGAAATACGACACAACTTTCACTTATTTTCTGAACAACCATTAACATTTGTATCCCCTCACCTTACGGAGGAGCGTATATATCATTTGCTACGAGCCAAAAGTATAACACATCGAAGGAGTCACCTAAGGCCACAGGACGAGCGTCCGCCTGTGTGCCTCTCTAGTGGCTGGTGCGCACTGTAACTCTCGAAAGGAGTAACTGATTAACTTCAAATTTGGTATGCTTTAATATTTTTCTCTATATCAGAGTGGACCATGTTGGTCCACACCGTTTAGTACCTCCCCCACCAAGGGTCAAAACTTAGTAAAATATTGATTCTTTAATAAATTCTATACTACTTGACAGAATTATCCGCAATTCCACACATAGTAATAAAGGGTTTTCCAACAAGAGGTGTTATTTTGGTATTCAAAGAAAAATGCAATTTTTGGGATAAATGATCAGATGTTTATTTCATAATAAAGAGGAATGTATGTCGTTAATAATGAAAAACAACATCAGACAAATGGCCACCACGACCACGCTTACAGGACCATATCCTTTTCATGAAATTTTCCATAACCAAATCGCAAAGTGGCTGTCCTATGTCTTCGATAACCTCACGAATTCTATTTTTGAGGTCTTGAATCGACGCTGGGCTGTTGGGGTAGACCTTATCATTCACGTGGCCCCAAAGGAAGAAATCGCAAGGTGTTAAATCACAAGATCTCGGTGGCCACTTGTGTCCACGTTATGTCCACTTGTAAACGTTGTCCAGATCAATACCATCCAACTCCGACCATAAAAATCATTAATCATCTCTCGATAGCGCAATCAATTCTCCGTAACTGTTGATCCAACATCATTTTCGAAAAAGTAATGTCCAATGACACCGCCGGACCATAAACCGCACCAAAAAGTCACACGTTGAGGATGGAGAGGCTTCTCAACAATAACTCCTGGGTTTTTCGAACACCAGATGCGACAATTTTGCCTGTTGACGTAGCCACCGAGGTGGAAATGGGCCTCATCAGTCAAAATGATTTTTCGATGATTTTCGTTTTTTCGAATTTTAATAATTTCAATGCATTGTTGAATCGGGTATCGTTTAATTTTTAGTAATGGCGTAGTTTCTACTTGTCAAATGTCAAAGAATAAAAGCTTCAAAAGTGACAGTTACCGAAATACCGGGTGATTCAAAATAACACCTCTTGTTGGAAAACCCTGTCCTTAACAGAATTATCCGCGATTCCACACATAGTAATTGTTTATTAGTATCCATCATCTCAAGAAAAATGGGCGAAGTTTCCACGCCCCTTTTGGTACCTTCCACACAAATGGATAATTTTGCACAAAAAGTTAACGGCTTATAACTTTGATTATAGTCCATAAAAAATTTTGTAATGTAATGCTTTTATAATACCTAAATTCAGTGAAAAATGGGCGTTATTGCCATGCCCCCTTTGTAACCTCCCATGCTAATGAACCATTTGCACAAAAGTTAACGGCTTATAACTTTTTTCCAGGCCGTACAAACACTTGAAATTTTGTGCAGTATAATTCTCTAATAGTACCTATTGTCCTGCGAAAAACGGTCGTTATTGCCATGCCCCTTTTGGTACCTCCCATACAAATGGAGCATTTGCACAGAAAGTTTTGGACTCCAGCGCATACAATCACTTGCAATTTTGTACAGTGTAATGCTTTTATTGTACCCATAGTCCATTGTCCTTGGGCGTTATTACATAGACTTATTCAAATAGGCATTGTTTCTTCGTTAGTATGCGTATCCCGGCTCTATCGGGCTTATAACGTTTGATCCAAGTAGGATCACGTGTGAGTCGTGTCATGCTGTCATGTTATTTTTGTTAAGTATTGTTTGGCATTTCATCATGGAAAGACTTAGGCCCTTATTTATAAACATTTAATGAAGGTTTGAAGAACGCTTTAACACTGCTAAAGCGTTCCTCAAACCTTCTTTAACTTTTTATGAATAAGGCCCATACGCCCTAACAACGTTTACAAATCGTTCAACTTTATTACGAAAATTCACGTTCTGTGAGGAATGTGTTTCGTGCACTTCGCTCAACTTATGGTCAACATAATCGGCCTACTGAGCGTACTATTCGCAACACCATCACCCATCTTGAGACCGAGCATTCATTATTGGATAATATTCGACCGAATATGTAGACCACGTCCAGCACGCAGTGAAGAAAATGTAGCGGCCGTAGCAGAGAGTGTACACGAAGACCGTGGAGAGTCGGTTCGGCGCCGTTCGCAGCAACTCGGACTCACGTATGGAACGACTTGGCGCATTTTACGTCGAGATCTTAAATTTGAAAGCATAAAAAATACAGCTTGTGCAAGAACTGAAGCCGCCCGACCTTCCCAAGCGACATCGCTTCGCTGTATGGGCTCTTGAAAAGTTCCATGAAGATCTGACGTTTTCGAGCCAAATTTTGTTCAGCGATGAGGCCCATTTCTGGCTCAATGGGTATGTAAACAATCAAAATTGCCGCATTTGGGACGAAGAGCAACCTGAAGAGATTCATGAGCTGCTACTTCATCCAGAAAAAACAACGGTTTGGTGTGGTTTGTGGGCCGGTGGAATCATCGGTCCATATTTCTTCAAAAATGATGCCGGTGAGAACGTAACCGTCAATCGCGACCGTTATCGTGCCATGATAACCGACTATTTGATACCTGAAATTGAAGCTCGCGATCTCGTCGACATTTGGTTTCCCACACATCGCATCAATCAATAGATTTATTGAGAGAACACTTCGGTGAGCAGATAATTTCACGTTTTGGGCCGGTCGATTGGCCACCAAGATCGTATGATATCACACCGTTAGACTTTTCCTGTGGGGATATGTAAAGTCTAAAGCTTATGCGGACAAACCCGCTTCGATTCAGGCCATGGAGCAAAACATCACGGGTGTTATTCGTCAGTTACCAGTCGAAATGCTCGAACGAGTCATCGAAAATTGGACTCAACGGATGGACCATCTGAGACGTAGCCGCGGCCAACATTTGATAGACATAATCTTCAAAAAATAAATGCCAAAGAATGTTCTTTCAAATGATAATAAACATTCCCCATTCAAATTGAATTTTCTGTTTTTTTCTTTAAAAAAGTAGGGAACCTCGAAATGGATCACGCTATATAAGTACTTCAAAAATATAGTCCAAATACTAGAGGCGCAATCCATGAAAATTATATATAAAACCAGTAAGGAAAGGCTAAAGAAGGAAAAGCGGGGCCAACTATATGGTACCCTACACCACTCTAGTAACATTGACTAACAATGAAATATCCAATGTATACATTATCTAAAATTTGTTTACACAATTTACATTTGGTACGTCTCTGCCTCTGTACCCAAATCGGAAGAATATGTTTCTATATGGGAGCTACAACTAAATCTGAACCTATTTGTTTCAAATTCGGCAAAGTTGCAACCATGGTTTATGGATCAAGAAACTCTACCATGCTGAATTTCAAATTTTGGATGTAAACTACAGCTTCTATAGGGCTCAAGGGCCAAATCGGACGAAACATATTTATGGGAGCTATATCTTAATCTGAACCGATTTTCCTCAAATTCGGGAATGTTGGTCTATGGATCAAGAAACTGTACCATGCTAAATTTCAAAACGTTCGGATTTAAACTACTGCTTCTATAGGGCTAAAGGGCAAATCAGACGAAAATATATGTACAGGGTTTTCCAAAAAGAGGTGCTGTTTTGAATCATTCAGTATTTCGGTAGCTGTCACTTTTGAAGCTTTTATTCTTTGACATTTGACAAGTAGAAACTACGCCATTACTAAAAATGGAACGATGCACGATTCAACAACGCATTGAAATTATTAAAATTCACTACAAAAATGGTGAAAATCTTAATCAAGATTTTCACCATTTTTGTTCTTGAGCACGTCGCTCAAGAACAACTGAGAATATTGCTGCTGTAGCCCGAAGTGTTGAAGAAAACAGGTTTGTCCATTCCTCGTCGTTCTTTGGAATTGGGCATTCCACAAACGTCATTACACCCTATTTTGCATAAAGACTTGGGTCTTAAGGCTAATAAAGTTCAGTTAACACAAGAACTCAAGCCGGTCGATCATCAACAACGACGTGTCTTTGCTGATTGGGTCCTTGAAATGCATGAAAATGATCCGGAATTCCATCGAAAAATCATCTTGACTGATGAGGCCCATTTCCACCATGGTGGCTACGTCAACAAGCAAAATTGTCGCATCTGGGCTCGGAAAACCCAAGAGTTATTGTTGAGAAGCCTCTCCATCCTCAACGTGTGACTGTTTGGTTCGGTTTATGGTCAGGCGGGGTCATTGGACCTTACTTGTTCGAAAATGAGGTTGGATCAACAGATACGTTGAATGGATTACGCTATCGAGAGATGATTAATGATTTTTATGGTCGGAGTTGGATGGTATTGATCTGGACAACGTTTACTTTCAACAAGACGGCGCTACGTGCCACACAAGCAACGAAACCATTGCTCTGTTACGGGAAAAGTTTCCGGACCGTGTTAACTCTCGAAGAGGGGATCACAATTGGCCACCGAGATCTTGTGATTTAACACCTTGCGACTTCTTCCTTTGGGGCTGCGTGAAAGATAAGGTCTACGCCAACAGCCCAGCGTCGATTCAAGACCTCAAAGATAGAATTCGTGAGGCTATCGAGGACATAGGGCAGCAACTTTGCGATTTGGTTATGGACAATTTCATGAAAAGGATATGGTCCTGTAAGCGTGGTCGTGGTGGCCATTTGGCTGATGTTGTTTTTCATTATTAACGGCATACCTTCATCTTTATTATGAAATAAACATCCGATCATTTATCTCAAAAACTGGCTTTTTTCTTTGAATACCAAAATAACACCTCTTGTTGGAAAACCCTTTATATGAGAGCTATATTTAAATCTGAACCGATTTTCTTCAAATTCAATGGGGTTCTTTCCAGATACGAAGACTCTGAAAAATTGCACGATCGAAGTGAAATTGTGACCTGTACTCAACGAACAATATAATATGGACAGACGAACGGACGGACAGACATGATTAAATCTGAGTCGATCGGTATATTTTAAGGTGGGTCTAACTGTGTACAAACATTATACAAACTTATAATACCCTGTACCACAGTGTGGTGTTGGGTACATAAAAGTTTACCTATTACAAATATTGTAAATAATGTTGTCGTGTTTTCGATACTAACTTACACTCGACAAAATATCCACAAAAATTTTTAAAAATAGTGTTGTTTATGAAAACCGCAGATTTATCCCACATATATATTTTAAAACTCTTTTTGGGTCACACATATTAGGCAATTGTTTATAAAACTTGACTTCTACAACGAAAATAAATCAAAATTGTTCCTTTTAGGGGAAGGGGTTGTTATATCAAAGCTTGAACCGAATCAATTCAGAGAATAAATATACTTATATGTATAATATAATAAATCATATTCCATCAAAAAAGAATCACACTCACCACTTCCTTCGTCGCCCATGAAATGACCCCAACCGCCGCAATTGTACGATGAACCGTCGGGATTTCTCAGCAATGCATTGGATCCTGTGCCCGAGATCACTACCATACCTCCAATGGGAGAGGCTGTAAAAATGCTGCCCATTGTATCACTGGTTACCGTATAATGCTCTGCTATATCGGGGAATGAAGTGCGTAGTTCCAATTCCAGTTCTCGATTGGTGGCTTCCTGTAAGCAGTCCCAGAGTTTGCGTATAGACGTATAAAAAGAGCAAAACAACAAAAAGAAAAGAAAAAAAAAAAACGAAAGCAAATCAGTTGACCTTGATTTGGTAATTCCAAAACCTTTTTATAAAAAAAAAACAATTTTTTGTGAATTACCTGTTCGCAGCCGCTTAAACTTAAACCCAAACTTGTTAAACATGTCTCCTGTGAAATGCCCGCATCTGTTTTGGCACGTTCTACCATGTCAGCAATTCTGCGGGCACATTCGGCAATGCCAACATTCCAATGGTTCGTGCCCAGACCAGTTGTGGTCGCACAACATTCACCCTTTTCATCACAGATGACCAAACGCGAATGTGTAGCACCTCTAAGGGAGGAAATTTTTAAGGTATAATTAAATTTTATAAATTCTTTATTAAATCTTAAAGGTGAATCCTACAGTTAGAGCTAACCTACATATATAAAAAGAATGTTTATATTTTCGCTACTACTGAGAAGCCGATGAAGCCGATTTTCATAAAAAAACCAGTAAGGAAAGGCAGAAAGTCGGGCGGGGCCGACTATATAATACCCTACACCTCCCTAACAATGCGATAAGGGTCATTGCCATAATAATTTGGAATAATTGGTAAATGGGTAGAAACATATTATCTAATTCTGAAACGATAATCGCTAAATTAAGCAATATTCGTTCCTAAATTGAGAAACATCTTTCTGCAAAATTTTAATGATCGGAAGTAAAATACAACTTCTATAGCGGTTTGATACCAAATCAGGAGGAACAATCAATATAAATCTGAACCGATCTTCCCTGAATACTCATTCATGTAAAAAGACCTCCTTCTGTCGAATTTCGTACTGATCGCATATAAAATACAGTCTCTACAGCGCCTACATGTCAAATCGGGGGTAACGTATATATGGGGGCTATATCTAAATCTGAACCGATTTCTTCCAAAATTAACAGTGTTCATTCATATAATAAGAAACCTCTTTCTGCCGAATTTCATACTGATCGGATATAAAATAACATTTTTACAGCGCTTACAAGTCAAATCGGGGGTAACGTATATATGGGGGCTATATCTAAATCTGAACCGATTTTCTCCAAATTTAGCAGTATTTCTTTATGTAATAAGAAACCTCTTTCTGCCAAATTTTGCACTGATCGGATATAAACCAGTAAGGAAAGGCAGAAAGTCGGGCGGGGCCGACTATATAATACCCTACACCTCCCTAACAATGCGATAAGGGTCATTGCCATAATAATTTGGAATAATTGGTAAATGGGTAGAAACATATTATCTAATTCTGAAACGATAATCGCTAAATTAAGCAATATTCGTTCCTAAATTGAGAAACATCTTTCTGCAAAATTTTAATGATCGGAAGTAAAATACAACTTCTATAGCGGTTTGATACCAAATCAGGAGGAACAATCAATATAAATCTGAACCGATCTTCCCTGAATACTCATTCATGTAAAAAGACCTCCTTCTGTCGAATTTCGTACTGATCGCATATAAAATACAGTCTCTACAGCGCCTACATGTCAAATCGGGGGTAACGTATATATGGGGGCTATATCTAAATCTGAACCGATTTCTTCCAAAATTAACAGTGTTCATTCATATAATAAGAAACCTCTTTCTGCCGAATTTCATACTGATCGGATATAAAATAACATTTTTACAGCGCTTACAAGTCAAATCGGGGGTAACGTATATATGGGGGCTATATCTAAATCTGAACCGATTTTCTCCAAATTTAGCAGTATTTCTTTATGTAATAAGAAACCTCTTTCTGCCAAATTTTGCACTGATCGGATATAAACCAGTAAGGAAAGGCAGAAAGTCGGGCGGGGCCGACTATATAATACCCTACACCTCCCTAACAATGCGATAAGGGTCATTGCCATAATAATTTGGAATAATTGGTAAATGGGTAGAAACATATTATCTAATTCTGAAACGATAATCGCTAAATTAAGCAATATTCGTTCCTAAATTGAGAAACATCTTTCTGCAAAATTTTAATGATCGGAAGTAAAATACAACTTCTATAGCGGTTTGATACCAAATCAGGAGGAACAATCAATATAAATCTGAACCGATCTTCCCTGAATACTCATTCATGTAAAAAGACCTCCTTCTGTCGAATTTCGTACTGATCGCATATAAAATACAGTCTCTACAGCGCCTACATGTCAAATCGGGGGTAACGTATATATGGGGGCTATATCTAAATCTGAACCGATTTCTTCCAAAATTAACAGTGTTCATTCATATAATAAGAAACCTCTTTCTGCCGAATTTCATACTGATCGGATATAAAATAACATTTTTACAGCGCTTACAAGTCAAATCGGGGGTAACGTATATATGGGGGCTATATCTAAATCTGAACCGATTTTCTCCAAATTTAGCAGTATTTCTTTATGTAATAAGAAACCTCTTTCTGCCAAATTTTGCACTGATCGGATATAAAATACAGTTTTTACAGCGCTTACATGTCAAATCGGGGGTAACATATATATGGGGGCTATATCTGAATCTGAACCGATTTTCTCCGAATTTAGCAGTATTCCTTCATGTAATAAGAAACCTCTCTTTGCCGAATTTCGCACTGATCGGATATAAAATAACATTTTTACAGCGCTTATATGTCAAATCGGTGGTAATGTATATATGGGGGCTATATCTAAATCTGAACCGATTTCTTCCAAATTTAACAGAGTTCATTCATGTAATAAGAAACCTTTTCCTGCCGAATTTCATACTGATCGGGTATAAAATAAAGTTTTTACAGCGCTTACATGTCAAATCGGGGCTAACATATATATGGGGGCTATATCTAAATCTGAACCGATTTTAACCAAATTCAATAGGGATCGTCCTTGGGCCAAAAATAAGATATGTGTAAAGTTTCGTCGAGATCGGACCATAATTGCGACCTGTACTTTGATTACAAGAATACATGCACAGACAGACAGACGGACAGACAGACGGACAGACAGACAGACAGACAGACGGACAGACGGACATAGCTAAATCGACTCAGAAAGTGATTCTAAGTCGATCGGTATAATAAACGATGGGTCTATTTCTTCTCCTTTTGGGTGTTACAAACAAATGCACAAAGTTATAATACCCTGTACCACAGTGTGGTGTAGGGTATAAATACAGTTTTTACAGCGCTTACATGTCAAATCGGGGGTAACATATATATGGGGGCTATATCTGAATCTGAACCGATTTTCTCCGAATTTAGCAGTATTCCTTCATGTAATAAGAAACCTCTCTTTGCCGAATTTCGCACTGATCGGATATAAAATAACATTTTTACAGCGCTTATATGTCAAATCGGTGGTAATGTATATATGGGGGCTATATCTAAATCTGAACCGATTTCTTCCAAATTTAACAGAGTTCATTCATGTAATAAGAAACCTTTTCCTGCCGAATTTCATACTGATCGGGTATAAAATAAAGTTTTTACAGCGCTTACATGTCAAATCGGGGCTAACATATATATGGGGGCTATATCTAAATCTGAACCGATTTTAACCAAATTCAATAGGGATCGTCCTTGGGCCAAAAATAAGATATGTGTAAAGTTTCGTCGAGATCGGACCATAATTGCGACCTGTACTTTGATTACAAGAATACATGCACAGACAGACAGACGGACAGACAGACGGACAGACAGACAGACAGACAGACAGACAGACGGACAGACGGACATAGCTAAATCGACTCAGAAAGTGATTCTAAGTCGATCGGTATAATAAACGATGGGTCTATTTCTTCTCCTTTTGGGTGTTACAAACAAATGCACAAAGTTATAATACCCTGTACCACAGTGTGGTGTAGGGTATAATTAAAACTTTTATAATGAAAAGGGAATTTCATTTCGAATATTTTTGTTAAACTTGTTTGCAGGACTTCATGGTAGCCGCAGAGCTGAGAAGCACTTCTAAAGCATCTATACTTCCATTCATCTGCAAAGTGCATGTAAATAATATAAGTAAGCTGTATCTAATCAATCGCCGTAGACAACTAAGGAATAGCCATAACTTTTTGGTCGCTAGTGGAATAAGACCAATCAGTTTTGCAACCTACACATCAAAATTAACCTACACATTTTGATGAGCATCCTCACAGGCCACTGTGATGTGTATGGAGTAAATTGTCCTTCTACTTCAACGTATATGACACACACATCGTCCACTTCAGAGACTTGATCGACTACTACAGAGTAGATGACCCGATCGTCTACAACAGCGGCTTGACCTACTTGGTTATTATCTACAAAGTAGATGACCCTCTTTGGATCGTCGACTTCAGAGACTTGATCGACTACTACAGAGTAATTGACGCTCTTGGTCATTTAATAAAGGGTAGATGACTCAATTGTTCCTTGTAGAGTAGAAAAACCAATTGGATGACAGCTGTGCAAGCACCTCAATATGGCGTAATGAGCTAAATTATTCTGTATACCTGCTAAAATTTTAAAGGGAGATGATGGTTCAACTTGTCTCTTCCAAAAAAACCTGAGATGAAGATGCACACGATCGGGGATATAGAAGAAACGGTGGAACGAGTCACTGCAACTCTTAATGACTCGAACTAAAGACAAGGGGCAAACAACGACCGCCAAGGTGGTCGTCTCAAGAGCTGCAGTAAGCTCTTTAATGAGACTAAGGCCACAGGAGCACCACAGGACTGGGATACATATAAGGAATAGCTCAAGCAGTACAAAAAAAGAGTTGTGAAAGGATCAATATAAATCCCAGGTATATTTTTGTAATGGCTTAGAAAGCTCACCCGAAGCCCCAAGGTTGAAGAAAATGTTAGCCTCAACACCTTGTACTATTGAGTAAATAAAGAAATATGGTAGCTATAGGACTGCGTTCAGTGAGAATTCGCTGGGAGTGCTCCTGGATACACATTTCTCGGGCAACTCTGTGGAGGCATAAAATACTTCCATATGAGATTACTTTGAAGTGAAACCATCAGAAGTTGCCAGTGAGACTGTAACCGAATATAGAATACTTTGGGCTATCAAAAGCTTTAAACCTTTTAAATCACCAGGATTTGACAATGTCTCGCAGCGGAGCTACATAGAGTGGCTAATACAATCCTTGAATCAGAGAGATCTACACATAAATAAAATAAAAATTAATGTAAACTGTTTTTAATTAATTGTCGGTAGTATATGACTGACAAATTGTCAGAACAACCAATTTTTTAAAACAGTTGGTTGTGGCAACTACAGCATATAATTTAAGCCACCATTTTCGTAGTTGGCGCAACCAAATATGATCGTTGTCAACATGGAAGCAGAAGTATACCACAACCAAAATATTGGTTGTCCTGATGGAATCGCATGATGTAAACAGAACTACCAAAATTCGGTTGGCAAATAATTCGGTTGGGTTCTGTGTGTAGAGAGCTAAATGATTTCGTTAGACGTGCTAAAATTCTGAAATGAGATGGTTCAACAGGTCTCTTCCAAAAAGACCTGAAATGAAGATGCATCGGGGATATAGAAGAAATGGTGGAACGGGTCACTGAAATTCTTATTGGATCGTTATAAGTCGCATGTCCCTAACAACTAACTAAACCCCAATGGTAGACTTCTGAGCTAACGGCTATGAAAAAGACCTGCAACAAGCTATTCAACAAGGCTAAATCTACTGGGGTCGCTAATGTTTGGGATGCCTATAAAGAGCATCTCAAGATCTATAAGAAGGAGCTTAGAAAGGCGCAAAGACGCTTTTGGTATACCTTCTGTGGCGAAGTGGAAAAGGTCTCCGACGCCACAAGGCTGAGGAAAATACTATCAACTTCACCCCGTACAAAGGGTTACAGGATAAGGCAAATAACTGGACAAAAAACAGCGAGCAGTCGTTGAGTATACTATTCGACACACATTTCCCGGGGAACTCACTCGACAGAACCCGAAGATCAACAAGACCAACAAGAACGCGAGCGTTGCTAGCTTATTGACTGAGAGATCCAGAATAAGCTGGGCTATTAACAGCTTTGAGCCCTTCAAGTCACCTGGACCAGACGGCATCACTCCAGCAGAAATGCAGAAAAAGTTAAAGTACATTTTCCCCTGGCTGGAGAAAATCTATGTAGGCTGTATCAGGCTTTCATACATCCCGAATTGGTGGAGGGATACCTAAGTGGTATTCAGACCTAAAGCGGGGAAGATATCACACACTAGGCCAAAAGGCTTCAGACCAATTAGCCTATCCTCCTTCCTATTGAAAGATCTGGAAAGACTTTTAGATTATTTCATTAGGGAAAACCTGGATACAAAACTCCTGTCGGTGAGCCAACATGCTTACAATAAGGGGAAGTCTACAGAATCAGCCCTGCACGAACTTGTGAGCACTATCGAATCGTCCCTGCATTTCAAGGAATTCACCATGGTGGCATTTCTTGACATAGAAGGGGCTTTTAACAACATTCACTCAGATGCAGTAATTGCGGCACTGTCACATCTAAAAGTTAAGTCTAGTTTGATTATACTAATTCAAAGTCTGCTCAACAGAACAGCATGTCTAGGGTCCACAACTCTAACAAGGTTTGTAAACAGAGGGACCCCAAAAGGAGGAGTACTGTCTCCACTAATTTGGAACCTAGCGGTGAATGAAATCCTGCTAGATCTAGAACGTTGTGGCTGCAAGGTCGTGGCATATGCGGACGACCTGGCAATCGCAGTTAGTGGCAAATTCGAAAAAGTCCTCCGAAACATTTTACAGCTGGCTCTGAACAAATTGGCTAGATGGGCCAGAAGCAGCGGTTTGGGCGTAAACCCAAACAAGACACAATTGGTTCTCTTTACTAGGATGAATAATGTCCCACATGTGGACCCTCCACCTCGGATAAATGGAACAGATCTAGTCCTTTCAGAAAGTGCAAAATTTTTAGGAATAATTCTAGATAGAAAACTGTTATTTAGACCTAACGTCTTGGAACGTGTAAGGAATGATAACGTCGCCTTATATTCCTGTAAAAATGCTGTAGGGTCGCGGTGGGGCCTCTCTCCTAAAATCGTCCACTGGATATAAATAGCAGTATTTCGTCCTATACTGTTATACGGCATTGTGGTATGGTGGACGGCAACTGACAAACTAACCATCACCAACCTACTAACAAAGGTTCAGAGAATAGACTGCCTGAGCATAAGCGGAGCCTTAAGGACTACAGCGACCGAGTCTCTACAAGCCCTACTCCATATACTGCCGATTAATATTGTGGCGAGAGAAGTTGCAACCAAAGCGACAATAAGATTAAACCGCCTATCAATGTGGAGATACAAGAACAACGGTCACATGAGGATATCAAAGTGTAGTGCTATGGTACCCGACCGAACGGACTATATACCAACTGTGTACACCTTTGATAGAAATTACATCACAATGATTCCCGCAGGAATGAATGGTTTGGAAGAATACCAGGTAATATAAACCATCTCCACTTTTACACGGATGGTTCGAAGCTTGATGAAAAGGTTGGCTGCGGAGTACACTGTGCAGAGCTTAGTTTGGATATAGCTCACAGACTACCAGATGCCTGCCGTGTCTATCAAGCCGAAATAATGGCAATATGGGAAGTAGCCAAGTGGCTGAGTCGCAACATAGTAACCATCACTGGCTTTGTCATTTACTCGGACAGCCAGGCTGCCATCAATTCCCTGGAGGCAACATGCCTAAATTCACAAACAGCCCTCGGCTGCCGCAGATCTCTTAACGAGATGGATGAGCAGTTTAATATACACCTCATATGGGTGCCTGGGCATAGGGATATCCCGGGGAACTGCAAAGCCGATGAACTTGCTAGGAAAGGGACGACATTACAAATTCTCGAAGAATTTGCATATATTGGTGCGCCACTATCCACGTGCAAGCTTTGGCTTAGGCAAGAGGCAATCAGGCAGTCCAACGAAAGATGGACACAAATCGGCACCTATAGGTTAGCTAGACAAATCTGGCCAAGGTATGACCTGAGAAGATCAAAATATCTCCTCGCACTAGAGAGGCAAAGATTGTCTACATTAGTATCAGTTCTGACGGGACACTGCTTGATCGGCGAAAAGATTGGGTATTAACTCTACTTCTGCAGAAACGACGACTGGACATACTAGGGTCGGCCTTTCTAGGCAGCCTAACAGATCTTTCCAGTACCGATATTCGTACTATCGATAAATTTGTATATCAAACAGGTTGGTTTCGATGAGGGGCATTTCAGCCCGTGGTAACACTAGGGACCTAAACTGGCCTATGTGAGCTTGTATAAAACAAAATACCCACCCTAACCTAAACCGTCTTAATTAGTTATGCTGAGGAAGTGCTGTAGGAAGCTCTTTAGTAAGGCAAATAAAATTGTATCCACAGCCCCACAGGACGGACACATTTAAGGAAGAACTCCAGTTCACATTTCTCGGACAACTCTGTGGAGGCATTAAATACTTCTATATGTGATTCCTTTGAAGTGCAACCATCAGAGGTCGCCAAAGAGATTGTAACCGAATATAGAATACTTTGGGCTATCAAAAGCTTTTAAACTTTTAAATCGCCAGGATTTGACAATGTCTCGCAGCGGAGCTACATAGAGTGGCTAATACAATCCTTGAATCAGAGAGATCAACACATGTTTTATCAATCAGGCATATATACCAACAAAATGTTTAATGTTGTGGCCTATATACCAAAAACCTAGGTTTTTTCATACCAAGGAATATTTTATCATCATTTCACCATTAAAGAATATGCTATCATCATTTCTCCATAAAAGCCTGGAAGATTAACAGATAGTTATCTTAGAAACAGTACTCAAGTTTTGGATACCGCTAGAACTGACACTTGAAAAGAAAGGACTACATGAGTAGCCAGTGGTTTATAAAACACTCCTGTGTATGCCTGTGAATAAATTTTATCACTGGCATGCCTAGAGCAAGGGTAAGTCCACCGAAATAACTCTGCATGATCTAGTCAGCTCTATTGAAGGATCTCACTGTTATTGAATATTCTATGATAGCTTCCTTAGATTTAGAGGGGACCTTCAATTACATAAATCCAGCCGCTATAATTACGTTACTAGCAACTCTGGGGATTGATAGCAGTATGTGTATGTAGGTTCAATCATTACGCATTAAGAGACGCATTTTAGATAGCATAGGGTCATCTGACATCCATTGATTTGTCAGCAGCAGGAACGCCCCAAGGGAGTGCTCTGTCTCCTCTGCTATGGAATCTCTCCATGAACAATATTCTGCTTTCTCTGGAGATGATGAGTGTCAGAGTTCTTGCCTATGCAGATGACGTGACAACAGCTGTTAGAGGGAAGTTTCTGGATACTCTTAGAGACATCCTAAAGCAGGACTTTCATACAACCGCAAGATGGGCTTCCAGTGATGGTCGTGGTGTTAAGCTTACCAAGACGGAACTAGTTATTGTCAGCAGTAGATATAAGGAAGCAACAGTTGCACTTGTCTCCTTTGGGGGTATTGAAATTCCCTTCTCATAATATACTTAGGTATTTTACTGGACTGGAAATTTAACTTCAAAATCAACATTATGGAAAGAACAAAGAAGGATGTGCATGTATATACCTTTAAAACGGCGATATGGAAACGCTAGGATCTCAACCCGCGTACTTTATTGGTTTTATACGGTAGTAGTCAGACCGATAATATTGTACGACATTGCAGTCTGGTGAACAGCTTGAAACAAGTTTCAGAGAATGGCTGCTATATGTATCACTGGTGCGCTGAGAACGACACCATCTGAGGAACTAAATCTTATACTACATTTAATGCTGCTAGTTATTAGAGCTGAGCAATATATCGCATGTATTGCTTTTAGACTCAGGGAACTGACAATATGGTCAGGAAATGGTGTCGTTCTAGACAGAATACCTGGCCTGAATGGCCTGGAATGACTGAACCACTCTTTGACAAGTAGTATCCAATTCTTATTCCTGATAGATCAGAATGAAATGGTCGTATCCCAAGACATATGTATGAGTTTCGTTAAGTTCTATACAGGTTCCCAACTCAAAAACCATGTGGACTTTATTGTCCTTTCTGAAAAACTTGACCTTTCCATTGCAGACATCTTAGCTAATCAGGAGGTTGCGGAATGGCAGAAAATTAATGTTCTGACCGTCGGCATCAATATATTATAAGATAGTCAGTCTGTTATCAAGTCTCTGGAAAATATAGTACTGAATTCAAAAACTTCCCTTTGACTGGGACAGATCACTTAACGAAATTACTGAACGGTTAAATATTCACCTGGTATGGGTGCCGGCCCACACAGGGACATGGCAGGAAACTGAAAGGAGATGGACATGCAAGAAATGGAATATTTGGGCATGCCTCTAGCGATATGCAAGCTCGTCTTGTGAGTTGGTGGTCACTAGTCAATAACTGCATACATTCCAGGCTGATGTGATCCTGCCTAAACTCCAAACGTACCAACGCGATGATGTCGTTATCGAAACCAGACGACTCACTTATCGTATCTGTCAAGACGGGCCACTGTCTTATTGGACAGCACGCAGAGAGATTGAAGGTCTTGCATAACGGAGGAGGAATCAATAGAACACCTTCTGTATATGTGCCCCGCTCTCGCTAGAAGACGGCATTAAACCTTAGGCTCTCATTTCTATTGGGCAGTTAGAGCAATCAATTTGTATCAACGGAAGGGCTAGATAAATTATATTTTCTTTTACGTCCCTGTGGTAGCTCAATGGACTGGCACTCTTAACCTAACCTAATCGTTGTTGGTCAGGTCAAGGTGCATTCATGTAACCCAGTATTCGAATATTAGTGCACACCATCGTAGGTTGAGTACAGCCTACTCAGCACCGACCAATAGTAGTTGTAAAATATATTATTAATTCAATCAAATAAATCATTATACTATATTTTGTTCAAGTTCATTATTTATCTTTTGCAAGCACTTTTAAAGGATCCTCACAATGGGCCAATAGGCCACATAGCTTGATTTATTCGAAACCCATTTAACCTTATTGGAAAGCCCTTTATTATTATAGATTATACACGTAGTTGTTCAAACGATATGCATAGAAGCTATCAACATCGTGTTAAATTTAACTGGCCTGACCCACGATTTCGAACGTTAACATTCGCATGACTTCTATGCGACAAACAGCTGATTTGTGACCTACAAAAAGGCATCAGAACCGCAAAGCCAATGAAAACATATTGCCCCATGCCTGTTAGTTGGTCGCAAATCATCTGTTTTTCTCATAGAAGCCATGCGAACGTTAACGTTCGACATCGTGGGCCAGGCAGAAAGCCATTTGAGCCTATACAGGTGTTTGTAATTGCAACGTCATAAATCTACTGAAATCGGAAATATTCCTCAATAAATGTTGACATCATTCATTCATACGCACATTTATAGACTTCATTTTGTTATCGATTACTGGTATTTAAAGATTAATAATTTTTTTGCAAATGCGACATTAATTTACGATCGATCACCAATAACAATGGATGGCATCAGTTGAGGTGGAGATCAAGTGTAGTACTCTTAAGTAGTACGAGTATTTGTTAAATTCCAATATTTATATAAATAAGAACATAAGTTGGCGTTTTTTATAGGGGATGGATTTCAATGGATTGCTTGCATTGATTTGTATATCAATGAAAAACAACTAAGAACAAATAATAATAATAACAACAATACAAAATTGTAAATTACAAGAGGATTGTGTTGTTTGTTGGTTTCGTTACGTTTCATTTTCCACTGTGGTTGTTTGGTTATCTCTTGAAATGGACTAGAGTGCAAGTGCAAAATAATAAATCCTGAACTATGATGGGTTTCCGACTTTGGTACATGATCTAGGGCCAAAGATTCGAGTTTGAAATTAAATTAGTACGACGAGTAATAGTTCTGTTGCGGCAATATCGCCCATCAAACTAAATTGAGAGAATTTATTCAACACAATTGATTGATATTGAAAAATAGCTGTATAGCTATGACCTATTAATTTAATTAAGTACTTGCAATAACAATAATTTACTCATTCATATCAATATATTAACATATGTCGCACAGTGTTTCTGAATCGATTTCTATTGGGAAAAAATTCAATAGCTTTTGTTCGAGCAAAATTGTTTTGAAGTCAAAACTTTTCAGCATCAGAACCGATTTTAGGTTGGGTTAGGTTTAGAGTGGCAACCTGTATAACAGACTCACTTAGGCTATATAGTCCATTGTGCTACCACAGGAACGCAAGGGAAACCATAAGTTATACCAAGCCCCTCCCGTTGAACCAATTTAATTGCTTTAAAAAGCTCGGAAGTTGACGGATTTAAACATCAGCAAACTTAGCCAAGTAGCCCCAAGTTAGTTAGAGAGCGCGAGAACAAGAACGTGTTCCATTGATTCCTCCTCCTCTTCGTCTAAATAGATTCTGCAAACGTCATTATGCAAGACTTTCAATCTCTCTGCGACAATAAGGAAGATACCCGTCACAACAGACGATTAGTGAGACGTCCGTTTCCTGACTAGTGGCCACATGTCATTTGTTGCAGTAAGGGCATTATCTCTCAAGAAGAGATTGCAGGTCGCTAGAGGCATGCCCACATATTCCAGTTCCCTGGAGAGTGTAATGTAGCTCCTATTCTTGCAAGTTCATCTGCTTCGCAGTTTCCTGGTATGATCCTGCATGAACTTTTCATCCTTCTCGTTAAGAGACCTGCGACAGTCGGGGGCAGTTTTCAACTCAGGTATATAGTGTACAGGGACCAGCCTGCCTATCAGAGAAAATATTGATACCGACTTTAGTCACAACACTAATGTCCAGTCATTCCGATACTACAGTGATCCGGCAGTCTCTTTTGCAATGGATATCTCAAGTTCCTCAGAAAAGACACTTAACCCACTTGGTTCATGAGTTTGAAACCATCTGTATAGAGGTTGACGAATCTCCTACGTCCTGTGATACGACGTTCTATCTATCAGGTATAAAAGTGAGATACTTCTTTTCAAAAAGTGGTTCAGTCATAGTGTAATCAACAATGCCCGCAAGGTCCTACATTGTGTATAGAATGCTACTATTTCCGTAGCCATTTCCTGACCATAGCGACAGTTCTCTAAGTCTAATAGCAGTACATGTGCCATGCATTGATATAATGTCTAGCAATATTAAATGTAGTACAAAATGTAGTGCGTTCAGCGCTTGTGATACATATATCAGCCATTCGCTGAACTTTGTTTAGTATCGCACAGAAGATGGTCTTCTGCAGAGCTGTTTACCAGACGACAATACCATACAGCATTCAGCATTATCGTTCTGACTAATGCCGTATGCAATCAATAATCTATACGCGGGTTCAGACTAGGGATGTAACGAATGTGGCTTTAGCGAAAGCGAATGCGAATATTGAAATATATTTCTTGCGAATGCGAAAGCGAATAGTGAAATATGCATCTTTGCGAAAGCGAATGCGAATAATAGTTTGAGCCTTTAGTACCAACAAATTTAAGGAACTGAATTGATACTTTTCCAGGATATTCAAGTATTAAGACTGTTTTCCATAGTTTTACCTCCTGTTACCACAAGCACACACATATATTCAAATTGTGTGAAGGGAATAAGGAGATTTAACACTTTAATAAATGGAAGCGAATACTGAAAAATATTTTTGCGAAAGCGAATGCGAAAGCGAATAATCCAAAGAATTTTAAAATGATGCGAATAATTCGCGTTCGCATATGCGAATGCGAATATTCGTTACATCCCTAGTTCAGACGCCAGCGTTTTCCTATTGCCCTTATACAGGTGTTTAACGCTACCACAGTCTTCTTTGCTCTTTCCAGAATCTTGGTTTTGAAATTAAACTTCCTGTCTGCTAAAATATCTATTTTTCGCATTCGGAGACGAGAATTTCAATACATCGACACAGAATAGTGCTCATGTAGGAGATCCACAGCAGAGGAGACACAATACCCCCAGAGGCTTTCCCCTATGGAGGTCAGTTGACCCTAAGCTAGCTGAAATTAGTGTCTTAATCAGAAGGTTATGAATGAACCTACGTATACTGCTATCAACCCCAGGCTTGCTAAAGCCGTAGTTATAGCTGCTGGATTTATGTTATTGAAGACCCCATAATATATTCCTTAAAAGGGAGGGATCCTTCAATAAAGCTGATTAGATCATACAGGGTGGTTGCGGTGGACTTGCCCTTGCAGTAGACTATCTGTTGATGGGAAAGGAGCCTGTGATCAATTTTAGTCCTAAAGTCTATTAATATGTTTAATCTCTCCACGGTTTTAAGAAGAACTGACGATAGACTAATCGGCCGGAAATCCTTAGCTCCTGTATGGGACCGCTTTCAGGCTTTTGGGATGAGAGCAACCTTGGCATTTCTCCATTTTAGTTTTTAGTTGTATAGGGTGATCTAAGTAGATATACTTTTTTTAATAGCCTTTTTTTGACAGATCACATGTGAGTCGTGTCATACTGTTATGTTATTTTTTGTTAAGTATTCTTTGGCATTTCATCATGGAAAGACTTACGCCTGAACAACGTTTACAAATTATTCAGTTTTATTATCAAAATAATCGTTCGCCAATTGCGCTAAGTCCATTTTTTTTTAAATCCAAAAAAACACTATTCTGTCGACCCACGACCTTGACACACATGAGCAATATTTTAGCTCTCGTTAAGAGCTATCTTCTTGCCATTGACCGATTCCCGATCCGACGTACCGGAATCATCGGTCCATATTTCTTCAAAAATGATGCCGGTGAGAACGTAACCGTCGTGCCATGATAACCGACTATTTGATTGAAGCTCGTGTCTCGGCGACATTTGGTTTTAACAATACGGCGCCACTTCCCACACATTGCATCAATCAATGGATTTATTGAGAGAACACTTCAGTGAGCAGATAATTTCACGTTTTGGGCCGGTCGATTGTCCACCAAGATCGTGTGATATCACACCGTTAGACTTTTTTCTGTGGGGATATGTAAAGTCTAAAGTTTATGCGGACAAACCCGCTTCGATTCAGGCCTTGGAGCAAAAGATCACGTGTGTCATTCGCCAGTTACCAAGTCGAAATGCTCGAACGAGTCATCGAAAATTGGACTCAACGGATGGACCATCTGAGACGTAGCCGCGGCCAACTTTTGATAGACATAATCTTCAAAAACTAAATGCCAAAGAATGTTCTTTCAAATGGTAACAAACATTCCCCATTCAATTTGAATTTTCTGCGTTTTTTTCTTTAAAAAAGTAGGGAACCTCGATATAAATCACCCCTTACATACATATTTATTTTGACGGAATTGTAAAAAAAATTGTTGACGTTCGCCTATAACTTTTTATTTGTATATCCGAAGTTGGACGTTTGAAAAAATGGCACTAGAAATAGTATAAGGAAACATACATATGTACATAATTCCCGGTATTCTTAACCAAATCGGACATATGATTATCAAGTTATGTTAAAATACATACCTTCACTCAGAAAAATGGCAATCGTTTATGTGAGTAAAATCTATATTCAGTTTAGTTCAAGATTTTTACTTATGTTTAGTTAAATTTTCCTCAAAACTGGGAAATTTTACTTTCAATGAGTAAATTGAACTAAATTCAAAGATATAGCTGCGAAGTTTCAAACAGCAGCTGCGAAGTTAAGTAATTTAACTTCGCGGCAAATATATAGGATTATATGTAAAATACTTAAGACATAAGATTGAGACTGTACAACTCCAGGAGACCTTTGGTAGGAAGTGGACTGTATTAATTGATGAAACTCCCGAATTGTAAACAGTAATATGTATATTATTTATGTAAAGAAACAGAAAGAAAGGCAAGTGTTGGTTTGTATGTTGTATGAAACAGATTTATTGTGTATAGGGTCGCTGCTGCTTACCGCTTTAGTAGGTGAATCCAAAGTGAATTTGCGGTGCAGAGCGAACAATAGAAAACCCTTAGAAGAGACAATTCAGCAAAGATACAACTGGAAACAGTAAGGAAGATGGCAGCCCTTTATCCATTTGAGTAAAAGCTTTTGCCTTCGTGGCAAGGAATGGATAAAGGGTTGCCATTTAGACGAAAAGTAACAGTGTTATAGGGTATTTAGACTTAGAATTATAGGGATTAATAACTAATTAGACTTCATTTTAATTCATTTTAATTCAGTTGATTTTAATTCATATGCAAGTGTACTAAAATTATGTTGTTGTTGAACCTGGGTTCAACATGCCGCCCGCCTTGCGAGACAGCAATCAATACTGGCATGGGCCGGAAATAGTCCATCCAAAAATCGTACTTTGTGCGATTGGCAGGCTGGAGGAGGTCTGGATGAGACCTGCACGTAGCACTCGAGGAAGGTAGTCGTTGGCCATCAAGATTTCTACATTGGATGGCCTCGAGAAGTGGGGATCGGCTAGATCTGGTATGTGGTCGTAGACTGCTTGGAGTTTCTTCTCGTTAGTCGGTTTGGGTACGCCGGTGTGAAATCTTTCCTTCACAAGACCTACCACCTGGAGTTTCACTTCAGCATCGTGGTATGACTGCAGATTCAGTGTGCAGTACTCCTGATCGCTCCGTTTGTGGGAAGAAAGACGTGAGTCCTGGCACGACGACTGAGCCGCTCGTTGATGCGCGATGTGGAGCTGCGACTTGCGGTAGGTTGAATGAGAATTCTGTTTGTTTCAGGTTTTTTGAATTTGTTTCAAATACATTGGAGCAAAATATTTATTGGAAAATTCCCGAGAATATTTTGCTGAATTATATTAGTAGTAATGAACTTAAATTCAGTTTACTTCTACAAGTTGCAAGTTCAAAAATTACTCATTTATAGTTAAACGTTTCTTACATTTTAGTTTAATTTTCGTATATTCAAGTAAAAATGAACTTGATTTGAGGAATTATTTTACTTCCATTTAGTAAAAATTTAACTTAATCTTAGTAAAAAAATTACTTGATTTTAGTTAAAATTTTCTTAATTTTTAGTACAAATTTTCAGATTTCAAGTAAAAATGTACCTGATTTTAGTGAAAATTTAACTAGATTTTTTCAAAATTTCATGTAAATTTTTACTTAAACTGAGTTTATTTTTCCTTAATATGAGTTCAATTGAACTAGATATAAAGGAATATTTACTAAATTCAAGTTAGTATTAACTAAAAGTAAGTTCAAAACATTTGCTAATATTAAGGACAAATGTGAACTTGATTTGGGAAAAAATTGCTTTAGCGCCATATGAAGTTTAATTTTCCTGAAGTTTAGTTAATTTTAACTTATCTTTGGGTTCATTATTTTCTGAGTGTTTATTTGAAATCAAAAAAATGTATTTTACTCTTTCCAATTCTAATTGCAATTTATGAATTTCAAATGGTTTTAATTTTAATTTAGGTGTTTCGAATTTCAGTATATTTATGTCTTTGAATTACAGATGACTTACATATGTATTTTGAATTTTCGAATAGAATCGTTTTTATACCCTACACCACACTGTGGTACAGGGTATTATAACTTTGTGCATTTGTTTGTAACACCCAAAAGGAGAAGAAATAGACCCATCGTTTATTATACCGATCGACTTAGAATCACTTTCTGAGTCGATTTAGCTATGTCCGTCTGTCCGTCTGTCTGTCTGTCTGTCTGTCCGTCTGTCTGTCCGTCTGTCTGTCTGTGCATGTATTCTTGTAATCAAAGTACAGGTCGCAATTATGGTCCGATCTCGACGAAACTTTACACATATCTTATTTTTGGCCCAAGGACGATCCCTATTGAATTTGGTTAAAATCGGTTCAGATTTAGATATAGCCCCCATATATATGTTAGCCCCGATTTGACATGTAAGCGCTGTAAAAACTTTATTTTATACCCGATCAGTATGAAATTCGGCAGGAAAAGGTTTCTTATTACATGAATGAACTCTGTTAAATTTGGAAGAAATCGGTTCAGATTTAGATATAGCCCCCATATATACATTACCACCGATTTGACATATAAGCGCTGTAAAAATGTTATTTTATATCCGATCAGTGCGAAATTCGGCAAAGAGAGGTTTCTTATTACATGAAGGAATACTGCTAAATTCGGAGAAAATCGGTTCAGATTCAGATATAGCCCCCATATATATGTTACCCCCGATTTGACATGTAAGCGCTGTAAAAACTGTATTTTATATCCGATCAGTGCAAAATTTGGCAGAAAGAGGTTTCTTATTACATAAAGAAATACTGCTAAATTTGGAGAAAATCGGTTCAGATTTAGATATAGCCCCCATATATACGTTACCCCCGATTTGACTTGTAAGCGCTGTAAAAATGTTATTTTATATCCGATCAGTATGAAATTCGGCAGAAAGAGGTTTCTTATTATATGAATGAACACTGTTAATTTTGGAAGAAATCGGTTCAGATTTAGATATAGCCCCCATATATACGTTACCCCCGATTTGACATGTAGGCGCTGTAGAGACTGTATTTTATATGCGATCAGTACGAAATTCGACAGAAGGAGGTCTTTTTACATGAATGAGTATTCAGGGAAGATCGGTTCAGATTTATATTGATTGTTCCTCCTGATTTGGTATCAAACCGCTATAGAAGTTGTATTTTACTTCCGATCATTAAAATTTTGCAGAAAGATGTTTCTCAATTTAGGAACGAATATTGCTTAATTTAGCGATTATCGTTTCAGAATTAGATAATATGTTTCTACCCATTTACCAATTATTCCAAATTATTATGGCAATGACCCTTATCGCATTGTTAGGGAGGTGTAGGGTATTATATAGTCGGCCCCGCCCGACTTTCTGCCTTTCCTTACTGGTTTTTTATTTTCAGATGGAATCTTTGAATTTCAATTGATACTTTTCGAATAACATTTGGTGCAGAACTAAAATCATTGTAAATACAGTAAAATTATAGAAATTGTGATCGATCGAAATCGATTCAGAACGACTGTATGTCGTATTTGTTCAATTATGCAATCTTGTGAAACGCAAGGCGTGCCCCCAAATTGAAGATGTCGCTGCTTTGCGTGCTTCTCAGATCAATGAACTTTTTGAAAATTAAATTACTTACATAGTCCGACTGAATGAATCTCCACACTCGAATGAACTGATAATGGTGGTCGGTGACAGTCGCCGAAGAAGGGAAAATATAAATTATTTGTGAGTGATATATATTGATATTAAAAACCATTTATCAGATCGGAACATTTTGTAAAAAAAAAATTAAATTGTTTTTATTATATGGAAGCTTTTTTCTGGCAATTTGTCAAATTTAAGCCCAGGAAGCAGTGGTAAAAATGTTGTCTTGCCTTCCACCATACAATGTGGCCAATTGAAAAGAAACTGCTGGGCAGATCGCTCGATTTTTATCTCAGTGGACCTGTAAGCAAGCAAAATTGCCGCATTCGGGTATCTTAAAATTCAAGACTTATTTCCAAAATGCTTGTTAACCCGACCGAAACTAGTTATTTTGTAGCAGGTGATATAAGTTAGAAACAATTGCATCAGTCTCCTTGGGGGTATTGAAATTCCCTTCTCTGAAATCGCAAAATACTTATTTTTATACCCTACACCACACTGTGGTACAGGGTATTATAACTTTGTGCATTTGTTTGTAACACCCAAAAGGAGAAGAAATAGACCCATCGTTTATTATACCGATCGACTTAGAATCACTTTCTGAGTCGATTTAGCTATGTCCGTCTGTCCGTCTGTCTGTCTGTCTGTCTGTCCGTCTGTCTGTCCGTCTGTCTGTCTGTGCATGTATTCTTGTAATCAAAGTACAGGTCGCAATTATGGTCCGATCTCGACGAAACTTTACACATATCTTATTTTTGGCCCAAGGACGATCCCTATTGAATTTGGTTAAAATCGGTTCAGATTTAGATATAGCCCCCATATATATGTTAGCCCCGATTTGACATGTAAGCGCTGTAAAAACTTTATTTTATACCCGATCAGTATGAAATTCGGCAGGAAAAGGTTTCTTATTACATGAATGAACTCTGTTAAATTTGGAAGAAATCGGTTCAGATTTAGATATAGCCCCCATATATACATTACCACCGATTTGACATATAAGCGCTGTAAAAATGTTATTTTATATCCGATCAGTGCGAAATTCGGCAAAGAGAGGTTTCTTATTACATGAAGGAATACTGCTAAATTCGGAGAAAATCGGTTCAGATTCAGATATAGCCCCCATATATATGTTACCCCCGATTTGACATGTAAGCGCTGTAAAAACTGTATTTTATATCCGATCAGTGCAAAATTTGGCAGAAAGAGGTTTCTTATTACATAAAGAAATACTGCTAAATTTGGAGAAAATCGGTTCAGATTTAGATATAGCCCCCATATATACGTTACCCCCGATTTGACTTGTAAGCGCTGTAAAAATGTTATTTTATATCCGATCAGTATGAAATTCGGCAGAAAGAGGTTTCTTATTATATGAATGAACACTGTTAATTTTGGAAGAAATCGGTTCAGATTTAGATATAGCCCCCATATATACGTTACCCCCGATTTGACATGTAGGCGCTGTAGAGACTGTATTTTATATGCGATCAGTACGAAATTCGACAGAAGGAGGTCTTTTTACATGAATGAGTATTCAGGGAAGATCGGTTCAGATTTATATTGATTGTTCCTCCTGATTTGGTATCAAACCGCTATAGAAGTTGTATTTTACTTCCGATCATTAAAATTTTGCAGAAAGATGTTTCTCAATTTAGGAACGAATATTGCTTAATTTAGCGATTATCGTTTCAGAATTAGATAATATGTTTCTACCCATTTACCAATTATTCCAAATTATTATGGCAATGACCCTTATCGCATTGTTAGGGAGGTGTAGGGTATTATATAGTCGGCCCCGCCCGACTTTCTGCCTTTCCTTACTGGTTTTATTTTACTGGACAGGAATTCAAACTTCAAATGCAACATTCTGGAAAGAGCAAAGAAGGCTGTGGTAGCTACCTTCCCGGTAAAAGAGCAATAGGAAAATGAGGCGGTCTGAACCAGCATATAATTTATTGGTGGTATACGGCAGTAGTCAGACCGATAATGCTGTACATTTAATATGCCACATGTACTGCTATTAGACTTGGGGGTGTTGGTGTCTCTTTTGAGGAACTTGGGCTACACACAGATTATAGTTTGGTTGCCTCAAACGAATTATTTGCCAACCGAATTTTGGTAGTTCTGTCTACTATCATGCGATTCCATCAGGACAACCAACATTTTGGTTGTGGTATACTTCTGCTTCCATGTTGACAACAATCATATTTGGTTGCGCCAACTACGAAAATGGCGGCCACAACCAACTGTTTTAAAAAATTGGTTGTTCTGACAATTTGTCAGTCATATACTACCGACAATTAATTAAAAACAGTTTTCATTAATTTTTATTTTATTTATTGAACAAAAAACCAAACAATTCATAACAAAATTAAAAATCCCATATTACAAATTCATCACTATTATGAGATGTGGAAATATTTGACACAAATTTAAGTACACGAAAAAAAACACAAAACTTTTATGCAAATAAAATATTTTCAAATAAAATATTTGCATAAAAGTTTTGTGTTTTTTTTCGTGTACTGATACAACCATCGATTTGGTTGCAAGCATTCTTATTTGATCGTATCCATTATTGTTGTTTCAACTATTTATACATAAATACAACCGACACACGGTGTAGGCAATATACTTGTTGTTGCTAGTACTATTTTTTTATTGTTACAATCGAATTCCAACCAATTATTTTCCTGGGTTTATCTAATGTAATAAGGCTGCCTGATCACTTTAGTGTTTACCAAACAGAAATCTGAGCTCTTAAAGAGTTAGCGAAAAATTAATGTTCTGACCAAAGTCACCATCTATATTTTCTCTGATAGTCAGGCTGCAATCAAGTCCGTGGAAACTATTTTCCTGAATTCAAAAACTGCCCTCGACTGTCGCAGATCTTTTAACGAGACGGCTGAACAATTCACATCTGATATGGGCTGTGGCCCGACACAGGGACATACCAGAGAATTGCAAATCAGTACAACTTGCAAGACTAGGAACTGTCTTACACACTTCAGGGGAACTGGAATCTACAAGCTCTTCTTGAAGAGGTGCCCTTACGGTAGTAAATGGCAGGTGGTCATTAGTCAGGAACTGCATATATTCCAGGCTGATGTGATCCTGCCTAAATTCGAAACGGCAAACGCACTACTGTCGTTATCGACACCGGATGTCTCACTTATAGAGTCTGTTATGACTGGTCACTGCCTTACTGGACGGCGCGCAGAGACACAGAAAGTCTGGCAGATGAAGTCTTTGCAGAAGCTTTGGAGACTAAGGGGAGGAGGAATCAATAGAACACCTTCTGTGTCTGTGACCCGCTCTCTCTAGAAGGCCACATGCATTCTTAGCCTCTCATTTCTTTGGGGAGTTGGCTATCCTGGCTGATGTTAAAATCCGCCATCTTTAATCTTACAACATCTTTCAGTATTTCCCTTTAAGAAGCCTGTCCAAAACCAAGGTACAAGGGTAATAATAAACTACAATGGTGAGCTACAGCCTAGGAAAAATGGTAAAAGGAATCTTGTTAGATTTGGAACGTTTGGCTGCAAAGTCGTGGAATATACGGACGACATTGCAATCGCAGTAACCTTCAAATTCCTAAAAGTCTTCAGAGACATTATACAGGTGGCTGTGAACAAGTTGAAGAAGTGGTTTGAGCATTAACACAAACAAGACAGAATTGGTTCCCCATACAAGGAAGTAACATTTCTAGGTACAATCCTAAACACGAAATTGTCCTTCAGACTTAATGTATTGAAACGGGTAAGGAAGGTCAACGTCGCCTTATATTCCTGTAGGAAAGCTGTAGGGACACATTGGGGCCTCTTTCCTAAAATCTTCTATTGAATATAAATATATAGCAGTAGATTGCTTAATGCTACTGTATTTGGGGACTACAGCGACAGGGTCTCTTAAAGTCTTACTCCATCTACTGCCGATTGATACGAGTATTATAACTAGAGAACTTGCAAACAGAGCGGAATTAAGATCAATGGAGGTACAAGCACAGCGGCCACATGAGGATATCGTACTGTAGCTCAATGGTAACCGACCGAGTCGACTATATTCCAACTGTGTACACCTTTTGAGAGGAATTTTGCCACCAAGATACCTGTCAGACAGGGCTGGGTTGTCAGAATACCCACTTCTATACAGATGTAGCGAAACTTGATGAGATGTTTGGCTTCGGTTAACACTGTAAAGAGCTTAGTCTTGATATAGCCCACAGAATACCACATACAGATGCAGTATCTATCAAGCCGAAATAATGGCAATAAGGGACGTCACCAAGTAGCTTGCTTAGTCGCAACATAGTGGCTAAGCCATTTACTCCGACAGCCAGGCTGCCATTAAATCTCTGGAGGCTACATCCCTAAATTTACCAGCAGCCCTCGACTGCCGATTTTAACGAGATGGCTGATCAGTTTAACATACACATCATATTGGTACCTGGCCTAGGGATATCGTATATCCCGGGGAACTGCAAATCCGGTGAACTTGCTTTAGAAATCATCGGAGAATTTGCATTTATTGGTGCGCCACTATCCACATGCAAGCATTGGCTTAGGCAAGATGTAGTCAGGTAGTACAACGAGAGATAGATGAAAATCGGCACATGTGGGGTAGCTATACAAATATGGTGAAGTAACTAACTGAGAAGGTTAAAATGGCTCCAGGCACTATAGAAGAGAAAACTGTCTACGTTAGTCTCAGTTCTGACGGAATACTGCCTAATCGACGAACACGCCCGTAGGTATCGAGTCCAATGACTTCTGCAGGGGCTGTGGTGATGAGGAAGAAGTGCAAAACATTGAGAACCTGCTTAACTACTGTCTGTGTTAGTCTCTGTTCTGACGGAATACTGCCTAATCGACGAACACGCCCGTAGGTATCGAGTCCAATGACTTCTGCCGGGGCTGTGGTGATGAGGAAGAAGTGCAAAACATTGAGAACCTGCTTAACTACGGTCCCTCATTAATTAAACGATATCTGGATACCCTTACTGAGGTCGCCCTTTCTAGCAAGTCCGATATCGATGATCGTATTATTGATATTATGTGTATTAATCAGGTTGGTTCCGATAAGGACCGTGGTAGCACTAGCGAATTGGTCTATGGGAACTGGAAACTCCGACCTCCACCATAACCTAATACCAAAGGTATATTAACTTCTAGACCTCTGAACCGAACATTCTATTATCGTAGACTTGCTAAATTAGCTACAACTTTTATAATTCGATTTTCTTCGGAATGGTAACATTTTATTCGTAACCTATCAGATACCATGTGATAAAATAATAAAAATATAATTATTGTACATTTATCAATGTTTTTATGACACTATTATTTAAAAAATTATCAAAAAATAGTATTTTTAGCAATATCTTGTGAGATACCTTCGAAACCACTGAACGGACAAACAAATGGTATTGGAAGAAGTTGTAGGCAATTTAATGTTTCTCTCTATTTTGTAAAAACTAGAGTCTAAGTTTTTTAATTTTTTAGAAAATGGATGGGTCCAATTTGGATTGAACTTACCCTTCAATTCCTCCAAAGTATTTCATTGTGTTATAGCTACCAACAACTTAAAGTGAATTCCTTTTAATTTTTGTTTGTTTGTTTTTGTTGAATTTTCGTAAATCGTTTTTTATTTAGGAACACATAACCTAAAATGAAAGAAAATTAAAAAAAAAAAACGAAAAATGAGTAATATATTTAAAACCTCTTGAACAGATCGTATTTCAAAATTACATTATAAAAATCAAAACAAAATATAGATTTTCTTCACAATTTGCAAAGCGTTGATCAATCAGCAATTTGCTTCGTTGCCAAAAACAATTGGAAACATAAAATAACAAAAAAATCTATTTAGTCAGCAGTTTTTAAATTAAACCATGTTAACATGCAATTGGTGAATGGTTTTCATTGCAGAGTATTATTGCTTTCATTTTAAAATCTTTAATATCGGCATAAAAATGCATTGAATTTAACAATAATTTTATGACTTTGTCGGAAAGCAGTTTTACAGCGAAAAATATTTTAAAAATCTCTACAATCTGTCAAAAATATCCCCTGTTCCCACTTTAATTTATTAGACAAATTGAACAAGAAAGTTTGACTTTTAATGAGGATAAAACATAATCTTCACATTTATGAATTTGGCAATGAGTTTTATCATGCAATAATATGGAGCCTAGTATTGAGTTAAGTTTAGTTAGTTAATTTTGGGGACAAAAACTCATGAAACTGGGAAACCTCTTCTTCTGAATGCATTTAGTTCATAGTACATTTAGTTGTAATCAATGGTATACTTACATATCGATACCTCCATTCTAAAACATGCCAAGTCGACTTAGCATGATTTTAGGGACATTGAATTTTTAATTTCTAAATATTCCAAATTATATTCAGTCAAAATTTGGTGTTTATCCGTCAACCCAATCAAAAGTTATTCACAATTTATTTGATATATTAAGAAAATCCATACAAATTTAAAAAAATGCATCAAACTTTGATCGCCTCTCCTGAAAAACGACCGTTTTGCACTTAGCATAGTTTAGAATGGAGGTATCGATATGTCTGCAAAAAAATACATAGAAAAAATCAACTAAATTTGTTCCTATTAAGTCATTCATATTTATACCTGACTCCACACTGTGGTACAGGGTATTATGACTTTGTGCATTTGTTTGTAACGCCTAAAAACAAAGAGATAGAGCCATTATCTATTATACCGATCGACACAGAATCTCTTTTTGAGTCCATTTAGCCTGGTCTCTCTTTCCAGGAATTTTTGTAATCAAAGTTCATGTCGCAAATATGAAGCGATCTATACGAAGATTGGTACAGAGGAATTTCTAAGACTAGGGGCTATCCCTTTTGAAAATGGGGCATCGGTCCATGTCAAGAAGTGACCGATGTCACTTCTTGACATTATAGAACACATTTTTTAATTGATCTGGCTGAATTTAAAGAATTCATACTTTATATTGGACCTAATTATCCCTAGTAAAAATGGGACACATCGGTCCACGTTTTAGTATAGCTTTCATATAAATGTCCCCATCCATGCCACCTCATTACGCTCTACAGAACACATATCTCCATTGATCTGGTTCAAATTTAAGAATTCATACTTTATATTGTACCCAATCTTCCCTAGTAAAAATGGGGCACATCGGTCCATGTTTTTGTATAGCCCCCATATAAAGCTCTCCACCGATGTCACTTATTGACGCTTTATACAGGGTTTTCCAACAAGTGGTGTTATTTTGAATCACCCAGTATTTCGGTAGCTGTCACTTCTAAAGCTTTTATTCTTTGACATTTGACAAGTAGAAACTACGCCATTACTAACAAGTAAAAGCGTTAAGTTCGGTCATGCCGAATCTTATATACCCTCCACCATGGATAGCATGGAATCACAATAAGTAAGATGTTATATATGGGAGCTATATCAAAACATTGACCGATATGGCCCATTTACAATCCCAAACAACCTGCAACTATAAGAAGTATTTGTACCAAATTTGATCAACCTAGCTCTATTATTGCGGAATGTAGCGTGATTACAACAGACGGACAGACGGACATGGCTAAATCGTCTTAGAATTTTACGACGATTAAGAATATATATACTTTATGGGCTCTCAGATCAATATTTAGAGGTGTTACAAAGGAAGTGACAAAATGAATATACCCCCCCCCCCCCATCCTATGGTGGAGGATATAAAAATGGAACGATAGACGATTCAACAACGCATTGAAATTATTAAAATTCACTACAAAAATGGTGAACATCTTGCTGTCACAGTTCGCAAAACTAAAGTATTTTTGGGTCGTCGTGAAGCACCTTGTCGGACCGCAATACAGAAATTGGTGGAAAATTTCGAGCTGTTGGGACAAGTAGTGATGTGAAGAATAAAACCCGTGCACGTCGCTCAAGAACGACTGAGAATAGTGTTGCTGTAGCCTAAAGTGTTGAAGAAAACCCAGGTTTGTCCATTCCTCGTCGTTCTTTGGAATTGGGCATTCCACAAACGTCATTACACCGTATCTTGCATAAAGACTTGGGTCTTAAGGCTTATAAAGTTCAGTTAACACAAGAACTCAAGCCGGCCGAGTTCGTGTCTTTGCTGATTGGGTCCTTCAAGTGCATGAAAATGATCCGGAATTCTATCGAAAAATCATCTTGACTGATGAGACCCATTTCCACCTCGATGGCTACGTCAAAAAGCAAAATTGTCGAATCTGGGGCTCGGAAAACCTAAGAGTTATTGTTGAGAAGCCTCTCCGTCCTCAACGTGTGACTGTTTGGTGCGGTTTATGGTCCGGCGGGGTCATTGGACCTTACTTTTTCGAAAATGAGGTTGGATCAACAGTTACGGTGAATGGATTGCGCTATCGAGAGATGATTAATGATTTTTTATGGTCGGAGTTGGATGGTATTGATCTGGACAACGTTTACTTTCAACAAGACGGCGCTACGTGCTACACAAGCAACGAAACCATTGCGCTGTTACGGGAAAAGTTTCCGGACCGTGTTATCTCTCGAAGAGGTAATCACAATTGGTCACCGAGATATTGTGATTTAACACCTTGCGACTTCTTCCTTTGGGGCCACGTGAAAGATAAGGTATACGCCAACAGCCCAGCGTCGATTCAAGACCTCAAAGATAGAATTCGTGAGGCTATCAAGGACATAGGGCAGCCACTTTGCGATTTGGTTATGAAAAATTTCATGAAACGTATATTGGTCTGTAAACGTGGTCATGGTGGCCATTTGGCTGATGTTGTTTTTCATTATTAACGGCATATATGCCGGAGGAAGGTATACCTTCCTCTTTATTATGAAATAAACATCCGATCATTTATCTTGAAAAATGTAATTTTTCTTTCAATACCAAAATAACACCTCTTGTTGGAAAACACTTTACTAGGAAAGGGTCGAAAAAAAAATTAAAAATTAAATTTTCAATTGCAGATATCTTGCGAACTACACGAGATAACCTTTAGGTGTACAAATTCTTTTGGGGACCTCGGTTATTAGAATGCACACAAAGATTTTATGAATCACGCTAAAAAGACGAAAGTTACACACTTAAACATTTTGTTCAACCGATGTGGCCAACTTTGAGGCCCTGAAGCTCAGCCCCTGTATACCATAGGGGACCCAAACATAAAACTTAATATCTCTTTTGTCGCAATTGGTTGTCTAGTTTTGAAACGGTCTAATTATTTCCTTTTTTAATTCCTCCCACTGTGCGTCAGCTATTCTGGTAGCCAAGGTATCAAACAGTAATGGTGTTTTCTTTTCTAAAAAAAGATGTTGCCCCGTCAGAGAGCAGCATTTTAATAGTGTTGTCTATACCCTCTTGTACAGCTACATTTTTAAGCTAGCCTTTTAACTCGCTAAATAGAACTAAATACAAAGAGTGCTCCACGGCGCCACTTAAATAAAGCATCGGTCCAAACTTCATTAGAAAAAACACCCACGTATACACGCCTGTATTTAGGCTATTCGCTTGACCCTGAAAAAACATCTGTTTTGTAGGTCAGCGTCCTCCCCTTTGATTAAATACAGCGGTGAAAGGTTGCATTTTTGCACCACATTTTTTTACAAAAGAAAATGAAGCCTTTTCACAATGTATAATTTTTTTTGGGGCGAAAGGCAGAAAAAGCTTAGCATTTCACGAAAGAAAACACCATAACATCCAATCGATTTCGAAATGCAAGTGTTAAAATATACCCACTCTAGCAGACACATTAACATTTTGTCAAAATGAAAATTCCTCCCTTCAATGAAAAAAATTTCAAAATATTTTCCAGTGTCCATTCATTTAGTTTTGAGAGAAGACTGTTATGTGGAATGCTGCGTATAACCACGGATTTGATGTATTTGTTTTCTCAAATATTTATTGAATTAACTCGCACATTTTATGGAAATCCATTGATGAATAAAAAATATAGTAATTTTAGCAAATCCTCTTAAACCTAATTTCGACATATCCTTTTGTTCTTATGTCCGTTTAAATTTTTTTCTATAGGTCATAGTATTAAATATGGTATTTCTTAGCAAGTACCTACAAAACATATAAATTATCCATCCACCATGAATTATGAAGGGCTTTGCGAAAAAAAATCTTTATAAAAAACTGAGACAAAATAAAAACTTGGTCTAATTTCATTGATTTACACTACACGTGTTTGTATATTTGGCTAAGCAGTAAATACAGTTAGTGTCTTTCATTATGTACTTTCATTAAAAAAACGCAAACAATTCAAATAAAACAAATAACGAAACCAGTTTCACAAACAACAGATTTCCTAATACTGAAAGTGTTTTTTTGAAACAATCCAAACCACAAGTGCAGTAGGGCATATTAAATACTCGTAGCTAATTGTATCATTTATTTGAGATTGTAAGTTGATCAATCATGTACGTAGCCATGTCTTCGGAAAATATCGATCAAACAAAAAAGAAGAAAATGTATGCTGTTAATAAAAATTAAGAAATTTAAAAAAAAAAACATTTATCTGCAGATGTGTTTTTGGCGGACTTACATATGAACATATCGATTTGGGCTATGGAGTTTATTGGAATCGGAGTGTGGAGTCGAGCAAATTTTTTCAGATTTCAGACTCTGACTGAGCACTATCAAAAAATATTTTGAATTGAGAATTTACAAATCTGTATTAAGATCCATTTAACGACTAATATCGAGTGACAAAGACCCTGTTGCTTGTACTTATAATATTTTTGTAGCGACAGACCAGAGCCTCTGGTGGACATCGAACCCACGACCCCAACTCATAAGCGAGCACGCGACAAACTCACCTACTGAGGCGTTCTAAGTTTTTGTCTTTTTAGCAAATATTCTCCAGCCAAATTTCCTCCATCCTTTAAAATTTCAAAGTTCATCATTCAAACGTAAACGTACGTCATCGTATTCGAAATATGAAAAATCTGTAGAACAAGCGTTTCTTAAACTATATTTCCACTATGATATAATCTGCTACGAAATCTAGTCGACTATTTCATCAGGTGACAACGATTTATTTAATTTCAATAGGTAATACGATTAACGTTGCCAAATGATAATGAACATCGACTTCGACATCGTTAAATCGCAAAATTTAATAATATTTCGTAAAAGAATTTTTAACATTTTGTGCGAATGACGTGGCAATCGCAGTAACTGGCAAATTCCTCGATGTCCTCAGAGACATCATACAGGTGGCTTTGTTCTTTTTTCTAGGATGTATACCGTTTCATATGTGGACCCTCCTCGGCTAAATGGAACTGAGCTAGTCTTACTGAAAGTGCAAAACTTCTAGATACAATCCTAAATAGGAAATTATCCTTCGGATTTAATATACTGGGAAGTGAAAGGAAAGCCAACGTAGCATTACAGCTTCCCAGCAGGAAAGCTGCAGGGTCGCGATGAGGCCTCTCTCCTAAAATCGTCCATTGGATCTCGTATATAGCAGTAGTTTATCCATATTTTGGTGCAGCATTGTGGTGTGGTGTGCGACTGCTAGTAAACTATCCACTGCAACCCAAATACAGGGTTTTCCAACAAGAGGTGTTATTTTGAATCACCCGGTATTTCGGTAGCTGTCACTGAAGCTTTTATTCTTTGACATTTGACAAGTAGAAACTACGCCATTACTAAAAATGGAACGATCGAAAATCATCTTGACTGATGAGGCCCATTTCCACCTTGGTGACTACGTCAACAAGCAAAATTGTCGCATCTGGGGCTCGGAAAACCCAAGAGTTATTGTTGAGAAGCCTCTTCATCCTCAATGTGTGACAGTTTGGTGCGGTTTATGGTCCGGCGGGGTCATTGAACCTTACTTTTACAAAAATGAGGTTGGATCAACAGTTACGGTGAATGGATTGCGCTATCGAGAGATGATTAATGATTTTTTATGGTCGGAGTTGGATGGTATTGATCTGGACAACGTTTACTTTCAACAAGACGCCGCTACGTTCCACACAAGCAACGAAATTATTGCTCTGTTACGGGAAAAGTTTCCGGACCGTGTTATCTCTCGAAGAGGTGATCACAATTGGCCACCGAGATCTTGTGATTTAACACCTTGCGACTTCTTCCTTTGGGGCCACGTGAAAGATAAGGTCTACGCCAACAGCCCAGCGTCGATTCAAGACCTCAAAAAGATAGAATTCGTGAGGCTATCGAGGACACTTGCGATTTGGTTATGGAAAATTTCATGAAAAGGATATGGTCCTGTAAGCGTGGTCGTGGTGACCATTTGGCTGTTGTTGTTTTTCATTATTAACGGCATACCTTCCTCTTTATTATGATATAAACATCCGATCATCTATCTCCAAAAATTGAATTTTTCTTTGAATAACAAAATAACACCTCTTGTTGGAAAACCCTTTATTAAAGGTTCAGAGAACTGCCTGCCTATGCATAAGCGGAGCGTTGATGTCTACAGCGACGGAGTCTCTGCCAGCACTACTCCATATACTGCTCATTGATATCTCATTGGCAGTATCTTCTGCACTGCTACACAGATGGTTCGAAGCTTGGTTTCGAAATACCCTGTAAGGAACTCAGTCTTGATATAACTCACAGACTACCAGATAACTACATTCTCTATCAAGACTAAATAATGGCAATAAGTCGAGTAGCTAAATGGCTGAGTCGCAACATAGCGACTTTACTCGGACAGTTAGGCCGCCATCAATTATCTAGAGGTCACATCCCTAAATTCACAAACAGCCCTCGAGCAGATCTTATAGCGAGATGGTTGAGTAGTCTAACATACACCTCATATGGGTACCTGGGCATAAGAACATCTCGGAGATCTGCAAAATTGATGATCCTGCTAGGACGACATTAGAAATCATCGGAGAATTTGCATATACATATTGGTGCCGCACTGTCCACATGCAAGCTTTGGCTTAGGCAAGAGATCAGGAAGATCCAAGATTGTCGGAAATCGGCACTTGTAGGGTAGCTAGACAAATATGGCCATGATACGAACTGAGAAGTTCAAAACGTATTCTGCACTGTCTACATTAGTGTCAGTTCTCACTGCCTGATCGACGTCAGGATATGTTGAGGTCGGTTTTTCTAGGAAGTCTGAAAGATCTTTCCGGTACCGATATTTGTTGTATTAATAACTTTGTTTATCAAACAGGTTGGCTTCGATAAGAGACATAAGAGCCCGTGCCAACACTAGGGACCTACATTGGTCTATGTGAGCTGGCTGTCACCCTAACATAAACCCAAACACATTTTATGGAGAATAATATGTTCTGGAGTCTGAGTTGGAGTCACGTTGTTCAAAAACTAGTTTAAAAAACGACTACGGAGTTAGAATTGAGCTAGTTTGGGTTCGACTTATCAGCCCTGATCATGATCAATGTTTTTGCAACGCTTGTTATGCCCTTAGAAGGTACAAGTTTTTAGTATTATCTTCCTATCTCTACACAAATTTTCATTAGTAACCAAATCTAAGCAAATTCCAAAAAAAACATCATAAAATAGTAGCAAAACATCTGCTGAAACAACAGTTTTTGTTTGCTAAAATAGCAGAAAAAAAGTTGGCTAAAATGATAAACATAAGTTTTTACTAAAATAACAGACAAGTCTGCTTTTTAAGCAGACAAAAACTGCTATAACAACAAACCGTTTTGTTGATATTACTAAAATTTGTCCTTGAGTGTACAATTATAGCTATCAAATCGTATGGGAATACGATTAAAACAAATATTGAAAGAAACAAATAACAAAACCAGTTTCACAAACAACATATCACATACCTTTAATTAAACAGATGTTCCGTCCGCCCGAAACGTCAAAATATATCAGTTACGAACGAATGGGAATGAACTGTCACACGCGAAAAAAACAGTTTTCCGCGAACAAAGTTCAAACTTTTTTTGCACTAATCGATTAATATTAATTTTTTAATTGTGACAATCACATTAGGGGAAATTGGTCCGAAATCCGCGGAAAACCTCACGCTCGTTCGTACCTGACAACTTACTCGATCGGGGATGATATATCTTATTATTTATTATTTTTGTAACATATTTCCTATTACTGAAAGTATTTTTTACGCACTCCAAACCACAAGTAATTGTATCATTTATTTGTTTACATGTACGTAAACATGTATACGGAAAATATCTCTGAAATATTTGTGATCTCAAATGTCACTTTAAAGAATTTATCATTTCATTATGTTGCCACCTTTACTAATGTTTCTACTTTAAGTGATCCTAAATTAATAAAAATTAAATTATAACATTGACTTAATTTACACGGTGCAACTTGTCCCTGCGACATGAGGCTTGCGACACGAGTTTGTAGACGAAAAGTGTAGAGAAGCTTCCCGGGTAGAAAAAGTTTCTCGAAATGAAAACACAAGGGAAAAATTTACATTTCATTTTATGAGTGACTGAATACAAAAAACAAATTCAATAAAATAAATGTGAGTGAACGAATAAAAACATAAATTTGTCCCCTGATTGCTGAAACAAAAGACTCACCGTCTAAATGAGCATGATTTTACGTAGGGATTTTAAAAGATAATTCAAAAAAGTCGCAAGGACAAGTTGCTCCGTGTAAATTGGGTCATTAAAAATCTAGAATACTTGTATACATCACTATAAACTTAGCTGCAAAATTGATGGTACGATTTCATTGAAACTTCACGTTTTTATGAAATTGTCGAGCATAAGCTTTGGGCCTTCTACGCCGTACTAATTAGCTGATATAGGGCTTCAAAATAGGTCTGCTGGGATAAATAGACATTTAAACACGGAGAAAAATCTCAGTTTTTTTGATATGTTTGATTCGAAAGAAATTTGTATGGATTCTAATAGTCTAAACCATTTTCATGAAATTTTCTCAGTGTTGTATTTTTTATTTTATATTGACTATTACAGGGATCCTAAAATGGGTAAGATAAGTACTTATAGTATAGCCTTGAGCTCTTTCAGCGATGCAGTCTTTATCTCCTCAATCATTATGACATCGAATTTTTATATATTTTTAATTTTTCCTACATTTGGAATCAAACTTTGCATTTAGACGTTTTATCGTTCAAATATAGAAAATGTTAGTACATACCGAAAATATCCAATAAAAATATATTTGAACGATAAAACATCTGAATGCAAAGTTTGGTTTCAATCGGATGAAAAATATGGTAAACTCCGAGGGCTAATAATTATTTAGGATCCTTTTGAGCAAATACGAATAGTCGCTGATGTCATTCAACAGCTACTGAGCGGGACAGGTGTTCGACGTATTGCCATCAATCCTTGCCCAATATGAATTGAGGTGGCTACAAAATCTGATCTTAATTGGGCCAAAACTGTATTGTCCGTCGTGGTAATTATTCACGGCTTCAGGAACTGCATCAGAGTGTATGTCAGCAAGACCTGCTTGGGAAGCTCTTTGATCTAGAGGTTTTCTCTTGTAGCGTTGGACCTCGGGCTCTAGATCATGAAGGTCTTTCCTTAGCTGCCTGGGAGTTTGAGGCCTATACACAAGGTGGTTGGGATGGCTGGGACGGTAGCAACCAAGCAGATACTGCTTCGACAGCAAAAAAATTGTGTCGCAGTTCTTAGGGCAACATTGTGGCAGGTCTGCAGGTTCTTCCACTGCATCTCGCTCTCATTCGATGACCACACTGTTGCTGCATAGTTAGCCAAAGACCTATCGCTTTGTAAGAGGTCAACAAGGTTTCTTTGTCGAATCCCCAATGCTGCCGGTAAGGCGGCTTGAGGACCTTGTTCCTACTTCTCATCTTATTACAGATAGCTGTGGCGTGCGCGTTATGCCTCAAGAGGCTATTAAATGTGACATCAGGAACATTAGGGTAGTTGGTGGTCGGAATTGAGTTGCTTCTTCACTTGCGGATGTCATCAGGTTCCTCGCAGCAATGAAATTGGCAGTCTCAGCCAGGTAGAGATTCAGCCTTCCTCATATGCCGATGCCAGAATCGTACAGTCATCAGCATATGATACGTTATCAGCGCCGTCAGGTGGTGGTGGAATTGCAGAAATGTAGAGGTTAAACAGTGCCGAAGATATCACCCCACTTTGAGGATCTGCCTTTTTCACTTTACGGGGTATGGACTAATTGTTTCTGAATTCTACAAACGACTGACGCCCACACACGTAATTAACGCCCCAATGTTTCAAACAATTCTGGCAGACAGTGTCGAAGGCCTTCGATAAGTCAAGCGCCACGAGGACGGTCCTGTCACCGGGCTTGTTCTTCTTAAGACCGCGGATTATACGCGTGGTTATGGCGTGTAAAGCAGTAGTTGTTGTATACTGCTTTCGGAATCCGTGCTGGTGATCAGCAATCCTCAGGCTCTTGAGGATTAAACCTCAAGTGTCTTGGTACTGGCGAAAGAAGAGAGAGACCATCCTGCCCATATTCCTGGCTTGGGGTATTATCAGAGTGGCCAAGGACTGGTGGAGGACATTAGTCATATACTCGACTCCTGGTATGACCAACTGCTTCAACATCAGTATAGATATTTCGACGGGGCCAAGTGCGCTACGCTACCTGTCACTCTCGAGATGCTCTATAAATTGCCAGTTTAAAAATACGCGAACCTTTTCGGGCCAGTCACAGTGGTATCACCAAATGCGACTGCCGTCCGGTCGTCTCCCCTGCTGAATTTGAGGGCATTAGTGGGATACTCGACTCCCGGTATGTCCAACTGCTTCAACATCAGCCAAGTGCTTCCGTCTGGGCCAAGTGCTTTGGATGACTTAGCGCTACGCTACCTGTCACTCTCGGGGTGCTCTATAAATTGCCGGTTAAAAACCCGCGAACCTCTTCGGGTCAGTCACAGTGGTAGCACCAAATGCGACTGTCGTCAAGTCGTCTCCCCCGCCTGTATTTGAGAGTGACTTTACAGTTGCCCATTATTACCAATGCCGGAACCTAAGTTGCACTGCTTCAAATGATCCAGCCATTTATTTCGCTTATATTCGTCGAAATTCCTACTGATTTCTAGACTCCGTTCCCCTGATTCTAGGATCAGCATGATTAAAACGACGAATTTCGCTTGTAACCGGAGACAACACGTCAATGGCCTGCCAAACTTACTCAAGTTGTTTCAGATCTCTTTGGAGCCATCCAGTGGAAGCAGGCAATTTCCTTGGCCTGAAAATGAATACAGCAGAACTCACAACACAGGCGAATCCAATTCTCGCAGCAGTCGGTTCTTTGTACCGGAGTTGACGCAGGACCAAACCTGCCCAAGGACTGCTACCTCCCCAAAACAGGAAAACAAGTATGTATTCTGTCACCTTTATTCCTTCCCTGTTCCCCTACACCTATCCATTTGTTTTTCTCCTAACTGAGCAAGCAACACCGGCCTGCCTGCTCAGCCTTTTCCTCCTCTGCGCCGGTGACATTAAGCGTAATCCAAGACCAGTGATCTAAGTGTGTCCGGTCTGCTCGAGGCAGGTCACACGAGGATACTCGGTGCTGTGCGGAGGGTGCCAAAATTGGGTCCATTTCCGCTGCTCTGGATTGAAGAAATTAAAGGATCACTCCTCGAATTTTCGATGTCCAGTCTGTGCCTCACTTGCGCCAATGCCACCGCCACAGATAACATCAACCAGTAGTTATCCCACCTTCATCACCTCCCCTAGCTAGTGATCATCACACCCCTCCAATCACTGTTAGGCTACATACCGGAACGGACTTCATCGCCTCGGAGGATAGAACGTTCATGAACTTTGGTAAAGCAGACTGGGAACTGTTTACCAAGCTCACGGAAGACGAGTTTGCTATCACCCCTTGCCAACGTCAGCGCCCGATGTAGAGAGAACTTTCCGGCAAATATTAACACGGGCATGCAAAAGGTGCATATCAGCAGGTCGAATTCCCAACATACGACCTAATTTCCCTACGGATGCATCAAAATTGGCAGAGCAAAGGGATGAAATTAGGAGAAAGAACCCAGCGGATTCCAGTCTCAATAAAGAGATCGACCGACTAGTGACCGCCCACAAGAGAGACAGGTGGCGGAAACACCTTGAGGAGTCCGATCTCGGATCCAGGAAACTGTGGTACACCATTAAAAACCTATCCAACCCCAGGCAAAACGATAGCATACGCATATCGTTTGATGAGCCAACTCCGAAAGGCGAAACCCGTCAGCAGCAGCCTTCTGCAGACAATTGGTTGAGCAACCAATGACACCGGACCGTGCAAGCAGAAGGCTTAGACGAGCTTCCCGTATCCTCAGGCCAAACAACCCCATAACCATCACCCTGGATAAAGTGCTTAAGGTCATAAAAGCCGCCAAGAGCTCCACAGTTATTGGTCCAGACGGTCTGGCGACAAAGATGCTGAAACACATCGGAAGGAATGGAGCAACATTCCATGCCCATACTTTCAGCTTGTGCCTCAGCACCTTTGGAATCCCAGACATGTGGAAACTGGAGAAGATTGTCCCAGTGCCGAAACCAGGAAAACCGGTACAACAAGGAAGCTCGTATCGACCAATTACTCTTCTATCCCCTGTAGTGAAAATTCTGGAAGCAATCTTACTGCCCAGCTTTGCAGAACACCTCCCCCTGGCTGAGCATCAGCATGGTTTTCGCTCTGGCGAAGCACAACCACCGCTCTTTGCGAAATATCAGGCAGGATTGCAGAGGGACTGAACAGTAAAAGGACAAATAAACGCTCCGTCCTCGTGACTACGGATCTGTCTAAGGCGTTCGACACGGTTAGTCACACCACCCTCTTGAGTGATGTTATGGAAACCACACTCCATAATCAACTCAAGAGGTGGCTGACTAACTACATGGCTAGAAAGGCTTACCTCAAGGTGGAGTTCTACCTCCCCTACTCTTTAACTATTACGTGGCCAAAGCTCCCCTACCCCAACCAGAGATCACCCTGGTGTCATATGCGGACGACTGTACCATCCTGTCCGTGGGAGGATAATATCAACACATATCTTCCCTCACTGAGAGACTTCTTTGCTGACTTTGCTTTCTGCCCCTAAGTCAACAGCCACATTACTCACGTCGTGGACAAAAGAAGAACCAGGAACTCGAAATCCACATTCGTTTCCAGAGTATCCCAACGACCAAGAACCCCAAAATTCTTGGTGTTACGTACGACTGCATGTTCCTCTGTAAACACGCTGAGATTGTGGCCAAAAACGTAGAGAGTAAGAACAAGATCCTGAAAGCCCTGGCGGGTAGCACATGTGGGAAAGACAAGAAGACAATCCTATCAACCTATAAGGCTATAGGACGTCCCTTGATCGATTACGCAGCTTCGGTATGGGCTCCCTGTTTAAGTGACACACAATGGAGAAATCTCCAAACGGCACAGAATGCGTCACTGAGAGTAGCCACAGGTTGTCGTTCCAAGACACCTGAAGTGCACCTGCAACAGGAGAGCCAACTACTATCGCAAGACACCACTGCACCCTCCTTACCCACCAGCACCTTCTCAAATGCGGAAACCCCGACCACCCAAACCACGCCACCAGTAGGAGAGAGCCTTCAGAAAGAACCGTTCCTATATAATTTGACATTAAGAAGGAAACCCGGTATCTATCGGAGAGACATCTAACGACGGACAGCTCAGATGAAGGACAGCTTAATTTTAACTCTTTTCTTTCTTCTCTTTTTTTTCTTCCCTATCTCAAATACATACGAATTCCTGAAGGGGCTACAACAACAACAGCACAGGCGAATCAAACAACAACTAATGGACATTAAAACGGGTGTAAAATATAGCTTCCATAGCTCTTGGATGTTAACTCGGAAGGAACATACATATATATGGGGTCTATATTTAAATCTGAACCGAAAAAACATATATGTTGGGGGCTATATCTAAATCTGAGCCGATTTTCTTTCAACTTTTTAGTTATTGTTTTAGTAGCAGCGGATTCCCCTTCAATAAATTTCATATAGATCGTTTGAAAAAACGTGTTTCTACGGCGCTGTAGTTCTTAATCGGAGGAACATACATGGGCGATATATACGAGTATATATGTAAATCTCAACCGATTTTCACTAATTTCAACAGAGATCGTCCCTGGGCTAAAAAGAGCGCAAATAATATAGAGACATATCGACTGACAATACAGACAGTCGACATATCGACTGACAATACAGACAGGGAAGTCAATGCAAAATCCATAGAGAAACTCGAAGTTATTTTTAATAAAATGATTATCCTGTTTTTGATACTGTCGTTTTTTTATTAAAGTTTATGTGTATCAATAAGCTGATACTGTATATCGTAGACAATATTAAATCGCACAATTACCTGTTCTTTTAAAAACAAGTTAAATCAAAAGTAGAAAAAAAGACATGTCATTGAAAAGAAATTCGGATATCAAAAAATAAAGTGTTAAATTTTAATAGGTGTGTCCAATTTAAATTCATATTTACTATACATATTATTTAGATGCGTTGGGTGGGATTTAATTTGGTGATAAATAATATGCCTAATTGGATATAGATTTCATTTAGACGTTATTAAATACCATTTATTTGATTTAATTAGAATAGAGCGCAAATACCAAAATAACGGGCTCGACATTCTTTAAAACGCAGCAAATTGCTCATCAATGATCTTAAAGGTCCGTACATATTACAGTTTTAACGTTAAACTACAAAAGTATATTTGAGTCCGGCTTTTAGTGAAAATGCGTACCCAAATTTCTTATTTTTTAAGAACTCTTTTAACGATAAACAATGTACAGTTTAAGTGATACCGACAAATGAAGAAGTCGTTCAAAATTTAAATTAAGTTATTTATATTTACTTTACTTTCCCGATAATTCTAAAAAAGTTAGCAAGGAGCAAATGTAAAGTACAATGAGAAACCAGTAAGGAAAGGCAGAAAGTCGGGCGGGGCCGACTATATAATACCCTACACCTCCCTAATAATGCGATAAGGGTCATTGCGATAATAATTTGGAATAATTGGTAAATGGGTAGGAACATATTATCTAATTCTGAACCGATAATCGCTAAATTAAGCAATATTCGTTCCTAAATTGAGAAACATATTTCTGTAAAATTTTAATGATCGGAAGTAAAGTACAACTTCTATAGCGCTTTGATACCAAATCAGGAGGAACATATATACGGATGTTATATATAAATCTGAACCGATTTTCCCTGAATACTCATTCATGTAAAAAGACATATTTTTGTCGAATTTCGTACTGATCGGATATAAAATACAATCTCTACAGCGCTTACATGTCGAATCGGGGGTAACATATATATGGGGCTATATCTAAATCTGAACCGATTTTCTCCGAATTTGGCAGTATTTCTTCATGTAGAAGGAAACCTCTTTTTGCCGAAGTTCGCACTGATCGGATATAAAATAACATTTTTACAGCGCTTACATGTGAAATCGGGGGTAACGTTTATATGGGGGCTATATCTAAATCTGATCCGATTTCTTCCAAATTTAATAGTGTTCATTCATATTATAAGCAACCTCTTTCTGCCGAATTTCATACTGATCGGATATAAAATAACATTTTTACAGCGCTTACACTTCAAATCGGGGGTAACGTATAAATGGGGGCTATATCTAAATCTGAACCGATTTCTTCCAAATTTAGCAGTGTTCATTCATATAATAAGAAACCTCTTTCTGCCGAATTTCATACTGATCGGATATAAAATAACATTTTCACAGTGCTTACACTTCACATCGGGGGTAACGTATATATGGGGGCTATATCTAAATCTGAACCGATTTCTTCCAAATTTAACAGTGTTCATTCATATTATAAGCAACCTCTTTTTGCCGAATTTCAGACTGATCGGATATAAAATAAAGTTTTTACAGCGCTTACATGTCAAATCTGGGGTAACATATATATGGGGGCTATATCTAAATCTGAACCGATTTTAACCAAATTCAATAGGGATCGTCCTTGGGCCAAATAAAACATATGTGTAAAGTTTCCTCGAGATCGGACCATAATTGCGACCTGTACTTTGATTACAAGAATACATGCACAGACAGACGGACATAGCTAAATCAACTCAGAAAGTAATTCTAAGTCGATCGGTATAATAAACGATGGGTCTATTTCTTCTCCTTTTGGGTGTTACAAACAAATGCACAAAGTTATAATACCCTGTACCACAGTGTGGTACAATGAGAAAATAACGTAGAATAAAAACTCGTAATGAGAATTTGTAAATTCATATTGACAAAAGTTAAATTGTAATGAGAACATACTCGTAAAAAGCATAATGAGACAATGAAAATTCGAAAAGAGATAGACAGAAAGAGACTGTATGCGAACAAAGAATTCAATATCTCTACGTAAATAGAACATTTTGGATGTTCTAAGTTTAAATGATATGCTTGTTAAACAATAATCAGTTTGAGTTTTTATACCCTACACCACACTGTGGTACAGGGTATTATAACTTTGTGCATTTGTTTGTAACACCCAAAAGGAGAAGAAATATACCCATCGTTTATTATACCGATCGACTTAGAATCACTTTCTGAGTCGATTTAGCTATGTCCGTCTGTCCGTCTGTCTGTCTGTCTGTCTGTCCGTCTGTCTGTCCGTCTGTCTGTGCATGTATTCTTGTAATCAAAGTACAGGTCGCAATTATGGTCCGATCTCGACGAAACTTTACACATACCTTTTTTTTGGCCCAAGGACGATCCCTATTGAATTTGGTTAAAATCGGTTCAGATTTAGATATAGCCCCCATATATATGTTAGCCCCGATTTGACATGTAAGCGCTGTAAAAACTTTATTTTATATCCGATCAGTATGAAATTCGGTAGGAAAAGGTTTCTTATTACATGAATGAACTCTGTTAAATTTGGAAGAAATCGGTTGAGATTTAGATATATCCCCCATATATACATTACCCCCGATTTGACATATAAGCGCTGTAAAAATGTTATTTTATATCCGATCAGTGCGAAATTCGGCAAAGAGAGGTTTCATATTACATGAAGGAATACTGCTAAATTCGGAGAAAATCGGTTCAGATTCTGATATAGCCCCCATATATATGTTACCCCCGATTTGACATGTAAGCGCTGTAAAAACTGTATTTTATATCCGATCAGTGCAAAATTTGGCAGAAAGAGGTTTCTTATTACATGAAGGAATACTGCTAAATTCGGAGAAAATCGGTTCAGATTTAGATATAGCCCCCATATATACGTTACCCCCGATTTGACTTGTAAGCGCTGTAAAAATGTTATTTTATATCCGATCAGTATGAAATTCGGCAGAAAGAGGTTTCTTATTATATGAATGAACACTGTTAAATTTCGAAGAAATCGGTTCAGATTTAGATATAGCCCCCATATATACGCTACCCCCGATTTGACATGTAGGCGCTGTAGAGACTGTATTTTATATGCGATCAGTACGAAATTCGACAGAAGGAGGTCTTTTTACATGAGTGTGTTCAGGGAAGATCGGTTCAGATTTATATTGATTGTTCCTCCTGATTTGGTATCAAACCGCTATAGAAGTTGTATTTTACTTCCGATCATTAAAATTTTCCAGAAAGATGTTTCTCAATTTAGGAACGAATATTGCTTAATTTAGCGATTATCGTTTCAGAATTAGATAATATGTTTCTACCCATTTACCAATTATTCCAAATTATTATGGCAATGACCCTTATCGCATTGTTAGGGAGGTGTAGGGTATTATATAGTCGGCCCCGCCCGACTTTCTGCCTTTCCTTACTGGTTTATCTGCTATTTTTATTTTTTCTTAATTCCCAATATCTTTTTTGTATTTTCTCATTATTTATTTAATATTTTCACAATATAACTTTATATTAGTCATTATGAATTTATTATTTACAAATTTTCATTTTAAATTTTCATTTTAGAATATGAGTTTACACATCTTACTATGATTTTACATGTTTTCATTATAAATTTAAATTTTCCAATGTGATTTTATATTCTCTCAATACAATTTTACAATTAACAATATAAATTTACCATTCCAGACTTGAAAAGGTGTAGTTAATAAACTGTATATTAATTTCCATGTTTTCGAAATCCCCCACTGTGCGGCATTAAATACAATTTATATGTATTTCAAAAGCTAATATAAATGTGTTACAAAAAGTTACATTATTGTTTTTGCGATATTGAAAAAAATTGACATTTGTTTCAATAATCCCAAGTATGTACATTAGTGCGGGTCAATTGAAGGAATACAAAACAAGGTGTGTTTTTTTTCATATTTCTATCACTGAGATAGAGCGATTAGACTTAACCTGTGAAAATCATATTTTTCAGAAAATAAAAATGTCAACATTACACCGAACAAAGTATCAGCTTCAATATGTTTCATCTACGTCTAAATAATGTTAATAAAGATTATGTGTTTTACATTATATCTAGAATCGCCCAAGCACAGTCACGTGAGAAGATATAGCCTAAACATTTAGGTAATATTCATATTTTTTCATTTTTGATGAAAGAACGTCACTTAATTATTTGGACCCACCTTAAAGTACATACGATACCTTAAAGTACATATCGTACATATGTATATGGGTAGTACTTAAAAACATTTCAGTTGTTATCATGCGATTACTAATTTATAGTGATGTCAAACGGGAAATCCCCATCCCGAATCCCGGGATTTTTTTAAATAAATTCCGGGATATTTTAATAATTATATATGAAGCTGTCTCGTTTAAATATTAAGGGAAAGATAGATAATCTCTGTCCAAAATGTAAACTAATTAAGCAAATTGTTAACATCAAACCAGTAAGGAAAGGCAGAAAGTCGGGCGGGGCCGACTATATAATACCCTACACCTCCCTAACAATGCGATAAGGGTCATTGCCATAATAATTTGGAATAATTGGTAAATGGGTAGAAACATATTATCTAATTCTGAAACGATAATCGCTAAATTAAGCAATATTCGTTCCTAAATTGAGAAACATCTTTCTGCAAAATTTTAATGATCGGAAGTAAAATACAACTTCTATAGCGGTTTGATACCAAATCAGGAGGAACAATCAATATAAATCTGAACCGATCTTCCCTGAATACTCATTCATGTAAAAAGACCTCCTTCTGTCGAATTTCGTACTGATCGCATATAAAATACAGTCTCTACAGCGCCTACATGTCAAATCGGGGGTAACGTATATATGGGGGCTATATCTAAATCTGAACCGATTTCTTCCAAAATTAACAGTGTTCATTCATATAATAAGAAACCTCTTTCTGCCGAATTTCATACTGATCGGATATAAAATAACATTTTTACAGCGCTTACAAGTCAAATCGGGGGTAACGTATATATGGGGGCTATATCTAAATCTGAACCGATTTTCTCCAAATTTAGCAGTATTTCTTTATGTAATAAGAAACCTCTTTCTGCCAAATTTTGCACTGATCGGATATAAAATACAGTTTTTACAGCGCTTACATGTCAAATCGGGGGTAACATATATATGGGGGCTATATCTGAATCTGAACCGATTTTCTCCGAATTTAGCAGTATTCCTTCATGTAATAAGAAACCTCTCTTTGCCGAATTTCGCACTGATCGGATATAAAATAACATTTTTACAGCGCTTATATGTCAAATCGGTGGTAATGTATATATGGGGGCTATATCTAAATCTGAACCGATTTCTTCCAAATTTAACAGAGTTCATTCATGTAATAAGAAACCTTTTCCTGCCGAATTTCATACTGATCGGGTATAAAATAAAGTTTTTACAGCGCTTACATGTCAAATCGGGGCTAACATATATATGGGGGCTATATCTAAATCTGAACCGATTTTAACCAAATTCAATAGGGATCGTCCTTGGGCCAAAAATAAGATATGTGTAAAGTTTCGTCGAGATCGGACCATAATTGCGACCTGTACTTTGATTACAAGAATACATGCACAGACAGACAGACGGACAGACAGACGGACAGACAGACAGACAGACAGACGGACAGACGGACATAGCTAAATCGACTCAGAAAGTGATTCTAAGTCGATCGGTATAATAAACGATGGGTCTATTTCTTCTCCTTTTGGGTGTTACAAACAAATGCACAAAGTTATAATACCCTGTACCACAGTGTGGTGTAGGGTATAAAAACATTGACATAATCCGGTGAACAAATTAAAAATGTTGAGAAGAATTACTAAGTATATCATAAACTTAATCATAAATAAGTAAACACGAAACAAGAATACAAATAGAGTTTGAGTCCCACAAAACGAAGAACATTGCATTCTATTCTTTAAAATGTATAAAAAATCCTAATATAAAATCTGATATGGATCGACACATCGATTTGGTCTCATAAAAACGGAATTAGTCAAACTGATTTCTCAAGTTGAAAAAAATATTTTTCGTGCTTTAATGATAGAAAATTATAATATCAATAATAATTCTGACGACTAACTGAAATTGGACCAAAATTATTTTATAGCTAAGAGGTTGTGATATATTTTAATAAAATTTAGTATTTTTTAACAAATGGTTAAAATTTTTTGAAAAAAGCTTAAAAAAACTTTTGGCGAATTTTGTGATGAAAATTGGTATGCGTGGTCGGGAGGACAAATAAAAATTACAATATGAGTAGTTTTGCAAAATTTTCATTTTCGCGGAAGATATGACCTAATAAGTCCGCTCATGCCACATTTTTGTTTTTCTCTGCTGAACGGATTACGCTGAATTTTTGCATGTACATAAAGCATAGATGCTGCAAAAATTTGAAATTTGCACAGAGATTTGCATTGTTTGCAACTTTCTCTATCTGCGTTTTGAAATATTTTGTATCTTAAATGTTGCACATTTTGTTGTTACTTATATTAAAGAATAAAAAGTTTGTACTCTTGATACGGACATTTAGATTTCCGTGTTTTTCTAATATCACTTCATATCACATTTTACTTTATCGGCAGCATTATACGTCGTAAACGTCTATTATGATTGGATGTTATCTACTAGTTTATCAGAAATGCACTGTGGATACACAAATAGAAAAACAAGTGCTTCAAATATACTGACAGCAAAAGACAAACGATTTTATATTCACAAATAAAGATAAAGAAGAACAATTGAGGGAAGACTTAAGTAAGGCGGGATAGACAGTTTTATATATATTCAACTTTTTACAGTGCAAAAAAATCAAATTCGGAAAAGCCTGTATAGTAGACTATAACATAATGTTGACCTAGTTTTACATTTATGGAAGGGAATCGATAGATAGAGTTTTATTCTTGACTGGTGTGCAACATATTTTCCTTTTTTATAGAAATAGAATATCTGAATGTGTAACGCGTCATATGCCTAAGAAATTTTATAAAAACCGTCAACAGGAGTAACCGATTCATATTTCAATACCTCCATTCTAAAGCATGCTAAGTCGACTTAGCACTTTCTTAAGGACATTGCATTTATAATTTCCAAATATTTCAAATTATATTCAGTAAAAATTTGCTCTTTATCCGTCAACACAATCAAAAGATATTCACAAAACAGGTATCGATTTGGTATGTAGTAATATTTTTTGTAACGTGTTTTCCAACAAGAGGTGTTATTTTGAATCAACCGGTATTTCGGTAGCTGTCACTTTTGAAGCTTTTATTCTTAGACATTTGACAAGTAGAAACTACGCCATTACTAAAAATTGTCGCATCTGGGGCTCGGGAAACCCAAGAGTTATTGTTGAGAAGCCTCTCCTTCCTCAACGTGTGACTGTGTGGTGCGGTTTATGGTTCGGCGGGGCCATTGGACCTTACTTTTTCGAAAATGAGGTTGGATCAACACTTACGGTGAATGGATTGCGCTATCGGGAGATGATTTATGATTTGTAATGGTCGGAGTTGGATGGTATTGATCTGGACAAGGTTTACTTTCAACAAGACGGCGCTACGTGCCACACAAGCAACGAAACCATTGCTCTGTTACGGGAAAAGTTTCCGGACCGTGTTATCTCTCGGAGAGGTGATCACAATTGGCCTCCGAGATCTTGTGATTTAACACCTTGCGACTTCTTCCTTTTGGGCCACGTGAAAGATAAGGTCTACGCCAACAGCCCAGCGTCGATTCAAGACCTCAAAGATAGAATTCGTGAGGCTATCGAGGACATAGGGCAGCCACTTTGCGATTTGGTTATGGAAAATTTCATGAAAAGGATATGGTCCTGTAAGCGTGGTCGTGGTGGTCATAACGGCATACCTTCCTCTTTACGAGTATTATGAAATCAACATCCGATCATTTATCTCAAAAAAGTGCATTTTTCTTTGAATACCAAAATAACAACTCTTGTTGGAAAACCCTATATTAAAGCTTTCCTGAACCAATTATGGTAAATGGTTCTCCAGTAATGCTAAAATATATGGGTGAACCTCAACTTTTTTATAGGTTTATCTTTATTTTTATAGTTACTAATAGACCACAAAGCTCTTAACGGAAATGACCTAAGCTTTTTTGAGCAAAAAACCTCATAAACAAAAATATGGGTTTTTACAAAAACGTTAAAACTAATTTTAATTTCGCAAAAAATCACAAACTAATATTTTTGCCAATTATTTTTATTTTCTTAGAGATTGAAGAAAAACTTATCGAAAACACTTAGGTTAGGTTAGGTTGAGAAGAGGAGGCGGTGAAATTCCACCTCATGTCCTTGGACATGGGTGCCAGTATTCGGCCTGTTGTGCGCTCTAATTGTTATTATTTAGAAAGGTCATTGGAAAGTTATTTTAGGAACTCTGTACTGTCGACATAGTCCTTAATCTTCTTCCAGTCTACGCCCCTAAGTTGGGTCAAGTCAGGTATAGTATCATTCCTAAGATTGTTCGCGAACGCTGGGCAATGGCAGAGGAAATGCTCCAACGTTTCGTCATCCTCCCCGCATGCTCTACATACGCTGTCATCTACAACTCCTATCCTATGTAGGTGTGCTTGTAAGCATGTTTGTCCTGTAAGGACACCCATGATCTTACTAGTTTCTACCTTGCTCAATCTCAGTAAGGTCTTGGTCTTGTCCTCGTTTGGGTCACCCCATAAGACCTTCGTTGTCTTCCCAACGTTTTCACTATTCCATAGCGTGATATGGGCGTTCTTCGCCCATATTTTTAGTTCAGAACGCGTAACTCTGAAGGGTTTTGCGTTCTTTAATGTTGTTTGCAAGTCTCTGGTTCTATATGCCAAGGCGTTTGCTTTCTCGTTACCCCTTACTCCGCAATGGCCAGGCGCCCATATGATGCATATAGTGCCGTATTCGGAGTAGGCGTTAATCGCCATTTTACAATCTAAAACTGTCCTCGAACTCACCGTTCTAGACGTTATCGCCCTGATAGCCATTTGGCTATCTGTGAAAATATTCACTTTTGTTGGTCTTGTGTTAGCCCCAAGCCAGCTCACACATTCTGTAATTGCTCAGACTTCCGCCTGCAGGACTGTGTTATGGTCTGGCAGACGGAATAAGAGTTCGGTTTCCGGTTCCTCGATGTAAAGTCCTAGCCCCGTTCTCTCCCCTAGTTTCGATCCATCTGTATAACAGCAATTTCCAGATGTTGTCTGTACTACGGTTCCATCAATCCAGGATTGTCTGTCTGGTATCATGGTCTCACACCCAGCAACCATTGATCTTTCAGGTATTCTGTCGGATACTGATGATATGTCAGTTAAATCCACCGTCACTACCACATCGAAAACACTTACAATAGCTAATTAGTTATATGGATGGGAAAAAAGGACCGTTTGACCAAAATGTAAATATTCAACAACCTCCAACATGAAGTACGAATCTTCTCTTCAAAGTAATTTGTGTTCTAAAACACTGGTTTAAAAAATTGTCCAGTTTACACTTAGTGCGGATTCGTTTGATAGCGACCCACTGTGCTATAATAGAATTTAGAATCAAAACACGACAGCCGGTAGCAATGCACTTGCAGCATACACCATTCATGAAGGTATGTACGTACATACGAAAGTATACGTAGATACTTCACAATCACATGTTTGTACACAAATAAACGCCCGTATGAAAGTAAATAAATGAAAACTCTTGTAACACGAAAAAAATAAATAAAAAAATAACACAAAAATGGCACCAACACAAGAGAGGGGACACGTAAACAAAAAAATGCAGCACTATTATTATTACTTTTATTGCTCCACAATAATTTATCGCTTTTGTTGTAGCACCGTGCACTGTTAGCTCTATTAACTTCAGTTTAGATCAATTAAGAAACAATTTACCAATTTAATGCCACCACAAGAATGCTGAAAATGCCTTGTTATTTGTTAGAATGTTTGTTTCCTCAAATGTTTGCTGTTTTTTTTTCACTATCGCGAGAATTGGGCGGTCGCGGTTTGTTGTCAAACGACTTTTACGTTAGTTTCAGTTTCTTTTACTTATCCCGACAAGTCGAAAATCGATTTAGTTCCGTATCTGCGAAATGTACTCTCAACGGTTCAACGTTCACGCTAACAATGATTTCGTAGTGCAAGAAAGCATTTATGGAGACCTCCTATACTCGTTCGCTCCGTCATCCAACCATCTACTACCTTAAAATATTTTTTAGCTTTCTTTTATTCTTGTATTCGCCCGTCGTTTCGGTGTTGGATTGTACTACGAAAATGTGTGCTCACATGTTGGATCAGCGCTGTTGCCCCAACACACCCAAACCATATGATTGGCTGGTGAATGGGAGAGCTCCCCTTGTTGGCACTCTTACACTCATACTCTTTCCCACTATCAACCATAAACACTCAAAGTACTAGATGGTCCGTCGCTCCCTTAAGCAAATTTCTCGAGTTACGAACGATTAAATTGTTGACATTAGTAGTTAAGAGAAGAAAGAGCACAAATTTGTTTTTATTTTTAATTCATATTTTTGGCATTTTTCCTCAAACATTTCACTTTGCAATCACAATTGGAGCAAACACAATTGATTTTTAAAATAAAATTGCAAAAAACACATCTTTAAATCAGCAAATTAAATCTCGAGAATTAACAAGAGAATGCCAAAATAACTCGAAGAGAGCAAAACAAATGTCAAAAATTTAATCGTTCGTAACTGTCACTTTTTAAAGAGTACGACGGACCATCTAGTACTTTGAGTGTTTATGCTATCAACTCTCACCAAGTGAGATTTCGATTTTAAAACGTTCAGCGTTGCCAACCACGTTTATTTATCCGTTATTTTGAATGTATTGTACGTTTAACACTAATTTATAATTTGCAGGGGACCATTAGTAAATGTTATCGCTGGGAAATTTCAAAAGGTGGCACAAAAAGGGGATTTTTTTTCGATAAAAGGGATACATTTTCATCAAATTGAGTGGCGAGGTTTTTAAGGTTCTTATATAAAGAAAATTACAATAAAAAACAAAAGGTTAACTTAAAATACCCGACTGAAACTTTATTATTTATGAGTATATTTCATAAAGTATTACTGAATACTATTAACGTATGATAATGCATAGACTGCCCAAGTTGTTTTCAATAAATTTTGTTATCAAAATTTAAATCCATTTATTTAGAAAGATATTTTCTACAAATTTGTAGTGAAACAATTATACAAATTTTTATATATATGTATTATTATTATTAATACTCGTCTTTATGCATTATAGTCTCGATATAAGTAGATGTGCTTTACACAAAAACAAAACTAAAAAAAATGTTACACAAAACTTGTTGTGATGTATACTATCTAAATTTAAAACACTTGTTTTTTATTTATAGTAATTTATTGTCTTCTTATGGTTCATTACGTACGTTTGTATGTAAAATGTTGTTAAAATAATGTAAAAATAATTTACAAAAGAGAAAAAAATGTCACAAACAGGTGAAAAGTGCCACATTTCACACAAACGAAAAGGGGCGCAATACGGCTGAAGAAATGGGCAAAATCGCCCCTTAAGTCCAACAACGGTTACAACGGACATACTCATTCCCACTCGCAGCAAAGTGAGATTTTGATTTTTAAACGTTCAACGTTGCCAACCAGGTTTATGTGTCCGTTAATTTAAATGTATTGTACGTAGATACACTAATTTAAAAATAATATGCAAAGAGGTCCTTTTGTATATTAGGTACCAAAATGATTAAATGATTTTTTTTACAAAATATCAAATACTAAACTTCTGTTTCTACGTGAAAGTGATATTTTCAACATCTGTAGCCCTCTTTTCCTATAATGTACAAATATGGTCCAAATACTAAAGTTTACTACCAAAAAAATTAAACGTACCAAAATATTTTTGGGTTTAGGACACTATATTACACCAGAAAATGTTACGCATAGCCTTTCGACAAAAATGTTGTAAACTAGTGTAATGGAAAACAATACCAGTCTAACGACCGCCGCGGCTACGATTGCAGGACCATATTCTTTTCATGAAATTGTCAATCACCGACTCGCACATTTGCGACTGTATGTCTTCAATAACTGCACGATTTCCACCATTGGTGTTTTGAATCGATTGCGGGCCATTGATATAAACCATATCCATCACGTAGCCTCAAAAAATCTAATAGTTTTAAATTGGCCAATTGTGATCGCATCGAGAAATCACACGTTCAGGAAACTTTTCACCCTAAAGATCGATGATATCGTTGCTTGTGTGGCATGTAGCACCGTCTTGTCTTGAAAATATGCGTCCAGTTACCGTAACAGTTGCACCATTTTCGAAAAAGTATGGTCGAATAACCCCGGAATCGAATCCAAACAGGCACACGTTAAGGATAGGGAACCCCAAAAGCGACAATTCTGCTTGTTAACGTAGCCCCCGAAGTGAAAATGAGCCTCATCACTCAAGATGATTTTTCGACGAAATTCCGGATCATTTGGATATGGTATTGCAGGCATATCCGTGGCGGACAGAGAAGTGAAGCTTTAAGGTTTTTGTGTATGGACAAATTCTCAAGTCGATTTCGGCCACTTCCCAACCAAAAGCCTATTTCAACTTTTGATTTATACATATCGTAGATCCCTAATTCGAACCGATGATCTTTAAATTCAGGTTTTTCATAGGAGATGTGCTCCCGAGTTTTCTAATTGACAATTGCATGTATACGAGTATGTACATATCGGAATATGAAAAAACGCATTTTAAAAAAAATGGTTAGTTACGCCTTTTCCGAATTAGGCTAACGATATATAGATTTTATCATATGTATTTCATTTTTTTTACAAAAATTCTTGAAATGACACTTTGTTAGAAAATTTCATCATAATTCTATTTTTCTACAAATATTCTTTCGAATTTGCATTTGAATTCGAAACTTTCTAGAAAAATGCAATTTCAACGAAATTTTGTAGAAAAATTAAATTTCGAAGAAATTTACAAAAAATTTCAATGTCTTATCGACAAAATTTTTAAAAAATGTTATTTTGACGAAATGTTCTAGAGAAATTCAATTTGAAAACTTTTATTGAAAATGCAATTTTTAACCATTTAAAAAAAAATTAATTTTGAAGAATTTTTTTTTAAAAATGCTAGACAAATTCGTTTTCCATTAAATTTTTCATAAAAAATTAATTTTACTGAAATTTTCTATAAAAATGCAATTTCCACCAAGTTTACAATTTTGATGAACTTTGCCAGAAATTATTAATTTAGACAAGATTTTCTAGAAAAATGTTATTTCGTAAATTTCGAAGGACATAATTATAAAAGTGAAATTCAAAATCCATTGTCAAACATACAATTTCGTTGAGTTGTTTAGAAAAATGGAATTTAAACAAAGTAGAAAAATTTATTTGGAAGAAATGTTGTAGAACTATGTAATTTCAACGAAATTTTCTAGAAAATTTTTTATTTTGACATAGTTTTGTACAAAAAAAAAAACCTAAATAAAATTTTATTTTCGACAAAATTTTCAAACAGAATCAAATTTTGACAAAATGTTCTACAACAATACAATTTTAAAGAAATTTTATAGAAAATTCAATTTTTAATGATTTTTTCAGAAAAATGTATTCTTGTTTACATTTTTTTAACAAAATACTAATTTCAAAAACGGTTTCTATACAAATTCGTTGCCTATGCAATTTTTTATAAAAATTAAATGTTGCACCAAATTTACAGTTTTGCAAGGAAATATTATTTTAGCCAAGATTTTCTAGAAAAATACAATTTCGCAAATTTTGAAGGACATAATTATGAAAGTGCAATTAAAATTCATTATTAAAAAACGACTTCGTTCAAGGAATTTAAACAAAATTTCTAGAACTAATGTCAGTGAAGTTTGATAGAAAAAAATTTAATTTTTATATCATTTTCTAGAAAATATTTTCAATAAAATGTATTTTTTCAAATATTCTAGAAAAATTATATTTTGAATAAATTTTAAAGCAAAATGCAATTTTTAATGATTTTTTAGAAAAATTCAAATTTAACAGATTTTTTTTAAAAACACCAGTTTAAAAAAATTGGCATAAATTTTCTATTATTTTTTATAAAAATTATATTTTGCTGAAATTTTCTATAACAAAGTAATTTTCACAAAAACTACCTACAATTCTGCAATTTTGATGAACGGAGAAAGAAAATATTAATTTAGACAAGATTTTCGAGAAAAATACAATTTTGAAGGGCATAATTATAAAAGTACAATTAAAAATTCATTTCCAAATAAACAATTTCTTTAAATTTTCTAGAAACATTTAATTTCAACTAAATTTTCTGGAATTTTTTTTTGAAATTTGTAATTTCATTATTTTCTAGTAGAAAAAATAAATATCTTGAACAAAATTTTCAATAAATACGTATTTTAGACAAAATTTGCAATTTCAAAAATGCAATTTTGACGATTTTTTTTTAAATACCAATTTAAAAAATTTCTTTATAAATTTCTTTAATTTTAAAAAAAATTTGCAAAATTTTCTATAATAATACCCATAAATTTGATGCATTTTGCAAAAAAACATTAATTTATGCAAGATTTTCTAGAAAAATACAATTTAGTACATTTTGAAGGACACTCGAAAAAGTGCAATTCAGAATCAATTGTCAAATAAACAATTTCGTTCTAAATTAAATTTTAAATTAATTTTCTAGAAAAATTACATTTTTAATGATGTTTTATAAAAAAAATTAACTTTGAAGAAATTTTTATAAAAAAACAAACGATTTTAAAAACATTTTCAAACAAATTCGATTTCACTTAATTTTTTCCCGCGATGGATTTACCCACAAATATTTTCGTTTTGAAATTAAAAAAAAATAACGTAAAAAATATTAGAAGAATACATATTTTAAAAATGTTTAAAAACTAAGGCCTTATTCATAAAAATTTAATAAAGGTTTGAAGAACGTTTTAGAGAATATTTTAGCAAAATTTAATATTTATAAAAAATTTAATAGTAATCGAATTTTTCCAATTTTTTTGTTCAAAATTGGTATTTGTAAAAATTTTATCAAAATAGCATTTTTCTAAAATTAAATCATTAAAATTTAAATTTTTCTATAACATTTCTTCAACATCGAAACTGTCGTCATAACTGAATTTTAGGAAATTTTGTTGAAATTTTTTTTAGAAAATTATGTTATAATAGCTCTAGAAAATTTCTTCGAAATTTAATTATTCTAGAAAATGTTGTTGAAATTAAATTTTCCTCAAAATTAAACGATATTGTTTATTTGACAATTTATTTTAAATTATGTCCTTCAAAATTTACAAAATTTTATTTTTCTGGAAAATCTTGCTTTCTTGCTAAGATAGTTCATCAAAATTGGAAATTGAATTTTTATAGAACATTTTATTGACATTTTTTCTAGAAAATTATGTTATAACTAGAAAGTTTCTTCGAAATTTAATTATTCTAAAAAATTTTGTTGAAATTAAATTTTTCTAGAAAATTAAACGATATTATTTATTTGGCAATTTATTTTAATTATGTCCTTCAAAATTTACAAAATGGTATTTTTCTAGAAAATCTTGCTTAAAATCATATTTTATTGCAAAGTTAGTTCATCAAAATTGCAAAATTGTAAATTTAGTGGAAATAGCATTTTTACATAAAATTTCAAAAAATTTAAAATTTAATAGAATTTTTTTCAATCGATATTTTCTAAAAATTTTCTCCAAATTGCATTTTTTTTTTAAATCATTTAAAATTGCATTTTCTTTAAAATTTATTCAAAATTGCATGCTCTAGAAAATTGCGTCATAATTATTTTTTTGAAAATAAATTTTTATTGAATTTTTGTATTTTTCTAGAAAATTTTGCCTAAATTAATATTTTCTTACAAAGTTCATCAAAATTGCAAAATGATATATTTGGCGGAAATTGCATTTTTTATAAAAAATTTCAGTGTAATGTAATTTTTATAAAAAAATTAATAGAAATCGAATGTGTATAGAACTTGTTTTCAAAATTGGTATAAAATAAAACTATGAAAATTGCATTTTAAAAAAAAATTAAAAATTGAATTTTTCTTTAAAAGTTTTCAAAGAAAATGTTTCTGGAAAATTTTGTTAAAACTGAATTTTTTTTAAATTTCTAGAAATTAAGTCAATATACAAATTTTTCCAAAAAAAATCGTTGAAATTACACTCGTGTTAGTCATAGAAAATTTCTTCAAAATTTAATTTTTCTAGAAAATTTTGTTGAAATGCTATTTGTCGAGAATATTTAACGAAATTGTGTATTTGGCAATGAATTTTTAAATGCATCTTTATAATTAGGTCCTTCAAAATTTACGAAATTGTATTTTCCTAGAAAATCTTGCCTAAAATAATAATTTCATCAAAATTGTTTTCAAAATTTAATTTTTCTGAATAGTTTCGTCAAAATTTAATTTTTTGAAGAATTTTTCGATAATACTTTATTATTGAATTTTTTTGGTAGAAAATTATGAAAAGAGGAATCATTAAACTTTGAATGTTTCTATATAAAACATTATTATTGAAATTTTTTCTAGAAAATTATGCCAAAATTCAATTTTTCTACAAAATTTCGTTGAAATTACATATTCTAGATTTTTTTCAAAATTTATAATTATGTCCTTCAAAATTTACGAAATTGTATTTTTCTACAAAATCTTGCCTAAAATAATAATTTCATCAAAATTTAATTTTTCTGAATAGTTTCGTCAAAATTTAATTTTTTGAAGAATTTTTCGATAATACTTGAATTTTTTTTGATAGAAAATTATGATAAGAGGAATCATTAAACTTTGAATGTTTCTATATAAAACATTATTATTGACATTTTTTCTGGAAAATTTTGTTAAAATTCAATTATTCTAGAAATTTTAACGAAGTTGTTTGTGGCACTTTTATAATTATGTCCTTCGAAATTTACGAAATTGTATTTTACTAGAAAATCTTGCCTAAATTAATACAATGTTCATCAAAATTGCAAAATTATATATTTGGCGAAAAACAGCATAATTTAATTTTATAAATAATTTAATAGAAATCTAATTTGCATAGAATTTTTTTTTCAAAATTGTTATTCTAAAAAAAGTTAAAAATTACAATTTTTATAAAAAAAACGTTTAAAAATTTATTTTTTCCATAAAAATTCATTTTTCTAGAAAATTTCGTCAAAATTGATTTTTAATTTTTTAATTTATTTGAACATTTGTTGAAAATTTGTTTATAGAAAATTATGTCAAAATACAAATTTTTTCTAAAAAAATTCGTAGAAATTACACTCGTATAGTCCTAGAAAATTTCTTCAAAATTTAATTTTTCTACAAAATTTTGTTAAAATTTCGGTTTTCTAGAATATTTAACGAAATTGTTTATTTTGCAATGAATTTTCAATTGTACTTTTATAATTATGTCCATCAAAATATACGAAATTGTATTTTTTTAGAAAATCTTGCCTAAAATAATAATTTCATCAAAATTGTATTCAAAATTTAATTCTTCTAGATAATTTCGTCAAAATTAAATTTTTGAAAATTTTGTCGATATTTAATACTTTATTATAAATATTGATTTTTTCTATAAAATTTCGACTATTATTGATTTTTTTAGAAAATTATGCCAAAATTCAATTTTTCTAGAAAATTTCTTTGAAATTGCATAAAATTTTCTTCAAAATTTAAATTTTATAGAAAATTTTGTTGAAATTACATTTTTCTAGAAATTGTAACGAAATTGTTTGTTGCGCTTTTATAATTGTGTCCTTCGAAATTTACGAAATTGTATTTTTCTAGTAAATCTTGCCTAAATTAATATTTTCTTGACAAGTTCATCAGAATTGCAAAATTATATATTTGACGGAAATTTAATTTTTTTATATAAAATTTCAGTATAATTTAATTTTTATACAAAATTCAATAGATTTTTGCATTTTTCTAAAAAAAAATTAAAAATTGAATTTTGCTATAAAAGTTTTCAAAATTCATTTTTCTAGAAAATTTCGTCAAATTTGAATTTTTGAAAATTTTTTCCTAAAAAATTATATAAACATTTTTCCAAAATAAATCACTGAAATTACACTCGTATAGTCCTAGAAAATTTCTTCGAATTGAATTTTTCTATAAAAGTTTACAAAATTAATTTTTCTAGAAATTTCGTCAAAACTGAATTTTTTGAATTTTTTTTCGAAAATAATTTTTTTTTTTGAAAACTTTTTCTAGAATATTATGTCAAAATACAAATTTTTACAAAAAAAATGTCGTTGAAATTACACTATAGTCCAAGAAAATTTCTTCAAAATTTAATTTTTCTAGAAAATTTTGTTGAAATTACATTTTTCTAGAATATTTAACGAAATAGTTTATTTGGCAATGAATTTTTAAATGCACCTTTATAATTATGTCCTTCAAAATTAACAAAATTTAAATCTTGCCTAAAGTAATAATTTCATCAAAATCATAACTGATTTTTTCTAGATAATTTCATCGAAATTAAATTTTTGAAAATTTTGTCGAAAAAACATACTTTATTATTGAATTTTTTTATAGAAAATTATGAAAAAGAGGAATCATTAAACATTGAATGTTTCTATATAAAACATTTTTATTGAAATTTTTTCTAGATAATTATGCCAAAATTCAATTTTTCTAGAAAAATTTGTTAAAATTACATTACTCGAAATTTTTCTCGAAATTTAACTTTTCTAGAAAATTTTGTTGAAATTCAATTTTCTAGGAATTTTAACGAAATTGTTTGTTGCACGTTTATAATAATGTCCTTCAAATCTACGAAATTGTATTTTTCTTGAAAATCTTGCCTAAATTAATATTTTCTGCAAAGTTCATCGAAATTGAAAATTTATATACATATTTGGCTGAAATTTAATTTTTTATATATAATTTCACTATAATTTAATTTTTATAAAAAATTTAATAGAAATCGAATTTGTATAGAATATTTTTTTCAAAATTGGTATTTTTAAAAAATATGTAATATGAAAATTGCATTTTTCTAAAAAAAAAAATAATTTTTCTATAAAAGTTTTCAAATTCATTTTTCTAGAAAATTTCGTCAAAATTTAATTTTATAAAGATTTTTTCGAAAATAAATTTTATGAAATGTTTTCTAGAAAAATTAATACAAATTTTTCCAAAAAAAAATCGATAAAATTACACTCGTATAGTCCTAGAAATTTTCATCGAAATTTAATTTTTCTAGAAAATTTTTGTTGAAATTTAATTTTTCTAGAAAATTTTTGTTGAAATTTAATTTTTCTTTTAATTCTAAATAACACTTTTATAGTTATGTCCTTCAAAATTTACGAAATTGTGTCTTTCTAAAAAATCTTGCTTTAAATAATAATAATTTCATCAAAAGCATTTTTCAAAAAAAATCTTAAAAATTTAATTTTTCTATAAAAGTTTTCAAAAATCAATTTTTCAGACAATTTCCTCAAAATTATTTTTTTTGAAAATTTTGTCGATAATACTTAATTATTGATTTTTTTTTGTGTAGAAAATTATGAAAAATATAATAATACATTATTATAGAATTTTTCTAGAAAATTTTTCCAAAATTCAATTTTTCTAGAAAATTTCTTCAAATTAAATTTTTTGTAGAAATTTCATTGAAATTCTATGTTTTTAGAAAATTTCTTCAAAATTTAGAAAATTTCTTCAATTTTTCTAGAAAATTTCATTGAAATTGTGTTTTTAGAAAATTTCTTCAAAAGATTTTCTTAAAAAATCCCTTGCGTTGTCTAAAAATTGCACAAATTTCACTAGATTCGAATAATTCTTCACCTTTTTCGTAAGACCTTCTCTAGTAATTTTAGACATTTTCAAAAGTCAAAATCCTCATTAAATAAAACATTCACCAAAAATAGTAATATACATAGTATGTTCAAAAAAATTTGCGAATTTTGTATTTTTTCAAAAAGTATTTATTTATTCATGAATATCTATTTTGTCCCCTTCAAAGTAATTCCCCTCGGATATAATACACTTCTGCCAAAAGTTTTTTCCAATTATCGAAGCACTTCAAATAATCATTTTTTGTGATCTTGTTCAGCTCCTCCACCGATGCCGTATTTATCTCCTCAATCGTGGCGTAGCGTCGTCCTTTCGTGGGCCTTTTCAGTTTTGGGAACAAAAAATAGTCACAGGGGGCTAGGTCAGGGGAATACGGTGGCTGCGGCACCATTACTGTGTTGTTTTTGGCCAAATATTCGCGCACAAGCAACGATGTGTGTGCAGGGGCGTTATCATGGTGCAAAAGCCAGTTTTTGTTCTTCCACAAATCCGGGCGTTTTTGGCGGATTGCTTCGCGCAATTTGCGCATAACTTGCAGGTAATATTCTTTATGACCGTACTAACCTGTGGTAAGAACTCATAATGCACCACGCCCCTGCAATCAAAGAAAACTGGAGCTCGGGCGTCCGGCACGCTGTTCGTCCTTCGCATCTTCTCGGCCCTCTAAGAACATTTTGTACCACGGATAAACGTTGCTTTGGTCCAAGGTAGCTTCACATAAGTCACAGTCAACATTCGGAATGCGTCAGCGCTCTTTATTTTGTTTTTTACACAAAATTTGATGCAGATTCTTTGATCCATTTTGTGAAATAGATAAAAATCGAAGACAAGTTAAATAAAACACATCCAAGCACAACAGCTGTCAAAAATTAACTAAACATTCAAAGTCCGTATTCACACTTGCAATTTTTCCCCGCTGAATTGCAGTGCTTGTGGGAGAGGAACGCAGTCGGTAAGGGGGGAGAAAAAGGTCCTCCGTACTTGCAATATTTTTGCAATGCGTTTTGTGTTTTCTTTCGATGTGAAGTGTTGATTTTTTTTTTACATTTCCGCATTCCTTTTTATTTAATATTAGTAGTTTTGTGCTCGGTTCAACATATGTAAATTTGTGCGACATACATTTTAATGAAATTTAATAAATTTTAATGAACGACGAAAATAAAATTGTCGAAACATAATACGTTGTCTGAACGCAAATGCAACTTTAAAAGAGAATTGCATAAAAAAATTGCAAGTGTGAATCTGGACAAAATGTCCGACCTTGTCAGCATAAGTAAAGCTGAGTATAGACGATTGCCAGATCGGCACACGTTATCAACCCTGCTAAAGTGCTGCAAATATACGGATAATGACAGATTGTTAGGCAAAGGTGAATTGACAGTTCAGACGATTGCAAGAAAACATTAAAATTTTATATATTTACAATATATGTTGTAAATATTTATATGCAGGTTTGCCAATAAAAATACATTATAGACAGTGTTGCAAATAAAATGTTTTTCTGACAATGGCGCCGTTGTCACATGCATAAACTTCGCACATATAACAATCTGCAAATTATCTCGCAATGACTTTTCCGCTAACGTTGCAAAACCAAAATTGTGTGTTCACACGGTTGCAAATTCACAGGGTTGCATTTTTCCGCCATTTTTCTGGCAATGTTGTCCGATCTGCAAATCGTGTGTACTTACCTTGAGTATAGACGATTGCCAGATCGGCAAACGTTATCAACCCTGCTAAAGTGCTGAAAATATACGGACAATGACAAATTGTTAGGCAAAGGTGAATTGAGAGTTCAGACGATTGCAAGAAAACATTACAATTTTATATATTTACAATATATGTTGTAAATATTTATATGCAGGATTGCCAACAAAAATACATTATAGCCAGTGTTGCAAATAAAATGTTTTTCTGGGGCACAAAAAGGGGATTTTTTCGAAAAAAGGGGCAACAGATCATTAAAAAAGGGAGATCATTTTCAAGGTTTTTATTTAAAGAAAACAACAATAAAAAAAAGTTTAGCATAAAAAATAAGTAGGTAACATTAAAAAATTCATTCATTTACACGAAAAGTAAACAAAAAATACAATGTTATAGAAAAAATATGATGTATACTAAAAATATGATGTATACTAAATATATTTTATCACATACATTTCTTTATTTATAAAGTTTAGTTACTTTTTTATACTTTCTAATTAGATCTGTGCTAGGGACCGATGTTTTGCATTGAGTTTTTTTGATCTCACAATAAATCTGTTTAGAAAAAAACGTATATGTTTATGTACATCAACCTAATGAAAAACACTTATCCATATATTTGTTACATTTAAGAAACCACAAGCAAAACAAATTGGATTTTTTTATAAACGCCGACTGATTCGAAAAAAAAACAATTTTCACCATATATTGTTACATTTAAAAAATCACTCAAATTATTTGTGTTGTTGCATAGACGCCGACCTATTCGCAGAATTTTCACCAAAAAGATGAAACGGTGGAAATAAATTCTCATACACAAAGATAAATGTAAATCGTTTTAGCATATGCGTATATCCCATTAAATAACCTAATTCAGAAAGTAGCCCGTGATGCATTTCCGTACGTTAGTACGAAAGTGTTGTTATAAGAGTATAAAAAGCAGATTTTTTACAAAAGCCAAAAGGTGGCACAAAAAATCGAAAAGGGGCACATTTAGTATCAAAAAATAAAAGGGGCGCGAAAGTAGCACGGCTGAAAAAAAGGTGCAAATATGCCACTTCAGTCGCACAACGGTAATGCTGCTCGCAATGACTTTTCTGCTAACGTTGCAAAACAAAAATTGTGTGTTCACTCGGTTGTAAATTCACAGTGTTGCATTTTTCCGCCATTTTTCTGGCAACGTTTTCCGATCTGCAAATCGTGTGTACTTACCTTAAGGGACATAAGTACCAACCAACATAACGCTACAAATATATACAAAATCAAATACACGTAGCCCGCGGAAATTAAAAATTGCCGATATTTTTTGATCATACCTCGTATTTATTTCACGACTTCCCTGGAAGATCGCTATGGCCCCCGTGGGGAGAAGCCATTCCCCGTTTGGTTAGACCTGTCTTAGAGGGTAAGATTATATGGATTACTGGAATTGTTTCCCAATTGTATTTAATTGTACATATCAGTTTTGTTCAAACTCTGCGGGTAAAATAACTTATTCCACCCATCTCTAACTGGCAATCGGATACAAATTTCAATTAGTTTTGTCGTTTAAATATCATTTCCTCTTTCCTATGGGGTCTTTCAAAGCCCCCATTTCCTATAATTTGAATATTATTCTCATTATTCTCAAGAATAAAAACAAATACTCACTAAGGTTCAAATGAACAAACGCACATGCATTCATTGATGAGACAGACCTCTTAATTTAGTACAAGGTAATGTCTTATCACTTCGCATTAAATAGATCGGGCCCGACTGGAGCAAATCTCATATTCATTGTTCAGTTGTTGTAGCAATCAGAAACCAAATCAGAGAGCACATTCTCAAATAAATAATCGACTAAACCGCAGGGCACATCATAAGCTGAATTTAAAGAACTTCCACTAAATACAAATATTAAAAATGAAAATATTCTTTGTATTTCCAAAGTATTTTACAATTATCGTAATTACATTGGCAACGATTTGTAAGAGCATTTGGGCAGCTCCGCAACAACAACAGTACTATTACAATGGCCACTCATATCAGTATCCATCATCACAGCCGGTCTATCCACAACAGTATCAACAGAATGCGAATGGTTATTACTATCAAGCGCCACCGCCACGGCCTCATCGCTATAATACGCCTGCTCAACCCAAAAAGGAGAGATCATACAAGGATATTTGTCGCATGGTAAATACTAATGGTTTCACCAATCCTGGTGGAGTTCCCAAGTGCCCATATTGAGGTGATCGGTCGGAGTTTAATTTTTTGTAAGATTTAATTGTAAATAAGTACATAATATTTATTTTAAATAAAAAGCAATAATTAAATTTTAGAATCTTCTTTTATTTTGAATCTGCTTTTAAGAACTAATAACTGAAAGATTGACTAAGCTATAATCCGTAGATGAGGTGAACGCATCACTTTGAAACAAATGAGTTATAGTATCAAATAATACTATCGCCATCTTAAACCTGACCTAAAAGTCGAGATGGGATAGCAGTGGACGACGACGTTAATTAATAATGGTGAAACTCATGCTATAGAGTTCATTTGCCCGTAACTTGTTAGGCCAGTCCAAGTGTTTACAGTAGATCAGCATTTTCTACGTTATTGCAATAACAATATTCCAATTTCATCTACGCAATTTGTATTATATACTATCCAATTGAATATAATACATAACTCTGTAAAATATAAAATAGTTGTCTTTATAAAATGTAGGGCAATATTTTTTAACAAATCATTAGGTTAGGGTCAGGTTAGGTTGAAAAGGATGAGATGTTTCAACGTCTCATGTACATGTGCATACACTTAAGCCAGTTGATCGGCCTGTTGTGCGCTTCATATTTATGATCTTTTTGAAATCTCAAGAGTTATAGAATATCTTTATCTTTATGTAAAATTGTCCGCTGAATCCGAATATGAAGTCAGAATGGTCAAAAGTAAAACAGATATTCCAAAATAACTGTTATTTGTGTTTTTAAAAAAGATGATGTCAGTGGACGGATTATGTATTTCTTTTTTTTCCTTGAAAGATAACAAAATTACTAAAATAAGTCCTGATTCACATTCGGCAATTTTTTCCAAGCAAGTGTCAAAGTTTGTTGGAGAGAGAGAGAGAGAGAGGCAAGCGGATAAGACCTCTTTGTCCACCTCTCCAACAAACTTTGACACTTGCTTGGAAACAAATTGCCGAATGTGAATCAGGACTAACCATGGATAGTATGTTAAAATTGGTCAAGAAATGACAGAGTCACAGTCGACAAAAGTTCAAACTTCATAAAAAATTTTATGATTTTTTGCAATTTTGTTCGTTTGAAGTTATTTTTTAAACAAAACAATTAAAAATTTAATTGTTTTATTATATAGGACATTAGTTTATTTCAACAATGACAAAGCTACCGAAGATTAACAACCCACTTTTCGCTTTTTATCAAATAAAAAACGCAAAGGAAGTAAAAACGCAGAATTTGAAAATCGAAAGCTGTAAATATAAGAAACATTAAATTTTGTAACAATAAAAATAACGCGGGAGAACATATTTTTAAGAATAGAAAGGGGTAAAAAGCTCTATTCATTAAAGATTTTTGACAACACTGCTTTTGTGGTGAAAGCAGTGTTGCCAGAAATGACGATTTATCGTCATTTTGACGATTTTTAGGGGCAAAAAATTAGACATGACGATTTTTGCCCCGAAATGACGATTTTTTATGGTATGGAAAAAACAAAGAAAAACTTGCAAATTCTTCATATATAATAGATTTTTTTAATTCCTTCGGGATATAATTTAAAATAAAAATTAGAAATGTTAGACAAATTTTCAAATATTATGGACGATCTTTGAAACAAATAAAGTCGGTGGTAGATTCGATCGCATCCAATGACATAACAGGAAAAGTCTCTGGAACTGGGCTATGTTGCAGAATCGGTAGAGGTAATTGCTGTACACATTTTTAAGTATGTGCTAAGTCAAAAGTTGGACCTAGGAGGTCATTGTTCCAACGAATGGTTTCAGTTAAAATAAATCGTTTGTAATTATTTGTTTCGCCCAATTGGTAGAAAGTTGTTTTTTCTTTCAGGTCACAAAGTCAAATCGAATGGGGACTTTGTGTGTGGCTAAGTCAAAATATGGACCAATGAGGCCACTTGGTCATGGATAAAATAAAATACAAATTGCCGAATTTTAGCCATTGAGGTCAATACTCGTATGTATGATTTTGGGTCAATTTGAACGAAAATAGCCAAATTTTACAAAGTTCGCCAATAATTCTGCGAATCGATCTAGGTAAAATTGTGGTTTCAAATGCGTCATGAAGTAGAATTTGGTGGAAACTTTTTTATGGGGCTATATAAAACCATGGATCTACGGTGGACCATGTTGGTGTCAATGGTTCTATGCTGTCCATGGCTGCTATGAAGTAAATAAATAAAATCGATGGGATCATTCTATTAGAAGTACATATATCTAAATATGGACCATTTTTAATCCAAGAATATGAGATCGGTTCACAAAATTTGATTAAGTTCAATTTGAGGATCCGCAAAATCATTTGAGAGTACCCGTGACTACATATCTGTCCCTGAAACATGATCTTCGCCAGAAAAAAACCCTAAAACTGTATGTAACTGGTAAATTTTTGTGTTGAAGATTTTTTTGACGATTTCGAAAATTTATTTTGACGATTTTTGTGCCCCTATTTTGACGATTTTAGGCCAAAATCGTCTGGCAACACTGGATGAAATGTTTTTTATTGACTTTTGTAATTTTTGGCTAAACGTTGTGATTATATTGAAACGCAGAATCCATTTTAACAAGAACAAAATGCATAGCGCAAAACGTGCATTTATCTGCCGGATAGAGTAAATTTTACGCTTGGCCAAGATAATGTTATATGCAAAGCTCTGGTAAAAAGGAAAATATTATTTAACTTGGCTTTTTCAAAAATTTCATCAAAGCTTTGCTAAAAAGAGGAAACAGTGTCACATTGGAATACCTGAAAACCGTTTTTCCCAACTTAACAGATTTCAAAATTAAGGAATTTTTGTAAGACCACAAATTACAAAGCTACTGAAAGATTCGAAATTTGAGTCGATTTTGTCCGAAGATAAATCAAATGCATGGAAGTCATTTGGTTGGTTCTATCAAGCTTTCATGAAATTTCAGGAGCTGAAATAACGAACGAATTGGTGGTTTTTACACGATTTTACTTTTATTTATTTATTTTTTTTTTAAATTAACAATCATTTCTATATCATACTTAAATAAGGAGTTAATATGTCTTTAAAATACAACTTCTACATTCGCACTTAAATTTTTTTCCAAATAAAGTGAAAGTGACTACTCGTCGTTTTCTCGTTAGCGTTTTGTTGGGCGACTATTTGGTTCCTTGTGCGAGTGGCAGAAAAAAATCACAATAGGCAAATCAATTCAACAGTTTTGCGCCATTTTTAATATTTATTGTTACTAACATTAAGCTTTGTACATTCGGGTCTGTTCTATAATCACGGCGATTTGATATCACGGTGATTTTAAAATCACCAGCGACTTAAAATCACTTTTGGGGTTCGAAATCATCCGAACATAATTCGAACAATCTTTCTTGGGAGGCTATGAATAATAAACCAAGCGATTTTGAACTCCAACATTGATTTTAAATCGCCGGTGATTTTAAAATCACCGTGATATCAAATCACCTTGCTACAGAACAGACCCGATTTACTTGTTCAATTGAACTGTTTGTTTTGAAAGTGGCGTAAACGCCATTTTCATATAAATTGAGTTAAGGGTGGATTCAGTATCAGGTTAGCCGGACATAATTTTATCAAAAAATTTCTCTCAAAAGTGTCAAAGGTGACATAGATTTTTAAAACTAATGTTTTGCTAGGAAACAAAATTAAAAAAACTTTTGTTTTGAAAGTGACGTAACTACAATTACAGTGGATATTCAAATAAACCGTGGATAATATTGCAGAACTTATGATTTATTATTAAAATATGGATAAAATACTACAATTTAATGCAGTTTGGAAATTATTATTGAATTTAATTAAAATGCAGTTTCATCTTATGAAAACGAGCTGCAACAAAAATTTTACAAAAAATCTTCTTCGGTTAAAATTGAATTTTATCTACATTTTCTTCATATAAATTAATGAAAATAAATAAAAAAAAAATAATATTGTACTAGACCACGGGTTTGTTAATTACAGGTAATTTCTAGGAAAAATATGGATATTTATCTGATGTAACAACATTTTATTAGTTGTGAAAAACAATTCTTCCGGAAGATTTCTCTAAGTTGCGGCAAATTATCGATATTTAGGTTTTGACAGATTACAAGATTTGACACATCTCAGAGGATATGTGGAAGATATTAAGAAAATTCGAGTCTAGTACCGTTTTTTTTTTTAATCATGAGGTGTAAAAATATCATAAATAAGTAGCAAACAACAGGCCGAACCACTGGACATGAGACGGACGTGCATGTCAATTGACATGAGACGTTAAACGTCACCTCCCTCAACATAACCTACAGCCAGTGTTACCGTTATGCGACTAAAGGGGCAGTTTGGCCCCTTTTTTCAGCCATGATACTTTTGCGCCCCTTTTCTTTTGGGATACTAAATGTGCCACTTTTTACATTTTTGGTGCCACTTTTATACACTTCTGCCAAAAATGTACGTAAATAACGTATGAAGACAATAAATTGCCAAAAAGTAATGATAAATAAAAAATAAATGTAAAATATATGATATTTCATATATTTACTTAGAATAATACATAACAAAAAAGTTTTGTGTAACTTTTTTAAATTTGTTTTAGAGTAAAACACAGGTACTATTATCGAAATATATTGCATAACCCGATCACGTCCATTCCGATATATGGACATATCACAGATGCCGTTCGGAAATTCGTAGTTAATAGCAGAAACTGTGCGAATAATTTATTTTTCAATTTATAAAATTATATATATCAGGTCCACATGAAAATTGCAGCAATTCAGCAATAAAAATAATTTAGCGCTTTGGATTTCATTATAATAAGCTCTGTGACAAGACCCATAAAATGTAATGTCATGTACACATATAGTTTTTTTTTTATAAATTTCTTTACAAATTTGTAGAAAATGTGTACAAGTTTTGATTTTATTGTATTTTGCCTTATATAAGAACCTTAAAAAGCATGCCACTTTATTTTATGAACGTGTGCCCCGTTTTTCGGAAAAATCCCCTTTTTGTGCCCCTTTCTGAAATTTTCCAACGGTAACACTGCCTACAGCAAATGATGCAATGAAATCATCAATTAGAATTTAAAGATCAATATTCGCACCAAGTCTTATAAAATCAATGAACGAACACATTATTTTGAGTATATAAGAGCTTTTATTTTTTCAAAGTGATGTGCTAATAACTCGTTTAAAAATGTTTCGAAAAGAACATTTTTATATAGGAAACTAGCTGGACCCGGTCCACTTCGTTGGCCCAGACTTCAGATTTCCGATCCCGTTCATTTTTGGACTAATTACGTAGACTGACACCAAATATGTATGCACAAAATTACATTGATCTCTCTAACAAATTGCTCAAGATATATCAAACACAAAATTACGGCACTCTCGCTAACAAAGCGTGCAAGATATATCAATTTAAAATATTGACTTATATGGCCGGGGCCACGCCCAGTGACCATATCCCGCTCATTTTTGGGTCAATCACGTTGACAACCACCAGGACCATATACACGAAATTACAGCACTATCGCTAACAAATTGTGCAATATATTCCAATTTCAAAACTTGATTCACTCGGTCGGTGCCACGCCCATTTTTGGACCAATCACGTAGACTGCCACCGGATACATATACGCAAAATTTCACCACTCTCGCTAACAAAACGTGTAATATATCTCAATATCAAAATTTGGCTTATATGGCCTGGGCCACGCCCGTTGGTCTGGTCCCGCCCATTTTTGGACCAATAACATAGACTGCCACCGGATACATACATATGAACTAAATTGCAGCACTCTCGATAATAAATTGTCTAAGATATCTCAGTTTCAAAATTTGGCTTATATGGGCGGGGCCACGCCCATAGGTCCGATCCCGCCCATTTTTACCAATAAAGTAGACTGGCACCGGATAAATATGCACTAAATTGCAGCACTCACGCTAACAAATTGTTCAAGATATCACAATTCTAAAATTTGGCATAAAGGGCGGGGCCACGCCCTTTGGTCCAATCCCGACCATTTTTGGACCAAACACGTAGACTGCTATCAGATACATGTACACAAAATTATAGCACTATCGCTAATAAATTATGCAAGATATCTCAATTTCAAAATTAGGCTTATATGCGCGGGGCCACGCCCAGAGGTCCGATCCCGCCCATTTTTTGACCAATAACGTAGACTGTCACCGGATACATACGTATTAAATTAATGCAGAACTCACGCTAACAAATTGTTCAAGATACAGTAGTGGCTCGGAAAAGTTAAGACGCGAAAAAGTTAAGAATACGGAAAAGTTAAGCAGCTTTTAGTCATCACACGGGACTCTAAAAAGTTAAGTGATGCTTAACATTTTCGAGTCTCCTTTGTTTCCAATTAATTTTTTTATTTCTAAATTCATTTTGACTCCTTTTATGTCGCTATTTATATAAGTGTGTGTAGTGCTGCACACATGGGTAGCAAAAAAAATGTAACGACCTTTACCGTTATAAAATGCTAGTGAATACATACATACGTAAATATCTGTGTTCACATCAGTTGCTTGTTTAAGAGAACAGTCGGATTAGTTTTGTTTTGATCGCAACAATGTCAACAGCACGTAAGCAAAAAAGGTTAACAGTCGCCGAAAAATGCAAGATTTTAAAGAAATTAGATGCAGGCGTTTTAGCTAATCGATTAGCCATGGATTTTCATGTTTCTGAAGCTTCAATTTCAAAAATTAAAAGAAACAAAGCAAAAATTTATGCTGCAGTGTCAGGAACATGTGACGAAATTAAGAGAAAAACTTTACATATACATAGTTAAGACATTAAAAAATATATACATAAGAATTCAAAAAAGTTAAGCACCCCTGAAACAAACTACTTAACTTTTTCGAGCCTCTACTGTATTACAATTCTAAAATTTGGCATATAGGGGCGGGGCCACGCCCATTGGTCCGATCCCGCCCATTTTCTGACCAATTACGTAGAATGCCACCAGATACATATACACAACATTGCAGCACTCCCGCTAACAAATTGTGCAAGATATCAAAATTTGGTCTATGTGCGCGGGGCCACGCCCATTGGGCCGATCCCGCCCATTTTTGGACCAATCACGCAGACTGCCACCATATACATATACACAAAATTCCAGCACTCTCGCTAACATATTGTGCAAGATATCAAAATTTCAAAATTTGGATTATGTGGGCGTGGCCACGCCCATTGGTCCGATCCCGCCCATTTTTGAACCAATGACGCAGACTGCCACCATATACATATACACAAAATTCCAGGTCTCTCGGTAAAAAAATGTGGAAGATATCGCATTTTTAAAATTTGTCTTATATGGGCGGGGCCACGCCTATTGGTCCGATCCCGCCCATTTTTGGACCAAGCACGTATACTGCCACCATATACATGTACACAAAATTGCAGCACACTCGCTAACAAATTGTGCAAAATATCTCAATTTCAAAATTTGGCTTATATGGGCGGGGCCACGCCCATTGGTCCGATTCCGCCCATTTTTGGAAAATTCACATAATCTGACACTAAATGCATACATACGAAATTTCAGCACTCAAACGGATGTACCAAATTTTGTTCAAATACCTATAATAGGAGCAGAAATATCGGATTTTTAACCTGCGATTTGTATGGGAGGTACCACGCCCCTTTGTCCAATTAATTTTTTTTTCTATATAAACCATCTCGTGAAAATTTAGAATCGAATAAAAAAAAAATCATCCAAATCGCTCCAGCCGTTCTGACGTGATGCCATTACACAGATGGACCGTTTCATTTTTATATATATAGATATGGCATTTACGCCAATTCCAACACAAACATTTTGTATTATAAAAAGTTTGTTTTGAAAGTGGCTTAAATACATTCACCATTGCAAAAAGCGTGTTAAAAGGCCTCAAATGCGATAAATTGTACACCTTGACGAAACTTTGAAGACTTGTGATGAGCTGCATGCAGATATTTTATTTCTACTGTTGAACCCAGTTCAACAGTTTTATTAAATTTAATGAATTTGAATTATCTGATAAATGAATTTTGTTTCCTAGTATTAATGTTACTTAAGAAAAATGGATTAATTATTGCAAAGAATTCCCCCTGTATCCTTTCTTACCTTACAACTTTCGTTTAGATGGCAACTCTTTATCCATTCCCTGACCTGAAGGCCAGAGCTTTAGCTCAAATGGATAAAGAGCTGCCATCTTTTCTGTTCATTCCAATGTAATTTGGCTGAATTGCCAGAAATCCAGGGTTTTTCTCTATCTTCGCCCTGCACCGACTTCACTTTTGCGGCATCATCTGTAGCGGTAAGTAGCAGCAACTCTTATTAAACAAATCTGTTTCAACAAAATTAAATCTGTGCCTTTTCTTTCTGTTTTCTTTTACCCAATACAAATTGTCGGAGTTCAATTGATACTAAAATACAGTCCACTCCACAGAAGGAACTCCCGAATTTGTACATGGTCCTTCGAGCCGTATGAATATCGATACGTCTCTCCTGTTGGCCCTTGCCACCACCACCTCTGGAGTGTGTCTCATGGATATCACCATCGGCTTTGGCCTTACTCTTAGCTGCCAGATAAGCCTGATATGCCGGGGAGTTGTGGTAAGCCTTTAAGTTCTTCTCGTATTCCACCTTGTCGGCTTCATATTCATCGACGAATTCCTGTTTCTCTGCTTCCGTCAACTGTTTCCACAAGGCACCGATCTTACCCGATTCCCATAATTTCAAATCTGGATGTTGGGCCTTGACACTGTCCCATATCTTCTTGGAATATCTCATGTATGGCAAGATGGGTTTCTCTGGTGGTTTTGGAGGTTTCGGTGCCCGGCTTTCCGATTGATTCTTCGAAGACGAGGACTTGCACGCCTTTTGCGGCGTAAACGCCGGATTGCTATAATTACTGTGCGTAATTATTGGAGTGTTGTCTTTGTTGCGTTCCGCAGCAGAGCCGCCCGCACCAGAAGAACGAGACCGACCTCCACCACCACCAGTACTACCGGTTCCACCCGGTGTTAATGGTGGAGCTGGAGCAATTTGTTTGCAGTTACTTGGTAAAGACATAGTGCGTCAATACGCTGATCTTTGTTTATTCCAAAATTAAAAAAATAATTTTATTTTTTACTTAATTTTTTACGAAATTTGCAAAATCACAATTTTTTCTCAACTACATGAAAAACTTCACCCAGATTTTTAAACGAACTGAAACGCAAAACCCTTTTTATCTCGTTTTAAAAACAAATGGATTTATGCCACTTTCAAAACAAACAGTTCAATTAATCTTCTGTAACTTTGTAATTTTTGCACCGATTTATTGCTCTGCTTATTTTGAAAAGAGCAAAATTGCAACAAAAAAATTAAAATTGTTTTGAAATTTCAACAAAAACAAGTAAAAGCCTTATGTTCGACCAAGCCGAATCTTATATACCCTACAACATTACATATACCCTTGCATTCAATTTAATTACTGCAAAAATCTTTGAATATGGAGCGAATCATGAAAAGATATTTTTTGTTTAAGCAAATTATTAAACGAACGCTTCACCTGAAAAATCAGGTATTTATGGCTTAAAATAGCATTTTTTGAGAGCTACATCTACACGGGGACTACAGCAAAATAAAATGTAATTTGTATAAATTGAATTGAATTCCTGCCATAATAGAATACAAACTGCAAAGTTTCAGCTATATTTCTTTGACAATGTGTTGTTTATGGCTAAAATAAGACTTTTTTGGGAGCGACATCTATAGGTGCACAAACCAAAATACGAACTGATTTAAACATTTTTTATTGCGATGAATTCTTGTCTTAATTAAATACAAACTGCAGATTCAGGATTAAATACGTATATTTTGGAGCGACCTCTATAGGGTGACTATAACAAAATATTAACCGATTTGTAAAATGTTTGCTGTGATGAATTTCTGCTAAATTGCTTTAAAAATGTGGCATCAAAAACCCTATTTTAGAGCGACCTCTATAGGGGAGCTATATCAAAACATTGACCGATATGCCCATTTGCAATCACAAACAACCTGCAACTATAAAGCTGAGTATAGACGATTGCCAGATCGGCAAACGTTATCAACCCTGTTAAAGTGCTGCAAATATACGGACAATGACAGATTGTTAGGCAAAGGTGAAGTGACAGTTCAGACGATTGCAATTAAACATTACTGTTTCATATATTTACAACAAATTTTGTAAATTTTTATATGCAGCATTTCCAATAAAAATACATTATAGACAGTGATGCAAATAAAATGTTTTTCTGGCAATGGCGCCGTTGTCACATGCATAAACTTCGCACATCTAAAAATCTGCAAATTATAGTTTTCATTTGTGTATTATAGTTTTCATTTGTGTATTGCAAATACATTTTTCATTTTTGCTTGTTTTCAAATACAAAACACGTCTTTTAACATAGCCTCCATACGAAGTCCCTTTCGAGAAAACATATTTATTTATCTAGAGAGCACATTTTTTAACCGATCATGCTGAAATTTAAATATTTGTACTGGGTATTACATTCAATCGTGTAAATTTAATACAAAGTATACATACTTATATTTCAGCATGATCGGTTTCGTGTACCAGATGGATGTACCACGAAATTGAATTTGATCAAACAAAATTTTCAAGTTTTGACATTAACTGGGGGTCAGGACATAAAATCAAGACTGGAGCCCAATTAGTAAAAAGTGTAAAAGAGCACTTCTCAGGAAAATAATACAGCTGAAAAACATCTTTTATAGGAAGGAAAATACACAAATAATTTCCATGGAAAAAAATTCTTACAGAAAGGGCTTCTGCGGCATAATATTTTTATTCGGGTTTTTGCACGTTAAGTCCCTGAAGGTTTTCGACTACAATGGTAAAGTTTAATTTTAAAGTTGTCGTCCATTTTAATATAAGAAAAAACATTACATTAATTAAAATATTCCTTTTAATCTTCGAAACTATATTCAAGGATGCCAACGAGCAGCTTTTTTATCTCATCACCGTACCGAACGTTAATTTCAGTTAATTTCATATCAAACCGAACGACTTTCGTAAAAAAATACGATGACGACTCTGATTTTTACGATTTTTCCCAAACATATTATACTGTATTTTACAACATTTCACTACTTCTTTTGTGTTTTTCACTATGAAAACACATAAAAATTCAGAAAAAAACAGACATGTTCCTTGATCAATTCTATACAAACCCTGAAAATTTCAGTGTGGAGATTTCGTGTTATATAAAAAAAAAATTCTGTACCCATAATTTCAATGACTCGGAATTTTAGATAATTTTTCCAAAATTCTCGTCATTCTGGAATCTCTTCCAAACAATATCAATAATATATTCCTTCAACTGTATTGATGTTTTAAATAAATAAAAATAAATTGGGTTCATCAATTGGGATTTTCTAACTAACATACATTTAAAAATTTTATATTTAATAAAAAAACGTCATTTCTTTAAACTAAGCAATAAAAGTTAAAATCATATTAATTTACTTTTGGTGTAAACATTTCATTCTATTGATGTAATTTAAAGCAAGTAGGCCAACTAAAGGTAATTTACAAAATTATTCAAAAATAACTGGTTTACGCTAATAATTTGATAAGATGAAAAACAAAGGAAAGTAAATCAAGAGTAGTCGATAGTAAAACTAACAAGCAACCTTGCTCTACTCTAAGACTTCCTAGCCTTTTAAAACTAAGGAAACTAGAAAACAGAAAAAAGAGCAAATAAATATTTACTAATTATTACTCGGAATAATTAGCAAGTAGTACTAGCATATATACATACATATATGTACATATGCAGGTTTATTTATTATTTTTATTATGATTATAGAGAAATGTAATAATAGATAAATTAATTTTTTATATGATAATTTGCTTCATATTTATCATTATTAAAAAATCGAGCTAATCTAACTGAGAATGATATCTCCACAAAGAATAATGGCAATGGATTTTTGTAAATCTTGTAAAAAATAACTAGAGAACGGAGGCCAATAAACTCACTGAAAGACCATACCAAAAATGTTTCTTTTACGTGGGCAAAACGGTTAATGTGGTGTAGGAATCTTATTGCGCCTTTTACCAGTATTTTTTTTGACTTGAAATAATAATTTTATAGACTTTCTTGCAGTCCCAGTCCTTATACAATTTTTACAAGGAACTTGGGCCAATTGCGTTAAAACGAAATATTTTTGCTGAAGCGTTAGTATTTGCGATAAACCGGGTCCGGCCAGGAATTGGTCTGTGGTCATGGTACCGAAATCAACCAAAACCAACAGCTGTTCCAAGAGTTCACGTTTTCTTTCCTCACTTAACAATTGATTAGCATGTGTATCCTTCACCTCTTTCTGTTGCTCCTCCGTTTTCATTGTTTTGCCATCATTGTCGATTTCATCTGCTGCAGCGTTTGCATTTGACTCTGACTCAGTTTCGACAGCATCTAGTAGATATTTGGGCAAAATTTCATTTTCCTCAAAATAGTATTCGATTGTTCGAAATAAATCTAATTGAATCTGTCGTTTATTCTGATTGGCATGTAATAGAATATAGTCCATAAATTGTTTTTCACTTAAACAGGAGAGTTTTTCGAGTGAAAGTGGATATGCTAGAAGGCGAAGTTTCTGAAATAATATTATAAATTGCATTAGAATATGGAACATATATGTGTTCATGTCGTTACCTTCATTCAAAAAGGGCGTTGCTGGCATTGAAATCGCATTTCATACTATTCTTTAAAAATTTCAGCATTTTATACCAGAACGCGAATTTAAATAAATTGTCATTTAGGCCATTTTGGAATTAAGATAACGATATGAATGAATGATTGAAACACTATAAAAGTTACACTATGAAAAATAATTAATGGAATCAGATCGGAATTAACATTTGCAAACAGGGTTTCAAAAGCAGAACCTACTTTAAATTTAGATTTTTTTAAAATCCTTAAACAACAAATTTATATCGATTTTCTTTTTTTTTTTTTTTAGTAACAAAAGAACTACCTCAAAATAATGATATAGTTGTTCCGCGTGACAAAATGTTTTCAATTCTGTTACATAATGTAAAAAATAATTTTACCTCTTTAACATTATCGAGGAGGGAACTATCCCGATATTCACTGGCCACGCCAAACAGTTCGATCAACTTTTCCGTATCATCAAAATTTGCCAAATGTTCGGAACATAGTTTAGATATAGATTCCACCATATATTTATCGCAAAATTTATACAAGCTGATGGTATCCTCAAAATCCAAAGAACTCACATCGGCATCACGAGTTTTATACAAAATACGACGTAAAATTCGAAAAGTTTTTGGATCGTCATCTGGTAATTTTATTTCTGTTGCATTTTTTGCTTCCAAAAAATCGCCACAGAACATACGCTCAAATACGAGAGACTCCACAGCAAACATCCATTTATGACCAAATATTGCTTCAGCACTTTTGCCAACAATAAATTTGCAGTCAACCATAAAGCCGACTTTAAACATATCGTCTAGTTTTTCGGAAACAGAAGTTGACCTGTTAAAGGGTATACATATGTTTATAGTTAAGATTATTTTTCTAGTTCGAATAATATAAAGAAATCATTTGAAAAAAATTTAATCAGGTATTTTGGAATTTAAAAAAAAGAGTATATTTTGAGGAAATCAACGAATGTTTATTCATTGCATTGTTGTTATGCCAATACAACAATATCAGTCAAATGGCCGTCACGGCTACTCTTGCAGGACAATATTCAAAATGATGTGGGATTTCATCAAAAAAACATCAGGAACGATGAGGCTCAGGTCTGACCTGACGCTTTTTACCATCCGCCTCACCTACCTTGCTAATTCTCCAATTATGGGTCGGCAGATCAGAATTGGAATCTTTTATTATCTCTAATATGTCAGCCGGGTTGGAGGGCTCTTCTGTAACCCAGGTGATGGCTCTAGGGTGGCTAGGGATGTTGTTTTTTTCGACAACATCCAACTGGGCACCCGGCCACACCTCATCCGCTCGACTCAGAGCAGCCTTATACAGATCTACTGGTCTGGCATCACCGAAATTACTCTCCCCTGATGCCATCCTGCATCGTTGCAGACTGGAGATGTGCCCGGCTTTTCTCATCGGACATCGAGGTAATGAGCCATTATGGCGGATTGCACATGGCTCCATTTGTCCTTGAGGATGGATCCATCCTCACTACTTCTGTCTATAACAGCCATCACTAGACTCTCATTCGTCACTTAATTGAAGGGCTTGGTGAGTGTCCTGTTGATGGTGACATTAGGGCCTTTTGCCTTTTTCGAAGGCAGGGGTTCATCAGGTGATCTGATTCTTTTGACTTTATTAGCCGTTAACACAGCTGATGAGCCTTAGAAGCATCTATAACGCCTTTGTTTTTCGGTAAGAGCCGAAACCTCAACAGCCTCCAACTTCGTCAAAACTCTGAGCGCTATTCGGTGCTCATTGTGCTTCGGTTTTAACGGTCGGACATGACGTTTTCCCCTCACCGTACCACCTGTTGTGAGTACTGGGGGCGAATTTTCACCATGTTTGGTGTGGTCGGCTTTGGCCAAGACCTACGGACGGACAGTAGGACGATTGGGGAACCCCGCTCCATCGGAACGCGAAGGCATCCCCGTCGAGGAATTTATTAATTTCTGTATTAGCCCGTAATAGGTACTACGATGTAGGTCTTCCAGACTTGTACAGATTTGTTTTGCGATTTCGTTATAGGTACTGCGTAATAGATTTTAACTATCCGCTCTGTGCTAAACACGTCTGTTCACTACGACTGATCTGCAACGACCGTCTGTATTAAATTTTCATTTCATTTCATTTATTTCGTACAAACTTGTAATTCAAAGCCGTCTGGCCAATTAAACATTAATTACAATATGCATTTAACTAAGCTTTTTAACCAAGGGTAAAAAACTACTCAGTGGTATATGATTTGTTTAAACCTAAGTAAAATAATAAGGAATAAATACTAAGGAATACATAATATGAGTACAGATTGGGTATACGGATAAGTATTTAGGATAATTAAATAACTACTCATATATGGAAATAATCAAAATAGAGACTGAATTTATAAGAAATTTATTGAAGATGTTGAAGAAGCCGATTAGAGTAAGATGTAATTGATAAACTAAAGTTTTTTAATTCAGCAGGTAAAGCATTATATAATCTAAGTGTATAATCTAAGTGTAATATAATTTAAGTGTATGTCAAATTGACCGGCTTAAAATAAAGGCTATGAAATTTGACGCGTTGATTTATAGAAAAAAAAAATAATTATATTTTGTACAAAAACATCACAGAAGTTCGCTCCCTAGTCGTCTCAGAACATCAATAACCGATAGGAACGATGAAGCGGTGAAGAATTGTCTAATGTCTTGAGTCAAACAGACATTGACATATCGAATGTGGGGTTGGCTTTTTCTGAATTTTTTTACATTAAACTAAATTTTGACTAAAAGCCTTTCTCATGCTACTTTTTTTTCCAAAAACTGAAAATGCGTAGCAAGTACATACCAAAAATCTCATAAATCTCAAAATTTATTAAATTAAAATATCAAAAATAAGTATTTTTCCATAAAAATTAAAGTTCGTATTTTTTTCAAACCTCGTATAGTAGATATAGCAAGTAAATTAAATTTCTTCCAAAAAAAAAATACAGAAAAACACTATTTTAAAATTGTTTGATTATTAACAAATTTTGATAAATATGTACACAGTGCAACAAAATGAAATCAATTTGAAAAGCAAATGACGCGATACTTTTTTTTCCTGTAAGTCTTCACGAGTAAAACAAGAAAATTTTGTTGATATTGCCGGACACCCCCGAAATCCAGATTTACGGAAAAAACGCTGTTCTTGCACTTAAATGCCTAAAACTTTGTTCATTCTAACGAACGATATATATGCTGTGAATATATTTTTATTTGTCCTACAAACATACCTATTTTGCAATTATTTTTCAACATTTTCGAGTTTTCAAATTCGTTTAGAGATTGAAAATCGGTTACAAATTAACGTTTAAGTGCAAAATCTGGATTTTGGAGTTGTCTGGATTTTGGAGTTGTCCGGCAAATTTCACAGAAAATATTTTCGTTGTTTTACTCATCAATACCTACCAGAAAAATAGTATCGCTGTATTTGGGTTTTGGACTTTCGCACTGTGTTATTGCAATTCCTATAAGAAAATATTCCAATTTGTACAATTGTTTCGGACTATATTTTCTGAATTCAATTAACACATACATATATTTCCAGAATTTTATTCAAATTCCTGATACATCGCTACGGCCCTCGGTGGTCGGCGGACCACCATTTGAGAAGCTCTGGTCTAGGCCAATGGTCCCAATCGATTCAAGACATCAAAGATGGAATTCGTGAAGTTATCAAGGACACACATATTGTCCTGCACGCGTAGCCGTGGCGGCCATTTGACTGATAGTTTTCCATTATTAATGTGGCATATCCTCCTCTTTACAATGAAATAAACATTCGATGATTTCCCTTCAAAAATATATTTTTTTTTTAAATCAAAATGAGTCATACTTGAATAAGTCGCCAGTTTTTTTAGTTGGTCTCTTTAGTTTTTGTAGATCTGTTAGAAATCCCCAGCTTCGCATACCAAAACCTACATACATACATATATTTTGGAACGATAATTTCATGTCAGGGTAGCTCGGATTTTTAATGCTATGCCACTTCCCTTTCAATTATCTGGTTGTTCTTATCGGGAGAGACGTCAAAGTTTTCCTTATTGACGCTGTGTTTTTCTTTTTTTTTCTTTCTTAGGTCAGTTTTGTAATGTGTTTATTATTCTTCCTTATTCTTCTGTGTAGAATTTGCTTGTTTAAGTCCGTTTTTTTTGATAATTTATATTTATTTTTTTTAATTTAAATTTAAGTTTTAATGATTGTTTCCTCTATTTGAACTATATTGAATTTATGTGATGTAAATTTATATTTTTAGTTCTATTTTGTTTGCCAGACATACATCAATATTTATATATATGTATTTATGTATATCGAAGGGGTTTTCCAATAGGAGCGATATGATTTCTTTAAAAAAAAACACACTTATTGTTATGGAAATTCAAAAGTTTTTTATTTAATGTGAAGTACAATCGATACAATTACGTTCTAAATTATACGTCATTCAAATGGCCTTCACGACTTCTTCTACAGGAACGAATTCGATGAACCCAATTTTCGAGCACTTTTTCAACTAAATCAAGTCGTATGTCATGAATGGCACGTTCAATATTGCCTTGTAAAGCTTTGAAGAGACTCTGGTTTATTTCGAAAGACCAATGACTTCAAATAACCCCAGAAATAGTCTAATGGTGTTAAAACGCAACTTCTTGGAGGCACTCAGTATCACAATTTTCTCGCAATTTGCTGTGTGGCACGTAGCCACAATCGGTCAATGGCAAAAAGATAGCTCTTAACGAGAGCTAAAATATTGCTCATGGTTGTCAAGGTCGTAGGTCGACTGGAGTGTTTTTTTTTAGTTTTAAAAGAAATGGACTTGGCAACATTTTCAAATGTGAACGGAGTTTATTTTTGCTCTAGCTCCTTAACGGTACGTCGGATCGGGAATCGGTCAGAGGCCGATCGGGAATCGGTCAGAGGCTGCTCATATGTGTCAAAGTCGTAGGTCGACTGGATCGCGTCACTTCAAAATCGTATCATCCCTATTGGAAAACCTGTTATATATGTATATTTGTCATGGCTTATTTTTGAGAGTAGTCTTTTATTCCATTTATACAATTCAGTTAGTATATTTTTATGTTTATTACTTTATTCAATGCTAAAAAAATTGTTGTTAATTTTTTGTTTGTTTAAATTATGAATTTTTATCCGAATTTTTTAAATATTGAGTGTTTTTAATACCTCCATATTTATAGATAATTTTTATCATTTATAGGTATTCTTATGTTTAAATTTTGCAGCCTATTTAAACATAAATGGCCCTAAGGAGTGGTTATATTTTTGAATTAAAAAATATAGCATCTTTTTGGAAGACCCTTTGTCTTCTCGGCTCTCTGTAAGAGCTTGTACAACTAACAGTCATCGTTGCTCAAAGTAGACTCGCCAATGACAGACTTAAGATCATACATTTTGCTCTAGAGGTCTATACTATCACTATTTTTTGGCTAAACAATGTTAGGTGGGGTGCATGTAACCTTCGAAGTCTGCCGTGATCCACAACATGGTGTGAAGCCATGTTCAGCAGACAGAAAAATATTTTTGCAGCATAGTATAATTAAAAATTCCATTTGAGTGTCGAAACCCTAAAAAACGTACATACCTACATATTCGTATTTTTAACCTTTAGATAAGAGGACACATTCTGCCTAATCAGTTATTGTCTCAAGTTTCATATACATATGTATGTACACATTTTTTACATTTACGGGATTCCCCGTGTTTATTAGTTTTTTTCTAGATCAGCACAAATAAACATTTGGCTAGAAGTTTTGAGTTCTTAGTGAAAGTTCTGGACTATGTCCAGATTTACATTAGGAAAGTTTTTCAGCAGCTTATCATCAAATTCGCTGCAGGAAGAACTCAAAACGTTTAGGGTGTTTCCCCCCTCTTGCCATCTACCTATATCTCTCCAACAAAACGACGATAATCTGCTGACCATACAGCCAGTGTAAATGGGGACAAAGGAATATTTTATTGGATTTACTCACCCATTATTGAAAGGATCACATGAAGCCATTTTTCCGGGAGCAGTACTAACAACTCGAAGGTGCAATTTAAATGAAAAACAAAGAAAGATCACTTGTTATCCGAATGACAATACCAATGATCAACAACAGAGTAGAAAACGTAGTCTAGAAGAAACGCCTTAAATAACAGTGAATGCGTCCGGCGTCTGTCCAACTCAAATTTCATCCTATTGTTTTCTGTGCATACAACAACACTTTGACAGACGCAGGACCAGTGTTACCGTTGGAAAATTTCAAAAAGGGGCACAAAAAGGGGTTTTTTCCGAAAAACGGGGAACACGTTTATAAAATAAAGTGGCATGCTTTTTAAGGTTCTTATATAAGGCAAAATACAGTAAAATCAAAAATTGTACACATTTTCTACAAATTAGTAAAGAAATTTATAAAAAACTATATGTGTGCATGACATTACATATTATGGGCCTTGTCACAGAGCTTATTATAATGAAATCCAAAGCGCTAAATTATTTTTATTGCTGTATTGCTGCAATTTTCATGTGGACCTGATATATATAATTTTATAAATTGAAAAATAAATTATTCGCACAGTTTCTGCTTTTAACTCCGAATTTCCAAATGGCATCTGTGATATGTCCCTATATCGAATGGACGTGATCTTGTTATGCAATATATTCCGATAATAGTACCCGTGTTTTACTCTAAAACAAATTTAAAAAAAGCTACACAAAACATTTTGTGATGTAAGTAAATATATGAAATATCATATATTTTACATTTATTTTTTTATTTATCATTACTTTTTGGCAATTTATTGTCTTCATACTTTATTTACGTACATTAATACGTAAAATGCTGTTTAAATAGTGCAAAAATATAATTTTTTACAAAAGTGGCAGAAATGTATAAAAGTGGCACAAAAATTGTGAAAAGTGGCACATTTAGTATCCCAAAAGAAAAGGGGCGCAAAAGTATCACGGCTGAAAAAAAGGGGCAAAACTGCCCCTTTAGTCGCACAACGGTAACACTGCGCAGGACGCAATTGACCGGTGAATGCGTCAGCGTCTGTCAAAAAAACGCATGATGGATAATTTTTAACGCGCGCTGTAACGAAATACGCAGTAAACAGAAAACAGCTGATTTATCATCCCCATTTCAGAAAAATTTTGTTTTTCTACATTTGGAGTGGATATTCAGAGCAATATCGATATTATGGATGATTTATATGTTTTGAAAATATTCTGAACAAACCACAAAGAAGAAGGGGCAAAAATGCAGTTTTTCGAGGTCAGCTCAGAAAAAAAAATGTTTACCACCCCTTCAAAATGACCCCAAAAACACAAAAATGAGGTCAAAATTTGTCGGACGGACCCATGGGGCCCTCAAGACCCAAAAAATGGACCCGGTCCCGGACAGGGTCAATATTATACTCAAATTAAAGGATTCCGTAGATTCCAAATATGCCCAAAAAAATGTCAAGCGCCCTCTAGGAAAGGCCCTAGAGGGCCTTGAAAAATTACCCTTGGGTCCATATAGCATGCGACCCTTCAAATTAAAGGAAATTTTCCGTACATTACGAATATGTAAGAATAAACTTGGAAATGTGAAATTAAATAATGTTTTGTACTATCCTTTTTATACCCTCACTTTAGTGTGACGAGGGTATATATCATTTGCTACGGAAAAAAGTGTAACACGTCGAAGGAGTGACCTAAGACCCCAAGTATGTTCGGAGGAAATCCGTTTTGGGTCATTTTAAGTCGAATGAGCAATGTCCGTCCGTCTGTCTGTATGTCTGCTGGCTGGTGCGCACGATAACTCTCGAAAGGAATAACCGATTGACCTCAAATTTGGTATGTGGTAATATTTTTTTCTATCTCCGGCTAAGTTCGAAGATGGGCCATATTGGTCCACTCCTTCTAGTACATCCGCCACAAAGGGTTAAAATGTTGTGAAATATTGATTCTTTAATAACTGCTATACTAGTTACTCGAATCTTCTGAAATTTCACACATAGTATTAGCTTATTAGTCTTTATCAACTCGAGAAAAATGGGCGAAGTCGCCACGTCCCTTTTGGTACCTCCCACACAAATGCACCATTTTGCACCAAAAGTTAACAGCTTATAACATTAATAACAGTGTATAAAAATACTTGAAATTTTGTACAGTATTATTCTTTTATATTGCCTACAGTCCAGGGAAAAATGGGTGTTGTTGTCACGCCCCTTTTGGTACCTCCCACACAAAGGTACCTTTTTGCACCAAAAGTTAACAGCTTATAACATTAAAACCAGTGTATAAAAATACTTGAAATTTTGTACAGTGTAAGGTTTTTATAGTGTATATAGCCCTGTGAAAAATGGGCGTTATTGCCACGCCCCTCTTTGTACCTCCCACACAAAATGTCCAAATCATACCACAATTTAATGTCTCATAACGTTTATACCAGTGCACATAAATGCTTATAAGTCGGCACAGTGCAATGAATTTAAAGTATCTAATGTTCAGCAAAAAAAAGGTGTATTTGATAAACCCCTTCTGGTACCTCCCACACAATTTGACAGATTTATTGGTGTAATGTTATATATTACATTACTCACAAAGTGAGGGTATACCTTAGTCGGTTTACCCGACTGAAACTTTCTTACTTGTTAAATAAATGAACGATTTTTATGGAATAATCGGGTCTGTTCTGTAATCACGGCGATTTGATATCACGGTGATTTTAAAATCACCGGCGACTTAACATCACTTTTGGAGTTCGACATCACCCGAACATATTTCGAACAGTAATTTTTGGGAGGCTACGAATAATAAACCGGGCGATTTCGAACTCCAACAGCGACTGTAAGTCGCCGGTGATTTTAAAATCACCGTGATTTCAAATCACCTTGCTACAGAACAGACCCGAATATAACAAAAAAAAAATTATTTAATATATTTAAATAAATTATGTACAAAAACGAGCAGCTTTTTTATCTCCTCACCGTACAGAGCGTTAATTTCATATCAAACCGAACGACTTTCGTAAAAAAATGCGATGACGACTCTGATTTTTACGATTTTTCCCAAAAATATTTTACTGTATTTTACAATATTTCACACGCATTTTTTTTAGAAAAACTAAATTTTTTTCGAAATTTTTTTTCAAGTGAAAATTTGCGAAAATCCGAGGTGGGAACATTGAAAATGTTGTAGTAAGAGAAAACGCGCGAGAGAAAATCGAAGAATGAAGGCTTATTTTAAAGGAAATTGCAAGTGAAAAATGTATTTTTTTTTATTTTTCTACTTCTTTTGTGTTTTTCACTATGAAAACACCAACATAAAAATTCAGAAAAAAAAGACATGTTCCTTGATCAATTCTATACAACACAGACCTTAAATTATACAGATGTGCCGTCAGCCAGAAACGACAAAATCTATCAGTTACAAACGAATAGGAATGAAATGTCACACGCGAAAAAACAGGTTTCCGCGAACATAGTTTGAACTTTTTTGCACTAATCGATTCATATTAATTATTTAATTGTGACAATTACAAAAAATTCGGGAAAATCGGTCCGAAATCCGCGGAAAAACTCACTCTTGAACACCTACTCGTTGAAATTTCTATTCGTTCGTGTCTGACAACTTACTCGCTCCGGGATGACATATCTTATTATTCATTATTTTTGCTATACAATGACTCGGAATTTTAGATTATTTTTTTTAAAATTCACGTCATTCTGGAATCTCTTCCAAACAATATCAATAATATATTCCTTCAGCTGTATTGATGTTTTAAATAAATAAAAACCAGTAAGGAAAGGCTAAAGTCGGGCGGTGCCGACTATATAATACCCTACACCACTCTCGTAATATTGAATAACTCTGATATATAAATTTTGTAATTCATGTATAAATTGTTTACATAAATTTACTTTTGGGACATTTTATACTTAAATAATACCCTGTACCACAGTATGGTGTAGGGTATAAAAACGATTGGATCTAAAGAGCCAAATCGGATGAAACATATATATGGGAGCTATAGCTAAATCTTTACCGATTTTCTTCAAATTCGGCAATGTTGGTTCATGAATCAAGAAACTCTACCATTCTACATTTCAAAACGATTGGATGTAAAATATAGATTCTATAGAACTAAAGGGCCAAATCGGACAAAACATATATATGGGAACTATAGCTAAATCTTAACCGATTTTCTTCAAATTCAGTAGTGTTGGTTCATGGATCAAGAAACTCTACCATTCTAAATTTCAAAACGATTGGATGTAAAATATAGCTTTTATAGGACTAAAGGGCCAAATCGGAGGAAACATATATATGGGAGCTATAGCTAAATCTTAACCGATTTTCTTCAAATTCGGCAGTGTTGGTTCATAGATCAAGAAACTCTACCATTCTAAATTTCAAAATGATTGGATGTAAAATACAGCTTCTACAGGACTAAAGGCCCAAATCGGACGAAACATGTATATGGGAGCTATAGCTAAATCTTAACCGATTTTCTTCAAATTCGGTAGTGTTGGTTCGTGGATCAATAAACTCTACCATTCTAAGTTTCAAAACGATTGGATGTAAAATACAGCTTCTATAGAACTAAAGGGCCAAATCGGACGAAACATATATATGGGAGCTATAGCTAAATCTTAACCGATTTTCTTCAAATTCGGTAGTGTTGGTTCATGGATCAATAAACTCTACCATTCTAAATTTCAAAATGATTGGATGTAAATACAGCTTCTTCAGGACTAAAGAGCAAAATCGGACGAAACATATATATAGGAGCTATAGCTAAATTTTAACCGATTTTCTTCAAATTCGGCAATGTTGGTTCATGGATCAATAAACTCTACCTTTCTAAATTTCAAAACGATTGGATGTAAAATACAGCTTCTATAGAACTAAAGGGCCAAATCGGACGAAACATATATATGGGAGCTATAGCTAAATCTTAACCGATTTTCTTCAAATTCGGCAATGTTGGTTCATGGATCAAGAAACTCTACCATTCTAAATTTCAAAACGATTGGATGTAAAATACAGCTTTTATAGGACTAAAGAGCAAAATCGGACGAAACATATATATTGGAGCTATAGCTAAATCTTAACCGATTTTCTTCAAATTCGGCAATGTTGGTTCATGGATCAAGAAACTCTACCATTCTAAATTTCAAAACGATCGGATGTAAAATACAGCTTCTATAGGACTAAAGGGCCAAATCGGACGAAACATATATGTATATGGGAGCTATAGCTAAATCTTAACCGATTTTCTTTAAATTCGGCAATGTTGGTTCATGGATCAAGAAACTCTACCATTCTAAATTTCAAAACGATTGGATGTAAAATACAGCTTCTATAGGACTAAAGGGCCAAATCGGACGAAAGATATATATGGGAGCTATATCTAAATCTGAACCGATTTCAACCAAATTCAATAGCGATCTTAACAGCCGCGAAATACTCTAAACTGCAAAATTTCAGAACGATCGGAGTGAAATTGCGACCTGTAGTCGACGAACAACTTTACATGGACAGACGGACGGACGGACGGACATCGTTAAATCGACTCAGCTAGTGATTCTGAGTCGATAGGTATACTTTAAGGTGGGTCTAGCTGTGTTATTTTCAGGTGTTACAAACATCTGCCGTGAAACAAACTTTTAATACCCTGTACCACAGTGTGGTGTAGGGTATATTAAATTGGATTCATCAATTGGGATTTTCTAACTAACATACACTTAAGAATTTTATATTTAATAACAAAACGTCATTTCTTCAAACTAAGCAATAAAAGTTAATATCACATTAATTTACTTTTGGTGTAAACATTTCATTTCATTTTATTGATGTAATTTAAAGCAAGTAGGCCAATTAAAGGTAATTTACAAAATTATTCAAAAATAACTGCTTTACGCTAAAAATTTGATAGGATGAAAAACAAAGGAAAGTAAATCAAGAGTAGTCGATAGTAAAACTAACAAGCAACCTTGCTCTACTCTAAGACTTCCTAGCCTTTTAAAACTAAGGAAACTAGAAAACAGAAAAAAAAGCAAATAAATATTTACTAATTATTACTCGGAATAATTAGAAATGTTATAATAGATAAATTAAATTTTTTATGATAATTTGCTTCATATTTATTATTATTAAAAAATCGAGCTAATCTAACTGAAAATGATATCTCCACAAAGAATAATGGCAATGGATTGTATGTAAATCTTGTAAAAAAATAACTAACGAACGGAGGCCAATAAACTCACTGAAAGAACATACCAAAAATGTTTCTAAAAATGGACTGACGTGGAATCGTATTGCGCATTTTAATGCTCTCCCAACTTTATCAGTACTGGGCTTTATTATACCTGTATTTTATTTGACTTGAAATAATAATTTTATAGACTTTTTTGTAGTCCCAGTCCTATAACAATTTTTACAAGGAACTTGGGCCAATTGCGTTAAAACGAAATATTTTTGCTGAAGCGTTAGTATTTGCGATAAACCGGGTCCGGCCAGGAATTGGTCTGTGGTCATGGTACCGAAATCAACCAAAACCAACAGCTGTTCCAAGAGTTCACGTTTTCTTTCCTCACTTAACAATTGATTAGCATGTGTATCCTTCACCTCTTTCTGTTGCTCCTCCGTTTTCATTGTTTTGCCATCATTGTCGATTTCATCTGCTGCAGCGTGTGCATTTGACTCTGACTCAGTTTCGACAGCATCTAGTAGATATTTGGGCAAAATTTCATTTTCCTCAAAATAGTATTCGATTGTTCGCAATAAATCTATATGATTTATAGGTGTTTTATTCTCATTGGCATGTAATAGAATATAGTCCATAAATTGTATTTCACTTAAACAGGAGAGTTTTTCGAGTGAAAGTGGATATGCTAGAAGGCGAAGTTTCTGAAATAATATTATAAATTGCATTAGAATATGGAACATATATGTGTTCATGTCGTTACCTTCATTCAAAAAAGGCGTTGCTGACATCGAAATCGCATTTCATACTATTCTTTAAAAATGTTAGCATTTTATACCAGAACGCGAATTTAAATAAATTGTCATTTAGGCCATTTTGGAATTAAGATAACGATATACCATTGAATTGAATGCCTTACTATAATAATTACACTATGCAAAAAAAAGTTAGATTTTAAGTTTAGATTTTTTAAAAATTTTAAAGTTAGATTTTTTAAAAATCCTTAAACAACAAATTTATATCGATTTTCTTTTTTTTTGGAGTAACAAAAGAACTACGTCAGAATAATGATATAGTTGTTCCGTGTGACAAAATGTTTTCAATTCTGTTACATAATGTAAAAAATAATTTTACCTCTTTAACATTATCGAGGAGGGAACTATCCCGATATTCACTGGCCACGCCAAACAGTTCGATCAACTCTTCCGTATCAACAAAAGTTGCCAAATGTTCGGAACATAGTTTAGATATAGATTCCACCATATATTTATCGCATAATTTATACAAGCTGATGGTATCATTAAAATCCAAAGAATTCACATCGGCATCACGAGTTTTATACAAAATACGACGTAAAATTCGAAAAGTTTTTGGATCGTCATCTGGTAATTTTATTTCTGTTGCATTTTTTGCTTCCAAAAAATCGCCACAGAACATACGCTCAAATACGAGAGACTCCACAGCAAACATCCATTTATGACCAAATATTGCTTCAGCACTTTTGCCAACAATAAATTTGCAGTCAACCATAAAGCCGACTTTAAACATATCGTCTACTTTTTCGGAAACAGAAGTTGACCTGTTAAAGAGTATACATATGTTTATAGTTAAGATTCTTGTTTTAGTACGAATAATATAAAGAAATCATTTGAAAAAAATTTAATCAGGTATTTTGGAATTTAAAAAAGAGTATATTTTGAGGAAATCGTCGAATGTTTATTCATTGCATTGTTGTTATGCCATTAATAATGGAAAACAATCGGGTTTGTTCTGTAATCACGGCGATTTGATATCACGGTGATTTTAAAATCACCGGCGACTTAACACCACTTTTGGAGTTCGAAATCACCCGAACATATTTCGAACAATCATTTTTGGGAGGCTATGAATAATAAACCGGGCGATTTCGTACTCCAACAGTGATTGTAAGTCGCCGGTGATTTTAAAATCACCGTGATTTCAAATCACCTTGCTACAGAACAGACCCGAATATCAGTCAAATGGCCGTCACGGATACACTTGCAAGACAATATTCAAAATGATCCGGGATTTCATCAAAAAAAACATCTGGAGTGATGGGGCTCAGGTTCATCTCTGAGGCTACCTTAAGAAGCAGAATTGTCGTATTTGCCAAGAATTATTGTTGAAACGCCTCTCTGGCGGTGTCATTGGAGCAGAGCTTCTCACCAAGTGCGCCATGGCCCACTTCCAAGATTTTTAAGGCTCCGTGCACCCCCAGAAAATAAACATTTTTAAATTAATAGAAATAAACAACAGACATTATTAAAAATAAATTATATGTACAATTTAGAATTTTATTCGTAATATTTTTAATCAGCATCTACATCGACCTTACTACTACGATATACGGGAATTAAAAAAAAAATAATCTCAAATTTTGTTTTTCCATTTTTTTTTGTTATGATGGTGTATAATTGTCATCATATTTTGACATAATGAGCCATTTTGCAGTTCTTGTTTTTGTTTCAATATACGAGGTATGTTCAAAAAATATCGCGAATTTTGTATTTTTTCAAAAAGTATTTATTTATTCATGAATATCTATTTTGTCCCCTTCAAAGTAATTCCACTCGGATATAATACACTTCTGCCAAAAGTTTTTTCCAATCCACGAAGCACTTCAAATAATCTTTTATTGTGATCTTGTTCAGCTTCTCCTTCGGTGCCGTATTTATCTCCTCAATCGTGGCGTAGCGTCGTCCTTTCATGGGCCTTTTCAGTTTTGGGAACAAAACATAGTCACAGGGGGCTAGGTCAGGGGAATACGGTGGCTGCGGCACCATTACTGTGTTGTTTTTGGCCAAATATACGCGCACAAGCAACGATGTGTGTGCAGGGGCATTATCATGGTGCCAGTTTTAGTTCTTCCACAAATCCGGGCGTTTTTGGCGGATTGCTTCGCATAACTTGCAGGTAATATCCTTTATCAAGTGGCAAGAACTCATAATGCACCACGCCCTTGCAATCAAAGAAAACAGCAGAAATTAAAAATTGGCGATATTTTTTGAACATACCTCGTATAAATGTTAGGCGTCGTTTGGTGTGCTTGTCGACTTTGAGCTATCGGAAAATGGATCAAAGAGGCTGTATTAGGTTATGTTAGGCTAGGGTGGCAGCCGTTTTCTTTTTATACCCTCCACCATAGGATGGGGGGTATATTCATTTTGTCACTCCGTTTGTAACACCTCTAAATATTGATCTGAGATCCCATAAAGTATATATATTCTTAATCGTCGTAAAATTCTAAGACGATTTAGCCATGTCCGTCTGTCCGTCCGTCCGTCTGTGGTAATCACGCTACAGTCCGCAATAATAGAGCTGGGTTGATCAAATTTGGTACAAATACTTCTTATAGTTGCAGGTTGTTTGGGATTGCAAATGGGCCATATTGGTCCATATTTAGATATAACTCCCATATATAGCATGTAACTTGTTGTGATTCCTACTGTCCTCATCTACTATATTTTTTGTGTTTTTCGGTGTTATTTTCTTTAGGTTTGAATTATTTTGTGTGGTCGGCATGGCCGAACTTAACGCTTTTACTTGTTTTATTTCTTCAGCTCACATAGACCAGTTTAGGTCCCTAGTGTTACCACGGGCTAAAATGCCCTTCATCGAAACCAACCTGTTTGATATACAAATGTATCGATGGCACGAATTTTGGTACTGGAAAGATCTGTTAGGCTGCCTAGAAAGGCCGACCCCAGTAGGTCTAGTCGTCGTTTACTCAAAGTGGGACAGTCGCATAGCAAGTGCTCAATGCTCTCCACTTCGTCCTCATCTCCACAGCTTCTACAGAAGTCATTGGAGTTAATACTCAATCTTCTGGCGTGTGATACTAACGTAGATAATCTTTTCCTTTCCAGTGCGAGGAGATATTTTGACCTTCTCAGGTCATACCTTGGCCAGATTTGTCTAGCTACCCTACGGGTGCCGATTTGTGTCCATCTGTCGTTGGACTGCCTGATTGCCTTATCCAAAGCTTGCACTTGGATAGTGGCGCACAAATATATGCAAATTCTTCGAGAATTTGTAATGTCGTCCCTTTCCTAGCATCGGCTTTGCAGTTCCCCGGGATATCCGATATCCCTATGCCCAGGCACCCATATGAGGTGTATATTAAACTGATCAGCCATCTCGTTAAGAGATCTGCGGCTGTCGAGGGCTATTTGTGAATTTAGTAGAGCCCGACCGAAGTCGGATTTTAAGGCCGAAGCCGAAGCCGTAGCCGAACTTCGGCTAAATTTACAACCTTCGACCGAAGCCGAATGTTTTATATTTGTTAAAGAATTGTTTACTTTGCACCAAAAAATTGTGTTTTTAATCAGTTTTTGTCTACTGCTTACGTATTACTTAGCGCATAAATTAAAAACCTTAATGTTATAATGACAAAGAAAGTATTTTTTCTGCATTAAGATCTTGTATACTACTTCCTTAATTTGAATACAGCTGCCCAGCAGCATAAACAACTGCTCTCTAGCACACTTGGGTACAAGTACTTTTTTGCACCATTTCCAAATTTTTGAAACATCTCGAGTTACAGTATTAAATTCTTTTTTTTTCGAATGCCGAATATTGACCGAATGTCGAGATTTGGGCGTAGCCGTAGCCGAACATTCGGTCGGGCTCTAGAATTTAGGGATGTGGTCTCCAGAGAATTGATGGCAGCCTGGCTGTCCGAGTAAATGACAACGCCAGTGTTGCTTACTATGTTCCGACTCAGCCACTTGGCGACTTCCCACATTGCCATTATTTAGTCTGTGAGCTATATCCAGACTAAGTTCTTCACAGTGTACTCCGAAGCCAACCTTTTCATCAAGCTTCGAACCATCCGTGTAAAAGTGGAAATGGTTTCTATTACCTGGTATTCTGCCGACCCTTTCATCTATGACGGGAATCATAGCGATGTAGTTCTTCTCAAAGGTGCGCACCGTTGATATATAGTCCACTCGGTCGTTTACCATAGCACTACACTTTGATATCCTCATGTGACCGTAGTTCTTGTACCTCCACAGTTTAATCCTAGTGTCGCTTTGGTTGCAACTTCTCTCGCTACAACATTAAGTATCCCTCCATCGCTTCGGTATGTATGAAAGCCTGATACAGCCTACATAAATTTTCTGCAGCCAGGGTATAATGTACTTTAACATTTTCTGCATTTCTGCTGGGGTGATGCAGTCTGGTCCAGGTGACTTGAAGGGCTCAAATCTGTTTATAGACCAGCTTATTCTAGATCTCTCAGTCAACAAGCTAGCGATGCTCGCAGTCCACTCGGACTCTTGTTGGTCCTGCTGATCCTCTGGTTCTGTTAGAGAGTTCCCCGGGAAATGTGTGTCGAGCAGTACATTGAGCGACTGCTCGCTGTTTTTGGTCCAGTTATTTGCCTCATCCTGTAAATATCCCACTGTACAGGGTGAAGCAGATAATATCTTCCTCAGCCTAGCGGCGTCGGAGACCTTTTCCACTTCACCACAGAAGGTATACCAAGAGCGCCTTTGCGCCTTTCTAAGCTCCTTCTTATAGATCTTGAGTTGCTTTTTATAGGCATCCCAAACATTAGCGACCCCAGTAGATTTAGCCTTTGCTGAATAGCTTTTTGCAGGTCTTTTTCCTTGCCGTTAGCTCAGAAGTCCACCATTGGGGTTTAGTTTTACCCTTGTACCTTGTTTTTGGACAGGCGTCTTCAAGGAAACTATTGAATGATGTGGTGATATGCTCGACCAGATTATCCAGACCGGCTTTGTCATTCGGTTCATAAAGAAGTTTATAGTTGAGGACCTTTTTAAAATTCTTCTCATACAGGTGTCACTTTGTCTTCCTCACATTCTGTGGACAGCAGGTTTAGGCATTTTTTCGGCGAGTTTGAACTCTATATAATGGTGATCCGAGAATGAGTGGTCGTCCAGTACATTCCACCCAATAATTTTGTTTGACACCCGGTCAGTAGCAAACGTTACGTCTAGTACTTCTTGTCTGTCTTTAATTGTAAAGGTCGGTTTATTGCCAATGTTACAAATACCCTGCCCGAAATTTATGACGGTACCACGAAAAAAGCGTTGTGAAAGCTCTGTTTTGGGACGCTTTCACAACGCTTGCTTAAAATGTAATTGAAGCCCTGTTTCGTTATGGATTTACAATGCATTGAGAACAAATTATTTAAGAAAAATGAATCGTGTTAGGATAGTGGTATCTAAGTTAGTCTTTAAATCGATACCTCCATTCCAAAACATGCTAAGTCTAAATAGCTAGGTTTTTAGTGTACTGTGTATAAAAGCAAAAAATCTGTCTTAATAACATTTAAAAGTAACGTCATCAGCATACAATAAAACATTTGAATTGTGTGGCTTTCAAATTATTTAAGTCTAATATATTCAACGATTTTCTATGAAATGACATATTTTCCTGCAAAAAGTTAGGCATAATTCCCAAATTAACGAAAACGATTTTTTAAATTAACATGTGAAGTAATTCCGCACATATTCATTTTGTCAAAAATTACGATTTTATCAAAATTTCTATAAGAAACTATTCTTTTTGTTAAAGTGGGAATTGTATTTCTGCGCGTCTCTTTGACATGCGAAAACCCAGTGCTACCTTTACAACATCTAAAAATTGAAAAGCTCACATTTTGCAGGAAAAATTCAAGATCTTATTTAAATGAATACCTTAAAATAATATATGTATTTCATTTGATTCAATGTTTTGTAAATACGATTTTTTTTGGGACTTATTACCTTCAAACAATCGAAAAAGTGTCATAAATTTTGTTTTCACAACGTTTCAACAGCGTTGTAAAATACCGCCATCACACCGTCATTTTGACGCTTTTACAACGCTCTATCCCACCGTGTGATGACGGTTCACAGTGCTTTTACGACGCTTTGAGAATGGTATTTTTCTGGATGGGTAGTTAGGTTGGTAGTTAGAATAAAGTCAAGAAGTTAATCACCCCTATTGTTTATATCCGTACTACCCCAGATAGTATGATGAGCGTTCGTGTCCGCGCCAATAATCAGTTCGAGCTCGTCAGACGTTGCTTCTTCTACTACTTCCCTGAAGAGAGCTGTCGGTATTGCAGCTTCATAAGGAAAGTAACTGGAGACCACCCAGTATATGCGATTAGCAATCTCCAGACTAGCAGCTGTTTGGTCTTTACCACTTAACTTAGTCAGGAGAAATATATTTTGATCTTTTCTGGCCAAAATGCAGGTTCTTGGAGTGCCTTCACAGTTGGCCACAAGCAGTTTAAAGTTTGGTGTCTTGATACCACACACCCGTCCTCCTACTACATAGGGCTCCTGGATCAGGACGATGTCTACTGCACCTGTGGACAGGCGCAGCAATAGAGCCGCTGAGGCTGCTTTAGCGTGATGGAGGTTAATCTGTAGAATTCTTACCATCACACAAGATACCACATGTCGTACCATCTGAAGATTTTTGAATATCTAGTTGGTCACATTCAAACGCCAGAAATCTCGGACCGCATTCCTGAAGTGCGGCTTACAGCTACCTGTGATACATTTGTGCCAGATAGACGCTCCTGGGAAAATGGAACTTTGGCCCATGTGCCAGTGGGAACCAGCTGCTACACGGATGGGTCCAAACGAGGAGGAAGGACGGGTCTGGGACTTTTTATTGATGAACCAGAAGTCGAACTTCACTTCCGCCTCCCTGACCATAACACGGTATTTCAAGCAGAAGTTCGAGCAATCACGGAGTGTGTGAACTGGCTCAGTAACACGACAAAGCCTAAATATGCCAACATTTTCACAGATAGCCAAATGGCGATTAAAGCAATAACATCGGAAAGGGTCAAATCCAGAACTGTGTTGGACTGTATAAGAACGATAAATGATTACTCAGCCCATGCATGGTCAATTGCGTATTTGCTGGGTACCAGGACGCAACGGAATGATTGGAAATGAACGGGCAAACAGCTTGGCTTCAAAGGGCAGAGAACTTCGAGTAATAAACTTGGAAAATTGGAAACCTTTCGAAGCCACGAAAAATGAGTTGAAGCACTGGGCAGTGATGGCTCATAAAACTGTGTGGAATAGCGCAACAGTAGGAGCAACTGCAAAGATACTGTGGGATGACCCAAAAGAAAACAAGAAGTCTTCTCAAACTAAACAAGATCGATATTAGTAAGATGATGAGTGTTCTAACGGAACACTCAAGCTTACAAGCACATCTTCATCGCATAGGACTAGCAGGAAACGACGAATGCAGGGCATGCAGAGAAAACATCGAAACGATGGAACATTTTCTGTGTCAATGCCCGGCTTTCACACATGCAAGATCCCGACATTTCGGGTCCGACATATTACCAGACTTGACTCATCTCAGAGAATATGACTGGAAGATACTGAGAAAATTCGTGTCTAGTACCGATTTTCTGTAACTCGTGGGGTATAAAAAGATCATAAATAAGGAGCGCACAACAGGCCGAACCACTGGCTAAAGTGTATGTCCATGGACATGAGACGTTTAAACGTCTCCTCTCTTCAACCTAACCTAACCTACCATCATTGGTAATCGACAGATTGACATCCACCCCGACAAGGGTGTTATCGATCTCTTCGTCCGTATCATCGGGGAGCATGTCCCCGCCAGATGCGTCAAATAGAGTCCGGAGACTTCCCTCAGCCCCTCAGACTATAGTCTCGAAGCCATACTATAGGGTCGCACTTGCACGTTGTATATGGGAGGTGGATTCAGCGTTAAGGATCAAATTGACCTGCCGCTTTTTACCATCCACCTCACCCACCTTGCTGATTCTCCAATTATGGGCGGGCAGACCAGGATTGGAATCTTTTATTACTTCTAATATGTCTGCCGGGTTGGAGGGCTCTTCTGTAACCCAGGTGATGGCTCTAGGGTGACTAGGGATGTTGTTTTTTCGGCACCCGGCCACACCTCACTCGCTCGACTCAGAGCAGCCTTATACAGGTCTAATGATGTGGCATCACCGAAATATAAGAGCTTTACTCTCCCCTGATGCCATCTTGCATCGTTGCAGATTGGTGGTGTGCCCGGCATTTCTCTACGGACATCGAGGTAATGAGCCATAATTGCACATGGCTCCATTTGTCCTTGAGGAAGGATCCATCCTCACTACTTCTGTCTATAACAGCCATCACTAGACTCTCCTTCGTCACTTCATTGAAGGGCTTGGTGAGTGTCCTGTTGATGGTGACATTATGACCTCTTGCCTTTTTCAAAGGCAGGGGTTCATCAGGTGATCTGATTCTTTTGACTTTATTAACCGTTAACACATCTGAATTTGTGGCTCTTTCAGCCATCTGATTGAAGTATCTATGACGCCTTCGGCCCAGGTAAGTGACTCTTTTTGTTTTTCGGTAAGAGCCGAAACCTCAACAGCCTCCAACTTCGTTAAAACTCTGAGCGCTATCCGGTGCTCATTGTGCTTCCGTTTTGACGGTCGGACATGACGTTTTCCCCTCACCGTACCACCAGTTGTGAGTACTGGGGGGAAATTTCCACCATGTTTGGTGTGGTCGGCTTTGGCCAAGACCAACGGACGGACAGTAGGACGAGGAATTTATTAATATCTGTATTAGCCCGTAATAGGTACTATGATGTAGGCCTCCGAGACTTGTAAAGATTTTTTTGCGATTTCGTAATAGGTACTGCGTAATAGATTTTAACTATCCGCTCTGTGCTAAACACGTCCGTTCACTACGACTGATCTGCAACGACCGTCTGTATTAAATTTTAAGTGTATGTTAAATTAACGGGCTTAAAATAAAGGCTATGGAATTTGACGCGTTGATTTATAGAAAAAAAAAATAGGAACGATAAAGCGGTGAAGAATTGTCTTGAGTCAAACAGACATTGACATATCGAATGTCTGGTTTCTGAAGTTTTTTACATTAAACTAAATTTTGACCTAAAGCCTGTCTCATGCTACTTTTTTGTTCCAAAAACTTTGTTCCAGATGAAAATGCGAAGCAAGAACATACCAAAAATCTCAAAATTTGTATTCATATATTAAAAATAAATATTTTTCCATAAAAATTAAAGTTCGCATTTTTTCGCATTCTTCCAAAAACAATACAGAAAAACACTATTTTAAAATTGTTTGATTATTAGCAAATTTTGATAAATACACAGTGCAACAAAATGAACTCAATTTGAAAAGCAAATGACGCGATAATTTTTTTCCTGTAAGTCTTCTCGAGTAAAACAAGAAAATTTTGTTGATATTGCCGGACACCCCCGAAATCCAGATTTACGGAAAAAAAACGCTTTTCTTGCACTTAAACGCCTAAAACTTTGTTCATTTCTAACAGATTTTCAATCTCTAAACGAATTTGGAAAGAAGAGACTTAAAACTTTCGAACGATATATATGCTGTGAATATATTTTTATTTGTCCTACAAACATACATATTTTACAATTATTTTTCGACATTTTCGAGTTTTCAAATTCGTTTAGAGATTGAAAATCGGTTACAAATTAACGTTTAAGTGCAAAAGGCAAACGTAAATCTGGATTTTGGGGTTGTCCGGCAAATTTCACAGAAAATATTTTCGTTGTTTTACTCATCAATACCTACAAGAATAGTATTTGGGTTTTGGACTGTCGCACTGTGTTATTGCAATTCCTATAAGAAAATATTCCAATTTGTACAATTGTTTCGGACTATATTTTCTAAATTCAATTAATATATTTCCAGAATTTGATTCAAGTTCATGTATATTTGTTAAAAAAATGAAATGTGCATTATTTTCATCACGACGTCACGTCCCCCCTGATACATCGCTACGGCCCCCGTTGGTCCACGGACCACCATTTGAGAAGCTCTGGTCTAGGCCAATGGTCCCAATCAATTCAAGACATCAAAGATGGAATTCGTGAAGTTATCGAGGATACACATATTGTCCTGCAAGCTTAGCCGTGGCGGCCATTTGACTGACATAGCTTTCTATTATTAATGTGGCATATCCTCCTCTTTACAATGAAATAAACATTCGATGACTTCCCTTCAAAAATATAATTTTTTTAAAAATCAAAATGAAAGTCATGCTTAAATAAGTCGCCAGTTTTTTAGTTGATCTCTTTAGTTTTTGTAGATCTGTTAGAAATCCCCAGCTTCGCATACCAAAACCTACATACATATATTTTGGAAATATAATTTCATGTCAGGGTAGCTCGGATTTTTAATGCTTTGCCACTTCCCTTAATAACTTTCAATTTATCTGTTTGTTCTTATCGGGAGAGACGTCAAAGTTTTCCCTATTGACGCTGTGTTTTTCTTTCTTTGGTCAGTTTTGTAACGTGTTTATTATCATTCTTCTTCCTTATTCTTCTGTGTAGAATTTGCTTGTTTAAGTCCGTTTTTTTGATAATTTACATTCATTTTTTTTAATTTAAATTTAAGTTTTAATGATTGTTTCATTTATTTGAACTATATTGAATTTATATATTGAATATATATATTTGAATATATATTTGAATATGTACATATATTTTTAGTTCTATTTTGTTTGCCAGGCATACATCAATATTTATATATACAGGTTGGCTGATATGTAATGCAACAATATAAAGCGCTATATTTTTGTAATTTTTTTTAAATATTATTGTTCAAAAGCAAAAAATGTCGGAAATAACATAAAATTTTAGAAACAGTTTAGATTTGTTCGAATTGGCTACTTTTGGCACGAATTATGGCCGACAAAGCCATCACATTCCCGGCGAAGCGCCGTCTTGTGATGATCGACACTTTGGTATTTTTTAGTGCGAACCTTACTCTCTAAAATGCCCCAGGCCAACGGATTGAGATCCGGAGATCTTGGTGGCCATTGTGCGGTAGAAATGAAGCGAGGAACCTCCTTTTTAAGCCATTCTTGGTTGACGCGTGCTGAGTGTTTGTATGCCCAGGGCTTCAATACTGTCTTTAGGACATTTTCCCGATAATATTCGGCATTTATTTTGACCCCATGGTCGATGAATACAAGCGGGGAGCGACCATCGGCCGTTATGGCGGCCCACACCATTACAATCGGCGGCGCTTGAGTTCTGGTGGCCAATCGAAGGTGTAAATTTTCAGCTGACCTCTTTGGCAAGTAAACCTGATCATTTTGTTTGTTCAAAAACTGCTCAATTTGGAATGGCTTCTCATAGGAGAAAACCAAATTCGGTAACTGGCCACTTTCGTGCAAGCGAAGCAACTCCTTGGCTCTTTCTAGTCTAACTTTTTTTTTGTGCATCAGTGAGCTCTTGCACTTTTTGGAACTTCAATGGCTTTAGTCCAAGCTCATTTTTAATATGTGTTGTATCCGTTCTCGCGATATGTTCAGCTCACGAGCAATTTTCGAGCACTTTTTTCACTGAATCAAGTCGTATGTCATGAATGGCACGTTCAATATTGCCTTGTAAAGCTTTGAAGAGTCTGGTTTATTTCGAAAGACCAATGACTTCAAATAACCCCAGAAGAAATAGTCTAATTGTGTTAAAACGCAACTTCTTGGAGGCCATTCAGTATCACAGTTTTCTCGCAATTTGCTGTGTGGCACGTAGCCACAATCGGTCAATGGCAAAAAGATAGCTCTTAACGAGATCTAAAATATTGCTCATGGGTGTCAAGGTCGTAGGTCGACTGGAAAGTTTTTTTTAGTTTTAAAAGAAATGGACTTAGCAACATTTTCAAATGTGAACGGAGTTTATTTTTGCTCTAGCTCCTTAACGGTACGTCGGATCGGTAATCGCTCTGAGGCAAAAAGATGGCTCTTAACGAGAGCTAAAATATGCTCATGTGTGTCAAAGTCGTAGGTCGACTGGATCACGTCAAAACCTGTTATATATGTATATTGGTCATGGCTTATTTTTGAGAGTAGTCTTTTATTCCATTTATACAATTCAGTTGGTATATTTTAATGTTTATTTATAGGTTTATTCAGTGCTAAAAAATTTGTTTTTAATTTTTTGTTCGTTTAAATTATGAATTTTTATCCGAATTGAATTTGAGTAGTTTCAATTCCTCCTTATTTATAGATATTTTTATCATTTATATTCTTATGTTTAAATTTTGTAGCCTATTTAACCATATATGGCCTTAAGAATTGGTTATATTTTTGAATAAAAAAAATAATAAATATAGCATCTTTTTGGAAGACCCTTTGTCTTCTCGGTACAACTAACAGTCATCGTTGCTCAAAGTAGACTCGCCAATGACAGACTTAAGATCATACATTTTGCTCTAGAGGTCTATACTATCACTATTTTTTGGCTAAACAATGTTAGGTGGGGTGCATGTAACCTTCGAAATTTTGGAAGTTTGCCGTGATCCACAACATGGTGTGAAGCCATGCTCAGCAGACAGAAAAATATCCTTGCAGCATAGTATAATTAAAAATTCCATTAATCAGTTATTGTCTCAAGTTTCATATATGTATGTACATATGTACACATTTTTTACATTTACGGTATTCCCCGTGTTTATTAGTTTTTTTCTAGATCAGCACAAATAAACATTTGGCTAGAAGTTTTGAGTTCTTCGTGCAAGTTCAGAAGAGAATTTAAGAGATAAGCTGCTGTGTAGTGTTTATCTGGACTATGTCCAGATTTACATTAGGAAAGTTTTTTCAGCAGCTTATCATCATCAAATTCTCTGCAGGAAGAACGCAAAACGTTCAGGGTGTTTCCCCCCTCTTGCCATCTACCTATCTCACTCCAACAAAACGACGATAATCTGCAGACCATACAGCCAGTGTAAATGGGGACATAGGAATATTTTATTGAATTTACTCACCCATTATTTAAAGGATCACATGAAGCCATTTTTCGGGGAGCAGTACTAACAACTCGAAGGTGAAATTCAAATGAAAAACAAAGAAAGATCACTTGTTATCCGAATGACAATCACAATGTAGACAACGTAGTCTAGAACGCGGGCTTTGCATTTAGAGACACCCTTAAATACCAGTGAATGCATCCGGCGTCTGTCAAACTCAAATTTCATCCTATTGTTTTCTGTGCATACAACAACACTTTGACAGACGCAGGACGCAATTCTCCGGTATTTAAGAGATGCCCTTACATTCGGCAACGACTTAAGTCTGGGTTAGTCAAACGTAACCGTAACGACTGATTCAATCTGACATAGTCCAGATTTACACTAGGAAATTTTTTCAGCAGATTATCCGCTATTTCTCTTTTAAACTTGCCTCTGAGTTTAGACACGTAATTTTGCTTCGGATATTCCTGTGTAAATTGTTTTTGTTTCAAAGTGCGAGTGAAAAACACAAAACGTTCAGCCCGAGTACGGGAGAGTTTTTTCCACCCTCTTGCCGACTGCCTCTGTCACCAACAAAACGCCGACAATCTGCTGAGTCTCCATTTACATGGTACTTTTTTTTAAGTAACTTATCGGCTTATTCTCTTTTGAAAAAGTATTTACGTTCACACGCGTACTTTTTTTTCAATACTTAACTTATTTTCATTTGTTTTGTTTCGGCTTTTCCTGTGTGAATTGTTGTTGTTTCCAAGTGCGAACGAAAAACACAAAACGATGAGTACGATAAGTACGAGTACGGCATACTTTTTTCCCCCCGTTTCCGACTGCCTCTCTCGCCAAAACAACGCCGATAAGTATGCTTAATACTTAAAAAAAAAGTATCATGTAAATGCAGACTAAACGATTAGCCAACTGAAACGAAACGTAACCGGACGGCTGAATCTGTTCTGTCAACTTTTAATTGAATTCGAAATTATCAGACATAACTGAAAGTGTATTTGGGTAGGCCTGGATCAATTCCCTCCGTTGACGACGTCGTTCGCTTCCCTCGTATTTAAGAAACAACCTAAATACCCTAAATTTAGTACCACAAAATACAACTCTAATACAAAAAAACACATATCGTACATACTTTAATTAGCAATGCTGAACCAATTTAGTTGAAAAAGTGCGCGTTAAAATACGAGTGAGTGGAGCAGAAATGGAGTTTGGATTTCGAAATTGGCAATCATGAGAAGGAAAGTGAATGCATCGCAGGCTCGCGAAATCAGGTTAGCCTATGAATTTTATTTATCCTAAAATACATTGGCTTCCAAAGTTCCAATGACAATTTCTTAGCAGAATTTTGAGGAACCTTTTAAAAATTGCTTAAAAGTTCCTCACATCTTCATTAATTTTTTAAGGAATAAGGACCTTAATAAATAGGATAAAATCGCCTGGGTAGACTTAATAGTGGATTTCTTTTTGCTGTTATTCGTTCGCTTCCTCCAGCGCGTGTCATTCTCGACAAAGCTAAAGACAATGAATATACTCGTATTGCGCCTCGATTAATTTGGTTGAAGCAAAATTATTTTCCACTTGCTCTTACATCCCTCCAACTCGGAATTATCAGTTCTATTTATACTACTTATCAATGGTTTGCCAGATTCAATTTCTAGTTCCAAACCACTGATATATGCAGATGATGTTAAGACATTTTTCTCTTATAATACATCTGAGGATTCATGGGATTTATTCATCCGATATTAATTTCATGGACCTTAATTTGAAGAAATGTCACTGACGTTGGAAACGTTCGTAAAAAAATAATGTAAGAACATATTTTTCGATAGATTTAAATGAAATATACGGGTCTGTTCTGTAGCAAGGTGATTTGAAATCAGGGTGATTTTAAAATCACCGGCGACTTATAATCAATGTTGGAGTTCGAAATCGCCCGGCTTATTATTCATAGCCTCCCAAAAAAGATTGTTCGAAATATGTTCGGGTGATTTCGAACTCCAAAAGTGATTGTAAGTCGCCGGTGATTTTAAAATCACCGTGATATCAAATCGCCGTGATTACAGAACAGACCCGATAAGCATTTATTCAGTTTGTTGTATTAAATCGAGCCTAATGAAAAGGGGGGACACATCGGTCCATATGTTGGTATAGCCCACATAGAAAGGTCCCTTTCGATTTGACTTATTGGCACTCTAAAGAACAAAGTTTTCAACCGACTTGGGTCATAATTTCATTTCATTTATTTCGCCATCAATTAAGTCTTAAAAGCAGTGATGCCAACTATTTGCGGAGCAAAAGCCTCATGAAAAATTGAAAAAGCGTAAAAGAGCTCTAAACTTTTTTTGGCGCTTAGATTTTTAAATTTTTTCTCTGCTAAATTGCATAAAGACTTCCTGAACGATAAGGAATATAGGGATAAATCGAATCTGCTCATTTAGTCTGTAAGATATATTTGAAGATGATTTTCCAGTTATAGATATCCTTTTGGTGTATATCCAACGATGGTTACGGGGAACGCGAGTGGTCGGACCAAAGTGTCATAAGATCCATGGACGCTATGACATGCCACCTAATATTTTAGGACCGTACAAATATTGGTCGAAAACTAAAGTATTATTCACTGTACCGCAGAATAGTGTAGGGTATAATTAATAATGAAACATGTAGCTAATAAAACCATAATTTTTCGGCAAAAACCCTGTCGGCAATAATTTTGTATGATATTAAAAAGTCATTTCTTGTACTTTTTGTATGTTTCAATAAAATTTTAACTGCAGAAGTGGTAACAGCAGTTTAAATCAGAGAGACAAATATAAGTGCATATAAATATGTTGATAACACGGAGTAGCAAAATAGTATAATTTCATTATGTTGCCAGATTTGATCTGACAAATGTACAAAAAGCGTCAAAAGCACCAACAAAAAACACGAAAAGCGTACACCTAGTGCTTTTTTCCTTTGGCACTAAGTGAACACTTTTCGCGTATTGGGGGATCTTAAAAGCACTAAATCTGGTGCGAACAGCAATAAGTTGGCATCCCTGCTTAAAAGGCCAATTTAAAATAAATTACGAAATGCATAATAATAGCAGCTTAGTAGACTATTCTGACTGATGACTACTTCTTCCACATTTTAATTTAATTTTAATTTTATTATATTCAATAACAACCGAGCCCATAGGCCGTATATGGTTACAAATTACTTCTTAAGGTGTAATACATTTACATTTTTCATCATTTTTCATTTTACATCACGGCGTGAAAATGGCAAACAAGCGTACGCATAAAACCTTATCAGTGTTACAAAAACAAATCTTAATTGCAGCCATTTTTATGGCGCAAAAAAAATTAATTCGCCCCATCAACACTTACTTCAATTCTACAAAAGAGGAAATTTATTAGAAAGTTAATATTATTTTTCCGAAAAACTTTTTTTGCGTTTGAAAATTTATTCCTATTCGTTTGTAACTGAGATATTTTGACAATTATTTTCGAAATTGTATGAATTTCTCAAGGGAAAACCCTAGAAATTTAAGCAATTATACGTTATATTACATTAAATCCTCCCTAAAGGAAATGAGTTAAATCGGAAATCTATAAATGGGAAGTGCGTGATTGAATTGTTCTTCTCATAAGATACTACCGTAGACATCTGTGAAAAGAATATTCCTAATATGGGAATTTTACCTAATACTAATCTACATTTGGGAAGATTTGTTATACCTACCTTGATGAAAAACTGTCCAATTATACCAATTTCCGGTTCTGTTTTTCAAAGTAAAATCGTACAGTAAAGTAGACCAAATGGACCTCTTAAATAGATTTTCTATGTTGAGGTCTTCAAGGACCACTAGTGCATTCAAAAAAAAATTTTAGTAACAGCAATAAAATTTGTGCTACTGCAGTTTTTGTTCGCTGAAAAAAAGGAAAGCAGACTTGTCTGTTCGTTTGCCATTTAGCTAACTTTTTTTCAGCTATTTAACAAACAAAACTGTTGTTTCAGCAGAAATGTTTTCTGTTATTTAATGAGTTTCGAATTGGGTTTATACAAATTTGGTTAAATGTTTCTTAATAAAAATTTACACAAAATTGTTGTGCAAATATCATAAGATAAAAGACTTATCTCGAAAATATATTGATTAAATCTTTTTTTTTAAGAAGGGGCTCGACAAATACGCCTGTTTTACACTGAACAGTAGATACTTCAAAGACATTAAACTGTACTGAATTGTAAGCGTTTATGTGCACATGTATTAAATTTGTGAGCTATTAAATGTTGATATGATTTTGGCAATTTTGTGTGGGAGTTCCGGATGATAGTTCATGTAATCTACAGAAGATTCGGATAAGATATATAAGTTATTAGAGAATTAATAGTAAACACTTTGTGGGAGTGGACCAATATGGCCCATCACTGCACTTATCCTGAGATAAAAAATAATATTACCACATTCAATATTTGGAGAGACTCCTTTTAAGAGCTATCGTGGTAAATAAAATGTTTATTTTGAAAGTGACGTAAACGCCATATTTCTTTTAAACGTTATATCGAAACAAATTTTAATTATACTATTAGAAAACGACAACCTGACGGTCTACACCATTTTCAATTGTAATTCGAAAAATGTCAATTGAAATTCGTAGATTCCATTTGAAATTCGAAAAATATAATAATTGAAATTCGGATATTCCATTTGAAATTCGAAAAAGATCAATTGAAATTAGAAAAGCATCAATTGAAATTCGTAAAAGTGCAATAGAAATTCGGAAAACATCAATTGAAATTCGAAATTCCAAAAATGTAAACAAATCTGTAAATTAGATTGGGTTTTATTTTAAAAGGGAGTGGCCACTTCGCCCATATTTCTTGACGTGTTAGCGACTAACAAACTAATACTATGTGACTAATTTCAGAAGATTCGTGTAAGTAGTATAGAAGGTATTAAAGAATCAATATGTCACTAAAAGTTAACCCTTAGTGTGGGAGATACTAGAAAGGGTGAACCAATATGGTCCATCTTCGAACTTAGCCGGAGATAGAGAAAAATGTTACCGCATACCAAATTTTAAGTCAATCGGTTACTCCTTTCGAGAGCAAATGATATATACCATCCTCTCTAAGGTGAGGGGATAAATATGTGGCTAATCAGATTTCGAAATTCGAATCCATCCTTAACACAATTTATGAGGAAATATCACTTACGCCACTTTCAAAACAAACAGTAAATATATGGAAAGTAATGAATGGGGGAAACTATACGCTTAATTTCAGCTTATGAGATCACAGTAGTTTTGAGTTATTTCATGGATTTTACTGAAACTTGGTGGTATGCATACTTGTAGCTTTTTCCCATAAAAAGTTGTAAATTGTTTAAACAACAAGACAAATGTTAAAATTAACGTCACTAATACCGTGAAATAACAAGAAAATACTGCGAACAACTTTAGTGTATAATTTTTTATGAGAGATTTAAATCTTACGGTTTTAAAATTTTGAATTGGTATTAAAAAACCTTAATATTACCACAATAAGCAATTATAATTTAAAATATGTTTTATTTATAGTTTAAAACTAGATTTAAGCTTTCTTTATAGTTTAGTTGTGTATCTTTAACCTACATATACAAATGCATACTTCTAAAACATTTTTTTTAATTTAGCTTGTTTTAATTAAATTCCCTAAACAAAACAATCTTGGAACAAAAGGATTATTTTCCAATGCTGGAAAAGAATCCCTGAGAGGCCAGCCTTTATCATCATCAGTCACCCGAACTTGGCAATCCGCATCATCCGTACCTTCTTCCTCTAACGTGTGGAAATATTGGCATACCCAAAGTAAAAATAGAGAGTAAGAGCGAGGTACACATTCACTTATTGGTCTAAAACAATCTCTTGTGCACAATGTAAAAGACACAGGCTATGAAGAAAGCAAATGCAAAGAATAATAACATTTTGTCGGTACATTCGCGGCGTCCATATTTCTTTAGCAGCTTTCCCGATTGTGATATTGTGCCAGCGGTGTTAGTCAGCTCATCTCGAGTGGCCTCCACGTTTTGCGATGACGCCACCAGGGTTTCCAAAGTAATGGCGCTCTTCTGTGTCGTCTCAGAAAGATGTCGCGAAATTGCTAGCATCTTTTCGGTGACATTGTTTTCTTGCGATACCAGACTGCCACGATTGTGACGTGTCGCTGTTCCCGCTGTATGACGTTGTCTCAAATCCGCTTCGCCTGTTATGGCCATTAGTTCTTCACGGTTTGCCTTTTCTATTTCTAACATTGTGGCCACATTTGCTTTGCGGAAGGACTGCAAGACTTTTGAGAATTGCTCTCTTTGTGTGTCGACCTCTTTGGATAAAGCCGGATCGCCGGTATCACGAGCCCAATCATTGAGTCGATCAATATTTTTCCTCAGCGCAGCCAATTTAGCACGGCCAGCCTCATTGAGTGCCTCTAACTCTTGTATAGAACCACGATATGATATGATGTCCTTAGAAAGGCAATGAAAATTAATTAGTCATAGGTTTGTTATAGAAGGAAGCCAGAAGTGGTGAAAATTTTCCTACCTGTATTATGGCTTTGGCCTGCAGATTGTTATCAATTAAATCTTGTCTTATAGACTGTAGTGTGTACTTCTCTATATTCATTTTGAAGGAAGTGGAATGAATTGGTTTGGGAATTTTATAAACTTTTTTAAAAGTTCTCTTTGGCAAAATCAACAATATTAAACAATAACAACACACATCTACACGTCCAAAGTGACAGCTCAATGGACAGAGTTTCAAATACAGGGTTGTTATGCGATAGTGCTGGTGCTATAATCAGTTAAATGCACTATTAGTCACAACACGTAACGTATGAAGGTTAAACGTATTGCAATCCTAGGTATGACGTATTTTTTAAATATAAAATCCCTTGTGACCACCATATCCCTGCGTTTATACAGGACAATTGACAGAAGTCATTTGAGAATATGTATTTGTTGTCAAAAAAGGGAAAAAAGTTTCATGTGACGTAGGCGTCCAGGCATAAAACAGGCATGTTTTCGTTACAAGCTAGCACTTTTAGTTTAGCACTTTGCAACGAAAACAACTGACTTCCACTAACTGACACATAAGCAATATGTGGCGGATTTTCACTATCTGGTAGCAATGGTGTCATGAGTTGCGAAGAAAGAACAGTGCGAAACAGACAAAAAATTCGTGAAAAGTATTTATAAAACATATATTTACTATTCTATGTTCACTTGTTTACACTCTTTTTGCAAATATTAAAATAATTTCCCATTTTTGTTCTTCTTCTTCCCATTAATTCACAATAATTGATAAAATCTCTCCAAAAATTGGATGCCATATTGCTAAATATAGGGTGCCCAATCTGGCAACATCATACTCGTTTAAGACAGGAACACAAGCACCAAACTTCATCGGGAACTAATAGTGCTTAAAAGTGCTTAGCTCCCCATACAAATTAAGCACTTATGGTGTAACGAAAACACGCCTAAAATCCCTTGTGACCACCATATCCCTGCGTTTATACAGGACAATCGACAGAAGACATTTGAGAATATGTATTTGTTGTCAAAATTAGCACTTTGCAACGAAAACAACTGACTTCCACTAACTGGCACATAAGCAATAAGTGTCGGATTTTCACTATCTGGTAGCAATGGTGTCATGAGTTGCGAAGAAAGAACAGTGCGAAACAGACAAAAAAATTCGTGAAAAGTATTTATAAAACATATATTTACTATTCTATGTTCAATTGTTTACACTCTTTTGCAATATTAAAATAATTTCCCATTTTTGTTCTTCTTCTTCCCGTTAATTCACAATAATTGATAAAATCTCTCCAAAAATGGGATGCCATATTGCTAAATGTAGGGTGCCCAATCTGGCAACATCTTACTCGATTAAGACAGGAACACAAGCACCAAACTTCATCGGGAACTAATAGTGCTTAGCTCCCCATACAAATTAAGCACTTATGGTGTAACGAAGGCACGCCTAATGAAGAAAGTGCACTTTAATCAACCCTAGATAGGTTAGAGTCGTTTCGCGCTCCGATTGGATGCTTACATCAAAATTAATCTTACAATTAATTAATCTTAAACCAGTAAGGAAAGGCAGAAAGTCGGGCGGGGCCGACTATATAAGGCGTGTTTTCGTTACACCATATGTGCTTAATTTGTATGGGGAGCTAAGCACTATTAGTTCCCGTCTGTCTTAATCGAGTATGATGTTGCCAGATTGGGCACCCTATATTTAGCAATATGGCATCCCATTTTTGGAGAGATTTTATCAATTATTGTGAATTAACGGGAAGAAGAAGAACAAAAATGGGAAATTATTTTAATATTTGCAAAAAAATGTGTAAACAATTGAACATAGAATAGTAAATATATGTTTTATAAATACTTTTCACGAATTTTTTGCCTGTTTCGCACTGTTCTTTCTTCGCAACCATTGCTACCAGATAGTGAAAATCCGCCACTTATTGCTTATGTGCCAGTTAGTGGAAGTCAGTTTTTTTCGTTGCAAAGTGCTAAATTAAAAGTGCTAGCTTGTAACGAAAACATGCCTATAATACCCTACACCTCCCTAACAATGCGATAAGGGTCATTGCCATAATAATTTGGAATAATTGGTAAATGGGTAGAAACATATTATCTAATTCTGAAACGATAATCGCTAAATTAAGCAATATTCGTTCCTAAATTGAGAAACATCTTTCTGGAAAATTTTAATGATCGGAAGTAAAATACAACTTCTGTAGCGGTTTGATACCAAATCAGGAGGAACAATCAATATAAATCTGAACCGATCTTCCCTGAATACTCATTCATGTTAAAATACCTCCTTCTGTCGAATTTCGTACTGATCGCATATAAAATACAGTCTCTACAGCGCCTACATGTCAAATCGGGGGTAACGTATATAAGGGGGCTATATCTAAATCTGAACCGATTTCTTCCAAATTTAACAGTGTTCATTCATATAATAAGAAACCTCTTTCTGCCGAATTTCATACTGATCGGATATAAAATAACATTTTTACAGCGCTTACAAGTCAAATCGGGGGTAACGTATATATGGGGGCTATATCTAAATCTGAACCGATTTTCTCCGAATTTAGCAGTATTCCTTCATGTAATAAGAAACCTCTTTCTGCCAAATTTTGCACTGATCGGATATAAAATACTGTTTTTACAGCGCTTACATGTCAAATCGGGGGTAACATATATATGGGGGCTATATCTGAATCTGAACCGATTTTCTCCGAATTTAGCAGTATTCCTTCATGTAATAAGAAACCTCTCTTTGCCGAATTTCGCACTGATCGGATATAAAATAACATTTTTACAGCGCTTATATGTCAAAACGGGGGTAATGTATATATGGGGGCTATATCTAAATCTGAACCGACTTCTTCCAAATTTAACAGAGTTCATTCATGTAATAAGAAACCTTTTCCTGCCGAATTTCATACTGATCGGATATAAAATAAAGTTTTTACAGCGCTTACATGTCAAATCGGGGCTAACATATATATGGGGGCTATATCTAAATCTGAACCGATTTTAACCAAAAAAACCGATGGGCCAAAAAAAAGATATGCGTAAAGTTTCGTCGAGATCGGACCATAATTGCGACCTGCACTTTGATTACAAGAATACATGCACAGACGGACAGACAGACAGACAGACGGACATAGCTAAATCGACTCAGAAAGTGATTCTAAGTCGATAGGTATAATAAACGATGGGTCTATTTCTTCTCCTTTTGGGTGTTACAAACAAATGCACAAAGTTATAATACCCTGTACCACAGTGTGGTGTAGGGTATAAAAATCAAAGACAGTACGAAGACAATAGGCATGATTTCGTTACCAGATATCGATTTTAGTTTAGCACTTTGCAAAGAAAACAACTGACTTCAACTAACTGGCGCATAAGCAGTAAGTAGCGGATTTCCACTATCCACTATGTTATAAGTTGCGAAGAAAGAACAGTGCGAAACAGACAACAAATTTGTGAAATGTATTTATAAAACATAAATTTACTGTTCCATGTTCAATTGTTTACACTCTTTTTGAAAATATTAAAATAGTTTTAAATTTTTGTTCTTCCCGTTAATTCACTAATTGACAACAATCTCTCCAAATATGAGATGCCATACTGCGAAATATAGGATGGCCAATCTGGCAACACCATACTCGATTAAAACAGGAACACAAGCACCAAGATTCATCGGGAACTACCCTGTAGGAAGTGCCATTAGTAAAATTTTAGTGATTTACTTGTGACATTGTCAGTAGTACTACAGACAAAATGTGCCCCTGCCCATGTAATCTCCTATAGACATTTAACATTAGCTGACATTGAAAAACCACCAGTAGACATTTGATCCTAAGATTCAGTAGTAAATGTTAAATGTCAAAGTAAACCATATGTAGACATTTGCACCAAAGATTCACTAGTAAATGTTAAATGTCAAAGTTAACCATATGTAGACATTTGGAACAAAGATTCACTAGTAAATGTTAAATTCATATAGAGACATTTGAAACAAAGATTCAGTAGTAAACTTTAGTGACCCTGGTCTACATCTATATAAAGGTGAAGGAGTTGTTTCTATGTACCACTGCTTTAACTTCTCCCGCAACGTCAATTTCGGAACGTCAAAATCTTCCAAATTCTCCACAAAATCTTTACTTTCTCCCACAATATTAATTTCGCTGTTTCCTTGCTCACATTGCAAACTTTTATTTTTAAATGATATTGTTTGTTTTTTACAAGTCTTTTATAATTTCTTTTACTAATTTTTTTATTTTTATAAAATAATTGTAATCATCTTTTTAACACACAAAAATTATTTTCACAAAACGAACGCGTGCTTCCTTGACAGAAGAAAATCAAGGAATGAAAAAAGAACAATTGTCAAAAAATCGCTACCTGCTGACTGCGCAGCTGTGCATTCTGCAGGCAGCTATTACAATTCGCAGTCAAACAAAAAAGACAAGCAATGACAATGTCGCCATAAATACTGTACAACAGTTGTCTGTAAAGTATTTCTACTCGCGCATAAAAGGAAAGTTGTAGACTTTTTACCTTGTTCAATTGTCACTATAGAACAAGTGGTGACATAGAGACATATGGTGCCTGGCTGACTGCAGGGTAATAATGCTTAAAAGTGCTTAGCTGCCCACAAAAATTAAGCACCTATGGTGCAACGAAAACACGCCTAATGTTTCTCACCCTTCTGCAACGTTACCATACATACGTCTGTGCAATTAAACGCACCCTAAAGTGAATCATAGCAAATAAAATCGTCCAACTTATCTCACAAATTTTCGAGATAATTGTAAATTAAATAAAAGTTCCAAATTCGATGTCAAAATCTGGTCAAAAATCTTTTCGTATATACAATGGTTGTCTTACAATTGATCACTGATTGATTTTGTTATTAAGTCAAAATTTAATTTCTAGAAAATTAATTTAAAATTTATTTTTTTTAGAAAAAATCATCAAATTTGATTTTTCTAAAACATGTTGGCAAAATTAATTTTTCTGAAAAAAATTGTACAAACTAAATTTTTCAGGGAAAATTCTTTAAATTTTTCTAGAAATTTCCGTATACTGTGTAAATTTGAAGCTTTTTTTTAACTTTTTTCTAAAACAAAGTTTTTTAAAAAAATGATTTACTTATGTTCGTCGTTTTTTAACCTCTCTGTTTATTAAATTGTTGGATGTTTAATAAATTGAGCTCAAGTTAAATGTTTTTTCTTTGTTCAATTTTTATTTATTTTTCAATACTTCGATCCTCTTTGGAAAAAGAAAATTAAATAAACAAAAAACTTAAACTATACAACTATACATTTCGCCAAAAATGCATTCTTATAGACAATTTCGTAAAAATTGCAATTTATAGACAACTGCAAACAAATTGCATATTTAAAGAGAATGTTGCCAAATTTCGTAGAAATAAATTTTTCAGAAAAATATTCCTCAAAATTGCATTTTTCTACAAAAAATTCCAAACATTGCATATTTATATTATTTATTTTAAAAAATTCTGTAAAAATTGATTTTTCAAAAAAAATCGTTGAAATTACATTTTTCATTTCTAGAAAAAAATCCTAAAAATTTTGTAGAATTTAATTTTCTAGAAAATGAAGTCAAAATTTAATATCTAGGAAATTAAGACAAAACAAATTTTTTTTAGAAAAATTCATTGAATTTTATTTTTCTAGAAAAATTCGGCAAAATTTATTTTTTTGTGATGTCTGCTTTTACCATTTAGCAACGTTTTATAGAATTTGTTTATAGAATTTTTTTTCTAGAAAACTTAGTCAAAAGAAATTAAGTCAAAATTTAATTTTTTTAGGAAAAAAAAAATCATCGATTTTTTTTGTTGGAAATTTTGGCAAAATTTATTTTTCTGAAAAATTAGTATAAATTTTCTAGAATATTCTGGCGAATATATTGTGTAAATTTGAAGAAAGTGGGAAGGATTTTTTTTGTTAAAACTGAATTTTTCTAGAAAAAATCCTAAACATCGCATATTTATAGGAAATGTTGCCCAAATTGCACTTTTGTTGAAAATTTCGACAAAATTGATTTTTTAGGAAAAAATTCTTAAATTTTTATTTTTCATTTATAGAAAAAAGTGAATTTTCGTTGAAATTAAATTTTTCCTCAAATTTTGTAGAATTTAATTTTCTAGAAAATTAAGCCAAATTAATTTTTTTTTTAGAAAAGTAGCATCGAATTTGATTTTTCTAGAAAATGTCGCCAACGTTTATTGTTCTGGAAAATTTAGTAGAGATTACATTTTTCAGGAAGAAAATGTACTTTTCTGCAAAATTAGTAAAAATGTTTAAAAGTTAAAATCTACAAAATAAAATAAAAATATTGAATTTTTTTTGCAACAACAAACTTCATAGGTCAATATTAAAAATTCTGAAACGTCATTATTACATATTTTATAGAAAATTTCTTCGCAAATTTAATAAAAAATGTCGGGTAAAAAGGTTTCTTATACAAAACTTCGTAAAAATTGCAATTTATCGACAATTTCTCCCAAATTGCATTTTTATTGAAAATTTCGGCGAACTGATTTTTCAGAGAAAATAGTAGAAAATTTATTCAGAAAAATTAGTAGAAATTCAAGTTCAAATCTAAACAAAATAAAAAAAATAAAAATATTGAATTTTTTGTGCAACAATAAACTTCATAGGACAATATTAAAAATTCTGAAACGTCAACATTACATATTTTATGGAAAATTTATTCGCAAATTTAATAAAAAATGTCGTCAAAAAAGGATTCTCATACAAAACTTCGTAAAAATTACAAATTATCGACAATTTTGCCCAAATTGTTAAAATTTAATTTTTAAAGAAAGTTTCTTCAGGATTTTCATTGAAAATTTCGGGGCAATTATTTTTTGCTTAGAAAAAAATCAGCAAAATTGCATTTCCTAGAAGAAAAAATCGCAAAAAGGGCATGTTTCTAAAAAAGATCGCCAAAATTAGTGTTTTTAGTATACAAAAAAAAATTGTGGAAATTTAATTTTGGTAAAAATATTTTTATAGGTTTTAACGTTAAATTTGACCCAAAAATTTAGTTTATTAGAAATATAGGATCTAATAAATGTTGCAAAATGTATTATGTATTATTTGCAAAATTAGCTTCTTCAAGACAATTTCGTTAAATTTAGTTTTTTTTACAAATGCTACAAAATTAAAGTTGTATGGAAAATTCGTCGTTATTAATTAATCTGATCTTTAACTCGAGCAATTGCCCTCATCAAAAAACAACAAAATTAATCGTATTTTAATAAAAAAAATTCGAAGTTTAATTTTGTAAAAAATTTTAGAAGTTTTAACGTTTAATTTTTGCATAAAATTAAATTTATTACAAAAATTTGATCTAATAAAAAACTTGCCAAAATCTTTCTTTTGCAAAATTTAGTTTTTCAGGAAAACTTTGTTTAAATTTAGTTTTTCTAGAAATTTTTGCCGAAATTTTACCTTTTTACAAAATTAAATTTTAATGGGAATTTCATCGTTATTAATCTGATCTTTAACTCTGCTAATTGCCCTCAATATGATCACCTTTCTTTAATGCCACAAATTATCCGATAGAAAAATTAAATTTAGACAACATTTTCTAGAAAAATTAAATGTTGACTACATTTTTTAGAAAAAATAAAACTCTTCATTTTCTAGAAAAAGTAAATGAGGTTTAAAAATTCTCCAAATTGCATTTATATAGAAAAATTTGTCAAGATTAAGTTTTTCGAGAATATCCTCAATATCGCAAAATTTTGTGAAATATTCTGTAAAAATATTTTTTTTTCCAAATTTTTCATATATAATTAAATGTTATCGAAATTACACATTATATATAAAGTTTCATAAAATAACATTTACTAAAAAAAATCGTCGAATATAGTAAATTTAATTTTCTAGAAATTGGATTTTGGGACAAAATTTGGCAAAATTGCATTTTTATACAAAATTTCGTTAAAATGTAATTTTTATTGAAAATTTCGTCAGGATTTTCTTTTTTCAGAAAAAAGTCGCCAAAATCGCATTTTTCTAGAAATATTCTTTAAAATATATTTTTTTTTTTGCAAAATTTTCATACATAATCAAATTTAGTCGAAATTGCATATTTTATAAAAGATTCATCAAAATTGTACACTTTAATAAAATTCTTTAAAATTATTTTATAGACAATTTCGCCAAAATTTGATTTTTAGACAAATTTTGTTAAAATTGCAGTTTTATTTAAAAACTCGTCAAAATTTAATTTTCCAAGAAAATTTCTTTCAATTGTGTTTTTATAAAAATTTCCATAATTTTTTTTTGTATTTCTCCATATTGTATTTTTATATAAAATTTTGTTAAGATTTATTTTTTTGCACGAATTTTAAATAAAACTGCAATTTTTTTAAAATTCGTCAAAATGTAATTTTTCAGGAAAATCGAATTTGGCACTTTTTGAGTCTGCTATACATATATTAAAAAACTGGGAAGATAGCGGGTTTTGTATTCGAAAAATTCAGTAAAATAAGATAGCCAAAAAAGAAGAAATCGAATCAAAATCCCGTTTTCAAAAAAGATTAAAATATGTATACACTTTTGAATGTAAGCCTTCATAAGCGTTTTGCAATTTATAGGATGCTTCAACGATCGATTTTTCTTTCAGCGTAGTTCAATAACCGCTATTAATTTCAATGAAAATTATTTTAATTAACAATAATGTTTCCTTTGGATTTGGCTCCATTTATACAATCTGATAAAAAGTGCGATTTTTAACTGATTTTAATTAAACACCAGAACATGACATTATTCATAATACCTATACTGAATATTACAGGCAACAACCCACCCACATTCGCAAATATTTCTCGTGGGCATCTAAAACCTTTTGTTGCGTTCCTCTACCAAAACACGACCAATAGTGAAGCGTTAAATCTACTTAAAACCGCAAAAATAAAAAGAAGCACAAAGAAACCACAGACCTTAGATTGTATAGATGTGCCGTCCCCGAGCGAGTAAGTTATCAGTTAAGAACGAATAAAAATTTCAACGAGTAGGACTTCAAAGAGTGATGTTTTACGAGGATTTCGGACCGATTTTCCCGAATTTTTTGTAATTGTCACAATTAAAAAATTAATATCAATCGATTAGTGCAAAAAAAATTCAAACTATGTTCGCGGAAACCTGTTTTTTCGCGTGTGACAATTCATTCCTATTCGTTCGTAACTGATAGATTTTGACGTTTCTGGCTGACGGCACATCTATACAATCTAAGGTCTGTGAAAGAAACAGCAAACTCACCATGTGTATACAATTAGGAGCTGGCACAGAGAGAAGAAACAACAAAATACACACACGTACAACAAAAGAAGAGATTCGTAGAAATGAAAGAATGAAAAAATTCATTCATAAAAATTACTGCAAAGTCAACACACAGATATTCGCTCACCCACTCACAGTCACACACATTAACGTATTAGCCTGAAGTGATCTCTGAGTGTACTTCCCAAAGAGCAGAGCGACAAGTTGCAGAGTTCAGTGTAATGCATTCTCTTACATTTACGACAATAAATGAGAATCTTTCACTGCACCTGTAATATCGAACCACCATTCTAAACCATGCTAAGTGCAAAAGGTAGTTTTTCAGGAGAGTCGATCAAAGTTTGATGAATTTTAAAAATTTGTGTGGATTTCCTTTATAATGCAAATCGAATTACATGTACTGTTTTGTGAATAACTTTTGATTGGGTTGACGGATAAACACCAACTTTTGATTGAATATAACTTGGAATATTTAGAAATTAAAAATGCAATATCCCACATACTAGTAAGCAATGTAGCCAGTTGTCATTAAGTTTTATATTTACTTTCATTTATAAAATAAAAGGGAAAGTTTTTTTCGCGGTGTCTTTAATCAATATACATATGGGGGATTCCATGTCAAGTGAGTAAATTTTTAAAAGCCATGTCTTCTGATCGGAATGAAACTTGCACCAAGTTTAGTCCTATTGGATAGTATATAGTTATGATACCACATTTCAAAGCAATCCGCTAAGGACTGTCCGAGTTGGAGGGTGTTGAATATTGACATTTTGGTCAAACGGTCCTTTATTCCCATCCATATAACTAACTTCCTATTGTAAAGGGTGTCCCAAGAAGAGCGCAATTTTTTAATTTTAAATAAAACACAGATATTTAAGAAAAAATCGTGAAACTTTATTATATCGTAAAGTAGACAGAATGAGGTTATGTATGGAACAATATATCGTGCAGATGGCCGCCGCGGCTTTTCTGGCATGCACGCGATCTTTTAATGAAATTTTTAATGACCGTTTTGCATAAATGCTGCGGTATTTCATTAATGCAGCGTCCAATTTCGTCTTTTAAGGCTTGAGTCGTCGTCGGCTTATTCGCGTAAACCATCGACTTCAAAAAACCCCAAAGAAAAAAATCTAATGGTGTTAAATCGCACGATCTAGGCGGCCAATTCTGATCTCCAAAGCGCGAAATAACACGACCGGGAAATGACTGATGCAGCAATTGAATTGTTTCTCTGGCTGTATGACATGTGGCGCCGTCTTGTTGGAACCACATGCCCTCCACATTCATTTCTTCAATTCTAGGCAAGAAAAAACTGGTTATCATTTCACGATACCGAACACCATTGACTGTTTGCGCTTGACCTGCCTCATTTTCATAAAAAAAAGGTCCAATGATTCCTCCAGCCCAAAAACCACACCACACAGTGACACGTTGAGGATGCACGTTGAGGATGAGGATGCACATCACTAACAGACCCAGTTTCGGCAAATTTATCCATTAATCTCTTTACAGTTGACTCTTTTGGAGCATTATTGTGACCCCAAATTGATCGCAATTTGCGAACTGTAGCCGCAAAACTTTCACCATTTTGGTAAAACAATTTCACAATGAGAATGCGTTGTTCATTCGTGTAGTGCTCCATTTTTACTAACCTCGTACCTTCTACTAACAAACAATAACAATTATTCAAATGTCAAACAATGACACTTCGAATGTTGCGAGATTAAAAAATTGCGCTCTTCTTGGGACACCCTTTATTTACAACCTTTTGACCACAGAGGTGTCTATAGATTTTTTCTTCAATCTTTTTAAGAAATTAAAAAATTTGCATTTTTAGCAAATTTGCATATTTTGGAATGCCATAATTTCTATAAAAATACAATATGTCGAATCATAGAATTTTGACAAAATTTTCTATAAAAATACAATATGTCGAATCATAGAATTTTGACAAAATTTTCTATAAAAATACAATATGGCGAAATTTTCTATAAATGACGAAATTTAATTTTACTTGAAAATTTTGCATATCATTAATTTATCAAGAATATTTCGTCGTATTTCGTGCAAAACATTAAATCTTGACAAAATTTTGTATAAAAATACAATATGGAGAATTTAAAAAAATTATGGAAATTTTTATAAAAATACAAATGAAAGAAATTTTTATTGGGAAATTAAATTTTGACGAGTTTTTAAATAAAACTGCAATTTTAACAAAATTTGTCCAAAAATCAAATATTGGCGAAATTTTCTATAAAACAATCTTGAAGAATTTTAGTAAAATGTACAATTTTGATGAAACTTTTATAAAATATGTAATTTTGACTAAATTTGATTATATATATGAAAATTTTGCAAAAAAAAATATTTTTAAAGAATATTTCTAGAAAAATTCGATTTTGGCGACTTTTTTCTGGAAAAACAAAATCCTGACAAATTTTCTATAAAACTTAAATTTTGACGAAATTATGTTGTATTAAACACACGAAACATGACGAAATTTTGTATAAAAATGCAATTTGGCATTTTTCCAAAATTTATCTAAAAATGCATTTTTCTAGACATTTTCTGCATTTTTGTTTGAATGTTATTTTATGAAACTTTATATAAAATGTATAATTTCGACAACACTTAATTATATAAGAAAATTAAAAAAAAATATTTTGACATAATATTTCTACAAAGATGCGATATTGAGGATATTTTTCTCGAAAAACTTAATCTTGACAAAATTTTCTATAAAAATGCAATTTGGAGAATTTTTAAAAAACATTTACTTTTTCTAGAAAATTGAGAGTTTTATTTTTTCTAAAAAACGTTGTCAGCATTTAATTTTTCTAGAAAATGTCTAAATTTAATTTTTCTATCGTATAATTTGTCGCATTAAAGAAATGTGATCATATTGCGGGCAATTAAACAAAATTTTGCAAAAGAACGATTTTGGCAAGAGTTTTTATTAGATCAAATTTTTGTAATAAATTACATTTTATGCAAAAATTAAACCTTAAAACTTCTAAATTTTTTTTAACAGAATTAAATTAAATTTCGATTTTTTTTTAAATACGATTAATATTGTTGATCTTTGATGAGGGCAAAGATCAGATTAATTAATAACGACGAATTTTTCATACAAATTTAATTTTGCTTTTTAAAAAGGTAACATTTCTAGAAAAACTAAATTTAACGAAATTGTCTTCAAGAACCTATTATTGCAAATAATACATTTTGGCAACATTTATTGGATCCTATATTTCTAATAAACTAAATTTTTGGTTAAAATTAACGTTAAAAGCTATAAAAAAAATTTAACAAAATTAAATTTCGACAATGTTTTTTGTATACAAAAAACACTAATTTTGACGACCTTTTTAGAAACATGCCCTTTTCGCGATTTTTTCATCTAGGAAATGCAATTTTGCTGATTTTTTTCTAAGCAAAAAATAATTTCCCCGAAATTTTCAACGAAAATCCTGAAGAAACTTTCTATAAAAATTAAATTTTGACATAATTTTCTATAAAAATGCAATTTGGAGAATTTAAAAAAAAAATTGTGGAAATTTTTATAAAAATACAATTTAAAGAATTTTTCGTGAAAAATTAAATTTTGACGGATTTTAAAATAAAACTTCAATTTTGACAAAATTTGTCTAAAAATTAAATTTATGTGAAATTTCTATATAATAAATGTAATTTACTTATTTAGGAAAATGAAGTTTTATTTTACTAGAAAATGTCAGCATTTAATTTTTTTTAGAAAATGTTGTCTAAATTTAATTTTTTTACACAATAAAGATCAGATTAATAACGACGAATTTCTCATACAAATTAGTTTTGTAAAAAGGTAAAATTTCTAGAAAAGCTAAATTTAATGAAATTGTCTTGAAGAACTTAATTATGCATAAAATACATTTTGGCAACATAAATGTAATAAATTAGATCATATTTTTGTAATAAAATAAATCTTTTGGTAAAATTAAACGTTGAAACTTATAATTTTTTTTACCAAAATTAAATTTCAACAATTTTTTTATATAAAGAAACAATTAATTTTGACGTTTTTTGAGAAAAATGCAATTTTGGCGAATTTTTTTTTTAAATGCAATTGTTGACGTATTTTTCAGTAAAACTGAAATTTTGACAAAATTTGTCTAAAAATTAAATTTTCTAGAAAATAAATGTATTTTATTTTTCGAGAAATGGAAGTTTAATTTTTCTACAAAATGTCTAAATCTAATTTTTCTATCGGATTATTTGTCGCATTAAAGAAAGGATCTTGATCATGTTGAGGGCAATTAGCCGAGTTAAAAATGAGATTAAATACGACGAATTTCCCATTAAAATTTACTTTTGTAAAAAGTCAAAATTTCGCCGAAAATTTCTGGAAAAACTTAATTTAGACATTTTCTTGATAAACTAAATTTTGCAAAAAAAAATACATTTTGGAAAGACTTTTTATGAGATCAAATTTTTCTAATTAATTAAATTTTTTGGAAAAATTAAACGTTAAAACTTCTAAAAATTGTTTAACAAAATTAAATTTCGACAATTTTTTTTTATAGAAATACGATTACTTTTGATCTTTTTTTCCAGCAGAAAGGTCCTTGATCATATTGAGGGCAATTGACCGAGTTAAATATCAGATTAATAACGACGAATTTTGTAAAAAGGTAAAATTTGTAGAAAACTAAATTTAATGAAATTGTCTTGAAGTACTTAAATATGCAAAAAATAAATTTTGGCAACATTTATTAGATCATATTTTTGTAATAAAAAATCTTTTGGTAAAATTAAACGTTAAAACTTATAACATCTTTTTTTACCAAAATTATATTTCGAGATTTTTTTTTTATATAAAGAACAATTCATTGTGACGATTTTTTTAGAAACATTTGTCGATTTGTTCTTCTAGAGAATGCAATTTTGCTGATTTTTTCTAAGCAAAAAACAATTTACTCGAAATTGTCAATGAAAATACAATATTGACGAATATTTGTATAAAAATATTATTTTAACGATTCTTTTATAAAAATGCAATTTTGACGAAGTTTTCTAGAAAAGTGAAATTTGGACGAAACGTATATGGGCGATTTCATGTCAAGTAAGTCAATTTTAAAAGCCATATCTTCTGATCGGGATGAAACTTGTACCAAGTTTATTCGTATTGGATAATAGTTACGACACCACATTTCAAAGCGATCCGCTAAGGACTGTCCGCGTTGGAGGGTGTTGAATATTGACATTTTGGTCAAACGGTCCTTTATTCCCATCCATATAACTAATTTGCTACGGTATTTACAAATATTTTCTAGAAAAATAAAACTTCATTTTCTAGAAAAAGTTAATTACATTTATTTTATAGAAAATTTCGCCAAAATTGAATTTTTAGAGAAATTTTGTCAAAATTGCAGTTTTGTTTAAAAATTCGTATTTGTTTCTATTACTTTTTTGCAATAGACAGAAAGTAACTGAAACATATGGTCTCAAACCAAAATAAATTCTGACTGAATTTTTAAAAATGTAATATTTCACAAAACGTTTCTTGAATTGCATTTTTAAAAAAATTCCAAAAATTTTTTTTTATTCTCCAAATTGCATTTTTATAGAAAATTGTATCCAAATTTAATTTTTATAGAAAATTTCGTCAAGATTTTCATTGACAATTTCGGGGAATTTAATTTTTTGCTTTAAAAAAATCAGCAAAATTGCATTTTCTAGAAGAAAAAGCCGTCAAAAATGCATGTTTCTAAAAAAGACGGTCAAAATTAATTGTTTTTTAGTAAAAAAAATTGTCGAAATTTAATTTTGGTAAAAAAATTTGTATAAGTTTTAACGTTTCATTTTACCCACAAAATGTATTTTTATTAGAAAAATATGATCTAAATTAAGTTCTTCAAGACAATTTCATTAAATTTAGTTTTTTAGAAATTTTACCTTTTTACAAAATTAAATTTGTATGGGTAGCTCGATGTTATTAATCTGATCTTTAACTCGGCCAATTGCCCTCAATGTGATGAAGGACCTTTCTTCTAAAAAAGAAGGTCAAATCTAATCAAAATTCTATAAAAAAAATTATCGAAATTTAATGTTGTTAACAATACTATTCTAAATTCTTTCTAAAGTTTAAACGTTTAATTTTTCCAAAAAATTTAGTTAATTAGAAAAATTTGATCTAATAAAAAATCTTGCCAAATTTTTTTTTTTGCTAAGTTTAGTTTATCAAGAAAATGTTGCCTAAATTAAGTTTTTCCAGAAATTTTCGGCGAAATTTTACCTTTTTACAAAATTAAATTTTAATCGGAAATTCGTCGTTATTAATCAGATCTTTAACTCGGCTAATTGCCCTCAATATAATCAAGAACTTTTCTAATGGACAAATAATCCGATCAAAAAATAAAATTTAGACTACTTTTTCTAGAAAAATAACTCTTCAGATTCTAGAAAAATTTATAGAAAATTTCGGCAAAATTGAATTTTTAGACAAATTCCGTCAAAATTGCAGTTTTATTTTAAAATTCGTCAAAATTTAATTTCTAACGAAAAATTCTTTGTCGCATTTTTATAAATTTTAATATATTTTCCAAATTCCATTTTAATGGAAAATTTTGTCAAATTTTAATTTTTATAGAAAATTTCGTCAGGATTTTCATTGAAAATTTCGGGAAAATTGTTTTTTGCTTAGAAAAACATCAGGAAAATTGAATTTTTCAAGAAAAAATCACCAAAATTGCATGTTTCTAAAAAAGACCGTCAAAATTAATTGTTTTTTTATATAAAAAAATTGTCGAAATTTAATCTTGGTAAAAAATGTATAGTTTTACCAAAAGATTTATTTTATTACAATAATATGATCTAATAAATTTTGCCAAAATTTATTTTTTTGCATAATTAAGTTCTTCAAGACAATTTAATAAATTTAGTTCGTTCACGAACTACATAACTCTATACAAAATTAAGTTTGTATGGGAAATTTGTCGTTATTAATCTGATCTTTAACTCGGCCAATTGCCCTCAATATGATGAAGGACCTTTCTTCTAAAAAAGAACGTCAAAACTAATCGTATTTCTATAAAAAAATTTATCGAAATTTAATTTTGTTAACAAATTTTTAGAAATATTTACATTTAATTTTTCCAAAAAATTTAATTTATTAGAAAAATTTGATCTAATAAAAAATCCTGCCAAAAAATTTGTTTTACAAAATTTAGTTTTTCATGAACATGTTGTCTAAATTTAGTTTTTCCAGAAATTTTCGGCGAAATTTTACCTTTTTAAAAATTAAATTTTAATGGAATTTTGTCGTTATTAATCTGATTGCCCTCAATATTATCAGGAACCATTAATGCGATAAATAATCCGAAAAATGATATTTAGACAACATTTTCTAGAAAAATTAAATGCGAACAACATTTTCTAGAAAAATAAAACTTAATTTTCTAGAAAAAGTAAATTACATTTATTGCATTGTTATTGAATACTTTGTCAAAATACGACGACATATTCTAGATAAATTAATGATATGCAAAATTTTCGAGTAAAATTAAATTTCGTCATTTTTAGAAAATTCCGCCAAATTGCATTTTTATAAAAAATTTCGTCAAAATTTTATTTTTTGTTGAAAATATCGTCAAGATTTAGTCTTATTTAGAAAAAAATCGTCAAATAGCATTTTTCTAGAAATTTTCTTTACAAATATTTTTTTTGCAATATTTTCAATTATACTTAAAATTTTGTTGAAATGACATATTTTTTTGAAAGTTTCATCAAATTGCACATTTTATTAAAAATCGTCGATATTATTTTATAGAAAATTTCGCCAAAATTGTAGACAAATTTTATCAAAAATTTTCACGACAAATTCTTTAAATTTTATTTTTATAAAAATTCCACAATTTTTTTTATTTCTCCAAATTGCATTTTTATTGAATATTTTGTCAAAATGCGACGAAATCGTGTAAAATTAATTTCGTCGTTTTTAGAAAATTTCGCCAAATTGCATTTTTATAAAAAATTTCGTCGAAATTTAATTTTTGTTGAAAATATCGTCAAGATTTAGTATTATTTAGAAAAAATTGTCAAAATAGCATTTTTCTAGAAATATTCTTTACAAATATATTTTTTGGAATATTTTTAATTATAATTAAATTTTGTAAAAATTACATATTTTTTTGAAAATTTCATAAAAATTGCTCATTTTATTAAAATTCGTCGAAATTATTTTATAGAAAATTTCGCCAAAATTGCATTTTTAGATAAATTTTGTCAAAATTGCAGTTTTAATTAAAAACTCTTCAGAATTTAATTTATCACGAAAAAATCTTTAAATTGTAATTTTATAAATTTTTTTTTTAATTCTCGAATCTGCATTTTTATAGACAATTTCTTCAAAATTTAATTTTTATTGAAAATTTTGTCAAGTTTAAGTTTTTATAAAAAAAGTCGTCAATATTCTTTAAAAATATTTTATTTTCAAGTAAATTTTGTCGATATTTTATAGAACGTTTCATCAAAATTGCACATTCTATAAAAAATTCGTCGACATTGTTTTTATAGAAATTTTCGCCAAAATTACGTTTTTATAGAAAATTCCGTAAACATTTAATTTCTATTGAAAATGGAGTATTAACAAAATAAGAAGAGATGAAAGCTGAATCATCAATGGGTTTATTGCTCTTCCGATACGAAATAAATCAGAATTTCTCCATTTGTTTTGAACATGTTTCGAAAAAATGGCAGAATCTTCTCCTTTCCAAGCAGATGTGGTCCTGTGTAAACTCCAAACGAAATGCAAGTCGGCTCACTGTCTTATTGGACGGTATGCAGGGAGACTTGGGAAAGTCTTGATACATCTGTGATGAACGATTTGAGTTATTTATGCTATCGTGTATTCTACTAGAGTATTCTATATTTACATGAAATTGAATTTTAAAAAGATATTAAAAAAACATATTGATCTAAATCGTAATAAAGCCCCATTACAGAAAAAATCAATTTTTTGTATGCTATAACATTCTACTGACAATACTTTATATTTACGTTTAATCATCCTGTTAGAACACTCATAATCGTACTAGTGTTAATCTTATTTAGTTTCGGTAGATTTTTCATTTTATTCTCATTTGGGCCTCCCCACAGTTTCTCCCACTGTTTCGCTGTCTTACAACAAATTTGTGGGCCATTATTGTCCAGAGCTTTAACTCATCCTTTGTGGCTTCGAATTTACTACTCGAAGTTCTCTGTCCTATATGGCCTAACTGTTTGCCACTTCTTTAACAATAAGAGTCCAAACCCAACAAAACACGCTAGCGGCGACGGTGGTTTAATTCTCCAGCGTCGAAACTAACCGCCAGATCCACGATGTCGAATGTTAACGTTCGCATGAGTTCTATGCGATAATCAGGTGATTTGCGACAAACTAACAGGCATCAGGCAGTATCGCTTTGTCGTTCTGATGATTTTTTAAAGGTCGTAAATCAGCTGTTTTTCGCATAGAAGTTAAAACTAAGTGAAGAGAACTGGGTAGTCGGTTATTCAAAGAAATTTTTCACTTGCTTTGGACAGAATAAACTGATGGGTTTTTGCATGACAACACGGCTCGTTGGCGTAAACCAAGAGGTGTGGGGATAGAGGACTACCTAAAGCATCTGCTATTCTAAGGGTAATAGCGCCCTGATTGTTAAGCTACTGGAACTGGAACAAGCGCTCTACCACAAAACTCCCCAGTGGGCCGTTACCAATGAACAAGCTGTAACCAATCCTAGACATTACCGGATTCGTTATAGCTCTACTATAGAGTAGATGTCCCCGTACGTCGCGCACTCTAAATCAGATGACCCAATTAGTCGTTTACAATAAAGCAGATGACTCTATTGGTCGTCTACCACAGAGTAGATTACCAGTTGGGTCGTCTACTACTGAGTCGATGACCGTATTGATCGTCTCCCAGTGGTATAACATGAAGCCATCGCCACAAAGGGCGGGTGCGGGGGTTAGCTCTTATTTGCTATTTCTATAAATCTTTATGCATGTGACATGTAACAAAGACACACCGCCTTCTCCAGGAAATAAAATTCTATGTTTCTTATACTAAGCGGTGCCCACTATTCGCCACCGCATTCCATAGTCCTAAGTAATGCACAGATCTGGTTTTTTTCTACGACACATTTTTTTATTGTCATACAAAAATCCCGTTAAACAAAATCAACCACTACTTCCAGCTCTTTGTTAAATAAGAAAAAACTGATCTTCAGTTGTTTCTTATTGTGCGTGGTGAACAGAAGGAAACAATTTAAAGTTGATAATGAGTACTGATTTTAGATGAACTTACAAAACGGGATAATCTTATTCAAGGTGACGTATTTTTATAATGGAACTAATTTAATTGTTTTGAATTATATTTTTTAGATCAACTAAAATTCCTGGCAGAAGCTACAGCAAAACGAAATGTGCTTCTAAACGCCCTCACAGCAAACAAACCGACGCGCAGTGGTTCAGTATCATCGGCCAAAATTCAATAACTTTTGTTCTAGTAAACATTTTTGAGTTCAAGGACCCAAGGATTATTTTGAGATATTAATATTGAAAATCGGGCTGTCGGGTATTTATTAGAAATTGTACCAAAGTTGACTACTTTTCTTATTTTTGGATTTAAACGAAAAGTAAAATTTGTATGTTTTATTTTTATGGTAATCTTACAAGAAAATTTGAAGTATTTTTTTATTTAGATTATATTTTATAAGAATCATATTACACATGCATTTTTAATATGTATAAGTATTTAAGCTATGACTAAAAATAAAACTGTTTTTACTTTCTTTATAAAATTATATTGTTTTTATCCCTTGAGTATACTGAAAGGGTATGTCACAAAGAGCTAGCCACATAACCACTAAGATAGGAGTGTCGAATTAGGTGGTTAATTGGCGATAGGGGAGATGGTTCCACCTACGAGGGACTGGCACTGCCACCCGTCCCTTGGAGGCAGTGTAGTTTATAGGCAAAATGTGCTAGCGCTTTTGGTGTGGAAAGGTAATGCAGTGAGGGGTCAATAACCCCCTTCGTAGGACATGTCCATGTTAAATTCACCAGGTAAAAGCATGGCAAGTAGATTGTGAGGGACTAGCGGTAGTTCTTTAAGGCCTAGCGAATATAGACGTGCGGCGCTAGTCCCCTATACCACTGGGCTACTACAGAGTAGATGACTGTATTGGTCGTCTGCTATATAGTAAATTACCATAATGGTGGTGTTTTAAAGAGTAGCCCGCCAGTTTTTGAAGTAGTCAATTGTCACCAATCGCTAGTACAGTAGCCGACACTTGGTAGTCGACCCTATGTAATCAATTTCAACTATTCACTATTCCTTTGGCTACAGAACGCGAAGTAATTTTCCCCACAATCTCATGTAATGCGGTGTTTAGCATTACGAGCAACCAATTGACATACACCTCGAATATACCGACTGGTTCACAATCTAGCTACAAGCAACTAAAATTCCCTGCAATGTGTGGTCGGCCACATTCCTTATCCCCTGAACTAGCCCCGTGTAATGCACAAGCGGACCACATGAACAGAAATTGTGCGTAGTTTAACGTCTAAGAGACTTCTGATTTTTTGTTGATTTTTTGTAGGCACACAACAAAAACATCCCGTTATTCCAGGAAAAAAATTATCGTTCTGATTTTTTTTGTGTCAATTCTCTTCAGTTGCATTCTGTTGCTCAGTGAGTGAAGTGTGAAAACGATCAAATAAATATTTTAGATACAAGCTATAACATCCTTGATTCAACCTGCTGACATAGAAAAAAACTTGAAGACCACTTTAAGTAATGAAATTATCATTAATTATAATATTGATGGAATACACGGCAAAAAAAGTCTCAAACATTTTAAGAATTTCTATAAAGTCCTTTTAGGGAACAGACATTTTAATTTGTTGTACATATATGAATCTTATTAACCTTAATTTTTCAGAATCAATTCCGTCAAATGGTGAAACACAAGAATCACAATTTCGAAAAGCTATCCAGCTACAAAAAAACGGCATTTCAAAAAAGTTCGCATAACTGAGGGTAGCTTAGACCGAGGAACTGTGACACAGAATTCAACTTAAAATTGATTCCTGCTTCACATAAACCAAATCGACATCAAACGTTTTTAACAAGTCTACACTGATATCTACGAGTATTTATTTTCGTTTTTAATGAATTTCATTCTTAATTTACTATTAAATTTTATAAAAATCTTATCAATAAGTATGTACAGCTATGTATTTATGTAAGTGAAATAAAATGTACAATTTTATTTTTTTAATTAAAGTGTGTAAAACCTAATAATAATCTTTTCAATGGAACCACATGGTATGAAAAAAATAGACGAGTAAGTAGTTCTGATTCAGTATATATGTAGATAGTGGATACGAACTAGGGAAGCAATTGGTACCAATGTACTAAACAAGTAGTAGATTGACTGAAACTAGAGCTAGAGTTATTCCCTATGGACATCATCAAGGGTTGGTGTGTTCTCACTAGCGTAGTTGCTGGTGGATGGTAATGCATAGGGGGGTGAATTGGTTACCTCCAATGACAAGCCCATGTTAATTTCGCCACTTATTTTCATTGAAAGTGGATTGAGCTGGATCTAGTGGTGTTTACATGGGGGCTGGTGAAGTTACAGGTTCTGAACTAGATCCAATGCCTAGCGGGAGATGATCCTATTTGTCATCTACTATAGAGTAGAGAGTTAACATACACATGAGGAGAACGGAACATAGGGCTTTGTTTGGTACAGGAATTTCCAACTGAATGAAAATGGAAATAATGATTCTACTGTGCTGACGATACAGAAAATGCATGTACAGGGTTTTCCAACAAGAGGTGTTATTTTGAATCACCCGGTATTTCGGTAGCTGTCACTTTTGAAGCTTTTATTCTTAGACATTTGACAAGTAGAAACTACGCCATTACTAAAAATGGAACGATACACGATTCAACAACGCATTGAAATTATTAAAATGATGAAAATCTTGCGGTCACAGTTCGCAAAACTAAAGCATTTTTGGGTCGTCGTGAAGCACCTTGTCGGACTGCAATACAGAAATTTGGGGAAAAATTCGAGCTGTTGGGACAAGTTATTGATGTGTAGAATAAAACCCGTGCACCTCGCTCAAGAACAACTGAGAATACTGCTGCTGTAGCCCAAAGTGTTGAAGAAAACCCAGGTTTGTCCATTCCTCGTCGTTCTTTGGAATTGGGTATTCCACAAACGTCATTACACCGTATCTTGCACCGTATAAAGACTTGGGTCTCAAGGCTTATAAAGTTCAGTTAACACAAGAACTCAAGTCGGCCGATCATCAACAACGTCGTGTCTTTGCTGATTGGGTCCTTGAAATGCATGAAAATGATCCGGAATTCCATCGAAAAATCATCTTGACTGATGAGGCCCACTTCCACCTCGGTGGCTACGTCAACAAGCAAAATTGTCGCATCTGGGGCTCGGAAAACCCAAGAGTTATTGTTGAGAAGCCTCTCCATCCCCAACGTGTGACTGTTTGGTGCGGTTTATGGTCCGGCGAGGTCATTGGACCTTACTTTTTCGAAAATGAGGTAGGATCAACAGTTACGGTGAATGGATTGCGCTATCGAGAGATGATTAATGATATTTTTATGGTTGAAGTTGGATGGTATTGATCTGGACAACGTTTACTTTCAACAAGTCGGCGCTACGTGCCACACAAGCAACGAAACCATTGCTCTGTTGCGGGAAAAGTTTCTTTCTTTTTCTCGAAGAGGTGATCACAATTGGCCATCGAGATCTTGTGATTTAACACCTTGCGACTTCTTCCCTTGTGGCCACGTGAAAGATAAGGTCTACGCCAACAGCCCAGCGTCGATTCAAGACATCAAAAATAGAATTCGTGAGGCTATCGAGGACATAGGGCAGTCACTTTGCGATTTGGTTATGGAAAATTTCATGAAAAGGATATGGTCCTGTAAGCGCGGTCGTGGTGGCCATTTGGCTGATGTTGTTTTTCATTACTAACGGCATACCTTCCTCTTTATTGTGAAATAAACATCCGATCATTTATCTAAAAAAATTGCATTTTTCTTTGAATACCAAAATAACACCTCTTGTTGGAAAACCCTTTATGTAGCTGTCATTCGGTTTTTGTACTCGTATTGGAATTTCCTCCTCTGAGCGAGAAAATGAAAATCTGCAGACCGACAAAGAAAATCGAGAATAGTACAATTGGAATGATATTGAGATGTACAGAAGCATTTGGTATAGGGATTTCCTCCTAGTGGCTGATGTAGTGATGGTACTGAGTATATGAAGAAACTTAGAGAGAAAAATTACGGGTATTCCTATGCAGGACCACTAGTAATATTGTGCTATAATTGCGTCCAAAAAATCGAACCTAAACCACTTTGGGATTGATGTTATCAATTTTTTTTAAGTAAGAGACACTCTAATGTACCCGCACACACTTGTTATCGCCTTCAAAGGACTTTTTCACTTGCCTTCGATAGTCGGTACTTATGACTTGTGGTTGTGCAGTGTACAAACAGACATACACATGTATGATCGTTCTGATCAAACATGTCATTTGTGCGCTGCTTCTTTATTACTATTTATAGATGCGCAACGGTTGGCAGGTCCATTTGACAGTTGTTGTTGTTGTTGCTGGTTGGTTCCATTCACTTGATTCTTAATTCTTGGCCTAGCCTGTGAATTTAAAACACATTTGCTGCACGTGTTGCGTTGTTGGTTTTTTTCCTTGGTCCGTCCGTCGTAGTCCCTATTTGCCTTTTGCTTCATGCTTCCATGGCTTTGCTGGTGGTGGTAAATAATAATGTTTTCAGTTGGTTTGTTTGTTTCTTTCTGTTGAATTAACTTTTTCTATCTGGAGATCTGAGTGTCACTACAGCCGCACCATGTTGTCCCTCTCGGGGGTTTGGTTGCAGGCGTTTCTCAACTGACCCTGAGTGTCTACTGTTTGGTGTTGTTGTTGTTGTTCGGCCACCGCTTTATTTTTTTGCATGATCATTAATTAGGAATTTTGTTGGGTGAACTGCTATTTTAAAAGTCGCAAATTCGATATGTAGGTATGACTTGCTGCGGAATCGTTTCCACAAAAAACATTTCCGCTCTTTCTTTGATGTTCCAAAAATGTTTTCATGCTTAGAATTTAGTACTTCTTTTCATATTTTCCACCTGGTATTGCTATTTTCTTTGTGAAAAAGGGTAAAGCAGTTTAAAATGGTACAAGGTCATTTCACCGGACATTCAGGAGTCATCAACAACCTGAGTTGTCGTTGTATAGAGTATTTCATGCCGCTCATATTTCACCCAAACACCTGTGAAGATTGACAGAAATTTGTTCTTCTATAGATTAATTTGCATGTTTTGCAAGATTTTCTCTTATTACAGTAAAATCTCTCTGCTTACGGTACTCTCTACACCGAAAGTCATTAACAGATGTTTAGCTAACTCTATGATTGTGATGTGGCAACTCTACATTCTGAATTACCACTAAACAGTGACACGTGCCTTCTAGAAAATGCACTTGTGTTTTCTTTAAGCAACGGAAAGAATTACATTTGGTAAATTAATTCTGAAAGATAATTATGGGATACGGCCATATGTATTGAAGTATCCCAAAATACAGGCGATTGGGGAAAGGGTTTAATAACGAGATGCGCGATAGAAAAATCGAGATGAAAAACTCCTGTATCGATACAGGATGAAATAAATGATTAGCGACGCTAGAGGAAATACATTGATTCATATCGTTCACTCACTTCAAGAGTGACATAATTCAACATTTAAAATTTTGAGGTTGCCTTACAAAAATCCGAATTTTGCAAATGTCCATAAATTAATCTCAGCGAAATTTGGTCTACCAGTAAACAACCACATTTCGGATTATTCAAGCGTATTTAAACATCTTATTTCATTATACCCTCACTTTAGTGTGACGAGGGTATATGTATATCATTTGCTACGGAAAAAAGTGTAACACGTCGAAGGAGTGACCTAAGGACCCCAAGTATGTTCGGAGGAAATCCGTTTTGGGTCATTTTAAGTCGAATGAGCAATGTCCGTCCGTCTGTCTGTCTGTGTGTCTGCTGGCTGGTGCGCACGATAACTCTCGAAAGGAGTAACCGATTGACCTCAAATTTGGTATGTGGTAATATTTTTTTCTATCTTCGGCTAAGTTCGAAGATGGGCCATATTGGTCCACTCCTTCTAGTACCTCCCCCACAAAGGGTTAAAATGTTGTGAAATATTGATCGTTTAATAACTGCTATACTACTTATTCGAATCTTTTGAAATTCCACACATAGTATTAGCTTATTAGTCGTTATCAACTCGAGAAAAATGGGCGAAGTCGCCACGTCCCTTTTAGTACCTCCCACACAAATGCACCATTTTGCACCAAAAGTTAACAGTTTATAACATTAATAAAAGTGTATAACAAGTAAGAAAGTTTCAGTCGGGTAAACCGACTAAGGTATACCCTCACTTTGTGAGTAATGTAATATATAACATTACACCAATAAATCTGTCAATTTGTGTGGGAGGTACCAGAAGGGGTTTTCCAAATACACATATTTTTCGGTAAACAGTACATTCTTAAATACATTGCATTGTGCTTAACTATAAGCGTTTGTGTGCACTGGTATATTAAAGTTACGAGCTATGTAATTTTGGTATGATTTGGTCATTTTGTGTGGGAGGTACAAAAAGGGGCGGGGTGATAACGCCCACTTTTTACAGGACTATAGGCACTACAACAGCATTACACTGTACAAAATTTCAAGTATTTGTATGCACTGGTATTAAAGTTACAAGCCGTTTACTTTGGTACGAAACGGGCCATTTGTGTGGGCGGTACCAAAGGGGCTGTACAACGATGCCCATTTTTTACCGGACTATAGGCGCTACAAAAACATTATACTGTAGAAAATTTCAAGCATTTTTATGCACTTGTATTAAAGTTATAAGCAGTTAAATTTTGATGCAAAATGGTCCATTTGTGTGGAAGGTACCAAAAGGGGCATGCCAACTTCACCCATTTTTCTCGAGTTAATAGCGACTAATATACTAATATTATGTGCAGAATTTCAAAAGATTCGAATAAGTAGTATAGAAGTTATTAAAGAATCAATAGTTCACTAAATTTTAACCCTTTGTGTGGGAGGTACCAGAAGGAGTAGACCAATATGGCCCATCTTCGAACTCATCCGGAGATAGATCAAAATATTACCACATACCAAATTTGAAGTCAATCGGTTACTCCTCTCGAGAGTTATCGTGCGCACCAGCCAGCAGTACACAGACAGACAGACAGACAGACAGACAGACAGACAGACAGACGGACGGACATTGCTCATTCGACTTAAAATGACCCAAAACGGATTTCCTCCGAACTTACTTAGGGTCTTAGATCACTCCTTCGATGTGGTACACTTTTTTCCGTAGCAAATGATATATACCCTCGTCACACTAAAGTGAGGGTATAAAAATACTTGCCTACAGTCCAGGGAAAATGGGTGTTGTTGTCACGCCCCTTTTGGTACCTCCCACACAAAGGTACCTTTTTGCACCAAAAGTTAACAGCTTATAACATTAAAACCGGTGTATAAAAATACTTGGAATTTTGTACACTGTAATGTTTTTATAGTGTCTATAGCCCTGTGAAAAATGGGCGTTATTGCCACGCCCCTTTTTGTACCTCCCACACAAAATGCCCACATCATACCACAATTTAGTGTCTCATAACGTTTTTACCAGTGCACACAAATGCTTATAAGTCAAATGCTAATGTTCAGCGAAAAAAAGGTGTATTTGATAAACCCCTTCTGGTACCTCCCACACAAATTGACGGAATAATTCGAGTAATATTCAATATTACATTACTCACAAAGTGAGGGTATACCATAGTCGGTTTACCCGACTGAAACTTTCTTACTTGTTTTACTTATCTTTTTATACGGACTTAAAGTTACACATCTTGGCATTTTAATTTTGAGTTATGTCACTCTTGAAGTGAGTGAGCGATATGTTAGGTTTAGGTTTAGGTTAGGGTGGCAGCCGTATTTTTTTTTACATAGACCAGTTTAGGTCCCTAGTGTTACCACGGGCTGAAATGCCCCTCATCGAAACCAACCTGTTTGATATATAAATTTATCGATAGTACGAATATCAGTACTGGAAAGATCTGTTAGTAGGGTTGCCAGACGGTCGGGATTCGTCGGGATTTTCCCGACTTCTCGCATATTTACAGAGTTCCGATTATTGAAGTTATTTAGGGGGGAAATCCCGACTTTTTTCCATTTACTCTCTACACCATGGAAAATAAAAGCGCAGTAAAAAAATAATAAAGAAAATACAAGATAATGCTATTTTCATATGTACTTGTTATGTACATTTGTAATTTTTCCGTCACTAATCTTTCATCTTTGAAGAAATGTAAATTTTGAACGAATTCAGCAACTTATCTAAAAGAATAGCTATTAACGTCGGCGAATTTGGTAGAAATTTCAAAAGTTATACAAATTTTAGATGCAGTGTCCTATGACATGTTGTGCATCGACTACTGCAATCTTCGAGCTATTTGTAAAGAATTGCCACGGATATTTATACCCTTGTTTCATGCACGCTGAAAAAAAATCGCTTCTGTAGTATATTGTCCCAATCATATTCGGCTTGAAACATATATATGTTTAGGGTACACTCTAAACATATAGTATTTGGTACATACAAAAATTATATATTTGGGAGGATGTCCTTCTTTGCATCCCAATATGTTATTATCTGGGACTATTATTTCCGAAACAAATATTTATTTGCATTTAAGTATTTGAAAAATACATAAATTGTGTTAAATTTTTCAGTAAAATAATGTTCGTAAAATAATAATAATTGAAATCGTATAATCTTGGATCAAAATAAATTATTGGAGGATTGACAACTAATGATGGCTTGGAATACTCAGAAAATTTAAATGATTAATTTAAAGCGGAAGTTAATATGGTATCATAACTGGGAGATACAATTCGAAAACAAGGAAAAATTAAAACTGAAATTCGAAAAAGTCAGTAAATGTTTTGAAATTTTTTTTTAAATAAAATATATTTGGAGAAAATCCTAAACAATAATTTTATTGGTATTTAAACACATATTTTATTTGAGAAATTTAGTTTGCAAATAAATTTTGTTGTAATATATTAATATATGCGTTCCAAATATATTTTATTGATTTTCAAATAAAATTTATTTGCTCAGAAATACATAATATTTCAAAATGTGTGTTCCAAATATATTTTCTTTCGATTCAAACATATCAAAAAAGGCGATTTTGCCCCGTGTGGCAGATGTTTGTCAGACATAGAAATGCTACAGCTAGACCCACCTTAAAGTATACCGATCGACTAAGAAACAGATTTAGTTATATATAGCGCATTAGTTATAAAAAATGGTAGAGTTTTTTATCCAGAGAACAACTTTGTTCAATTTGACGAAAATCGGTACAGATTTAGATTTATATCCCATATATATGTTTCGTCCCAATTGGCCCTTAAGCCCTATAGAAGCTACACGGGGCAAAATCGGTTTTTTTGATATGTTTGAATCGAAACAGAATATATTTGGAACACCAATTTTTAAATATTTTATATTTCTTTGCAAATAAATTTTATTTGTAAATTAATATAATATATTTGGAACGCATATATTATTATTTTTCAACAAATAATATTTGCAAACTAAATTTCTCAAATAAAATATGTGTTTAAGTAAAAATAAAATTATTATTTAAGAATTTTTCCGAATATATTTTATTTAAAAAATATTTCCAAAACTTTTGCTGCCTTTTTCGAATTTCAGTTTTAATTTCTTCTTGGTTTCGAATTGTACCTCCCAGTTATGATACCTATGCAGCAATAACTCCTTTTTAAATCAATCATTTCAAATTTCTGAGTATTCCAAGCCATCATTAGTTGTCCATCCTCTAAGTACTTTATATTGATTATATATTATTATTTTTACGAACATTAAACATTTCTAAAAATTTAAATTTGAATTACTGAAACATTTAAAACAATTTATGTATTTTATGCAAATAAATATTTGTTTCGGAAATAACAGTCACATTGGGATGCAAACAAATATTTGTTTAGAATAACATCTTCCCAAATACACAATTTTTGTGTGTACCAAATATTATATGTTTAGAGTGTACCATATACTACAGAAGCGATTTTTTCAGCGTGTATAGTTTACATCCAACCGTTTTAAAGTAAAAGCGAATTTCGTGAAGTATAACACAAAGAAAGTATTTGTGGCAAACATAATATTGACCTATAGTGTATATAAGTTATTTTGAATATTCTTATGTTAGACTTTTATTGAAACTGTAATGAGCTTTTTTTAAAATGCCAAAACCAATAAAATATCTTTTTATTTGTCCCGACAAATCCCGCTTTTAAGTCTCGGTTATCCCGACTTTTCGAATACGGTGTCTGGCAACCCTATCTGTTAGGCTGCCTAAAAAGGCCGACCCCAGTATGTCCAGTCGTCGTTTACTCAAAGCGGGACAGTCGCAAAGCAAGTGCTCAATGCTCTCCACTTCTTCCTCATCTCCACAGCTTCGGCAGAAGTCATTGGAGTCAATACCCAATATTTTGGCGTGTTCGCCGATCAAGCAGTGTCCCGTCAGAACTGCTACTAACGTAGACAATCTTTGCCTATCTAGTGCGAGGAGATATTTTAATCTTCTCAGGTCATACCATACTTAACGCCGCTTTCACTTTTTTATTATAAGTTTGTTTCGAGACAGATGTTTGTAACACCTAAAAATACTGGAGCTAAACCCACCTTAAAGTATACCGACCGACTCAGTATAGCTTGATGATTCAACTTAACCATGTTCATCCACCTGCCTGTCCATTCAAAGTTGTTACACCCAGGAAAATAATTGGTTGGAATTCGATTGCAACAATAAAAAATAGTACTAGAAACAAAAAGTATGTTGCCTACACCGTCTGTCGGTTGTATTCATATATAGATAGTTGAAACAACAATAATAAAATGGATACGATCAAATAAAAATGCTTGCAACTAAATCGATCGATCGGTTAGTTGTGGTAACCAATTTTAAACATTCATTATAGTACCATATAATCGATTTTTGGTTGTGACAACCAATGTTTTATTCTTGACAACAGAAATTGTAGCAGTAGACCAAAGATTATTATTGCAACGAATAATTGGTTACTACAACAGAAAAAATATTAATAAAAAAATCGTTTTTTGGTTATCCCAATAACTTTCCAAATTTAGAATGATTAAATGTATTTTGGGAAATACAACCGAAAGATTGGTTACTGTTCTTTTGCTGATACATGAGAAACAAAAAATAAAATTACTCGACATAAATAAATCTTCAACATTTTGTTCAAGAACGGTATATGTATTCAAAAATAATCTCGTGTGGATAATAATGTGTGGAATGCTGAATATTTTGTGCAATATGTTTTACATAAATAAAAATAAAAGCAACAATCATGAAATTTAAAGCACAGGGTTAAGCGATATTTGCATACAAGTTTTGTGTTGTTTTCGTGTACTGAAATTTGTGTCAAATATTTCCACATCTCATAATAGCGATAAATTTGTAATATGAGATTTTTAATTTTGTTATGAATTGTTTGGTTTTTTGTTCAATAAATAAAATAAAAATTAATGAAAACTGTTTTTAATTAATTGTCGGTAGTATATGACTGACAAATTGTCAGAACAACCAATTCTTTTAAACAGTTGGTTGTGGCAACATACAACAGATAATTTTAGCCACCATTTTCGTAGTTGGCGCAACCAAATACGATTGTTGTCAACAGAAGTATACCACAAACCAAAATGTTGGTTGTCCTGATAAAATTGCATGATAGTAGACAGAACTACCAAAATTCGGTTGGGGCAACCAAACTGTATTCTGTGTGTACTTATGTACAGGTCGCATTTTCACTCCGATATTGCTGCAATTTTACAACAGACTCTTTCACACCTGGGAAGAAATTGGTCAAAATCGCATCAGCTTTAGATATAAACCCCATATATATTTTCTTTCCGAATTGGTCGAAAGGGGTTTCTACGGTATCATATACTCCGCTATGTCAACCTTTAGATCTTCCTTACGGGTTTAATGTTTTGTCATCTTTCCAATTATTGTTTTTGTTAAACGTCCTCCGAAAGTTCAAAATTCTCTTTGTAAATGTCACAAATATGCACCTTTTCTGGCTCAAAAGTCCTCTTTCCGAAAAAAGTTTATGGTAACCCTGACCATATGGGTACCTGGGCATATCCCGATGAAATTGAACCAACGGCAACAACATTACAAATTCTCGAGGAATTTCCATATATTTAAGCGCCACTGTCTACATACAAGCTTTAGCTTAGACAATAGGTAGTTAGATAGTTTAATGAGAGATGTACAAAAATTGACACCTAGCTAGACAAATACCCCCAAAATACGACCTAAGATGGTCAAAATAACTCCTTGCATTAGAGAGGAAACGTCAGTTTACGTTAGTGTCAGTTCTGAAGGGATATTGCCTGATCGGCAAACACGCCAGGAGGTTGGAAATTAAGTCCAATGACTAATGTACACTGAAAAAAAAATGCTTCATAGCATCAATGAACGCGTTTCATTAATTATTTTACATTGATACAATGAAAGTGTTCATTGATGCAATGAAAATGCCATTACGGGAATGAAATGTTTCTTTAAAGCGTTTTTCTAATTTATGACGTGTCATTGATGGAATGAAACGGTTTACATTGATGGTATGAAGTTTACATTTTATAAAAAAAGGAAGACTTATATAAAATTAACAAAAAAATTATCAGTGGTGTAAAGATTTTAACATTAATAAAACAAAATAATACTACACAAACAGATTTACTATTTTTTATGTGCTTTTTATTCTCAAAAAAGGTCTATGAAACTGTTTCTTTATATTAATGTAACATTTCATAGAAGTTTAAAAGTTTCATTGCTGCAATGAAGTGGTGCGGTGAAGAATATAAACAATGAAATTAGCTTTATATTGATGTTCTATATATATATTTTATCTATTTTATAAACATTTTAGGAGTATGTAGTGGTGTTAATTAAACAACAATACTTTACGGAGGTCTATGAAACTGCTGCATTAAATTAATGTAACAATTCATAGATAGAAATGTAAAGTTTCATTCCAGCAATGAATTTAAACAGTGAATATACTAACAAAGTGTTTGTCACATTACATACATATGTACATACCTATATCTTCACAAATGTGTTTGTGTGGTAATAAATGTAATATGTTGATGTGTGAATCAGAGTCGTGCAAGCTCAATGAAAACGATGGAGCGGCGTAGTTTTCTTGCATTTGTTTGAGAGGAGAGAGAGGCGGAATTCTATGAATCTACACCGCACAGTGGCATTAACGTCGAATGAAGGTGGTTTGTTGGTAATAATATGATTCACTAATATTTTCAAGGTGTTCATATTATTAGATGTATTATCAATTAACATGACATTTTGGCAATAATTTTATACTTTTATAATCGCACTGACATATTTATTTAATTATTATTATTATTCAAACAGCAGTCGGTGTACATTAATTCAAAATTGTCAAAAGGGTTTTTTTTTATCAAATTTTATATATTCATGATCCATTCTGTTTACGTTTACGAATTTGTAAACTAAATTTTTTTGGAATCGATTATTGTCGTGAAGCTGAATTCTATTCACAATATATTTCGAACATTAAACAGTTTTTAGTGCACGATATTAATTATTCTGAACCACTGTGCCACAACTGTCATCAATAGATAAACAAATATTAAATGCATTAGGTGTGCTGTTGCGACCAGAAAATAAATTCTCTATGGCAAACTTACAACAACAACCCACCCCTTGCTATGCAAACTCTTCGTAAAAAAAATCCAGTTATTTTTTAGTGTGTTTGGCGAGTCAAAACAAATCAGTGGCGAAGAATCAATTGTTGCATGTGTGCTGGCAGCAGCCCTTTGATTTAGTTTAAATAGACATTAAACGGACGTAGTTGTGCGCGTTAATAAAAAAATTCAAAAGTGAAAATATTAAAAGTGAAACGAAATGTCAACAAATACTGAATGAGAAATGTTTTTGTGTGGTACTTCATTTGAAAGAAATGAATTCTATTTAAGCACTTAAAATAATATAATTTTCTTAAAACAAATGACAACTATAGATGTTTTGGAAGTACATACAAAGACACGTCAAGCTTGAAATGACAAGTTCGAAAAAACAGAAGTTGGAAAATATATGTCAAATGCCACAACAAGAAACAATTTTCAAGAACCATATCCGAAGTCAGCGATGAAACACTCCAAAAACACTAGGTAAGTACTTTCTACCAAGTTATGTCCTAAACATATTGTCATTCACTCCTATTTATAATTTTTTTATTTGTTTAGAAATTGGGGAAAATGCGGAAATGTGCGCACATAGCCTTAGATATGACAATCTATTCGCAGATGACTTAAGGTTGGCCTGGACTGCTTATTCCAAATTTCGAAAATTATGCACAAAAGCAAAAATATTAATTAAGCTTTTTCACTTTGCCCTCAGTACAAGCGAGTGAATGGATTTCAATTAGTAAGTATGTAAAAATGCGGTTTACGAATTCACAAATGCAGTTAAAAAACGATTTTAAAAGAACAAACTGTATTGTGATTTTTTTTGTTTCATTTTTTATTTTCTCAACTTCAGTTGTCTTTTTATTTTAAAATTTCTCAAAACCCACAATTTTAATTATTTATTTATCTTTTATATTATATTTTCAGATTGAAATGATTTTAAAGTTATGAACAAACACTGATGTACTACAATAAACATTGCAATAAAAAACGGAGAATTTTGTTTAATTTTCTATTTTATTTCAGAGCAAAGGTATGAAACGTACATTTCATAAATGCGACATGTTAATTGCATCAATGAAACATGTTCATTGAATCAATGAAACATGTTAATTGAATCAATGAAACATGTTCATTGCATCAATGAAACATGTTCTATGAATCAATGAAACATGTTCATTGCATCGATGAAACATGTTCATTGCATCGATGAACCATGTTCATTGCACCAATGAAACATGTTCATTACAACAACGAAACGTTTTCATTACATAATTGCAACTTATTCATTACATTAATGAAACTCGTTCATTACATCAACGTAATATTTCATGACATCAATGTAACAAATTTCTATGAAACATTTACTAGTTCAATGTAACATTTTACATTGTATCAATGAAGCCTTACATTGGTTCAAAAACAATGTAACTTTTCATTGATACAATGTAAAATTTCATTGATGGAATGAAGCTTTTTCTCTGGGTGTATAAACCGTGGAGATCGAGATTATTGAGCACCTGCTTTGTGGGGAATCTACGAATCCTATAGTCCCCATCCATTCCCAGGATAAGGACTGGACAGTGATCCCAGATGGGTCACCATTCCTAGACTTTTTGGGGTCTAACTGGTAGTATATTCGGCTACGCGGTCTGACCAAAGCCTATATTCTGGCCTAGAACTTCGGCGCTCCTGAAACATAGGTTATGTGCCCCCACACAGGTAGACTTATTGTTTTAACCCGGTGTGGTTAAGCCATTGCGGCAGGTACTGACCTTAATCTGTAAACGAAGTCGGGATATATCGGTGTGGGCCTTTCTAGTAAGTATAACAGATCTTGCCCACATCGAGTAAACGATGTGGTAGACGCATTGTTTTCAGATGGTGTTAAGAGCACGGTGTGATTAAACCTTTGCGGTACCCGATCAGTACCCGATCTTAATCTGTTAACGACGTGCGGATATACTGAGGTCGGTTATTCTAGAAAGTCTGACAGATCTTGCCCACACTGAGTAAACGACGTCGGAATATACTGCTGTCGGCCTTGCTAGAAAGCCTGACAGGTTTTTCTGGCACCGATATTCGGACCCGTATTAGTGAAAACTTTGTGTATTAAACAGGTTCGTTTCGATAAAGGCCCTCTGAGCCCATTGTAGCAATAGGGAGTTCAATTGGTCTATGTGAGTTGGTAACTACGGCTGCCACGTTAACTTAAACCAAAATAATCATCAGAAGGTTATGGTATGGGAATCTTCTCAAGCCAGGATGAAGATGTGAAATCTGGTGACTGATACAGCGGCGGTGCTGAGGATGTGGGGCATCGAAATAATTTGAGGGAAATGTAATAAAGAGTGAAGCATGAGATAGATGGCTTTGGCATAGGCATTTCTTCCAGTCAAGATGAAGATGCAAATCTAGTAATCGATACTGCCGTCGGTTTTGAGGAAATTGAAGATGATTTTCGAGAAGCGCGGAGTTTCTCTCACTTATGCCGTTGCAGGATGATTCCTTCATTCAAGATGCACGGAAGCAGAAATGACGTCAGAAAGTTTCAGCAAGGAGTATGAACGAGTCAACGTTTGCGTGATCGTAACTGAAAAAAAAATAACGCCTGACCCACGATGTCGAACGTTAACGTTCGCATGACTTCTGTGCGGCTGATTAAGCATACCCGTCCTTCAAAGAAGAAGTTTAATGATCGGCGCATGGCTCTCGGGATCATTGAGAGACTTGAAAAGGCCGACCCTACATTTCTGTCCAACAATTAGAGAGAATTCCTAAAATGGGCACGGAGTATTTCTGAAGAACAGGAAACTGCATCAACTTCCGTACATCAGCAGCCTATTAAAAGGCTGCGCTCTCCAGATGAACCGCCGGCTTCAAAAAGGACCAAACGCTGCTCCTCGGTGCTTCACTAACGTTACTAAGGACTGCTTGGTACTGGCGGTCATAAAAAGGGGAGATGAAGACGACAACATCTCTAGCTTCAAGTGGAAGTTAAGTTTTGCATTTCATTTCATTATGGAAAGACTTACGCCTGAACAACGTTTACAAATTATTCAGTTTTATTATCAAAATAATCGTTCGCCAATTGCGCTAAGTTAATTTTTTTTAAATCCAAAAAAAAACACGACCACGACCGTGTGATATCACACCGTTAGACTGTGGGGATATGTAAAGTCTAAAGTTTATGCGGACAAACCCGCTTCGATTCAGGCCTTGGAGCAAATCATCACGCGTGTCATTCGCCAGTTACCAGTCGAAATGCTCGAACGAGTCATCGAAAATTGGACTCAACGGATGGACCATCTGAGACGTAGCCGCGGCCAACATTTGATAGACATAACCTTCAAGAAATAAATGCCAAAGAATGTTCTTTCAAATGATAATAAACATTCCCCATTCAATTTGAATTTTCTGTGTTTTTTTCTTTAAAAAAGTTGGAAACCTCGAAATGGATCACCCTATACATGGATTCCGGATATACCATAATGTTTGCAATCCCGGGATCTAACTGGAAACTGTAACGTCGATCGATTGGATGGGCTTCGGATGCAGTGTGTGTACTGAATGCAGAGTAGAGTGGGTCGCAAAAAAAAGTTGCACCGGTCACCCCCTAGATTTGAAGATTATCTGGAGACAATTCCGGAGAAACAAAAAAAAATTTTTTCTGTGCACCCTACATGACGCCCTTTTAATTGTATTATCCTGCGTTAGCATTTGATGTCCGATCGTAACGGGATGCATATCGTTGTTCGAGTTTTGGCAAGGGCTACATTTCGTCCATATGTCACTTTTGACTCCGAAGTCAAATTCGATAAGTGGCCTCTGTCATCTCGTTTTCTACCCCCCTAAGTCGGGAATATTTTGAAACGCCAATAAAGGTCTTCATAAATAATGAAACTTTTGCTTTTGAAGTACCCACTATTATACATAAACAAAAAAGTTATACTAGTTTTAAAATTACAAAATACATGCAGAGATCAAATTACACAATCTACTTTTGACGTCGAGATCTGCCTCTCTCATACACATACACACGGATATACCCCATTCACATCCCATATGACGGTTCGGTTCAATACGAACGAATTAAATTTGAGAGCTTCGTCACCAAATGTTAAAGCGTTCTATGGAACGAAATCAGAATAAAACCACTGTTTTCTTATGCACCCTACACTACACCAAAATAGTAGTCATTTTGTCACTGTGTGCTTATTTAACGTATGATCTTAACGCATGATACGTCGTTTATGATATCTTGACAATGGCTAAGAAGTGTAGCCCTATGTCAGTCAGTAATCCGAGTTGAATTTTTACTAGTGACATCCGATTTTCTACCCCTGTAAAGTAAAGGACTTTAAAATAAATATTTTTTCTTTTACGTTTTTTATTTTTATTCATAAATAGTTATATGTATATATTGAATTTACAGTCCAAGTAAAAACTTGAAACGTATGTCCAAAATTAAGAGCGCAATTGTTTTCGTTGCTGGTAATTTCGGAAGATCGAAGTTAATGGACAAGAAACAACAATCAAGGTAATACAACTGTAATGCTGTTTTGCATCTCTTTGTATTTGATTCTCAAACTTCACTTAAAGTTGCACTTTCTCTTAATGAATTTTAGAAGCATATGTTAGCTTTAACTCTATATTAATTAATTTTAATTTAATTTTACGTGCCATTCTCAAAATAAGAATGTTTTGTATTGATTGTTAATAAATCAGCAAGTAAGGATATAGGTGAAAGGCCGATTGGGTATATATTTTCCAAAATAAGAAGGCGAGAGCGTTATAGTAAACTGGATTTACGTCAGTATTATTTTCAATGTCATACATACCATTAATAATATTGTGAATGCAAATATAAATCGTGAAAGGAAAATTATTATTTTCAACTTGTTACATGGGCAGAAAATCGGATAACTGAAGTCACTAGTAACTGCATTTGTGGAAGTGGAGTTTTTTTTGCATCTTCATTTGTTAAAGAGGCACACAGTGACAAAATTGCTAATGTGGTGTTGTGTAGAGTGCATGAGAAAACAAAGTGATTTTATTTTGACTCTGTTGCTTAAAACGCTTTAACATTAGGTGACAAATCTCGCAAATTTAGTTCGTTCGTACTAATCAGAACTCATGTGCATTTTTGGGTACGGGGTTTATCTGTGTCTAGGTGTATGAGAGAGAGACAGAAAACGACGTCAAAAGTAGATTGTGTAATTTGATCTCTGCATGTATTATGTAATTTTAAAACTAATATAACTTTTTTTGTTTAATGAATAATAGTGGGTACTTCGAAAGCAAAAGTTTCATTATTTTTAAAGACCTTTATTAGCGTTTCAAAATATTCCCCACTTAGTGGGGTAGAAAACGAGATGATAGAGGTCACTTATCTAATTTGACTTCGGAGTCAAAAGTGACATATGGACGAAATATAGCCCTTGCCAAAACTCGAACAACAATATACAGCCCGTTACGATCGGACATCAAATGGCAACGCTGGATAATAAAATTAAAAGGGCGTCATGTAGGGTGCACAGAAAAAAAATTTTTTTGTTGCCCCGGAATTGTCTCAAGATAATCTTCAAAACTAGGGGGTGACTGGCGTAACAATTTTTTTTGTATGGGGACCGACCCTTACTAATGCAGAGTCCCTACCCCCACCTCGTCAAGTCCGGTATCATACGGATTCAACAAAATCTGGCTTATGGTGTACAAAAGCGATAAGGGAGGAAATTTGAAAAATACTTTTCCAGATAACACTGATGTAGTATCTAATGATGAGATGGGCTGCATCTGGTGGGTACTTGCGTTTACCCTTTTCCGATGTTCTTGAATGCGTGGAGAAGCATCACGGGATCGGAAGAATCCTGTGAGGATGAATGTGGTGAGTATGAGCTTCTAGCGGACGCAGACGACGAAGCAGCTATAACGGTGGTTGCGAAACCTGAATATGGTCCGACTTCTGCAGATAAGCATCCAATACTCTAATGGCGATATCGTTAAAAAATTTTGCCCCTTCGACGTGAAACACAAAAAAATAGTTGCGCCTTTTAAGTCGAAATAAATTAGTCCCCCGAATGTAACTTAATTCCAGCTTTCAAAAATGTGTTTGAATAGTGGAGTTTTCGGGAAAAGGGCAAAGAAAGTGCTGCACTTTTTCCAGAAACGAAATCTCCATAAGACTGCATCAGAGAGAGATATGGATTGTGGGCTTAAAGTTTGAAAAAATCGAGAAAATATATTGCATTTTTTGTAAAATATGAAAAACGGAAATGGCGATTTCGTTTCCGGAAAAATTTGAAATACCGGAAAATATTTGCACCTTTTAAGTTGAAATAATGTAGTCGCCCGAATTTAAGTTAATTCAAATTTGCAAACTTCAAAAATGTGTTAGAAAAATGCAATTTACTGGAAAAGGGCAAAGAAAATCCTGTACTTTTTCCAGAAACGAAATCGCCATAAGTTATCGAAATTGAAAATTTTTATGTTTTACCATTTTATTGTTTTGAGCTCATTTGGATTCTTCATAATTCTCCTCCGAGCGGCTGGACCGATTTTGATGAAATTCAAAATCACATAAGCCTAACGGGTGACATAGGCTATATTATGTTTTGATTGAGGGACGTGGCCCCGCCCACATAGGCCAATTTGAAGATATTATTTTTTAAGTGACTCCTACTGTCCGGATTAACGAGATTTCTACTGTCCCTATACTTCCAAGATTGGGACTGTACCGTGATCCCAGATGGCCCACCAGTCCTGGGCTTTCTGAGGTCCAATTGGAAGTAGCTGGGAATCTACGTGAGTTGTCCAAAAATGGGCGGGGTCCGACCTACAGGCGTGACCCGGCCCTTGTGAGCCATGTTTTAAAATAGTGATATCTTCAACAATTCGTTATAGAGAGTGCAGCAATTTTGTGTATATGTATCTGGTAGCTGACTACGTTATTATTAAAAAAATGGGCGAGATCGGAACAAAGGGCGTGGCCCGCACATATAAGTCAAATTTTGAAATTGAGTTTTTTTGCACAAAAGTGGGCGGGATCGAACCTATGGGCGTGGTCCCGCCCATGTGAGCAAGATTTTTTTACATAGAGATATCTTGAACAATTTGTTAGCGAGAGTGCAGTAATTTTGTATATTTGGATTAAGTGGCAATCTACGTGATTAGTCCAAAAATTGACGGGATCGGAAATCTGGGGCAACGAACCCGGTCGGCTAGTCGATCATTAAAAGAGATATCGATTTTTTTCTTTTAATTTTCGAATTTGAGGCCATTGGAACGAAAAACAAATGTTATTTCTAACCTTAACGTCCGATAACTAAGCGAGATATCGTTAAAATTTCCCATAATTACTCTTTTTTATGTGCTCTATCCAAATACATGTTCAGATCGCGGAGTCGGATATCATACTCTCCATAATGCATGTAAACTAGCTTAATTTATGTTTTATTTTGGAATATTTTTTCAATTAGTCAAATAAAACACGGCTCTTGTGTATATGTATCTGGTAGAAAATACGCCCATTGTTCACAAAATGCACACAAAAGCGTTAAGTTTACAAAAAAAGGTACGTCTGCTTCCATCACATATGAAGGGTTTCATCTCCACCGAACGGTTATTTAACGTCAGATCGTACTGAAGAGAATACTTAATATTTCAATAAATAAAGAGAGCAAGTGACATTTCTCTTTGTATTTAATTACTCTCCAACGAAGCTTGTGAAGAGCGCCGAATGTCAGCCGTCAGTGCATGTGTGTGGGATTAATAATAAAAGTCAAACAGATTTATTTGAAATTCTTATGTTTAGTTCTTTTAGTCTTCTTCTTCAACGGTAACATACGAAATCATAAGGATTATGTGTTATGGCGTGAACATTAAACGGCAATTAAATAAATGTTGGTCAAATTAAAAAGAAAGAAAAGTGATTCAGTAAATCATACGAAAAATGCATATAAAGAAATATTAATCATTTACCAATTGTAGTCGCAAAAGTGTTTAGTGTAAAAGCAAGAATTGCGTAGAAATTAATTGTGTTTTTTCTTACTAAAATTCGTCTATACTTATTGTGTTATGTTATTGTGTTTTGGCAAAATACGAAGAAATACTCTCACTTTTCATTTTGTTATCAGCGCGAAAATAACACGGAAAAAAGCTAAGAAGAAAACGCAAGAACAATTCTTTGAGTGTTCACACGAAACACACATAGCCACAAGAGTCACAGTGTAAATACGGTATCGACAGGCAAACCGACCGACCGACTAGTGCGAAACGCGAAACAAACAAAATAATAAAAGAAAGGAAGATATTCACAAAATATACAAAAATAAACTCTGGCAAATCGCAAATCTCGGTGTGTGTGCAAGTGTTCTTTGGTGTGCCAGTGTTGCCATAATTCTAAATAAAGGATCATAATTGGGATTAATTAAACTTTAAAGCCGATCTACAGAAAAGGATGCAAATAACGGTAAGTACATATAAATATGTCGAAAATATACAATTTTTGAGGTAGAAATAATGAGTGTATGATTATTTTTATTAGCTTCACCCATTTGGGACCAACAATCAAATAAAATGAATTTTTTATAAAAATTAAATCTAGAGATCATCAGTTTCATAACGAGCCATGAAAAAGCAAATCGGACCAAAATTGTACAATTTATTTACGACTTTGTAAAAAATGCGTCAAAAATTTCATTCAAATTGAGAAAAAAGTAAATTTATATTGTAATTTTTTAGATGAAGTCACGTCGCCCTGTAAATAATGACCCAGATTTTAATGTCCAGTGGTCAATTGATGAAAGTAATACAAATTTAAAGATTTATTAAGGGGAAACCCTAATTTTGCGATCGCAGTAACGAAAATCGATTTTCATGATTTTGGGCTTGATGAGTTCGTATTGGCTCCAGAAGAGACACTGTGGAGGAAAATTTTGGATTGGTTAAGGAGGCGCGAAACAGCTAACACAAGCTAATAGTCCGAGAAGGCAGCATTAAAATTTTCCGATTTTTGGATTAATGTATTCGTATTGACCTAAAGAATAAACCCATAGAGGGAAATATAGCATTGGTCAAGGGGACCCAACGCAGCCATCGCGACATTATAGCTCAAGAAAGGATTGTTTGATTTTCACAATTTAGTGTTTGGCGGATTTGTATTGGCCCAAGGAAGGACATAATGGAGGACAATTTAGGATTGGTCAAAGGCTTAATGTATTTGTATTGGCATTAAGAAGTACACTGCACAACATTTGCATTGGTCAAAGAGGCGCGACACATCTAGCACAGCCTTTTAGCTCGGAACGAATTGGTTGATTATCACAATTTTGGGTTTAATGGATTCGTATTAGTCTAGGGAAGAACACTGTGGAAAAATTGCAATTGGTCAAAGAGGCTTCGCGCGGTCAGCACAGTCTCATAGCTCGAAAATGTATCCTTCGATTTTGAATATTTTTGGCTTAAAGGTTTCACAATGGCTCCAGAAGTAACACCATGAGGGAAAATGTATGGTTGGTCAAAAAACGCTAAACTCCACAAAATTTGTGTTGCACGAGAATGGATGGTCCGATTTTCAATATTTTGGGCTTAATGTATTCGTATTGGAATACAGTACGGAAGAACACTATAGAGAGAAATTTCGCATTGGTGAAACCGCCGTATAGCTCTAGAGCGGATTATTTGATTTTCACAATTTTGAGCTTAGTGGATTCGTATTGGCACACTGTAGAAGAATTTAGGACTGATCAAATGGGCATGTAACTAACTACACACACATCATAACACGAGATTTTTTGATTTTCATGAATTTGGACTTGATCAATTCGTACTGGTCCAAGAAAGGACACCATGGAGGGAGATTTATGACTGGCCAGGGAGGCATGACATGGTTAAGGAGGTATATCACCGCTTTTTATTGCTGAATGGATTTGAGCAAAATAAGCGGGACCTTTGTCTAAGGCAGAGATCGGCAAAACAGCGCCCATGGGTGGTTCTCTCCTCTCACACATTGAATGAGATTAAAATAATTCATTTAGTTTACATTGAGAGAGGGAAATTTTTGTGTTATGACCATGTAATATTGGTCTAATGTTTAATTCTGCACTTGCTTGGACAAACCATATAAACTGCTGTCGTAAGGTTCATAGTATGTTAAGAAATCTATGGGCAGTCTGACATTCTACACCGTCCCAGATAAAAATGCTGTTAGCAAAATCTTATCTGATACCTGCTCTTCTTTACGGATGCGAAGTCTTTGCAAACTGTTCTGCTGATGATAAAAGAAAATTAAATGTACCCTATAATGATATAGCCAGATACATTTTTAACAAAAAACGGTCTGAACATATATCAGAATTCTCGAATCAAATTTTTAATATGTCCTTTAATAATCTGCGTCAAATGTTTGACTCATATATACAATGGAGCCTGAATACCTGTTTAGTCGCATAACATTTGCTCGTTCAAATAGAGGAATGAAACTAATTCTACCGAGATATGATTCTGTAGTATCTGAAAGAAACTTCTTTATACCCTGTATACGTCTCTGGAACAACCTCCCGCACAACATACAATGCATAAGCAATGCCAATATATTTGCAAATGAGATATTTAATCTATTTAAATAAATGAAATGTTATTTCTTTTAGTAAAAATAGTAATAAGAATTATCAAACCTGTTACCTATACATTCATGAAACCAGCACTAACACTTATAAGATATAGGGTGATCCAAGTAGATACTTTTTTCAATAGCATTTTTTGACAGATAACGTGTGAGTAGTGTCATGCTGTCATGTTATTTTTGTTAAGTATTGTTTGGCATTTCATCATGGAAAGACATAAGCCTGAACAACGTTTACGCGTGTCATTCGCCAGTTACCAGGCGAAATGCTCGAACGAGTCATCGAAAATTGGACTCAACGGATGGACCATCTGAGACGTAGCCGTGGCCAACATTTGATAGACATAATCTTCAAAATATAAATGCCAAATAGTGTTCTTTCAAATGATAATAAACATTCCCCATTCAATTTGAATTTTCTGTGTTTTTTTCTTTAAAAAAGTAGGGAACCTCGAAATGGATCACCCTTTATAATCTTGTTGCGCCTGGTATAACATATAAATAAATCTAAATGTTAATCTAACAGTTAGACGTGTTTTGCTTGTTCGACGATTTTCTGCTGTAGAAAAAAATGGATCAAAGAATTTGCATCAAATTTTGTGTCCAGATGGAATTAAGTGCTCAAAAGCACTTGAGAGTTGCATATGGTGATGGTGAGTCCGAAAAATGTTTGCAGGTGGTAAAAGCTTTTCAATTTCGATTGAGAATGATGACGCTCGTCCTGGAAGATCCTCCACATCAAAATACGATGAAAATGTTGAGAAACTAAAGAATTGCTTTGATGAATCGTCGAAAGTTATATGTTGTCATAGTTATATACCATAAAATTGTTTCGGAAATTTTTGTCATGAAGCATGTGGCAGCGAAGTTCCTTTCAAAATTGCTGAATTTTGAAAAAAAAGAAACCGTCGCATGTTTGTATTTTTTGGCCGCAGAGATTGCCATAATCATGCCTCAAACACACTTTCCTGTTCCCACAATTGAAGAGACCCAGAAAAAGGACGGCAAAACACGTCTAACTGTTATGTCCCTCACAAACAAACTAAAAAAAAACAAACTCAACTAAGAACATATCGCTCGCTCAACTTCAAGAGTGAAATAACTCAAAATTTAAAATTCCTAAAGTTACCTTTCTGAAATCCGGGTTTTGCAAATGTTCATAAATTAATCTCAGTGAAATTTAGTTTATAAGTAAACAAACATATTTCGGACTATTCTAGCGTTTTTTAAAGTCTCATTTTATGTTACTTGTCTTTTTATACGCATTCATAGTGACACATCTTGACAATTTTCAATTTAGAGTTATGTCACTCTTGCAGTGAGTGAGCGATATGTTCGAGACAAGTGTGTCAATATAAAAAAAAACGCTAAACGAATGCACGTAGCCCGATAAATTTCAAAATTCGTCTTTTCTATTGAACATACCTCTATATTTCATGTCCACTAAACGTATCGACGTAGTGACATCGCTTTTGTGGACATTGTGACACACTTTATGGAGTCATAACATTCATGGACATTATGATATGCCGCTGCATAGAAATGCAAATACCGGGGTTTCCATTAAGGACATAAAATAAACTTTTCCAGAGCCCAATCGGAGAAGTTTCGGCGTTTCAAATGATCAAGTGGCTTTAGTTCTTGAGTCAGTTTGATCTTATAAGGATGAAGGCCAAGATCTTTTCGCAAAATACGCCACAGTGTGGTTTAAAAGATGCCCAATTCCTGAGAACGACGGGGAATCGACTGATATGGCTCATTTTGAACGGATACACTTACGGCTGCGATATTTTCGTTGCTTCAAGCGGTACGGCGTCTCATTGGCGCCAAAACATGCAAAAGTGAAAATTTGGATTCAAATTTATTTACTATAAAAAATTGGGGGAAGGGCTGCTAAAGTTGCGACCACCGACTCCGAATTTAATTTTTAATGATTTCCAAACGATGCACGTAGGTAAACTTTACTATGATGAAAATGTTGACTTCGACTAATGTTTTGACACTGAAAGATCATTAAAAATGTTTGAGGGTGCGTAAGAAATAGTTATGTAAAGATAAGAAATAGTTATGTCCCTATTAGAATACCCTTTAAATATGTTTTAGATTCGGAATATTTTTAAGTTTTGTTGCATAGTCTAATTGGCGTTAAAACACGCTGCTAATAATGGGAGTCTCAGTCTGTTTAATGGGCTTGCCATTTTTTGGGTCATTTTTGTGAGATTGTCTCTGAAATACCTAGACACAATACAATCATGTGGAATATGGTAACTCTACTGTTTATCGGATTGAAAATGAGAGTGTACAAAGAGCGCGCAACAGGCACACACGTAGAGAGAGAGAGCTGTTGGTGTTTTTCTATTCTCTTTGACAGATTGTTTGTTTTGTTTATTCTGTGTTTTTATGAGGTTCGCTTCTAAACGATGATGAGAGGGTAATAAAATCAGTTGATAATGAAACTCTCACTAAGTTAAATGTGAGGATTTTACGAAGGCGCTTCATTTTCATATATATTTTATATTCAGAGATTTTCGGGTGCATTTTGTTTCGTTTCAAACAAATAAAATATCGTTGTGCCATTAAAAAAGAAAATATAAGAAAAATTGCGAATATTTTGAATAGAATTTTATCGAAATACAAAATATTTTTATTGCAGTTTTAAACAAAATACACGCGTTTCTTCGTTGTTTTTTGTGCGATCACAACCGGCGGCCGTTGAATATTTCAGTACGTGCGTGTGTGTCTGTCTGTCTGTCATTCGTTATCGAAAATAAAACAGAAAGTGCGAAGAAATTGCAAAATAATAACAAAGAAAACAGAAAGAACAAGAAGAATGTTGTGAATTTTGTTCAGAAAAAGAAAATTGCAAATAAAAATAAAAGGCTTTTATGCAAATTATACCTATTGGAATTAATTGTAAATGTATAACAAATGAATTTTTTGTTGACCAAAAGTGTCGCCGCTAGTCGTGAAAAGTAAAATATGCAAATGGCAATTTGTCAATAAATTCGATTGAAAGTGCAATAATGTAAATTGGAAAATTATAACACGAAATTACCTTCTCAAGTGCCTTAAGAATTCATATGTATATTTTTGTGAATACATATATAATTCATAAATTCATTTGGTGATTATTTAATTTTGCCCGCTCGCTTGCTGTTGCTCTGCCTACAACAAAGTTACAAAAAAGTTTTCCATTTAATTGCAAATAAAAAAAGTCAACCACAACAACGCCAAATCATATATACACAACCACGCAGTTTTTTATTTGATCTATGACAACGCTGGCGAATGCAATGAGTTTTTGTTTTTTGGTTTTATAAAAAAATATTGGAAAAAAATAAAATTTTGTGATTTTTCCATTCGGTCAGTGTTTGTGGGCATATTATAAAACGAAAAATAACAACATTGAATATTTTGAGATTTTTTTGGTAAATCTCTGAGCACTCAAGCGCTGTCGCTGCTGCTGAAGAACAACTCTTTCATACACCCAAGTCAGAGTCAGGCCCCGCAGCATTAGCTTAAAGAACATAGCGTGTCTGTCTGCTCGACTAAGTCGGCCAATGTTTTAAACGCAGGTAAATAAACAACCCACAAAACCTCAACATAAATAGATGGACAGACAGACGGAGGGACAGACAATCCACATGCAGTAGTAGTATGTTTTTTTAATACCTACTATTCGACACTTCCACACACATTCTGTATCTCACACGAATCCACAACTTGAAACACCGACACACACACTCTCTCCCATCTTTTGCTCCTACTCTGTTTTTGGTTCAATCTCTAAGGAATCTTTGTTTTTATATATGATTTAATTATTGCCTTTCAAATCTATACAAAAGTATCCGTTAAACCCTGCCAATCTAAAAATGTTAGATTTAATTTAAAACCGTCGTCCTATGTTTACACATGTGAAATTCATATTCGTTCGTCTTTCGATAGGACTTCCGACACTCTTTGCTACGAAGTTTCAGAGCGGTAGTCCAGTAGTGAGTGTCTGTGTTTTTTGCAGAACATATGGTTTTGAAATCGAAGGAAAAATAACGGGAATTCCCTCTAATCAGTCTGATGTGTTGTTGGAATAATAGTATGACTTATTAGATAATCTCTCACTCTCTGTCTCTGCAATTGGATTACATTGTGGGAAAGTGATGATCTAGAATTCACACTGTGTAGAGTCGAATAACAAATAATTGTATTTGCGAAATATGAGTAATTGCCATGAGCGGGGGTAGATATCTAAATAAATAATTGGAGTAAAAGCTGTGAATGTGAATAAACTTATCAGATATCTTTGGCAAACGCCGAGAACTGTTTAAATATACAGAAATAATTATATTTATAACACATACCTCTTAATGATTAATAAAAAAAATTTAAATGAAAATGTTCATAAAATGTGTGAAACACATTTTATAAAAAAAACGGTAAGGAAGGGCAGAAGTCGGGCCTATTGGAGCAGAACAAGAAGAAATATTGTCAAGTTTTAAGCTACTCGATCAATCCTGCTAAAGTGCTGCAAATTTACGGACAATGACAGATTGTTCAGATTGATAGTTCAGATGATTGCAAGAAATCCTTACAATTTCATATACATTTGTAAAGATTTATATGCAGGATTGCCAATAAAAATAAAATGTTTTTCTGACAATGGCGCCATTGTCACATGCATAAACTTCGCACATCTAACAATCTGTTCACACGGTTGTACGTGCACAGGGTTGCATTTTTCCGCCATTTTTCTGAATGTTGTTTATCTACAGGGTGGCTGATATGTATTGCAACCAACTTCAGGTTGCTATCATTTCTAAACCGCTAGTCTGATAGCTGACAGATTTATTTCAGTGACAGTTCATTTTATTGTTTACAAGCTTACAAAAGCATTTTGATCTATTGCATTCAGAAAAAAGTTATTCGTGATGGAATTCAAGCGTAATAGTGTGATTGCTTGGGATTTGGGTGGAAAAACACAATCGGCTATCGCTAGAGCCCTCCAGCATTTAAATGTGAATAAATCTTTTGTTTCTCGTACCATTGCTCTTTACCGTGATACTGGCAGTGTTGCATCGCGCCCAAAAAGAAAAATTGCTCGTGAGCTGAACATATCGCGAGAACGGATACAACACATATTAAAAAATGAGCTTGGACTAAAGCCATTGAAGTTCCAAAAAGTGCAAGAGCTCACCGATGCACAAAAAAAAGTTAGACTGGAAAGAGCAAAGGAGTTGCTTCGCTTGCATGAATGTGGCCAGTTAATGAATTTGGTTTTCTCCGATGAGAAGCCATTCCAAATTGAGCAGTTTGTGAACAAACAAAATGATCGTGTTTACTTGCCAAAGAGGTCAGCTGAAAATTTACACCTTCGATTGGCCACCAGAACTCAAGCGCCGCCGATTGTAAAGGTGTGGGCCCCCGTAACGGCCGATGGTCGCTCCCCGCTCGTATTCATCGACCATGGGGTCAAAATAATTGCCGAATATTATCGGGAAAATGTCATAAATACAGTATTGAAGCCCTGGGCAGACAAACATTTCGCCCGCAGACCATGGACATTCCAACAGGACTCAGCACCATCGCACTCAGCATGCGTCAACCAAGAATGGCTTAAAAAGGAGGTTCCTCGCTTCATTTCTACCGCACAATGGCCACCAAGATCTCCGGATCTCAATCCGTTGGACTTTTGCGCCTGGGGCATTTTAGAGTGTAAGGTTCGCACTAAAAAATACCAAAGTATCGATCATCTCAAGACGGCGCTTCGCCGGGAATGGGCCAAAATATCGCAGAGCCACTTTCGTGCAGCGTGTGATGGCTTTGTCCGCCGTTTGAAGGCCATAATTCGTGCCAAAGGTGGCCAATTCGAACAAATCCAAACTGTTTCTAAAATTTTATGTTATTTCCGACATTTTTTGCTTTTGAACAATAAAATTTAAAAAAATTAAAAAAATATAGCGCTTTACTTTGTTGCATTACATATCAGCCTCCCTGTAATGATATGCTTAAATTAAAAATCGTATATACAGAGTTTTCCAACAAGAGGTATTATTTTGAATAACCCGGTATTTCGGTAGATGTCACTTTTGAAGCTTTTATTCTTTGACATTTGACAAGTAGAAACTACGCCATTACTAAAAATGGAGCGATACACGATTCAACAACACATTGAAATTATTAAAATTAAAAAATGGTGAAAATCTTGCAGTCACAGTTCGCAAAACTAAAGCATTTTTGGGTCGTCGTGAAGCACCTTGTCGGACCGCAATACAGAAATTGGTGGAAAAATTCGATCTGTTGGGACAAGTTAGTGATGTAAAGAATAAAACCCGTTCACGTCGCTCAGGAACAACTGCGAATATTGCTGCTGTAGCCCAAAGTGTTGAAGAAAACCCAGGTTTGTCCATTCCTCGTCGTTCTTTGGAATTGGGCATTCCACAAACGTCATTACACCGTATTTTGCATAAAGACTGGGGTCTTAAGGCTTATAAAGTTCAGTTAACACCAGAACTCAAGCCCGCCGATCATCAAAAACGTCGTGTCTTTGCTGATTGGGTCTTTGAAATGTATGAAAATGATCCGAAATTCCATCGAAAAATCATCTTGACTGATGAGGCCCACATTTCCACCTCGGTGGCTACATGAACAAGCAAAATTATCGCATATGGGGCTCGGATAACCCAAGAGTTATTGTTGAGAAGCCTCTCCATTCTTAACCTGAGACTGTTTGGTGCAGTTTATGGTCCGGCGGGGTCATTGGACCTTACTTTTTCGAAAATGAGGTTGGATCAACAGCTACGGTTTGCTATTTGGTTATGGAAGATTTCATGAAAAGCATATGGTCCTGTAAGCGTGGCCGTGGTGGCCATTTGGCTGATATTGTTTTTCATTATTAACGGCATACCTTCCCCTTTATTATGAAATAAACATCTGATCATTTATCTCAAAGAATTGAATTTTTTTTGAATACCAAAATAACATCTCTTGTTGGAAAACCCTTTATGTGTGTTCATCGTTCCCATGGAAAGGAGGACCAAATCCCGGCTGCGTGCATGAACATATTAAAAACCGGTAATATTATGGGTGGCCCGTACCTCAGAAGCTTTACGTTGGGGAAGCGCGGGAACGAAGACGGTTCCCTAAAAACGATGACGGTTCCCTAAAAACTGTGAATGTTTCTAAGAAATTATAAAGTTTCTCCAAAATATATCGAGTTATAACCGCCAAAAAGACGTAAGCGCCACTCACAAAAATTTAGAGGAGAAGGTCTCTTTTGCGATTATTTTTTGTTTAAATACATATGTAATGCATAGATCTGTGTATATAACTATAGAAATTTAGTATAACGGTGCATTTTACAGATATAAATTTCGGAAACATGATGCCATTTGTTATAAGTAGACGATTTCACTAAAAAAATTAAAATAAATCATTGTGGCGCTTACGTCTTTTTGGTGGTTAGGGGTCGATATATTGTACTGTATGAAATATTATTGCATGATGGCAAAAGCAAAGACATATTGACCATTCACAACAACTTTTGTTCATAGGGCCTCACTTTGAAGCACCCATACTTTTTATTTCGCATTCATAGACTATTATGGATAAGTACCTGCATCAGAACTGATGTTAGTTCGGCATAAGCAAAGACGGCTTTGCAGAACCGAAACTTTTCAACGAAATCCAAAATGATTATTGTGTGCAAAATTCCAAATGGTACTAGCCAGCCTAACAAAGAAAATACAAGAAATTCGGTAACATATTTCTTTCATCTTCACATCTTCATTACCGGCATTTCTTTTTCCGGCGAGTCATTTTTTAAAGTTTGGAAATAATCCGAGTGAGCTAACTCTGGCAAATAAGGAGAGTGCTGAAGCAATTCGAACTTTAAGTCAATGATTTGGGCCATCGCAAAAGTGGATGTGTGAACTGGAGCATTGTCTTGATTGTGAGCAAACGCGGCACCCATCTGACGCACAGCTTTCTCATCATCAATTTTCTCACCATATGTGATCTATAGCTCTTTTTTAAATGCTATGACTTCAGCTAGTTCACGAACCTTCAACCGACGTTCATCCAATACCACTTTGTGCATTTTTTTTAACCATTTCTGGCGTGGGCACCTCAATTGCTCGACCACTAGGGTATTCGTCTGGGAAGCTCGGACATCCCCGTATAAACTCTGCCACCCAATATTTTATAGTTGTAAACGAAGGAGAAGACTCTCCCAAAGTCGAAACTAGCTCAATTGGACTGAGACCTTTCAAATGAAAGTATTGTATTACATATAGGTGATCAATTTTTTCCATGTTTACAAACTTACTGAGATCGTTCTTGAGTGCTAAAAAAACTAAAACTTCTACCGCCATCTATATTGGTTGGGCTGAATGAAAGTACATATTGTGTTACATATAGGTGATCAATTCTTTCCATGTTTAAAAAATCACTGAGATCGTTCTTGAGTGCTAAAAAAACTAAAACTTCTACCGCCATCTACATGTCAGGACGGCTAATTTTTGGACCACCCTCGTAAGATGCTTTCTTGATGATTCGATTGCTGAACTGGTGGCATTTCCGGGAATGTGATCCGTGCCGGAGGGTATATAAACTTCAAAGGAATATATTTTTTAATCTCAATTTGGTTGCTTCTGGATTTATTTTGAAACTACATTTATGAAATATCATATCATTCAAATCGCCGTCACCTCTTCGTTGGCAGTGCTTCAAACAAAAAGTCGGTTAATATCGATCTAAACCGAGAACCAATTGAACTGAACGGCAAAGAATCTACATTTCTCAGGTTTCTTCGGCATTGGCCGCTATCGAGGCTATGTTTTCTTTAATTTGCACCAATCTGCGCGTGGTTAATAGCTTAAAGCCCCAAAAATGAGTACTCATCCACACACTTTTCCACGGTGCGATTACCTGTACAGTGCAGTGAAAAATGACAACGAACCGATCTAATTATATGATTTTCTATTGTAAATTCTTTTATTTATCGATTTTCTTATTTTCATAGATTTATTGAATCGACCATTGAATCATCCATTGATCAAATGATTCACTGCTCCATTATTCTGTTGCTCATAAAACTGCACTTGTGGCCTTCATCCTCCAATCTTTTATCACATTGCTTGCAATTCCTTCTTCCATTCTTTTGGGAGATTGGATATCTTCTACAAATGACCCCTTTGCTTTTATAATTAAACTATAAAAATTATATTTAATACCATCCCATAAAGTGCAGCCCCGATCAAACAAGAGTAGAAATCCTATGAACCTAATATTAGGCGAGTGAAACAAACGAATCAGATGTTATTAAGATAATATAATTAATTACAGCTTGAAATTAGTTAAAGTTAAAACTTATCTTGATTTAAAAACTGAAAAAAAAAATAACAACGAAAGGAATACAAAACTCAACATAAAACTCGTATTAGAAGATGAACAGAGGTCGGACAGACAAAACACCAACAACTAGCCAAAGCAATCAAGAAGAAAAGGCTTCAACACCAGTGTCATCATCATCCTCATCAGCCTCTGAACAGAAGCTAAAGCAGCAGCAGCAAAAACAACAACAACAACCACCTATAATAACACATTTGATGAAGAGCAGTGAGTGCTGGTTGAGAGGCTTGTCAAGTGCCTGCCATCTCTTGACTTGGCTGGGCTAGGTAGGCTAGATAGCCGGGTCGGAAACTGGTGGATCAGGCCTAGTAGCCAGCCAACCAGCCGTGGATACAGTAGTAGTAAATAAAATGTAATAAAAAGGTTAAACAGAAAACCGCTTCAATCACTATAATTAAAATCAAAGCATATAAAAACTCGTAGATCATCACAAAGCCACACATCGACTTCGTGACGATAGCGATGGCTATAGCGATCGCGATGATGATGATGACCAGAGAATCCATGACATGCCATGCGACATACGCAGATCATTCATGAAAACCTTAAAAACTGGATTTTTTATGAATTAAACAGAAGATCATTTCTCCTACTTCTTCTTCTTCAGTAATTCATGGAGCTGTTGTTGTTTCTTTTTCTTGGATGGAAACCTCTTTTTTTCTTTTCTTATTTTACAAAGAATTGTAAGCAGAAAAGTAAACAAATTTCGGTTTTTAGGTTTCATGTCAAGAGGTGTCAGTTAGCCGCATTGGGATGGCCAGAATTGGGGATTGTCAGACTGGACACAACGCTGAGAACGATGTTACAGATGTTTCCTCTGAAGTGTTGTAATGCGATGCAGATCATTATGCCATAGTGAAAGATCAGGAGAAGGGATTTTTTTGATAACATTTAGTAATGATAGTCAACAAGATTTGGTGGGGATATGGACATGAAGATGTATGTACGTTAGATAGGGTGAGGACAACTATGAATAAGGCATACATATTTGGGATTCATGCATGGGACATAGCATTGGAAAATTTTACATCATCTTATACAATAAAGTGGTATTAAATATTATTGTATGACTGCAAAAGCTGAGACATATTGAAATCTGCGGGTGCTATTAAATCAAAATATCGGGTCCGTCAATAAGAGCGCTACAAAAGTTTTTTTAAATAAAACAAAAACGGTTTTGGATATCAATGAAATTATTTATTCCTGTGAAAGTACGTTCGATGCCATTATGTATGGAACTCGATTTCTTTTGCATGGCCACCACGGGCACGCTTGCAGAAGTCCAGACGCTGAACCCAGTTTTCGACGGTTTTCCAGCATAAATCGGCCGATACTGCTGCAATTTCACGTTCGATGTTCGTACGAAGTTCATCAATCGTCGCTGGCTTGTTGGCATAGACCATAGACTTGACGTAGCCCCACAGGAAATAGTCTAACGGCGTCAAATCGCACGACCGAGGCGGCCAATCGACTGGACCATTTCTTGAGATAACACGTTCTCCAAACTTGGTTTCCAATAAATTGATTGTGGCATTCGTTGTGTGGCTTGTGGCGCCGTCCTGTTGCAACCACATGTCCTCCAAGTCCATATGACCAATAACGCATATTTTGTTTATTGACAAAGCCATTCAGCCAGAAATGAGCCTCACCATAAATTGGACGTAGCGCTCTTAACGTTGAGGCCACTGACTCCGAATTTCGGTAGTAAATTTTAATAATTTCGACTCGTTGTTGGCTCGAATATCTTTCCATCATGAAATGGAAAACCTTACTGAAGAGAAATGTCAAAAGAGCGGGAAAAAATATGGCATCGTTTGCTGTCCCTGTCGGTCTACTGTTGTAGCGTCCCTATTGAAAAACCCGTTAGCAGTGTTTAAACGTTTCTCAAACCGTCATCACATTTTTATAAATAAGGTTCTAAGTCTTTATAGTGTAATTCGTTGCCAATCAAGCTTCGAACCTTCTGTATTGAAGTGGGGATATTAACTATTTTCTGGTATTCTGCCAACTCATTCCTCTTGCCAGGTATCCTTGTTCCAAAAGCACTCAGGGTCTCGGTTATAAGACAAAGTTAACGCTACATTTTGCTCTGCTGCATCGTGTTCTAGGGACACGAGATCCATTGTTCTACGTATCGGAATGAGCAGAACAGCCTCTGCAAGGCCAGTCGGTATATAGTAATTCTATAATCTGTGTAAGATTCAATATAATACAATTCTTTCTTTTGCTGTATTCAGTAGTCTTTCCTATGAAGTTCAGTTCTGATCACTGAGTTTTCACATTCTTCATACAAGTGTGGCGTATAAAATTATGTATGTTCCTTATCAACTAATCGGTTCTAGCATTAAATTGACCTGCTGTCAAACCATCGGTAGCTTCTGATACCATATTTCAAATGGTACTAACTAATCAATGGATCGCCTTACACCCCTTTTTTAATTTTATAGACACCACTTATAAATAACTCTCCCGGCAATACATCAACACCTTTAGATGTGTTGCTTCCCTTTTTTGTTCTAAATTCACAGATTCGATGTATATTCCCAAATATAAATGTTACTAATTCGTCAAGTGATCTGCTGCATGTCTTTATGGTTTTATAATGGGTGATCTAAGTAGAGATACTTTTTTTCAATAGCCTTTTTTGACAGATCACGTGTGAGTCGTGTCATGTTGTCTTTGTTAAGTATTGTTTGGCATTTCATCATGGAAAGACTTACGCCTGAAAAACGTTTACAAATTATTCAGTTTTATTATCAAAATAATCGTTCACCAATTGCGCTAAGTCCATTTTTTTAAATAAAAAAAATACACTTTCCAGTCGACCCACGACCTTGACACCCATGAACAATATTTCAGCTCTCGTTAAGAGCTATCTTTTTGCCATTGACCGATTCCCGATCCGATGTACCGGAATCATCGGTCCATATTTCTTCAAAAATGATGCCGGTGAGAACGTTACCGTCAATGGCGACCGTTATCGTGCCATGATAACCGACTATTTGATGCCTGGTATTGAAGCTCGTGATCTCGGCGACATTTGGTTTTAACAAGACGGCGCCACTTCCCACACATCGCATCAATCAATGGATTTATTGAGAGAACACTTCGGTTGCAGATAATTTCACGTTTTGGGCCGGTCGATTGGCCACCAACATCGTGTGATATCACACCGTTAGACTTTTTCCTGTGGGAATATCACGCGTGTCATTCGCCAGTTACCAGTCGAAATGCTCGAACGAGTCATCGAAAATTGGACTCAACGGATGGACTATCAGAGACGTAGCCGCGGCCAACATTTGATAGACATACTCTTCAAAAAAATGCCAAAGAATGTTCTTTCAAATGATAATAAACATTCCCCATTCAATTTGAATTTTCTGTGTTTATACCCTACACCACACTGTGGTACAGGGTATTATAAGTTTGTTTCACGGCAGATGTTTGTAACACCTGAAAATAACACAGCTAGACCCACCTTAAAGTATACCGATCGACTCAGAATCACTAGCTGAGTCGATTTAACGATGTCCGTCCGTCCGTTCGTCCGTCCGTTCGTCTGTCCATGTAAAGTTGTTCGTCGACTACAGGTCGCAATTTCACTCCGATCGTTCTGAAATTTTGCAGTTTAGATTATTTCACGGCTGTTAAGATCGCTATTGAATTTGGTTGAAATCGGTTCAGATTTAGATATAGCTCTCATATATATCTTTCGTCCGATTTGGCCCTTTAGTCCTATAGAAGCTGTATTTTACATCCAATCGTTTTGAAATTTAGAATGGTAGAGTTTCTTGATCCATGAACCAACATTGCCGAATTTGAAGAAAATCGGTTAAGATTTAGCTATAGCTCCCATATATATGTTTCGTCCGATTTGGCCCTTTAGTCCTATAGAAGCTGTATTTTACATCCGATCGTTTTGAAATTTAGAATGGTAGAGTTTCTTGATCCACGAACCAACATTGCCGAATTTGAAGAAAATCGGTTATGATTTAGCTATAGCTCCCATATATATGTTTCGTCCGATTTTGCTCTTTAGTCCTGTAGAAGCTGTATTTTACATCCAATCATTTTGAAATTTAGAATGGTAGAGTTTCTTGATCCATGAACCAACACTACCGAATTTGAAGAAAATCGGTTAAGATTTAGCTATAGCTCCCATATATATGTTTCGTCCGATTTGGCCATTTAGTCGTATAAAAGCTGTATTTTACATCCAATCGTTTTGAAATTTAGAATGGTAGAGTTTCTTGATCCATGAACCAACATTGCCGAATTTGAAGAAAATCGGTTAAGATTTAGCTATAGCCCCATATATATGTTTCGTCCGATTTTGCTCTTTAGTCCTGAAGAAGCTGTATTTTACATCCAATCATTTTGAAATTTAGAATGGTAGAGTTTCTTGATCCATGAACCAACACTACCGAATTTGAAGAAAATCGGTTAAGATTTTGCTATAGCTCCCATATATATGTTTCGTCCGATTTGGCCCTTTAGTTCTATAGAAGCTGTATTTTACATCCAATCGTTTTAAAATTTAGAATGGTAGAGTTTCTTGATCCATGAACCAACATTGCCGAATGTAAAGAAAATCGGTAAAGATTTAGCTATATCTCCCATATATATGTTTCATCCGATTTGGCTCTTTAGATCCAATCGTTTTTATACCCTACGCCACACTGTGGTACAGGGTATTATTTAAGTACAAAATGTCCCAAAAGTAAATTTATGTAAACAATTTATACATGAATTACACAATTTATATATCAGAGTTTTTCAATATTACGAGAGTGGTGTAGGGTATTATATAGTCGGCCCCGCCCGACTTTAGCCTTTCCTTACTGGTTTTTTCTTTAAAAAAGTAGGGAATCTCGAAATTGATCACCCATATTAGCAGTTAGTTTTAAAGAAATCTCACGGCAATCCATCAGTACCTATATATGTATGTATTGATTTCCTTTTTTTCGCTAAAGTTACAGGTTTAATGTCGATTCCTTAGTATCTCTTCTTTTTGTGTGTCAAACCTCCTCCCTTTTCCATTTATCGTTTCAAAGTTATCTATAGGAATTGCTGGCTAAAGTCTCTCTTTTTCTCTCATTGCCACCAATTCCATTGTATAGCCCTCGTTGCTAGAAATGCTTGTTTTACATATTTTATGTGTTTGTCCGTTGCAAGATACATAATGAAGATTATTATGTCTTGTCGAGTGTTTGGGACAATGAAAAGCGATTTATTTATGGCGAATGTTCCGTGGTGGAATGTAGGCTTGTTACGTCCGTAGGTGAGTTACGTGTTAAAACAAAAAACGTAACAGATTTTTTCCTCCCAAACATATACGCATAGTATTTGATTAAATTTCTTCTTTTTTTAATTCCAAATAAAAAAAGATCTAAATCATTATAACTGCTTTTGTGCTAAAGAGAAAAATGTAGGGAGAGTGAGATCATTGTCAACAGTGACATTATTATCGAGAATGAAACGGGATGGGGGATGGATGATGATGGCGCTGATGTTTTTGATGATATAGTCGTTGTACTCCTAAATGGTCATATTTATGCAAATATATGTATATGTATCAAATTGAAACATTATGTATGTCTCCCTTACAATGACGATCTGGGGCAGGGGCAGGCATGACAGGAAAACAAAGAAGTTCGGAAGATCGACCATACAAAAAAGTTTTTTTTTCTTGCATATGCAAGAAACATTTAACTAATCTGTCGATACATAAGTTTGGGATAACTGACTGGTTGTTTTTTTTTGATTGTCTGTCCATCTCCCTGATTCTTCTTCTTTGTCATCGTTTTCATTCAGTTCCTCCGACATCATAAAACTTGCATAAATAATCTCCCTACTCTTGGGGAATAAATACTCCATTCGCATACAGATGTGTATGTCCGTCCGTCCGTTCGAGTGACCCTCTTCACATTGAAATCTTTACGAAGGCCATTTAACAGACAACAGACAATTTTCTGCAAGTGTGTTATTTGTTGTTTCTTCCTTATCTGCAAAAACACACACTCATATGATCAGTTATCTATGCATTTGTGTATGAGTGTAGTGTATCTAGATACGTACACACACACACGCCTGATATCTCTCTCACATAGGCTGTGTTGTGATATCAATTCAAAGAATTGCTTGTCGTTGTTGTATTTGGCCCGCCGTGTCTGCTGTCAATGAGCATGGAGAAGAAGAAGAAACCTTCAAAACAAAAGTCAACAACTATCAAACATGTTTAAGAAGTTGTCCGTTCTTTAACATCGATTAAAATATTCCACCCTAATTCGTGGTTTTTTCTGGCCAAGGGTCGAACAGACCCCCTCCAAAATCTCTTGTCCCTTTAAGTATCCTCTAATTGGTCATAGGATCCTTTTTCAATACTTCAAAGTATTTGCACACAACTTGTATGTATTTGATAAAGAAAAGGTCAAATTAGTTTCAAACGTAACGTAGATGACGACGAATCAGCTGATCTGTAGATATATAAGAATTAATAAATCGATACCTCCATTTCAAATCATGCTAAGTCGAAAAATTTAGTTTTTCAGAAGAGGCGACAAAGTTTTATGAAATTTTTAAATATAATTTGGAATGTTGTTGTTATTTATTGTTAGTCTTTGTTTTTGTTATTCAGACAAAATTTATTCGGTTTAAGACCATATGTTTCACAAACTCTTTATTACACAGATGTTCCGTCGTGACTTTGTTTACATTTGCGTGAGTTACGAACGAATAGAAATGATTTTCAAACGCGAAAAATATAGTTTTCTGGAGTATTTTTTCGAACTTTTGTGGTACCTAACGATCGATATTAATTTTCTAAATGTGATAATAACAAAAAAATCTCGGAAATCGGTCTTGAAATACGCAAAAATATCACTCGCTGAAATCAAATTCCTATTCGTTCGTCACTGATAGACTACTCGCACTTGACGGAACTTCTTTATAAATTAATTTTCTTTGATATGTTTCAGTTACTTTCTGTCTATTGCAAATTGATTCCAAATTGAAAAATTAATTTGGAATAATAAGAATTTAAAAATGCAATGTCCCTAAAACATGCTAATTCGACTGAGCATGTTTTGGAATGGAGGTATCTATATGTGAATCAAAGAATAACAACAAGAGGTTCATAACACAAGAGGTCACAAACATGAAAATTCTAATTTGAATTCGCAGCAAATATATTATCATCGGTATACAGGAAAGAACTATAAAGATTGTTATCGATAAAATTTGTTATCGATAAATTTTTTATCGATAAAGTTTGTTATTGATAAATTTTGTTATCTATAAAATTTATTATCGATAACTTTTGTAAACGATAAAATTTATTATCGATACATTTTGTTATCGATACATTTCATTTTCGACAAATTTTGTCATCGATAAAGAACAAATAAATTATTAAAGAAACAAATTAAAATTTCGATAAACATGTAAAACCCCAAAATAGATTGTGATAACAAATTTTATCAAAGTTGACTTAATCCCTCGTATACATTATTAGTAGTAATACTGCAAGATAAACTGACAAGGTTTATTTCGTGGAACATTTTGTGAAACATTCAATTCGAATTTTAACAGTTTTATCAGAATTTGTTTTAAATGTTTTATAGAATTGAAAAAAACTGTAATTATATATCACATTCTTTTTATGTAAAACATGAATTTAAATTTAGATACTTAAATTGATCAAAAGTGGACCTGTTTATCGAAATTTCGATAAGAAATAAAGGGGTTTCCAATAAGAGTGCTATAATTACTTTGAAAAATAAAACACACTTATTGTTAAGGAAATACAAAAGTATTTTAGTTAATGTGAAGTACAATCGATATAATTAAGTTCTAAATAAAATGTCATTCAAATGGCCTCCACGACTTCTTCTGCAGGAACGAATTCGATGAACCCAATTTTCGAGCACTTTTTTCACTAAATCCAGTCGTATATCATGAATGGCACGTTCAATATTGACTTGTAAAGCTTGAAGAGAGTCTGGTTTATTTCGAAAGACCAATGACTTCAAATAACCCCACAAGAAATAGTCTAATGGTGTTAAATCACAACTTCTTCAATATCACAATTTCTTGAAATAATCGAATCTCCAAACTTTTCTCGCAACAATTCAATTGTTTCATTTGCTGTGTGGCACGTAGCCACAATCGGTTAATGCCAAAAAGATAGCTCTTAACGAGCGCTAAAATATTGCTCATGGGTGTCAAGGTCGTAGGTTGACTGGAAAGTTGTTTTTTTGGACTTTAAAATGGACTTAGCATCATTTTCAAATGTGAACGAAAAGTTTATTTTTGCTCTAGCTCCTTAACGGTCCGTTGGAGAACGATTATTTTGATAATAAAACTGAATAATTTGTAAACGTTGTTCTTGCGTATATCTCTCAATGATAGAATTGTAAACACTACTGAATACAATGAAAAACAAATGACAGATCGTGACATATTACAAATGGCCGAACATCACTTCAAAATCATATATTCCCTATTGGAAAACCAGTTATATATAAATTGGCAAATAAAAAAATTTCGACAAACATGTAAAAATTCTAACTGAAATGAATAAAAGAAAAATATTTATCGAAATGGGCTTGTTCGGTTAATTCAGTACCTTCGTTTTTCAAAATTGTACTTTTCGTCGGCAGTCAAGCATTTTATTAGCTCCAGAGAGGTAAATTATCTGACATTGTTTTTCTAATCGTGCAGATTTGTCCAGATATTTTGGGACCAAAAAAGTTTTTTGTTTTAAAATGCTATGCAAACACACTAATCTACTGTTTTGATTTCACAATCTACCTAACAATTCCAATGTTTTATATTTGCTTGAGAACATTTCAGCAGATATTCCCTTTCAGAGGTAAATAGACCCCCACCTCCCCCAATGTTCGGAAACAATTAGTCATTTTGCACTTTGTAGTTTTATATTTTATCAGTATCTTTTATAATCCTCCTTACATTTATTATCTTATCGCATGCTATCAAGGGCGGTAGAGTATGCTTTTAGCGACAAATAAATTAAGTCAAGTTATAGAAATTATATATGTTTTTATGTGGATGTGGGTGTAGTTCAAATAACAACTCTTAATTAAATGATGGAGTAGTGTGATTACATATTACAATTATATTATTATTCAAAAATAGAAGTTATCGAAAATGGACTCGGTCAGTTTTTGGACTAAGCTGAAGATTTTTCTGATAGAAATTTAAAGAAAACGTTCTAATGATATGTCTGGATATATGATGATGACATTGAAATTCGATAACAAAACTGATCAGCAATGGAATTTGTAAGTTTACCTAACCTAACGTTCGCATGACTTCTATGCGAAAAACAGCTGATTTGCGACCAACTTACAACAGGCATCTGGCAGTATGTTTTTCATTCGCTTTTTACTTCTGATGCCTTTTTTCTAGGACACAAATCAGCTGCTTTTCGCATAGACATCATGCGAACGTTAACGTTCGACATCGTGGGACAAGCTGTTAATCTTTTATTAATTTTTCTAGCTACTTCATTATAATATCGTTGAAAATATTCAATTAGATTTTTTTTTATTTACTCATCGAAAATGTTTGGCTTTGGTTTCCAAGCCTAAACAATCCCTTTCTGAGGAGGAAGAGGAGCAGCAAAGAAACGAGTGATGTTAGTAATATACATATTGAAACATTTGCGCCCCTAATGATATTGCCAAACGGTGTTGTAGACATGTTTGGGTTTCTTGTCTGATGTTGCAGTATGTCAAACTTATCTTTCAGTCTGGGATGATAAACAAACACACAAAAACACAAAAAACAGATAGCAGATACTACACGGGTATCTCAGTCGCAGTCGTAGTCGTTGCCTTTGTCGTCACTGCGATCGATAAGAAAAGAGGGGTATGTACCACCGCTTCACACATGTGTCGCATTTTTGTCGGGGGGAAAACAAAGTGTCTATAGCCCAGACTGCGTCCAACTTGTATGAATGTGGGCATGTTCAAATATGTATCACAGTAATTACAAAACAATTACTTTTTGTTTTGTTTTTAGTTTAAAAAACAATAAACTAAACTAAAGAACTCATTATCACACATTGCATTCATGGCGAAGTACCGAAACCTCGGACGAACACATTCATAAATGAGCAAAAAATGTGTGTGTGTGTGACCCCATAAGGTTACATGCTGAACATATGACCCCACACACAAGAAGAGAGTGCGAGAGAAAAAAACAACACTGTCTTTTGGTAATTCTTAGGGGAGCCAAACACGGCTTGCACATTAGAGATGCCAAAACAGAAACCAAAAATAATTTATACGCGGAATTGAATTTTGTAAACAACCATTTTAATAAAATGAAAAATATTAAAAATATAATAATTTAATGAAAAAATAACAAAAACAAAATTTACCAATTTAGAAACTACAGAGAGAAATTTGTAGACGAAATGAACATACAGATTAATTTATAATCAGTTGATTATTTGTTTCAATAAAATCATGAACTCGAAAACTGGAACCGATGCCTCGCTTTTAGGTTTAAGTTAGGTTGGCAGCCAGCTCACATAGACCAATATAGATCCTTAGTGCTACCACGGGCTCAGATGCTCCTCATCGATTTTATCAATAGTACTGTCAGACTTCCTAGAAATCCCGATCCCAGTATGCCCAGACGTCGTTTACTTAATAAGGGACAGGCAAGTGCACTATGCTTTCCACTTCTTTCTCATCACCAGAGCACCTGCAAAAGTAATTGGACTCAATACCTAACCTTTTGGCGTGTACTTCGATCAGACAGTGTCCCATCAGAAATGACACTAACGTATACAGTTTTTTCCCTCTCTAGTGCGAGGAGATATTTTGACTCTCTCAGTACGTATCTTGCTCATATCACGCGCCGATTTATGTCCATCTTTCATTGGACTGTCTCTGCCTAAGCCTAAGCTTGCATGTGGACAGTGTCGCAACAATATATGCAAATTATTCGAGAATCAGCTTTGCAGTTCCCCGGGATATCCCTATGCCTACGTACCCATAAGAAATGTATGTTAAACTGCTCAGTCACCTCGTTAAGATATTTGCGACAGTCGAATTGTGAATTTTGGACTGTCCGAGTAAATGACAACGCCTGTGTTGGTCACTACGTTGCGAACCTGCCACTTGGAATTTTAATGCCGCTCTGGTTGCATCATCTCTGGCCACAATATTAATCGGCAGTAAATGGAGTATGACTGTAGAGACACCCTCGCTGTAGTCCTTAAAGTTCCGCCTATGTATAGGCAGGCAGTTCCCTGAACCTTAGTAGGTTGGTTATGGATAGTTTATCAGTTGCCGTCCACAACAACAGTATTGGACGAACTACTGCTTTATACATACAATGGACGATTTTAGGAGAGAGGCCCCTCCCCGACCCTTCAGCCTTCCAGCAGGAATGTAAGGCCTTCCTTACACGTTTCAGTACGTTAAGTCCGCATAACAGTCAATTAGAATCCAGTCCATTTAGAATTATTCCTAAAAATTCACTTCCAGAAAAGGCTAAATCTATACCATTTATGTGAGGAGGGTCCACATGTGGGACCTTATTCATCCTAGTGAAGAGAAACAATTATGTCTTCTTTGGTTAACGACCAAACCGCTGCTTCTGACCCATCTAGCCAATTTGTTCAGAGCCACCTGTAGAATGTCTCAGAGTTCGTTTTCGAATTTGCCAGTTACTGCGATTGCCACGTCGTCGGCACATGCCACTACCTTGCAGCCACAACGTTTTAGATCTAGCAGGATTTCATTAACCGCCAGGTTCCAAAGTAGTGGAGACAGTACTCCTCCGTGTTTGGTCCCTCTGTTTACAAATCATGTTAGAGTTGTGGACCACAAAGACTTGCCTTGGAGGTGATAACGCCATCCCAGTTATTAGTGTCCCCAGTATATTTGGACTTATTGAATAACTTGTTGCAGGTCTTCTTTCTAGCCTTTAGCTTAGAAGTCCACCATTCTGGGTTAGTTTTACCTTTCAAGTACCTTGGTTTTGGACAGGATTCTTCATGGGAGCTATGGAATGAAGTAGTGATGTGATCGACTGAGTTGTCAGGGCCGACTCTGTCATTCGGTTCGTAGAGAAGTTTAGAGTTGAGGACTTTCTTGCTTTTTTCTCATACAGGTGACACTTTGCCTTCCATACATTTCTGTGGACGGCAGGTTTAAGTTCTTTTTTAGCGAGTTTGAACTCTATATAATGCTAAACTATTTAATGGTAAACTATATATAATGGTAATCCAGTACATTCCACCCAATAATTGTGTCTGACAGCCAGTCAGTAGCAAATGTTACGTCGAGTATTTCCTGTCTACTTTTAATTGTCTTGTGCTCCTATTCGTGGCTGCTCCTATAATTAGCTCGCGCTCGTCAGACGTTGCTCCTTCAACTACTTCCCTGAATATAGCTGTCGGTACTTCATCATCATGATGCAAGTAACTGCAGACCACCCAATATATGAGATTACCTATCTCCAGACTAGCAGCTGTTTGGTCTTAACCACAGAAATTAGTCAAGAGCAAGATGCTTAGATTCTTCCTGGCCAAAGAACAGGTTCTTGGTGTGCCTTCACAGGCTTAGTTCGAAGATGGATCATATTGGTCCACTTCTTCTAGTACCTCCCGCACAAAGGGTTATAATTTATATAATAATAATATAACTTTTATACTACTCGTAACTACCCGACTCCTCTGTAATTTCACACATGGTAATAGTTTATCTGTCTAAGAACGTTAATACCAGCAGATTAATTACTTGCAGATTTACAGTACTTATAGTCAGGTATAAAATGGGCGTTATTGCCACTCCCCTTTCGGTACCTCCCACACAAAATGGCTAAATCATACCAAAATTGAATATACCAGTGCACATAAACACCTACAATTCGGAACAGCACAATGTTCTTGAAGTATCAACTGTTCAACGTAATGTAAGTGTATTTGTAAAGACCCTTTACAGATTTATTCTAAAACAACTTCCCCATAAAGCAAAAATGTTTTCATATTTTGTATTTTAGACAACTTTTGTAATGTCTGTAATTGAGGAAAATGTTTCCACCACTCTGCCTGCCACACATAGTGAGGGTATATCTAAGTCGGTTTACTCGACACTTGCATGTTCGCTTCATTTTTTATTGGAGGTCGTCCCCTATAAATTGAAAGAAAGCACCGTTATGACCTGATTACCGTATAATTCATGGTTTTAAAATTTATCGTAAATGGACTTGCTCAGTATGTACTCGATGTCACCTTCGCTACTGACTCGCTTTAAGACAAACTAATTGGGTGGAATGTACTGGACTTTTTCAGATCATCAGATGGAGTATAAACTCGCTGAAAAAGTACCTAAACCTGCCATCCACAGAAATATGAGGAAGACAAAATGGCACCTGTATGAGAAAAATTCAAATTTTAAAAAAGAGTCGATCGAGATAATCTTGTCACTGCATGTTGTTCTCGACACACATTTCCCGGGGAACTACCTGACAGATCTCGAGTAAAAGCAGGATCAACAAGAAAGCGAGTGGACTACAAACGTCGTTAAATTGTTGCCGATAAATCTTTCATGTTCTGGCTGGAGAAGATATTAAGTTTTCCTTATCAAAAAAAGTGTAGTTGTATAAAATAAGAGTATTCTCAATCCTTCTAACTAGTTTCCCCATTTAGAATCGACAGCTCTAATGCATCCGTCCATAAACACCATGAGCAAACATTTTGCTAAAACACACGAAGATCGTTGACCAAAAATAAGGGTTTGAAATGTGATCATTTATGTTTGTTGTTGTGTGCTACGTTTTTTTTTTATCAATGTAACGGTAGAATAACTCTCTGTTTTTCTCTCCCGACTAAATCACTAATAATCCAAAAGCAATAAGGGGTTCCTTCTGGACGTGCATATCGATGGTTAGCAGGAATATTGGTTATTCTGTTGTCTCTGTGTTAGTAAGTCTTTATCATATCTCGTATTTTACTTTCCTTTCTTCACTGCCAGAATTCCTTTTTGTTCAATATGTGACCCTTTCTTTGTTCAATATGTGACCCTTTCTTTTGTTCTGTGCTGTGTCTCTTTTATATTCCTGGTGATGTTGTTGTTGCTTGGTTTTTTTTTGGTTAAACAAGAACAACACTAGCCATGTCAGAAGCAAATTAACAATGAAACACTTGCCACATCACACACAGGATAAATAAAATCGAAGGGGGACCAAGTTAGCAGGTTGCTGTGCACTTTTGGTGGCTCTTTTCTTTATTGTGAATTTCAGTCGGAGTCAATCTCTGTAATCGCTTGAAGGGGGAAACTAGTGCACAACTAGAAGCTCTGGTTTATAACCATGATAATCGGTTTGAGACATTTACGTTACGTATTTCAGTAATTAACTGTAGATATATGCTGTAATCATAGGAAAACAGAAGAGAAGCTTGCACTGAATGATAGTTTGATTAAAATTATCTATTATCGCGCGAGTCGATGTTATAATAGCTTTGGAGAGGGAAATTTTCAACTAGAAGCTCTGGTTTATAACCATGATAATCTGTTTGAGACATTTACCTTACGTATTTCACTAATTAGATAGACATATAGGCTATCTATTATCGCGGAGTCAATGTTACAATGTTCTGATCGCTAATAATTTGTTGCTCTCATTCCCTGAATTTGTTATTAATGCAGCTTGCGTAAACGAATATAAACGCCATTTACTATATGTCAATGGCGTTTATATTAAATTTTTTCAATCTCTGGTATTTTTTAGTCGATTAAGGACCAAAAATGGTGAAATTAAGGTTATACTCTTATAAAGGGGTTTCCAACAAGAGGTGTTATTTTGGTATTCAAAGAAAAATTCAATTTTTTGATATAAATGATCGGATGTTTATTTAATAATAAAGAGGAAGGTATGGCGTTATGCCGCTAGGTATGCCACTACCACCACGCTTACAGGACCAAATGGCTGCCCTATGTATCTTTGGGGTCTTCAATCGACGCCTAGACCTTATCTTTCACGTGGTGCCAAAGGAAGATGTCGCAAGGTGTTAAATCACAAGATCTCGGTGGCCAATTGTGATCACCTCTTCGAGAGATAACACGGTCCGGAAACTTTTCCCGTAACAGAGCAATCAATGGTTTCGTTGTTTGTGTTGGCACGTAGCGCGGTCTTGTTGAAAGTAAACGTTGTCCAGATCAATAGCAGCCAACTCCGACCATAAAAAATCATTAATCATTTCTCGATAGAGGAATCCATTCACCGTAACTGTTGATCCAAGGTCTAATGACCCCGCCGGACCATAAACCGCACCAAACATTCACACGTTGAGGATGGAGAGGTTTCTCAACAATAACTCTTGGGTTTTCCGAGCCCCAGATGCGACAATTTTGCTTGTTGACGTAGCCACTGAGGTGGAAATGGGCCTCATCAGTCAAGATGATTTTCCAATTTTAATAATTTCAATACGTTGTTGAATCGTGTATTGTAGTAATGGCGTAGTTTCTACTTGTCAAATTTAAAAGAATAAAAGCTTCAAAAGTGACAGCTACCGAAATTCCGGGTGATTCTTGTTGGAAAACCCTGTAGTTTTCAAATCATTTCATTTTAAGATACTCGTATCTTCTTCTACGAAAAACTCAAATGCAAAAAATCCAGTGAAAAATCACTTAATGCGTTTTCCTCATTTTCTTCTCATTGACAATTTGTTGGCAAATTGCAAAAATAATTTTGATTTATATACGAGAAGTTCAAACAAACATCGAAAAAAAAAAACAAAGAAACCGAAACGAAAAATCTATATTAATGGACCAGAACATATGCATATTATGCATGAATTTCTTTTGCATGTGACTTTGTAGTGTTTTTTTTCGATTCGCAAGGCGGTGGGTATGAATGTCTCACATCTGACAACTACATACGCGAAAAAAAATCGATCCAATCTATTCACCACATAACGGCAAATGTCACATATGAGTGAGTGAGCGAGCCAGCGTACGCAGGCAGTTACAAATTTCAAAATTATACAAAACGAAACAAAAATGGTGGAAAAACCCCCGAAAACAAATTTGTTCGTACGGTACAGATGCATAGAAAATAATATTTGCATAAACATAGGTGATATTTTTTCTTTAAAATTTCAATTCAACCAGAGAAAGAAAGAAAAAATAAATTGTATATACCTACCCATTCATAAATAACAGTGAGGGTTTAAAGGCAGGGTAGGGAAAGCGCAAAAATATAGAAGGTATGCAGGATTCGATGAGTATTTTATTTTTTATCAAAATTCCAGTTCGTATTTTTAAATGTTTATCGAAAATTTTTTATTAATTATTTACTTTAAAAATTTATAAATGATTTTTTGTTTATAATATATAAAATATAAACCCATTTACCGTGTAAATAACGGCTTTAAATTTCGATAATAAAAGCGATCGAAAATGAATTTTAACTTTTAATAACACGTCCAGTCTTAACAGATTTCATTACTCTAAAAGCTCAACTATAATATGCATAAGCTGATTTAAGCAATGGTGCGAGTCCATATAAATCATATGTGACAAACCATAATGCACTTACGTGAACTTTTCGTTAAGTTCTTTCAGCTCTCTCTCAGTACCCATTTGCTTATGCAAGGTGCGAAACTAAACGCACATTCCGTACGGAATCACTTAATTTTTAAGTGCATATTATAGTTGGGCCTTAAGGCTACCGGCAGACCTCACACCGAAGCAAAGTCCAGATTCACACTCGGCAATTTTTTCCAAGCAAGTGTCAAAGTTTAAGGGAAAGAGAGGCAGGCGTAAAGAGCTCTCTGCCTCTTTCTCCTACAAACTTTGACACTTGCTTGGAAAAAATTGCCGAGTGTGAATCTGGACAAACCAATGCGAAAATTGCTCAAAGTCACTGCTAAAACCATGCCACAACATGTCATGCCGACCGCAGAGAGAGAGAGAAAATATACACATTTGTTGAAGTAAGAAAGCAGAAAGCCAGCGTGTGTTTTTCTCTTTCTTTCTTGCATTTGTTTTCTGACGAAGCAAATCTAAAGGCTGGGTTAGGCAAATGGACCCGTAAAGCCCCCGTAGCGTAACGAAGTAACGAATCAGCTGATTCAATCTGACATATGGAAGTAAGTGTAAACGATTAGCCAAGGGAAACGAAACGTAAACGGACGGCTGAATCTGCTGAAATTTGATATGGACGCCACGTTTACGTGCATTTGCAAAAATAATGAAAAAAGAATAAATGTATGCGAAACTTTTGAAAAGTAATGATAAATTTGTAGCAAGTCATGATTTACACGTTAAAACGATTTATATCATTATAGCGATATTTCCCAATTAGATTAGAACACCCTATATAAAAACGCAATGAAAATGGTTAGTAAAAAACTTAAAAAAATGGCATTGAAATTTCGAAAGAAATATTTAGCGAAATTTATGCGATATGCCCCCCTTATTCTGGTAAACAAATCTAATATGTAAATTCTTGTCTTATATTTAATTGAATTTAATCGAAATTGTGGTTTGTTACGGGTGGCCCATTTAACCCATTTAACGGTTGCTTTTTGAACTACGGCCGCCTCGTGCGATTTCGCTACGTTGGACTATTTTTTGTGGTGATGCATCACTATTTAACAGTGATGCCAACTTTTTCCGAAGCAAAAGCGTAATGACAAATTTCAAAATCAGGATATACTCGTAGCAATATACAGGGGACATACCTAAATTTGATCCTATTTTCGTAAAATGTGATAGTGTCCATTTCTGGTTGAAGGAACCGTTATAAACTAAATTCTATGTAGATCCGATGGAAAACGGGTATTCTATGGCGCTTAGACCCAAAATTGGTATATCAGTAAATATGAGGGATATATCAAATTTGCCAGATTCAACAACTTGCATATGCCAAATTTTGTACACCCTATATATGTACACCAATATATAGGGTGTGCAAAATAGTCTAATTTCTTCAATACCAGATTTGTTCTGTCAAATGAACGAGAAGCGTCAAAAGCACTAACGAAAAATGTAAAAGGGGACAGTTAGTGCTTTTTTTCATTTGGCACTAACTGAACACTTTTCGCGTATTGAGTGGTCTGAAAACCACTAAATCTGGTGCGAAAAGCTAAGTTGGCATCCCTGGCCGTTAAGGACAAGTGCTACGCCAAACATCCAGAGACGGACACACAATCGAAAATTTGTTTAATAACCAACCAAGCGCGGCATCCATATGAATGAAGTGGTGTTCCGTCATTAACCGGAATGTTGAGGCATTTCAATAAAGGCAAAATCATTGAAAAATATTTATCTTACTTTTTTTATAACAATTTTAAAACGTAACTTTTTCGTGGAACCCCTTTATATCATCGGCAAACTGCGTAAAGCGATCAAGTAAATGTGTGATACATATTGTTGTCAAAATTTTAAATAGTGGTATACAGCGGTTTTTTCCAATTTATCGAGGAGGACATCTTATTAAAATCAGCGAAGAAAACGATTAGTAAAAAACATATAAACATCGAATTAAAATTTCAATAAAAAATTTTTAAATTTATTATTCTGGTACAAATTCTGTAAATTTTTGTCATACATTTAATTTAATCGATATTGTGGTTTATGTATCATCGGCATACTGCATGACTATTTTCGATAAAAATGGACTATTTTCAATATATTTTGTTATCGAAATTTAATTTTATGATCTACACAGTAAATTAGGTTATATCATTACATATTTTTTTCTATTTACATATATAGGTAGATATCTTCCATATAAATAGTAAAGCAAAAAATGTACAAAAAATTCGATAAATATTACAAAATTAAAATTGATATTTCGATAAAAATAGATACACATGTATATGGGGGATTTCTTGTCTAGTGAGTGGATTTTAAAAACCGATGTCTTTTGATCGGATGAAACTCTAGTGAGTGGATTTTTAAAACCGATGTCTTCTGATCGGGATGAAACTTACCATCAAATTTAGTCCTATTGGTTATGACACAAAATTTCAACCATATCGGTTAAGGACTGTCCGAGTTGGTGGGTGTTGAATTTTGACAATTCGGTCAAAGTTCGACAACATATTTTAGTATAACTCGAGAACTTTTAATCCTATTTTTTTAGAAGAGCTTTAAAGAATCCCTAGTTAAGTGGCCTTCATCTTTTTCTAATATCATATTTTCATCCCATCAGCGGTTTAAAGATATCTGCAAGATATTACGAAAAATCCCACATTTGAGACAATTTTTTGTTTTGTTTAATTAAAACCTCTTAAAAATTACGAAAAATTCACAATAATGGACAAACAAATGGACTTGGTCATTTTATTCTGTATACCCGCGATTTGTATTTTAATTCAACACTCTATTTTTAAACTTATTTGAATAACATTTCGTTTTTTTTTCTTTATTTTTAGGTGAGTGTATAATCCATATTATCAGCTGAAATTGTGTTTGATATACTAGGTAAGGTTTGGAATGTCAATCTCTAATTCCTCATCATCGAAAGCCTCATATTCTACAGTGATTTTCATTTTAATCTATATAGTGATTTTCTATGATTATAGCGTATTTTATTCATAACCCATAAGACTTTATGACAAAAGTACAAAACCGGAAACTGTTTTCTATTTTCGGAATTTTTGTATATTTTTAATTTTATTCACATTTTTTTAAATTTTTTTGTCATAATTTTTGGAATAACCGAAGCGTTTGAAGAATGACAGACAAATAAAATTTAATATCCGATTTCTTAAATATATAATCAATTTCGTATTCTGTAGACCAAAATTATCTAACACCGTAAAAAATTACCGTACCGCAAAAAATTATGCTCTGTGTAATCTGAGAAGGATCAGTGTCTTTTGACGCGATTAGTAAACAACGTAACGCAACCCATTAAGACCAAAATAACAAACATCTACACATTTCGACTCTCTTCGCATGTATCATTCTATTCATAACAGAACTATCTTTACAATGAAATCAAAGCCTAATCATATTTTGGAATTTAAAAAAATTTTTTTTTGAAAGATCCTATCCTATTAATATTATAAAATTTTTTGTTTGTCTGTTGCCGCATCACGCCTAAACGACTGATCCGATTTGCTTGAAACTTGGTGAACGGATAGACAAATACCCGGAAGTAAAATAGGCTACTTTAAATTTCTATTTGTCGCCCAGAGATTTTCGACCACTTGGACTCCTGTTAGAGCTGTAGAGCTAAAATTTTGCATATACGTAGACGGGAGTGTTGTTTAAACCCCCGGAAATGGCTACTCACGTAGTCATTTTTCAGCCTGTGGTAAGTTCTCGAGCTATCAAAACCTTGAGAATTGTTTTTGTCATTTCAGAAGCCTCTTATAAGATACAAAATCAGAACTTTGTAAATATGAAGTACTATAAACGGCCAATATATGCGCGAAAAATTATTTTGAATTCTTTGACTGTGGTCAAAGTTGCAGTGACCAGAAGAATTTTCTATCCCATTAAATTAATATTATAAAATCGTTTGTTTGGCTGTTGCCGCATCACGCCTAAACGGCTGATCCGATTTGCTTGAAACTTGGTGAACGGATAGACCAATACACGGAAGTAAAATTGGCTACTTTAAATTTGTATTTGTCGCCAAGAGATTTTCGACCACTTGACCGCTTGGACTCCTGTTAGAGCTGTAGAGCCAAAATTTTGCATATATCAAAAACTTGAGAATTGTTTTTGTCATTTCAGAAGCCTCTTATAAGATACAAAATCAGAACTTTGTAAATATGAAGTACTATAAACGGCAAATATATGCGCGAAAAATTATTTTGAATTCTCTGACTGTGGTCAATGTTGCAGTGACCAGAAGAATTTTCTTCTTTTGACTGATTACACTGCGTACCAGTGAAAAAATACACGGACTTGACAGTATAGGTTCGATTCTACTATCAAAGTGTAGTATAACCCTATACTCGGTTTGGCGAAATTGGTGACCATTTTTTTATGGGCCTCCAAAGTTTCTGAAAATCAGTGGGCGCCTCGAAAAAGGTGTCAACTTTTGGCCAACAACTAATTCAGACTTGGTGATACCGCTTAACTATATTTGGCAATATTGTAGGTAAGAATATGCGGAACAAAGTTTCTTAACATTTTTTGCGAAAATTTTTTTCCGGTACTTTTTTTTGAAAAAGTGAAGGAAAAAAATATGTTTTCAGCATAACTTCCAGGGGCTCGTAAATAATAATATAATAAATTGTAGCCAACGTAAATCTGAACAACTATTGTGAAGATATCAATACAATCTGAACGATTCTAGGCACCCTAAATAGTTCAAAAAACCAAATTTTACCCCAAAAATTTTAATATTTCATTATTATGTAACAAAATAGATAGAAAATATTAAGGCCAATATTTTTGTGGAACATATTAACCCTCTAGCTAACATAACTGTAATTTTTGGCCCCATTGTTACAAATCGTAAAAAAAACACCCCTTAAAATTGGGAGGGCGGGGATGAAATGTTCTACAAAAATGTTGCCCATAAAATTTTACTATATGTGTCAGAACACACCAAATCTCAAAACTTATCACAAACACCAAAAAAGGTTAAGTTCCTAATCATACGATCTACTGGTCGGAGCAATAACGATACCATTAAGAGCATTTTTGAGTGGAATTTGACCCATTTTCGGGTTGTTGTATTAAGTGTTTGGCCTTGGGTTGTTCTGACACACTCCCCATCAAAAGGGGGTAGCAATAACGCCCATTTTTTACTATACTATGAGCACTGCAAAAAAATTTACACTGCACTAAATTTCAAGTATGTATTTGTATGGACTGGAATCGAAGTTAAAAGCCGTTAACTTTTTATGCAAAATGGTCCATTCGTATGGGAGGTGCCAAGAAAATAATGCTGTGTGTGGAATTGTGAAAGGTTCTTGGTAGTAGTATAGAAGTTATGATATAATCAAAAATTCACTACATTTTGACCCCTCGTGCGGAGGTACTCGATGGAGTGGACCACCATAGTCCATCTTTGATCTTATCCAATATTAATTATATTCCAAATTAATAATATTATTTTTGTGTTTAAGTCACTATATTACACCAGAAAATGTTATGTACATCCATCCGAAAAAAATGTTGTTGCATAGTGTAATTATTCATAACATATATTACAAATTAGAGCTGAACTATACAAAACGAGCTCTTTTCGTAAATATTATTTCTTCAAAATATGTGTATAAATTTTTTCCTTGAAAACCTGTTTTTACGTATCTTTTTCAATTTCTATTCAATTAAACATAGCTCATTATAAAAATCTGCAAAAAATCCTAACAATAAAAAATATTTTTATATGTGGGATGAATGAAAAATTATATTTTCTTAGAATTATATTCTTGTAGAAAATACTCCTATGCAATGAATGATGAACATCACAATTTATGAATTAAATTTGAATCTATTATAAATACATCTTTTTTAAAATGTCAAACCCTGTGCCCTATCGAAAAAAAATCAAATGATGAATATTGAAAATGAATGCAAAAAAAAACCCTCGAACCAGCCGTTCTTACCTCTTAAGATATTTAAATATTCTCAGTATCTACGATATCTGCCCAAAAATACGTTTGTGTACCCCACAAAGTGCAGTGCCATTTTCATTACGTATTTGCTTCTAATAATATCATTTCAATATTCCTATTCTCTGACTGTTGTTGCTGATGCTGCTGATGTGGATGCTGTGGCTGCTACCGCTACTGCTTTAGTTGCCACTACGCCAAATTAAAAAGGCAAAAAATAAGAAGAAAAAAAAACGAATAGCAAAAAAGAAAAACTTAATGAACACTTTTGATATTTTTGCTTTGACGGCGATTTGGCAGCAAATTGTCTCTAAAATAAGAATTCTTAATAAGAAGCAGCAGAAGCGCGAGATCTCGTACAATTTCCATTGCAAAACAACAAAAAAACGACGAGCAGTGAAAAATTATGAAATTATTATTAAATGAGCCAATTAAAGAAAACTGAAAACAGTTGAGGTGAATGTGTGTGTGCGATAACACTGCACTAGTCCAAAAATGTAATAGAATGGAGATCATGTGAGTAAACCTATTTCGAGCATACTAAATCCTGTAAGACCATCTGTTTTTGTATGTTACCTTTTGTTTTCATGATAAACGGTTACGAAGATTGATGAGAAATCATAAAGTTTACTTAACTTCGTTCTAAATTTGCTTCCAGCCTTAGAACTAAATAGGAAGATTATATCTGTGGCATTTATTTTTTAAATATGTCCGCTGCGGCTACAAGTTATACAGTCCATTCGATCAGTAAAATTGTTGACTACTTTTTCCAATAAAAATCAGGCCGTATGGCGTCAATGATGGCTTGAATATTGACTTCCAATGCTTCAAGAGATGCTGGTTTGTCGGCTTAAACCAATAGAACCATAAAAATAATTCGCGAGGCGTTAAATCGCCCGAACGTGGGGGCCACTTAACACGACCACTTCTGGAAATAAAGTTGCCAGCAAATTGATTTTGCGATTGGTTAGCGCGCTGTGTGGCAACCTGTGCCGTCTTGTTGGAACCAAATGTTGACGTTGACGTTTAGCTGGTTCATTTTTGGAAACAAAAATTCACTCAGCATAGCTCGATAGCGCTCGCCATTCGCCGTAACAACAGCTCCTTCCTCATTTAAAAACATATATGAACCTATGATGCCGCCAGTCAACTTAATTCAATTGTGATTCGTTAACGGCTGGAGGATTCTCTTTGCTCCAAATACGGAAATTTTGTTTATTGATGTAGACATTCAACCAGAAATGAGCTTCACCACTAAATACAATTCTTTGATTTGAACTTCGCGAACAGATTTATTTTTTAAAGTAAATTTCTACAAATTGTTCTACGTACCGAAAAGGGCCACACACTTAAGATCTGCAGAACCGGCTAATATAAGTTTCCTAGTTTCAAGCCATTAAATATACTTCAATTCCATTCTCTGAAATCGCAAAATACTTAGGTATTTTACCAGACAGGAAGTTAAACTTTAAAGCCAACATTCTGGAAAGAGCAAAAAAGGCTGAGTTGGCGCTATAATCTGTAAAAGGGCTGGGGCTGAACACGCATATAGTTTATTGGATGTATACGGCATTATTTAGACCGATAATGCTGTACGGCATTGTAGTCTGGTGTATGGCTCTTCAGAAATCCAAGGTCCCAGGTCTGCAGGGCCAGTTAATATAAGATAGTTTCAAAGCATTAAGTATACTTTAACAGGGAATTCCATGGAGGTGCAGCCATCAGAAGCCGCCAGTGACCGAAGCCGCCAGTGACCGAAGCCGCCAGTAAACGAATCTAGAATTATCTGAGCTATCGAAGGCTTTAAACCTTAAAAGTCGCCAGGAGCAGACAATGCCTCACCGATGGAGCTATATGCAGTGGCGCATACAATTGCTCCACGACTCAGAATGCTGTATACTTATTCTGTCAATCATGCCTAAATACCAACAAAATGGATAGAATCCAAGATTGCTTTCATCCCAAAAAGCGGGAGATTCATCCTATTTAGGTGCTATGGATTTCCGACCGATTAGTCTATCGTAATTTCTCCTGAAATCGTTGGAGAGATTAATAGATAGTTACTTTAAGAGAGCCTACAGCAAGTGCATAACCCTTAAATTAAGAGATGCATTGGAATTTACCGGACGACCACTCATTCTCAGATCACCATTATGTAGAGTTAAAACTCGTTGAAAAAGCACCTAAAACTCCCGTCCATAGAAATGTGAGGAAGACAAAGTGGCACCTGTATGAGAAGAATTTCAAGAAAGACTCCAACTCCAAACTTCTGTAGGAACCGAATGACAAAGCCGATCTGGATAATCTGGTCGAGCATATCACCACATCATTCAATAGTTCCCTTGAAGAAGCCTGTCCAAAAACAAGGTACAAGGGTAAAACTAAACCTCAATGGTGGACTTCTGAGCTAACGGCAAGGAAAAAGACCTGCAACAAGCTATTCAACAAGGCGAAATCTACTGGAGCCTTTAATGGTTGGGATGCATATAAAGGGCAACTCAAGATCTATAAGAAGGAGCTTAGGAAGGCGCAAAGACGTTCTTGGTATTCCTTCTGTGGCGAAGTGGAAAAGGTCTTTGATGCCGCAAGGCTGAGGAAGGTACTATCCACTTCTCCTTGTACAGTGGTTGCAGGTTGAGGCAAACAACTGGACAAAAAATAGCGAGCAATCGCTAAGTGTACTGTTCGACACACATTTCCCGGGGAACTCATCAACAGATCCCGAGGATCAACAGGACCAACAAGAGTGCGAGTGGACTGTGAGCGGCGCTAGCTTGTTGACTGAGAGATCTAGAATAAGCTGGGCTATAAACAGCTTTGAGCCCTTCAAGTCACCTGGACCAGACGGCATTACTCCAGCAGAAATGCAGAAAATGTACATTATTATCTGGCTGCAGAAAATTTATGTTGGCTGTATTAGGCTTTCATACATCCCGAATCGATGGAGGGATAACAAAGTGGTATTCATACCCAAAGCGGGGAAGATATCGCACACTAGGCCAAAAGACTTCAGACCAATTAGCCTATCCTCTTTCCTATTGAAAGGTCTGGAAAGACTTTTAGATTATTTCATTAGCCAAAACCTGGATACAAAACTCCTGTCGGAGAACCAACATGGGAAAGTCTACAGAATCAGCCCTGCACGTACATGAGAGCACTATCGAATCGTCCCTACATTTCAAAGAATTCACCATGGTGGCGTTTCTTGACATAGAAGGGGCTTTTAACAACATACACCCAGATGCGCTAATCGCGGCATTGTCACATCTAAAGGTGAACTCTAGTTTGATTAGACGAATTCAAAGTCTGCTCAACAGTAGACGCATAACAGCTTGTCTTGGGTCCACAACTCTAACAAGGTTTTTAAACAGAGGGGTACTGTCCCCACTAATTTGGAACCTAGCGGTGAATGAAATCCTGCTAGATCTAGAACGTTGTGGCTGCTAGGTCGTGGCATATGCGGACGACCTGGCAATCGCAGTGTGTTGCAAATTCGAAAACATCCTCCGAGATATTATACATGTGGCTCTGAACAAGTTGGCTAGATGGGCCAGAAGCAACGGTTTGGGTGTTAAACCAGACAAGACAGAATTGGTTCTCTTTACTAGGATGAATAATGTCCCTCATGTGGACCCTCCTCTTCGGATAAATGGAACTAATCTAGTCTTTTCTGAAAGTGCAAAATTTTTAGGAATAATTTTGGATGGGAAACTGTCATTCAGACTAAACGTACTGGAACGTGTAAAGAAGGCCAACATCGCCCTATATGCCTGCAGGAAGGCTGTAGTGTCGTGGTGGGGCCTCTATCCAAAACTACATCGCTATGATTCCAGCCAGAGATTAATGGGTTGGCAGAATACTAGGTAATAGAAACCATCTCCACTTTTACACGGACGGTTCGAAGCTTGATGAAAAGGTTAGCTTCAGTCAATCATTAAATAAACGACGTCTGGATATACTGGGGTCGACCTTTCGTCCTATTGATAATTTTGTTTTTGAAACAGGTTGGACTTACCTTGGTTTATTTGACCCGGCAAAGCTGGCTAGCATCCTAACCTAAACCTAATATTATGGTCAAAATTCATCATATTTGTAAGAGCATAAAACGCGCTTCCCCGCTTCTATTTCATAAGTTCCAAAATCGAGTTATATTGTTACAGCATTTGATCTCTCCCATTGGAAAACCTAAAAAGACCTAAAATATTATGACCATCTAGGGCATGGATGATGTTTAGAATTGTTCATTTTAATATCAATTTCATTCTCCTACAAAATAGTGTCACATTCGTTACTTTATGATTACGTCGATTGAATTTATCGCAACTGCAGAGCGAAATGAAATAAAATCATAAGTATGGGGTACACAACTTCGAGACTATCATAATATTTTGTGATGCATTTGTGGGTGTTTATCAAACGGCTGTTTGATATGGCTGCAATGCCTTTTCCAAGCGAATGCACTGCCTTGGCACTGCATTCAGAATTCAGATGGTGGTGGTGGTGGTTCTGCTGTTGCTGCACAATTTTACGAGTTTGTCTTTTGCTGTGGTGTGGTGGATTGTGAGCTGGCCTGGCCTGGCTGGTGCTATTTGAGGAGGAGTAGAGAACTGAAAAACAGCGTGGGCACTCCAAACCACTCCACGTTAAGTTGGAACGCTTGACAAAAATGAAAAACATAAAATAACAACATCAGCCTCAGCATCAGAGAATTGGCCGGAGTCCACACATTGAGAATCAGAGAAACCAGCGTGATTTGGTTTTGTTGTTTTCTTTTCAATATTCTTTTTGTTTGGCGGCTTGTCCAGCAGCCTCAGATCAGGCTGCAACCGATCTTAGTTGGGTTGCAAGTGGCAAGATTGTCATAGATCATAAAATGTTGTTTTTATGTGACAAATGTTTTTGGTGATAAAGTCCATATGGAATGGAGGTTCTTTTTCTTCTCTCCTCAAGTGATAAAATTATGAATAAGGCATAATAAGGCTTATGTGGTGGTCACCCAAGCATCATCTCTCAACTATTGGTCATCGTAAAATTTTTACTTGGAGATTAGAAATTTCTTTACGATCAAAGAAAAAACTCCTGGGCAGGAGGTCTCTGAGGAAAAACCCAAGAGTTTATGAAAAAAAATATCCTCACAATCTGTTTTTCAAATTCAGAGAGATAGCTAAGTTTTGAATACTAGATAAAATGGATTAAATGTATTTAAAACTTTTTTCCATAACGATCTTTATAAATTACATACATAAATAATTTCCGCAATCAAAAATGATTGATCTTTTAGTTTATAGTGGCAGCCTTTTTTTTGCCAGCCTTTTACACCAGTTTAGGTCGCTAGCGTTACCTCGGTCTGAAATGCCCCACATCGAAACCAACCTTTTTGATATAAAAATTTATCGATAGTACAAATATCGGTACCGGAAAGATCTGTTAGACTGCCGATCCCAGTATGTCCAGTCGTTTACTCAATGCGGGACAGTCGCATAGCAAGTGCTCAATGCTCTCCACTTCTTCCCCATCTCCACAGCTTCTGCATAAGTCATTGGAGTCAATACCCAACCTTGTGGCGTGTTTTTCGATTAGACAGTGTCCCGTCAGACCTGATACTAACGTAGACAATATTTCGAGGATCATGACCCCATCAGATGCGTCAAGGAGTCCAGAAGCTCTCCTCAGCACCTCAGAGTCCGAAGTAGTGTTTTCGTGCTCAGATGATGGTGCTACAACATTTGTGTTAGGATCTGAGGCTCCAGTAATTATGCGTGGGTAGCTCTGTACTTCTGAAGGGTTGGGTGTCGACCACGGTGGATACCTCATCTTCCGCAATGGTAGCTATATCCAATAAGAGAACACAACCTTCCTAGTTACTTGATCAATATAATCGACGATTACCTAAATGACAGAATCCTACAATATCATACCGAAGACGGCCTACGTCAGTATCTAGTAACAGCTGGGGTTCCACAAGGATCAATTCTATATCCAACATTATGGAATATAATGTACGATGGTTTGCTGAAATTTAAGCTACCAGGGGGATGTACACTTGTGGGATATGCGGATGATGTGGCACTGGTAGTGGACCAAACCTCGGCCGCAGTGGCAGATATAGTAACCAATGATAGCCTGGGAAGAATTAGCAGGTGGCTTATGGCGAAGCATTTAATGCTCGCCGCATCCAAGACTGAAGCAATTATTATTACAAGTAGAAGATCCTTCATATATCCCAGACTCAAAGTCGATGGTTACGAAATAGCACTCGGCGACATCTCCGATATTTAGGTGTGGAAATAGACAACCGATTGGCGTTGGACCAACATGTAAAAAATGTAACGAGCAAGGCTCTTGAAACTGCTACTAGGCTAGTACGTATCATGCCAAATATGCGAGGACCTGGGTAACAAGCTCGAAAAATAATATCTACAGTTGCCTATTCACAGATGCTGTATGGGGCTCCCGCAGTATATAACGTCATTACAAAGAATGTTGTGTTAATGAGGAGATTGGAAAGAGTGCAAAGAATATGTACCATGAGAATAATATCGGCCTACAGGACGATATCTACATCTGCAGCGTCAGTGCTTAGTAGCATGCCTCCATTACAGCTCTTACTCGACGAAAGAGGTGAAATATATCAAACATGGCAAAATAGAAGAAATGCAGAAGGAGTTTCAAAGACCAAAATAAAAAAGCAAGCCCGCCTACACATGTACAGGAAGTGGCAAGTAGCATGGGACCAAGACACAAAGGGTAGACGGACCCACACTCTAATAAATAATATAGAGAAGTGGATGGAAAGAAAACACGGTCAAATGAACTACTACTTGACTGAAGCTTTCAGTGGATATGGAAATTTTGCTAAACACCTTCACAGGTTCAAAATAAGAGAAGATAGTACTTGTATGATGTGTGGAAATGAGGAAGACGATGCAGAACATACCATATTTAAATGTGAATATTGGTCATCCTCAAGAAGAACAATAAATAGTGGCCTCGGAGTGACACTAACTCCACAAAACTTGACCACAGTTATGCTCGAAAACGAAGATAATTGGCAAGAAAGCGCAATATTTATCGAAAGTGTGCTACGAGAAAAGGCAATACGCACACAAACGGAAGTACCGAACCCCTAATCTAACACACATGTAGTTAGGAAGAAGAGTGTCTAAAAAACGACATTATTATATGAACCCACCCCGAAGTAATGCGAAAGCGGTTCCGGGGTGGTGTTTCCTGTGTAGGACCACTAGTTGATAGTGCGCTATCACTCCATAAAAAAAAGCTATATCCTACTTGTATACCAGCAAAACTATAGTCTCGAAGCCTTACCACCATTTACCCAATGTAACTAGGGGTGGATTCAACATTATAGATCAAATTGACCTGTCGTTTTTTTACCATCCGCCTAACTATTCTTACTAATTCTCCAATTATGGGTCGGCAGACTAGAATTGGAATTTTTAATTATGTAAAGTGTGTCAGCAGTGTTGGATATTGTTTTTGCCTACAAAATCTAACTGGGCGACCGGCCAGATCTTACCCACTCGACTCAGAGCTGCCTTATACAGGTCTACTGATCTGGCATCACCGAAAGCTAAGAGCTTTACTCTACCCTGATGTCATCCTACATCGTTGCAGATTGGAGGTGTGCACGGCATCTCACTGAGGACAGAAATGTACTGGACCAGTATAGCCGATCGCACATGGCTCCATTTGTCCTTGGGGATGGTACCATCCTCACTACTTCCTGCTATAACAGGCATCACTAGACTTTCCTTCGCCACTTCATTGACGATGAAGTGAGTGTTCTGTTGTTGGTGACATTATGGCCTCTTCCATTTTGCGAAGACAGGAGATCATCAGTTGATACACAGGGTGGCTCAGGTTGCTATCATTTCTAAACCGCTAGTCTGATAGCTGACAGATTTATTTCAGCGACAGTTCATTTTATTGTTTACACGCTTACAAAAGCATTTTGATCTATTGCATTCAGAAAAAGGTTATTCGTGATGGAATTCAAGCGTGATAGTGTGATTGCTTTATATTTGGGCTTGGACTAAAGGCATTGAAGTTCCAAAAAGTGCAAGAGCTCACCGATGCACAAAAAAGTTAGATTGGAAAGAGCCAAGGAGTTGTTTCGCTTGCACGAAAGTGCCCAGTTACCGAATTTGGTTTTCTCCGATGAGAAGCCATTCGAAATTGAGCAGTTTGTGAACAAACAAAATGATCGGGTTTACTTGCCAAAGAGGTCAGCTGAAAATTTACACCTTCGATTGGCCACCAGAACTCAAGCGCCGCCGATGGTAATGGTGTGGGCCGCCGTAACGGCCGTTGGTCGCTCCCCGCTCGTATTCATCGACCATGGGGTCAAAATAAATGCCGAATATTATCGGGAAAATGTCCTAAAGACAGTATTGAAGCCCTGGGCAGACAAACATTTCGGCCGCAGACCATGGACATTCCAACAGGACCATCGCACTCAGCACGCGTCAACCAAGAATGACTTAAAAAGGAGGTTCCTCGCTTCATTTTTACCGCACAATCGCCACCAAGATCTCCGGATCTAAATCCGTTGGACTTTGCGCCTGGGGCCTATTAGAGAGTAAGGTTCGCACTAAAAAATACCAAAGTATCGATCATCTCAAGACGGCGCTTCGCCGGGAATGGGCCAAAATACCGCAGAGCCACTTTCGTGCAGCGTGTGATGGCTTTGTCGGCCGTTTGAAGGCCATAATTCGTGCCAAAGGTGGCCAATTCGAACAAATCTAAACTGTTTCTAAAATTTTATGTTATTTCCGACATTTTTTTAACAATAAAATTTAAAAAAATATAGCGCTTTACTTTGTTGCATTACATATCAGGCACCCTGTAATTTGTTGGCTGTATTACGAGCAGTTAACACAGCTCAAAGCGACCTGTGTCAAAGCTAATGAGTCAGCCGACTCATTGGCTTTGGAACTATCTGTGACCTGTCACACGCCCTTAGCCCAGGTAAGTGACTCTTTTATTTCGGTAAGAATCGAAACCTCAACGGCCTCCAACTTCGTCAAACCTTTAATTGAAACAATTATGTATTAATTAAATTGATTGAATTAATATTTTAATTAATTAATTTAATTCATTTAATACTATAATTTAATTCATTTAATACTTTAATTGAATTCATTAATATTTTAATTAATTCATTTAATACTTTAATTGATTCAATTTTTATTTTAATTGATTCAATTATTATTTTAATTGATTCAAATAATATTTCAATTGATTCAATTAATATTTTAATTTATTCAATTAATATTTTAATTGATGTTTTAAATGATTCAATTGATGTTTTAATTGACTCAATTAATATTTTAATTAATTCAATTAATACTTAAATTTATTCAATAAAAAGTATATTTAATAATTTTTAATTCATTTTTATTTTACTTAAGAAATATACAATTTATTTAAATTTCGATAAAAAATCGCAACGAAATTTTTATTATATATAAATCATTTATTATTTTCATAATAACAATAATATGCAGATAAAAATATTTCTCTATCTAGACTCTCTGAATTATTATTTTTAGAAAATGACGCTATTTAGATATCACACAGAAGCGATAAAATACATGCAGATTTGAGTTGTTATCGCATTATTTCTATATTGTGTGCACACTTTCTATACAAAAAAATATAAATAAAATAATTTGAAAATTTACATGACAAAAGTGAAGAAAAAAAATGGATACATTTCATTCATAAATCTCTGAACAATAGTGCAACATAAATGGGAATGTGAATGAAAAGTGAAATGATGACAAGAGGACAAATCATGAGATTACTAGAGAGAGAGGGAGGGAGGGAGAGAGAGAGGGAGGAAGAAGAAGCAGTGGACACACAGATGTACGGAACGGACCCACCGACGGGGGTCTCCAATTCTAAATGTCATTTAAAGAGATTTTATTGTATTTTTTGTTTTGTGGAAAATAATTCACAAAAAAATGTTTAATAAAAACATTTTATGCATAAACTCATACAAACATAACTGGGACATTTACATGCATTCGAAAGCGCGCGCGTTTGTGTGAATATGTAGACCAAAACAACTTCCGGTGATAAAGCGTAATGCATGCTACAATAGTGATGTGATAAAGGACAGTAGCGGGCAAAACTAAACTATAAAATTTATAATTTTGTTTTAGAAAATATCTGCTTTTAAATATTGATGTCCTTAAAAAAAGAAAGCCGGAGCACAAAATTATACTTGCGAATGTATACCACACTGGAAAAAATTTGTCATAACATTAAAGAATTGCTCCAAAGACGTCCTAAGTCTTCAAAATAAGTACATTTTTTAACTGAAATATAGATAATTTCATTAATATTAGGTAATTTACTTAATTTTAAACACATTTTCTTAATTTTAAGTACAAAATGTACTTATTTTGAAGACTAAGGACGTCTTTTGAGCAATTCTTTAATTTTATGACAATTAGTTTAATTTAGTTCGAAACGAAACTAAAGTGTAATCCTAATTTAGAATATTTTTAATATGCCTGTGTGCCCTTAATTTTGCTTTCCACTGTACGCACCGGCAGCATACGTTTTTTTATTGCTGATACAACAACGGATTGAATCAAAAATGTCTGGCAGTTTTGATGCTGATGGCTTTTTCGTCTTTTTTTTTTTGTATCCAAAACTCTTGCGAGTTCATAAATTTAAATCAAAATCTGTGATTTGCGGTATTTTTCACTTACGCCACACAACACCATCCAAGCCCAGACCACCAGAGTCAGTTCACCACATCGTCGCACCTCGACCGCCTCACTGACTGACTGATGCCTGAACTACGTTTGACTTGTTAATGCAGATACAACGACATACACTTCCAGATTTACAAATCTAGAGTGAGAGCTGTACACTTAACGTTAAACGCCGTAACCGCTGTACATTGGGCCGACCGACCACATTCTGAATGCAATCAAAATGACCTTCGTATCAATTCTTGTTGTTTGTTTCTTTTTGCAAACAAAAAATACTAATTTTTTAAACTGTAACAATGAGATAAACCGCATATTATATGGTGCTGATGATGATGGCTGTGGCTGTGGCGATGGTGATGACGATTACTTGAACGGCTGGGCAAAACGCAATTTAGGTTTATGAAGATTTATACAAAAAAAAACAAAAAAAATAACAATAACAACAACTGAAATTAATTTACCTACTTTTTCTTGTACTTGCTTTTATTTGTTAGCTCATTTCGTTATCTTATCATTATTTCAGTTATCATTTGATTGCAAAATATGCTAAAAGAAATTAAAAATACATTTGTTTGTTTTTGTTGTTGTTGGAAAACTATTTTTGAAAGAAAGAATTTATCCATTTGATAGCCTCACCTTACAGGGTGGGGGCTATCCTAACCGAATGGTGCATTTTTTTCTACATTTTACACTGAAATCGCATTTCTATAGATGTTTGTTAATTTCCTTAGCAGAACATAAATAAGGGATCGATCTACAGCGAAAATAACAACATTCTGCGATGACTTTTTTCAGTAAAAACTTGAAATTCGGTTGCAGAACCAGAAAATGGGCTATAAGTTCGCACATAAGCGTCCTAGAGCGAAAAGGAATTTGTTCCTGTGTACACTTCTTTTTGATCAAAATTTTGAATTTTCTTTGCGCAACTTAAAATGAATATAACTCCTTAAATAAATGTCCTAGAGCGAAGCAAGTCTTATTTCCTTAGCAAATCTTAAATAAGCGCTCTAGAATGAGATTACTTATTTTTAGCGAAAAACATAAATTTTATTAGGAAAACTATAAAAAGTACTATGCGAAGCTACAGACTCTTGCGCAAATAAGTTTGAAAGCTGGACTGGAAATTAACATCGAAAAGACCAAATTAATGCGCGTAAACTCCGAAATCTCAACCTCATCCTTCTTAAATAACAAAGAGTTAGAGGACGTGGGATCTTTTTGCTATCTCGGTTCAATATTAAACCAAACAGGAGGCTCAAGCGCGGATATTGCCAATCGCACTAAAAAGGCATCACCAGCTTTTGGCCAACTTCGGAATGTATGGAAATCGTCTGCAATCTCCCAACGTGTCAGAATGAAAATATTCAAATCGAATGTTAAATCGTCTTTGCTCTGCGGATGCGAAATCTGGAACGCAGCTCATAGAGACAACCAGGCGTTGCAAGTCTTCGCCAAAGATAATATCAAACAACGACCTATGCAATCAAACTAATCAACAACCAATATGACACGAAATCCGAAGAAGATAATGGAATTGGATCGGATCAAGGAAACATATCAAGGAATGCGATTGAGTGGAACCCGCAAGGTAGCCGTCGAAGAGATCGAACAGCTCATACGTGTAGAAGACAGGTAGTAGCCGAGGCGAAAAAGATGAGAAAAAGCTGGAATGAAAAATAATAATGAATGGAGGACGTTTGTGGAGTCAATATGCTCCTTCTAGGAACGACGGGAATATATAACGGGTGATCCAAGTATAGCATTTTTTACAAATTACGTGTGAGTCGTGTCATGCTGTCATGTTATTTTTGTTAAGTATTGTTTGGCATTTCATCATGGAAAGACTTACGCCCAACAACGTTTACAAATCGTTCAACCTTATTACGAAAATTCACGTTCTGTGAGGAATGTGTTTCGTGCACTTCGCTCAACTTATGGCCAACATAATCGGCCTACTGAGCGTACTATTCGCAACACCATCACCCATCTTGAGACCCTGCATTCATTATTGGATAATATTCGACCGAATAGACCACGTCCAGCACGCAGTGAAGAAAATGTAGCGGCCGTAGCTGAGAGTGTACACGAATACAGTGGAGAGTCGATTCGGCGCCGTTCGCAGCAACTCGGACTGACGATCTTGGCGCATTTTACGTCGAGATCTTAAATTGAAAGCATACACAATACAATTTGTGCAAGAACTGAAGACGCCCAACCTTCCCAAGCGAGATCGCTTCGCTCTATGGGCTCTTGAAAAGTTCTAAAAAGATCCGACGTTTTCGAGCCAAATTTTGTTCAGCGATGAGGCTCATTTCTGGCTCAATGGGTACGTAAACAAGTAAAATTGCCGCATTTTGGACGAAGAGCAACCTGAAGAGATTCAAGAGCTGCCACTTCATCCAGAAAAACAACGGTTTGGTGTGGTCTGTGGGCCGGTGGAATCCTCGGTCCATATTTCTTCAAAAATGATGCCGGTGAGAACGTAACCGTCAATGGCGACCGTTATCGTGCCATGATAACCGACTATTTGTTGCCTGAAATAGGAGCTCGTGATCTCGGCGACATTTGGTTTCGACAAGACGGCGCCACTTCCCACACATCGCATCAATCAATGGATTTATTGAGAGAACACTTCGGTGAGCAGATAATTTCACGTTTTGGACCGGTCGATTGGCCACCAAGATCGTGTGATATCACACCGTTAGACTTTTTCCTGTGGGGATATGTAAAGTCGAAAGTTTATGCGGACAAACCCGCTTCGATTCAGGCATTGGAGCAAAACATCACGCGTGTCATTCGCCAGTTACAAGTCGAAATGCTCGAACGAGTCATCGAAAATTGGACTCAACGGATGTACCATCTGAGACGTAGCCGCGGTAGACATAATCTTCAAAAAATAAATGCCACAGAATGTTCTTTCAAATGATAATAAACATTCCCCATTCAATTTGAATTTTCTGTGTTTCTTTAAAAAAGTAGGGAACCTCGAAATGGATCACGCCATATAAATAAAGCATACGATATTAGCAACTTCAGTTTTAAATCCTATCATACAAATACGAAACTTCTATAATAATTTAATGAGTGATAACTCCTTTACGATTGATCTCAAAATCTTCAAAATAAAATATTTCACTGTAGTCTGGCTAAGAATGGGAATTTTTTTCCCCTTCTCCCTTTAACAGCTCCTTCATAATATCCAATCTGAAATAAAGTGTTTTGACATTTGATTAAAAGTGTTTTGGCATTCGATTTTTTCTGTTAAAAAACTATCCTTTATATGTATTCTATTTTAATATTTTTAAATTGCAATATGTAAACAACAAATTGAACAATATATGTAGGGGCTATAGCTAAATCTGAAGACATTTCCGCCAGTTTCAATAAGGATCGTCCTTAGGTCAATAAAGATCACTCTGTTAAATGTCATCACGATCGGACTACAAACACCACCAGCTCTTTGATCACGACGATACATCTACGGACGGACGGACAGATAGACGGATATGGTTAAATCGACTCGGGAAGTGGTTCTATAGAATAATAAACGATGGATCTATCTCTTATCCTTTTGGGTGTTAAAAATAATTGCACAAACTCATAACACCTGGACCACAGTGTAGTGTACACGGGGCAAAATAGCCTTTTTTGATATGTTTGAATCGAAAGAAAATATATTTGGAACACACATTTTTAAATATTATATATTTCCTAGCAAATACATTTTATTTGAAAATCAACAAAATATATTTGAAACGCATATATTAATATATTACAACAAAATATATTTGCAAACAAAAATTCTCAAATAAAATATGTGTTTAAATACAAATATAATTATTGTTTAGGAATTTCTCCAAATATATTTTATTTAAAAAAATTTTCAAAACTTTTGTTGACTTTTTCGAATTCCAGATTAAAATTTTCCTTGGTTCCGGGTTTATCCTCCCAGCATTAGCTTCTGTTCTTAATCAATAATGTTAATACAATTTATGAGTATTCTAAGCCATCACTAGTTGTCAATCCTTTAAGTAATTTATATTGATCCAGTATTATACGATTTCAATAATTATTTCACAAACATTAACAATTTATAAAAAAACTAACATTGAATTACTGAAAAATTTAACATAACTTAGGTATTTTCTGAATACTTAAATGCAAATATGTACATATTTATTTCGGAAATAATGGTCCCAAATAAAAATATATTGGGATATAAACAAAGATTTGTTTAGAACAACATCTTCCCAAATATATAATTTTGGTGTGTATCAAATATTATATATTTGGAGTGTACCATAAACATATATATGTTTCAAGCCGAATATGTTTGGGACAATATACTACAGAAGCGATTTTTTTCAGCGTGTAGGATTTGCAAATGTGTTCACTTGTATTTGTTCCAAAATTTTAATTTCCTTAGCATAACTTAAAATGGCTATAACTCTTCAAATAAACTAGATTGAAAAGGGCGATAAATTATTGTTTTTAATTTCCATAGTGCAACATTTTGTGATGACTTATTTCTGGCTAATACATGCTAAAAAATTGCTTCTGTAGTATATTGTCCCAAACATATTCTGCTGGAAATATACATATGTTTAGGGTACACTCCAAATATGTAATATTTGACTCACACAAATATTATATGTTTGGGAGGATATTGTTCTAAACCAAATTATATTCACGTCCTAATATTTTCTATTTGGAACTAATATTTCCGAAACAAAGATTAATTTGTATTTAAGTACTTTGGTTTTTCAGAAGTTCAAAGTTCAATTTTTTAAATCGTATAATCTATCGTTACTAAACTAAAATTCGAAAAAGTCAGCTAATTTTTAAGGGTTTTTTTTAAATAATACATATATATTTAGAAAACAATAACTTTGTTGGTGTGGAAACACATATTTTATATGTGAAAGTCAGTTCGCAAATATATTTTGTTCGAATATATTAATATATTCGTTCCAAACAAATTTTTTTGATTTTAAAATAAAATGTATTTGTTAACAAATATATAATATTTAAAAATTTTTTTTTCCAAATATAATTTCTTTCAATTCAAGCATATCAAAAATGGAGATTTTCCCCGCGTACGATTAGTTATTTTTTAATTTCCTTTGCAGAACCTTCATAAATATAAAAAAGAAAAATAACACTCGTTTCGGTCAAGATTTGAATTTCCTTAGTGCAACTTAAAATGGCTATATATATTCCCGTCGTTCCTAAAAGAAGACAGGGTCTGCACAAACTTCCACCATTCTGACCCGTTGGTGGCGATATTTTTAACTTCATTCTAGCTTTTTCTCATCTAAGTCACCTATACCTCCATCTATCTTCTACATGTACAATCGTAGCAAGGTTCAAGATATGTAAGTTGTGTTTTTTCATGTTATGGAGTAGTCAGTCATGGTTTATCTTTGAATTTTAGCTAATTTTGGAGAATATATTACCACATGGAAAATTTTATGTTATTCTGTCACTGCTTTCGAGAGGTATCGTGCTCACCTTTTGTCAAAATGTGAAGCACCATTCAATCTGTAGGGTGAATGTCTGAAAATTGCACATTCCAAATTCAAATTATTTTTTTATTTTGGAGTTAATATATACAATAGTTACGTTTCGCATTCTCTGTCGGTGAATTATTTATATTGAGTAATTGTGGCTTTCTTTACAAGGCTTTCTTGATTTCAAGTTGTCTGAATATTTGTAAATATCAATGTCTTGATATTTGTAAAGTGAATGTGAAGAGCACAAAGAAACAACTTAGGAGAGAAATGACGCAAAACGGTTTTAACTGTAAAATACGGTAAACTGTAAACATTTTATTAAACGGCTACAAGTTAGTGTTCAGGGTCTGCATTTCCAGATAGTAGAGTCTAAAATTGTTGCTAGGAAATCATAATGATTAATTATTATATATAAGTATATGTCCAAAAGTATATTCCAAATTTAAGCAGCCTTTCTTTGATATATCTTTATGGGCAAATCCTGCGTGACGAACGCTATATTCGTACGCGTTTTTGGATAAAAATGTAAACATTCTTTGTTCTTTCAATAAATGATCACAAAGTTTTGTGACGCACACTAAAAAAGTGGAAGTACCTTTGAATGTTGAAGTGTGTTTTCGTAATTTTTTAGCAAATTTTGCATAATAAAGCATACAAAATCGAATAGCTATAAGTAAGATGAATATAAGAGAATTCTAAAATAACTTATTTGAAGCCAAAAGAACGTTGTAGTTTTTTATGATAAGCCGTGAAACCTTTGTGACGCACGCTACGTGACGCATGTATATTTTTTATAATAGCATATAAATAAACAAAAAATTTTGTTTATTTTAACAAAATAATTTATATTGTTTTGTTTTATAACATTTACTAATAAAAATTGTATATTTATCAATTAATTTGTGAATGGATATATGTTTATAAATAAATTGTATTTTCATTTGTTTTTATTTCGCTCTTTAAATCGTTATTGATTTGTCACTAGGATATTCTCATGTCTCTAGACCATCTTTGCCTCTATTATGTATTATAGACTATGTATAGAATAAAAATTATAAATAAATTCGATAGGGTCATCGAAGTTAACACTAAATTACTGATATATTTTTTTATAACATTAAGAGATCTGAGGTGGGGATGGACTTGATAATAATTTTTGTATTAATGGTCATCATTATACACTTTTATAAAATTATAAAAACACAAATAAAGCTGGATCAATTTCAAATTGTTTAGTAATGGGACTGTTTATGGGATTTGCCTATAATTTAACAAATTCTTCAAAAAATCTGAAAACAAAATTTTAGTCGCTTTTTCTATTGGAGTTGATTTGAAACCTATTCGAATACGATTCCTTATCCTATCATTCAAATTACTTTGAATGCACTCATTCCTCTTCTTGGATATTTAAATGTAAGTCATCAAAACGATTTAACCAAACCATTTAATGTTACATTACCGATTTTATGAGATTCCTTTTACTCAAAAAAAAAATCGACATTTCTTCGAAAACAAAGTTTAAAAACCCATAAAAACTCTTTTTTCATTCATAAAACCGAAATACTCGTACCCAAAATGCAATCAGACCACATAGGAAGAGTCATACGCAGTCAAAGCATTCCACATTTCCCAAAGAGGACCGATTGGTGGAAGGCATCGTTCGGCGGCATCTTTACAATGCTGTGATAAAATTTAACTAAAAAAGAAAAAAACTACAAAAAAAAGCCGGTAATAAAAAAAAATCATGTACAAATAGTGCATCCTCTCTTCTCGTTCACCCCATCCCACCTCACCTCCAGCCACAACGGTTACCTTTGATGTGATCGCAGACAGAGCGGCGAAGTACGGAATCGTTCAAACAAACCAACCAACCAACCATTCTCGATACAAAAAACACTTTTGTGTCGAATACTTCGAAATATTAACATTGTATCAATATTTACATAAAAACAAAATCATGAGGAAGTACATCATTTGTAGAGCGGAAGAAACAAGCGAGAAAAAAACCAACAAAATTTGTCATACCAAGAAAATTTGAATACAACCCAAATTTAAGATTTCCCACAGCATTCATCTTTTAAACGCTTAGGTGAAATAATGACGATGCACCTTTTCCGAAATAAAGTGGAAAAATAAACATAATAATTATTAACATTTCATTCATTCGATATTTTCGATTTTCGGCATTATGAATGAAGTACTTCGGCGTTGAATGATTTTCCCAGATTCATGTTTGAGAGGAACAACGGAGGAGGTGTCAACCGCTAAGGGGTAATGTAAACAGATTGCTTTCGAAAAAAAAACACTTTTCTCACTTCCACTCGATTTGAAGATGTTTTGGTTCTTTCTGTTTTATTTGGGTTTGGGAGGACCCCAAGATGATGGAGAAGAAAAAGCCTCTCATAATTGTTAAAATAAACAATTAATCGATTATTTGCAAAAAATAAACTTTGTTGTAAACAAAAACAGATGAACCGCAGAGAAAAGCACACTGTCTGTCTGTCTGCAAAGCGAGTCAGAGAGTAGAATACATGCATTGAGTAGACGAGTGAGGTGCGATAAGTCTCGTTAAATAGTACATCGACTTCCAATATTGGTAACATTTCTGACAACCTCATTTTCCTTATGGAAAATTTAACCGGTACAAATCCAAACGAGTAATAGGTTCATTAAGGGTAGATATCGGTTCGCAGATTGCCTCATTTATATGAAAACAAATGGTAAATTTGGCTTTGTCATTGGAAGTTGTGAATTGCTGTCTTGTGGCAAATCCTAAATACCAGCGATTCCAAAGTCAGCCACAGCATAAGTCACATGGGATCCAATTAAATCGTTTAGCTTCGAAAATTGTACCAAGAAGTGTTATTTATTAAGGAGTAAATAACTCAACGAATCGTCAAGTAATGAGTGGGTATCCCCACTGGCTGTCAACTAAGGAGTAGATAACCCAACTGGTCCTTTACTAAAGAGTAGATAACCCAACTGGTCGTCTTTTAAGGTGTAGATAACCCAGCTGGTCCTCTACTAAGGAGTAGATAACCCAACTGGCCCTCTACTAAGGAGTAGATAACCCAACTGGTCCTCTAATAAGATGTATATAACCCAACTGGTCGTCTTTTAAGGTGTAGATAACCCAGCTGGTCCAACTATGAACCAAACTGGTCCTCTACTAAGGAGTTGATAACCCAACTGGTCCTCTAATAAGGTGTATATAACCCAACTGGTTCTTTAAAAAGGTGTATATAACCCAACTGGTCGTCTTTTAAGGTGTAGATAACCCAGCTGGTCCTCTACTAAGGCGTAGATAACCCAACTGGTCCTCTACTCAGGAGTTGATAACCCAACTTGCCATATATTAAAGAGTAGATAACCTAACTGGTAGTCAACTAAGAACCCAACTGGTCATCTACTTAAGAGTAGATAATCCAACTGGTTCTTTGGTAAGGAGTAGAAAGGTTTAGGAGTAGATAATCCAACTGGTCCTTTATTAAGGAGTAGATAGCCCAACTGGTCGTCTTCTAAGGTGCAGATAACCCAACGAGTCCTCTACTAAGGAGTTAATAACCCAACTGGTCCTCTAATAAGGAGTACATAACCCAACTGGTCATCTACTAAGGAGTAGATAACCCAACTGATCCTCCACTAAGGAGTAGATAACACAATGGCCTTTTACTAAGGAGTAGACAACCCAATTTGTCCGCCTAAAGTATAGATAACCCAACTGGTCGGCTTCTTAGGTATAGATAACCCAACTGGTTCTCTACTTAGGACTAGATAACCCAACTGGTTCTCTACTTAGGAGTAGATAACCCAACTTGTCCTCTACTAAGGATTTCATAACCCAACTGGTCCAAATCCACTGTACCATGTTCAACCTTTTTTTGTCCCGCACAGACCAATGTGGAAGGGTCCTCAACACAGACCAATTGAGGTCCCTAGTGCTACTACGGGCCTAGTTGCCCGACCCCACTATATGCAGAGGTCGTTTACTCAATGTGAACAGCAACGAGAGAGGTGCTCATTGCTACAGAACCCATTGGACTCAATTTCCAACATCCTGGCGTGTTTACCGATCAGACAATGTCCCTTCAGAACAAACGCTAACGTTGACAGTTTCTTCCTCTCTAGTGCGAGGATTTTTTTTGCCTTTCTCATGTCGTGTCGTGACTAGATTTGTCTAACTATTTTACTTGTTTTTATTTTTATTTATCTCCTATTGGAGATAATTGTCTTAGGAGATAATTTGCTTAGGCCTGATTGTCTCAGGCCTAAGCAAATATGCAAAATTTTTACAAAGAATATGACACAGGACATTAACCAAACTTATTACATACTCCTCATAATCACATTGCGGCATCTCCTTTGCCACTTGAAGATCGATGAAAGTACATTCTGCACGCTAAATAAGGAAGACTTTAAGACTTTTGCTTGAGATGCGCTAGCTCCTCCATGCCACTATTTCATAATATCTGAACGCAACACCAACCAAAATCAGAAAATGGCTCTATGGTAAGATTCAGAAAAACACAAACCGCAAGTTCACAAAAAACACAAACCGCCCGCACAGGTGAAAGGACATTCCACAAAATCGTCAACGTAGCTATCGCCCGTTTCATTCCGCTGGTAGAATCCCAAAGAAAAGACCTGGATACCCAGCGAAGGTGGCGACACTAGCAGATTATCGTGTCGACATTAGTAGGTCTAACCCTAGCGACAGTATAATAAGAAAGCTATATAGGAAGTCACCCAGTTAGTCCCCGAATGCAGGCGTGAAAAGTGGGCAAACCATCCAGAAATATGCAAGCTCGGCTCTGGAGCCCACAAACTCTGTTAAACGAGGAAGTAACTCTCCAATCCGTTCAAGCCTAATGACAGGATAGCAATACGGTTCAGAAATACAACAATTTCCGATCCCAAAAGGAGTGCGAGCCATTTTTACCGGCTTTTCATTGAACACCCAGGGAGTGACAGAGCCAGAAGAAGAATCATGAGGAAGGTATATGTCGTCTGGTTTACCGCAGAACTACATACCTTCACATCGAGTGAGGTTACAGGCCATGGTGTATGCCAAAACATCAAAGACACTTGGGCCCGATGCTGGAAAATCGGAATGCACCGGTAGTAGAGGAACTGACCACAGTCCTCAACTTTTCTCACCACCCTTCTTGTCCCCGAGGTATAGAAAATGGGCACGGTAGTTCCCATACAAAACCCGGGAAGGGAAACTCATTCCGTCCAATATCCCTGCCTAAGAATCGTTACTCCTCCCTCCGCAACACATCCAGATATACAAATATACAAATACAGGTTTACCGCAGAACTACATACCTTCACATCGAGTGAGGTTACAGGCCATGGCGTATGCCAAAACATCAAAGACACTTGGGCCCGATGCTGGAAAATCTGAAAGCACCGGTAGTAGAGGAACTGACCACAGTCCTCAACCTTTCTCACCACCCTTCTTGTCCCCGAGGTATGGAAAATGGGCACGGTAGTTCCCATGCAAAACCCGGGAAGGGAAACTCATTCCGTCCAATATCCCTGCCTAAGAATCGTTACTCCTCCCTCCGCAACACATCCAGATATACAAATATGATTTCGCAAGCTGTTCACATCACTACCAGTCCCGACAATGCGTACGAACCGTCTTCGCGGCTGTTGACCTGTTTAAGGCCTTTGACACGGTCTACTATACCATGCTCTTAATAGACATCCTGGAAACTAGTCTCCACAACACCATGAAGAGATGGCTCTGAAATTACATGTGTGGACGTCAGCTATTTGTTGAGTTTCGCAACCATAGATCAAGGCTCCGCAGAATTGAACAGGGTGGAAAATGCGCTGTAGAAATATGGTCCTAAAGTCACTAGCGGGTAGTACTTTTGGCATGGAAAAGGAAACTCTTATGTCTACATATAAAGAAAATAGGCAACGGGCGACCGATTACGCGGCGCCAGTGATGACCCGAGAGTCAGCGATACCAAGCGGTGGATGCTGACAGAACGCAGCCCTAAATTCCATAACAGGTTGTGTTCACATGTCCTCATCGGGCCTACACGAGGAAACGAAGATGCTAAAAGTTAAAATCATTGTTGAATGCTAACGAAGCAATTCCTTCTGGGATGCCATCGGAGAGATCATAAGAACCTACAATCCCAAATCCCATGTTCTGCTTGCAAAAATGGTCCCCATGACTTCGTTCATTTGTTCCAACACTCCCGACTCAGCTACAATAAAGCTCCATATGGAATCACCAAATTGATGTTACTCGATTTCTGGGACTAGATACTGGAGAGTTGGAGGATCAGAGCCATTAGAAGAATAATTTACTAATTTGACGACTACATATGTACACATGTGTTCATTTTTGCAGGTCCCGCTGCTACAGCAACAACGAGTATAGGGGAGTTCACAACAAACTCTTCTATTGGGGTGTTTCTGCTCATTTCAAATAGTGGATTCAACAAACAAATGTCTAGTAATATAGGTTCGATGATTGAACTCTCCTACTGGAGGTGAGTTCGATCATGTATTTACCAAATATAAATCCAAGTGGGTTCGATGTTCGAACAGAAAAATAAAATGTATTAAATATGTTTCTCAGTTTTAAAAATGGTTTTGATGCATAAAAACTACTGTGCCTCCGGTGATTCACACAGTGCTGCTTTCCTTATCAAAGTCATTTGGATTATAGCTGCAATAAATTGATATGGTAGATTTATTTTTTACTTTGTGTTGTGTTTTTTTTTCATTCTTCATCCAATGACAGGGATACGTCATAATTGAGTCTTAGAAAATAAATAGTAGCAGCAATTCATAAGTGTGGCTAAGAAAAACTGAATGAATGCACTATTCATTAATCACAGAGATCTCTTCATAGATTTATTATTATTGTTAATGTACATATACTTATAAATGATTAACTAATTTTCTTTATTGTCTCTCCCTCTTTACAGATGTCTTCGCTTAAATATGGAATTGGGCATTTGTAAAACAGAACTACCACCTACGACCAAATTTATGTTGCCCACAACATCGCCATCGGTGTTCTTTGAGAAATCCCATCATTCTGCGCACCACCACCACCAACATCATCATCATCATCTCACAGCCACCGCACACTTTAGTGATATTTTAAATTTCCCCACCAACTATTTATTAAATAAGGCCAGCAATAGCTCCAGCTCCAGTGCCAGCTCTAGCAATATTGCAACTAATTGTGATAAATCATTAAATTCTTCTTCTTCTACATCTACATCATTATTGTCTTCCAACTCTAACACGAGCACGATGCGTCTTAAAAAGAATCGCAAGGTTACTTTTTTATCCAATCTAATTGAGGTAAGTCTTCAGTAGAATTTTATTTTTTTTTTTATTCTTAATTTGTACTCGTATCTAGAAATGTTCTACTAGTCTTGTAAAAGTTGTTTGGTTTTAATATTATTATCACGTTTTTTCATTGCGTTAAGGTGCAATTTTTCATATAATTGACAACGGTGTTAAAGGCTGACTTTTGAGTGACTTTGTCTACAGACGTCTGTCTATGCGAAATTTAATAGGAAATAATTAACAGCAAAATAGAAAAAAAATTGATTCAATATATTGCAGAACCTTAAATTTGTACAAATAGCTACTAATATCTGTAGGCTCAAGCCTAAAGACAGGGCTTCATAATTAAGTACGAGTATAACCAACTAAGCTCTGGAGCCCACAAACTCTGGTCAACGGTGAAGTCGCTCACCAATGAAGTCACACTCATCCAAGCCTGATGACAGGATAGCAATACGGTTCTGAAATACAACCGTTGACGATCCCTAAAAGGTGTAAGAGCCATTTTCGTTGGTTTTTCATTAAGCAACAAGAGAGTTACAGAGCCTGAAGAAGAGTCATTACCGCAGAACCACATACCTTCAAATCGAGTGAGGTTGCACAAGTCATTGCTAATGCCAAAACATGGCATAGTAATGCTGATGCAACGGGAGTAGAGTATCTGACCACAGTCCTCAAACTTGCTCACTATCCTTCTTGTCCACGAGGTATGGAAAATGGGCAGGGTAGTTCACATACAAAACCCGGGAAAAGTGGTAGGATCAGGGAGACTCGTACAGCCCAATATTCCTGCTGTCCCCTGTAGCTCAGAATCGTTACTTATCCCCACCTTAACGCAACACATCCAGACTTCCAAACATGATTTCGCAAGCTGTACAGCACCACAACCAGTCCCGACAATGTTGACCTGTCTAAGTTATTTGACACGGTCAACCATACTCATAATTAAGGACGAGTATAAACATCTCAAGAACTCGAAAACCTGCAAGTATTCCTTTGAACATCCTGCAGATTTAAGTTTTATGAAATGTATGAAAGATATTATTGCGGGGAAGTTTCCAATTACCGTTAGAGACTTCCTACAGCAGACCCTTCATAAAACCGCAAGATGGGCTTCCTATAATTTTATTAGTGTGAACCCGATCAATAAATAACTAGTTATTTTCAGCAGAAGTCAAAAGGTACCAAGGTTCTTACCTACGAGTATGCCGTGGCAATAGCGTTTAAAGTGAAGATTCTGAGTACTCTTAGAGACATCCTACAGCAGGTCCTTCGTACAACGGTAAGGGGGGCTTTCGATAATGGTCTTGGTTTGAATCATATCAAGAAAGAACTATTTTTTTTTTCAGCTGGAGATTTAAGGTACCAGCTGTTGAACTCGTCTTCTTCGGGGTATTGAAATACCCTTCTCTGAAAACGCCAAATTTTAGGTATTTTAAAAGACAGGAACTTAAGCATCAAACTCAATATTGTGGATGGAGCACAACAAGGCTGTGGCTGCGCTATATATGTGTAAAAAGGCAATAGGAAACCGCAGGTTTATTGGTTGTATACGGAAGTAGTCAGATCGTAAGATGCAGTACGGCATTGTCGTCTGGTGGACGGCTTTGCAGAAGTGCACCTTCTGCACATTATACGCGTTCAGTTCAGCGATTGGCTGCTATGTGTATCACTGGTGCGTTGAGGACGACATCAACTGAGGCACTAAACTCGACTACATTTAATGCCGCTAGACATTATAGTAAGGCAATATGCCGCAGCTAATGCAATTAAACTTAGGGCACTGTCACTCTGACCAGGAACACACAATGCCTGACCTTCCAGAAATTGTTGATTACACAATGTCTGAATCACCTTTCGACAAGAAGTATCTCACTCTTATACCCGATGGGTCAGAATGCAATGGTCGCCTCCTGGTAGATTCATGAACTTCTATACAGACGGGTTCAAGGTGTTGTTTTTAAAGGAACTTGAGCAGTTCATAGCAAAAAGACTTTAGTTTTTCCCTATTGGAAATGCGGTCCCAATTAACCTCAATTATCTGATCCCAGGACTTGTTTAATCAGGACCCATCACTGATCTAATCCCCTGCCGATTTATTGGTGTCACCCTGATACAACAGCTTCAGTGAAAGATAATTCCCAAATATCCAATATTAAATGGTTAATACATATTTAATTGGGTTTAAATTGCACTTATCCTGCAAATGATCTTGAAGTGTCAGGTATTGTAGGTGTTCCTTTAGATTGTACTTGAATTTCCCGTAGGATTATTAGGGAGGTAGCAGAATGGCTGAAAATTTACAAAAGTCGCTATCAATAAGGTCCTATTGCTATAAGTTCCCTGGAAAATGTATTCCTGAGTTCTAAAACTGCCCCTGACTATCGAATATCTCTTAAGGAGATTGCTGAACAGTTCCATATTCACCTGTTTTGGGCGCCAGATAACATTGACAATCCAGGGAACTGCAAAGCAGATAAACTTGTAAAACTAGGAAATACTTTACAAGTTCCAGCTGAACTAGCAACCTGCAATCTCTTCTAGAGACAACTACCTTACGGCAACAAATGACACGTGTTCACGAGTCTGGAACTGCATACATTCCAGACTGATATGGCCCTATCTAAAATCCGATTGCAACAGCGCCCTGCTTTCGTTATTGAGACCTTCCAAGCATTGATGATTACACTATGTCTGCACCACTTTTTGACAAGAAGTATATCAGTCTTATACCTGATAGTTCAGAATGGAATAGTCGTATCCCAGTACATAGAAGATTCGTGAACTTCTATACAGTCGGTTCGAAGCTTAACAATCAAGTGTGTTTTTGAGCCTTTTCTAAGGAACTTGAGCTATCCATTGCAAAATGACTGCCTAATCACTTAAGTATTTATTAGAGAGGTAGCAGATTGGCTAAAAAATTGTTCTGACCTAAGTAGCTATCAATTATTTTTCTGATAGTCAGACTGCTATAAGGTTTCTAGAAACATCAATTTAAAATTTTTCCTCGACTATCGAAGATCTCTTAACTAGACGGCTGAAAAGTTGAATATCCACCTGGTTTGGGTGCCGAACTACATTGACAATCCAGGAAACTGCAAGGCAGATGACCTTGTTAGACTGGAATATGTGGACATGCTTATATTTACCTGCAAGCTTTTCTTGAGAGATAGTTTCCTTACGGCGAAAAAATGACAGGTGGTCATTAGTAAGGAACTAGGTACATTGGAGGTTGATATGATCCTTCCAAACACAGCAACTCCCTGATGTCGTTATCGAAACCGGATGTCTCACTTACCATGGATAGTGTGGTTGTATACGGCAGTAGTCAGACCGATAATGCTATACGGAGGATACATTTGAGCACGCTAACCAACCAACTACCAACTAGGGTAGCATGCTGCCTTCTGGAAGATGTTCTATTGACTTCGCCTCATCTTCGTCTCCACAGCTTCTCCAAAAGTCATTTCACATTAGGTCAAGCACTAGCGCCGGTCAGCAACAGAGGAGATGCTCTAATGTATCCTCCTGCTCCCCCTCCTCGTCACAGCTGCGGCAGTGCACGTTGTATTGAAGTCTGAATCGCTTTGCGTGGTTTCTAATTGGCCAGTCAGGACAGTCAGCACCACAATCAGTCTTGATAAGTTCCATAGATTTTAGCTGATCAGAAACTTTGTTCGTTGAATGTTGTATTGCGGTCAGCTGCATCTGGATATTCGACATTCGTTTCTGTCTTATTCCCTCTAGCCTTTGCTTATTGGAGATAGTAACTGAAGATATCCCTTTTACCGATTCCCAACGGCCCATAGTGGGATGGCTTCATAAATTTTTGTTCAAACACTATAAGATCATTGAAGGTTGGCACCGAGAATTAGATTGACTAAATTAAGAAAAAAATTGATTTCATAAAATCGGCCGCGTCTACCGCCCATTCAATCAAAATATACACTTTCTACAATAAACAAAAGATGCATGTTAAGTTTCATCATATTTATCAGGAAAATTCCACTGTTCCGCGCTGCGACTGATGTCGTGTGGAAACCGTTAAAAGAAGATCCTACTCTGGCTAGTTCATTTGCTTTTTCGTTATCATCTAGTCTCTCAAGACCTGGGATCTAGACGAGAACTACTCTGGATAGACGGCCCAACTTATTAAGTTCTTCTTTACATTCCCTACCGAGCTTTGATGTGGTGATGTTGGATTTAAGTGCTAGCAGAACCGCCTGGCTATCCACGATTATTCCAATACGCTCTGTTGTGTGTCGTTGCGATAGCTTATAGCTTGAAATACCCTGCAATATTTAGGAAGTTTGAAGCAGAGTGTTTTGTTCGCTTTGCTTTGCTCGGAGAAGACACCAGACCCAATTCCCGATGAATGTTATTCTTTACATTCCCTCCGGAGCGTTGATGTGGTGATTTTAGTGCTAGAAGATCCGTTCGGCTATCCACGAATGTTACAATATGCTATGTTGTGTTTCGTTGCAAAATCTTCCCACATGCTTCCTTTATAGCTAGTACCTCCGCTTGAAATACTCTGCAATATTCAGGAAGTTTAAAGGATAAAAGTATTATGTTCTCTTCTTCGGAGAATACACCCGAAACAACTCTTCGTTTGTTTCGTATTCCAGCTATCCCATTCTACTCTTTTAGGGAATTTGACTTCGAATGACTGTTCTTGGAAATTGCGGGAGTGCAGTAGTCTGATGTTGCTTGTATTTCCATGGGGACCATGTGAAGTATCCGAGCATATCTATTTTTCAAAATTCTCCAAATCTCAACCTGAACCTAAGACATACTTTATCGCTTCAATGGAACAGTCTATTCCACTAACCGAATCCGATGAGAGATTTTCGCTTCCTCCACTGCAACCGATTAATTCAGAGTTTCATCTCTAAATGAAAATTACGATTTCTGGCTTACTATATTGCTTTCAAACATAACAGTGTTTCAGCAATGCCCTAAGTGAGTTTTAAGTCTCTAACTATATTGCCTCCAAGTAAAACAGCGATTCAGCACTAGTCACTGCAATGTCTCCTCAGTGTTGCTGATAAAGCAATCGGATAACTTTGTATACTGGTGCATCAGCACATTAGGATCCATTGCGTGTTGAAATACCCTGTATGATGCCACAAAATTCCCACATTAATATTCATTACGCATAACACATAGAAGAATAGTCAAGTTAATTTTTTTGTCATTATTTTTGTGTTTTTATTTACTTTTTTTTTTCATTTCAAACTGCACATATTTAACCGCCACATGCAACGATCGACACATGATGGTTTTAGAATTATGTTTCAGTAGTGACAGACAAACTAGTGGAGAAAAAAATGGCAAGCTCGTATAGAAATAATAATTAACATATGGAACGTATAAATATAGTGCCAAGATCCTTATATGGCTTTCAAATGACACGAGTAAAAAAAGAGAAAAAAACAAGAGGAACAATGACAAGTTGATGGCAAAAAAAACAATATGTACCTATAAGGATGGCTTTATAAGCAAATTTGCCAAAGTTGGCATTAACGTCGTCATCTCTCTTGCCTTTGACTGGGCTTCAGTATGGATGGATTGTTGGTTGGCTGGATGGATGGATGGATGCCGACCAAAAAATTTGTTTTTGCACTGAATTGTAATCGAATATTTAAACCACCTTAGGTCATAGCCATCCGGTAAATTGATATCCAAGGATGAGTTGACTACTCTCCTTTTTTTTAGCTGCGATTTTTGGTTTTTTGAAAGGACAACAGATTGTGTCTGCCAGTTAGTTGATTTTTTTGTTACTCTTTTTTTCCATGAAGATTCTTTGTAACGTATTCATGTATTTGCTTTGGCTTTAGTTTGAAGTTTAGTGAACCTGCTGCAGCCTTTCTCTCTTGGGCTCCTGGCATTTTTGCCGCTGCTGCTGCTTGGCTATAGGTTCAAAGTTTTCAATTGATAGCCAAGCCATCGATTGGTAACTTAATCTAGGTAACGAGCCTTTTTATAAAGTTCAGAGTACTCGAAGAAGACAAGAAGGAAAAAAAACCTCGAAATCGGCGAGTCTGCGGTTAAGTTACTTCCTTCAATAAGAGTTCAATAGAATTTTGTCTCCCTTCAGTTGAGTTTTTCCTTAAAATATATTTAATTTCACGAAAAGAGGGCTGAAGTTAATCGTTTTTGAGAACGAGGAGAGTATGCATAATTTCGATAAAATTAAAAATAAAATTGCTGCAACGAATTGGGAATTCTGCCAAATGGTTTGAGTTCTTAAAACAAAGTAAAGCTATGGAAAGCTTTGGAGAGATCAAAAGTTGGCAGATCTCAACATTAGCCAGACCAGAACTACCCAAAGAAATGGGTAATAACAAATTAACACTTAACAGGCAATCTTGAATTTGGCCGGTTTTTTGGTGTTTGTGTTAAGTTTTGGGCCCTGGTGTGTTCTGACATATATAGTAAAATTTTATGGCCAACATTTTTGTAGAACATTTCAAACACGCCCACCCATTTTTAGGGGAGTTTTTTACGATTTGTCAAAATAAAGGCAAAAATCACCGTTATGGGGGGAAGCTAGAGGGTTAATATATTCCACAAAAATATAGGCCTTAACATTTGCTACAAAGTTGCTGAAGATAACCTACACGCCAGATGAACAGAACACATATATTTATATACCGATATTCTGCACGAACAAGCAAAGGGGGTAAAACTTTAAACCCCTCATAAAATAAAATTCCGATGCGATCCTTCTAAACGCCGATACACGTATATATTTTTTTGGTCTCCTCTACCATAATCCAATGACAGAACCCTGTTATTTTTTTTTGTGTTGTACTGTGTTATCGGAAACATAGATCGTTTGTCTCAAATGATCTACTTTTCCCATTACGGTTGAAATATTTCTAGTGAATGAAAACGTTTATCGTAAACGTAGTTTCTCTTGCTGTACACGAACATTCTTTCATTCAAAAATTTTCCTAATTTACGTTTATGGTAAACGAAAAACGATTACGGAAACATATTGATGGCTTAATATAAAAAGGGCGTATCTCGATTTTGTTTTTCCGTAACAGGGGCACGAAAAACCGAATAAAAACCAAACTAATTATTTGACTAGACTTGTGGGGATTTTACAATAAATATAAAAACTTTATGTACAAATGTAGTCCCCGATAATTTAAAAAAATAAGGTGCATTTGACAGTTTTCGACCGGCATAAACAAAACACGCAATTATGACAAAAATCAAGATAAGACCTTTATATATTAAGACATCGATATTGTATTTAAACATGATTGAATGTGGTAAAGAGAGTTGAGAGAACAAAGGGCATAACTGGGTCTCAATTTGTGGGGGTGCGGTTTTATACATTTTTATTTTTTATATTTTGGAAAAATATATGTGGCATATACCGCATATAACGTTGTTTGTCCGCGTTGTTTTATTAACAGTGGTGGACATTTTTCTCTGTATTTCTATTATTTCACAACATTTGCAATCGTACTTAGCATGCGTAGAGTAAGTATACTGGCACTGCTTATGACAAACGCAATAACCGTTTGCAGCAAACGTTTCACAGGGTTTGGGATAATCTGGCATTATTTGTGATAAAAACGCAATAACCGTTTGCACCAAACGTTTCACAGGGTTTGTAATAAATACAAATCATTACGATAATTACACTAACCGTTTGCTATAAACGTTTCTTGAGTGGGTAGAGAGAGCGGGACACATACACAGAAGGTGTTCTATTGATTCCTCCTCCTCTTCATCTTCGCAGCTTCTGCAATAGTCATTTCGCAAGACGTTCAATCTGGCAGGCTGCAGTCCAATAAGGTAGTGACCCATCATAGCAGACACGATAAGTGACACGTCCGGTCTCGATAACGACAGCAGGGCATTGGTGTGTACGGAGTTTAGATAGGACCATATCAGCCTGGAGTGTATGTAGTTCCTGACTAGTGACCACCTGCCATTTGTTGCCGTTAGAGCACAATCTCTCAAAAAGAGTTTACCAGTTTCCCTTTTGTGTGGAAGTCAATTCCTAGTCTGCCAAGCTAATCTGCATTGCAGTTCCTTAACACGTCTCTGTGGCCCGGCACCTATATCAGGTGAATATCAACTGTTCAGCTGTTTTGTTAACAGATCTGCGACAGTCGAGGGCAGTTTTTGAATTCAGGAATAAAGTTTCCAGGGACTTTGTTGTAAACTGACTATCAGAATAATTTAGAACATTATTTTCTGTCATTCCGCTAGCTCTTCAATAGATTGGTTAGATTAAGAGTGGCGCCTGTAAAATAGACTCACTTAGACTATACAGTCCGTAGTGCTACCACATGGATGTAAGAAAATATTGAACTGTTCAGCCAATCTTGTAAATATAACTACGACAGTCGTGGGCAGTTTTTCAATTCAGGTATACAGTTTCCAGGAACTTTATAGCAGCCTGACTATCAAAGAAAATATTGATACCGATTTTGGATAGAACACTCAATTTCAGCTGGAGTTTAGGCAGGGCCTCATCAGCTTGGGATGTATGCAGTTCCTGACTAGTGACCACCTATCATTTGGAATGTATGTTGATCCTGTGTAATGGCCACCTGACATTTCTTGCCGGTACTGCAGTGTCTCTCAGGGAGAATTTGCAGGTCGCTAAAGGCATGACCTTCTAGTCTTTCTTGCAAGTTCTACTTTGCTGGTCACTGGTATGACCCTGTGGCTCGGCATCCAAATCAGCTGAATTTTGAGCTGTTCAATCAGTTTGTTAAAAAAACCTGCCGATTCGAGGAAATTTTCTGAATTCAGTAATATAGTTTCCAGGGACTTGCTAGCAGTCTGACTATCAGAGTAAATATTGACAGCGTGTTTGGTCAGAACATTATTTTTCACCTATTCTGCTACCTCTTTAAAAGGTGTCTGCCTGGTAAACACTACAATAATGGCGCAGTCTTATTGCAATGTAATGCTCAAGTTACTCAGAAAAGACACCAAAGCCCACTTGTAGTTGAGTTTGGAAACGTCTGTAAAGAAGTTCACAAATCTCCTATGTCTTGGGACCCCTTCCGATCAGTTATGAGAGTGCGATACTTCAGGTCAACATAGTGTAATCAACAAGGCCCGGAAGATCAGGCATTGTGTTTAGAATAACACTATATCCGTAGCCATTTCCTGACCAGAGTGACAGTTCCCTAATGGTGATTATGATACTGCCCCGTTGATGCGAAATTCTGAAAAATAATTGCCCTTTTTAGTTTGAACTGATGTAGTCCTTCAAATTGACCTTAGCTCCTATTTTTAAAATCCAAAATATGTTATAAAAGTCGAGTTTTGGGGAAAAGGGCATCGAAAATGTTGCACTTTTTTGCAGAAACGATATCGTAAGTCTAATAGCAGTATATACGATAGATTGCCTTGCCGTGTCGTTCTTAACGCACCAGTGATACACATAGCAGCTATTCGCTGAACTTTGATTAGCATCGCGTTGAATGGGGATTACTGCAGAGCTGTCCATCAGAAGACAATGTCGTTCAGCATTATCGGTTTGACTAATGCCGTATACATACAACCAATAAACTATATACGGGTTCAAATCCCAGCGTTTTCTTATTGTAATTTTACAGATATATATCGCTATCACAGCCTTCTAGGCTATTTCCAGAATGTTGGTATTGATGTTTAACTTCATGTCTAGTAAATACCGAAGGATAGAGATGCAACAGTTGCAAAATAATATATTTTATATCTCCAGATGGAAGAAAAAAGTTATCTGTCTTGGTCGCGTTCACACCAATACCATTATCGGAAGCAAAACTTGCGGTTATATGAAGGGCCTGCCTGAAGAATGTTGGTTTTGAAGTTAGCATCCTGTTTACTAAAATACCAAAGGGGACAGGTGAAACAGTTGATACCTTATATCTCCTGCGTTTGTGCTAAGGGTATCTGATGTAGGATATCTCTAAGAGATCACGGAAACTTCCCTCTATACCGCTATTGCCATATCATCTTTGGGTAGGGTTCCGCCAATACCATTTTCGGAAGCTCATCTTGCGGTTATATGAAGGGCCTACCTGAAGAATTCTGGGTTTGAAGTTTATCTTTATCTGTCTACTAAAAAGCTAAGGGCACAGGTGCAACAGTTGATACCTTATATCTCCTGCTAAAAATAAGTAGTTCTCTGTCGCGGTCGGGTTACCACCAAGACCATTATCGGAATCCCATTTTGCGACTGGATGAAGGGTATCTGCTGTAGTATATCTCTAAGAGAGCATGGAAACTTCCCTATATATAAGTACAGCTATTGCCTTATCATCTGTATAGGCAACAGCTCTGATACTCATTTTTTCCAGAGAGAACAGAATATTGTTCATGGAAAGATTCCATAGTAAATGATACAGAACACACCCTTGGGGCGTTCGCCCTGCTGACAAATCTGTGGAGATCAGTTGACTCCAAGGTCTTAATCGGAACATTATGACTGAACTTTCGTATGTAGCCTTCAACTGCCAGGATTGCTAGATCCGTAACTATGACGGCTGGATTTAAGTTATTGAGGTCCCTCTCTATTTCTAAGAAAGCTACCACAGTATATTCCTTAACAGAGGTAGGTCCTTCAATAAAGCTGACTAGATCATGCAGGGCGGTTTCCGTGGATTTGCCTTGCTGTAGGTATTATATTGTTTAGACAGCCTCTGATCAGTTTAAGTCCTAAGGTAACTATCTATTAATATCTCCGAAGTTTCAAGGAGAAATGACAATAAACCAATTGGTCGGAAATCCTTAGCCACTGTTTGGGACGGTTTTCCCGCATTTGGGAAGACAACAACTTCTGGGTCTACCCATTTCGTTGGTATTTTTTACAAAGTAAATTTTTATTATAATTTATTATAATCAGGGTTGCTGTGGAGTCCGATTGCTGTCGGTATCGGAATTGAAACCGAGAAGAAAAATAATGTTAGTGTCACAGAAGGTTATTTTTTTCGATTTCAATTCCGATTCGGACAACTGTCCCACTCCACAACGAGAAAAAATAAATTTGACGTCACAGAAAGTTATGTTTTTTCTCGATTTCAATTCCAATTCCGACAGCAATCGGATTCCACAACAACCCTGAATATAATAAGTTTATACGGTCCAGGGAAAAGCCGGATGAAAAGGACCATGTTGCTTGTTATATTTTTGTAGCGACAGGAGCAGAGCCTCCGTGGAGAATCGAACCCGGGACCCCCAAACTCTTAGACGATCACGCCACCAACTTACCTCCTGGGGCGCTCAACAAGTATAGATATCTATGAGCAAGGGAGCAATTGTATCAGCCCTTGCTTTTAGCTCCGTCGGCGAGACATTGTCTGGTCCTGGCGACTTACAAGGTTTAAAGCTATTGATAGTCCAAGTAATTCTAGATTCGGTTACAATCTCGCTGGCTACATCTGCTGTCTGCACTTCAACGTAATCCCCAGTTGAAGTATTAAATTCCTCTTTAGTTTCCCGGGAAATATGTACACAGGACCAACCCCAACGTTTCCTCGCTGAACGTAGTCTAAGAACAATCATCTTTCTTGATGTATCCAATAGTACAAGGTTCTAAGGCTAAAATTTTCGGTATCCTTGAGGCTTCGGATGAGCCTTTCACAACTCTTTTTTATACATAGGATGGGGGTATATTCATGTTGTCACTCCGTTTGTAACACCGCGAAATATTGATCAGTGACCTCTTAATGTATATATATTCTTAAACGTCGTAAAATTCTTAGATGATCTAGCCATGTCCGTCCGTCTGTCTGTTCGTCCGACAATTGAAATTACGCTACAATCTAAAATAATTGAGCTAGATGACTGAAATTTGGTACGAGTGCAGATACTTCTTATATCGATACCTAAACTATGCTAAGTGCAAAAAGGTAGTTTTAGTTCAAGTTTAATGATTTTTTTTAAATTTGTGTGAAATTCCTTTATAATGCAAATCGAATGGCCGGTACTGTTTTATAAATAACTTTTGATTGGGTTTATGGATAAACGCCAAATTTTATCTGAATAATTTGGTATATTATTATAAGTTAAAAATGCAGGTCAGTTGGGATTGAAAATAGCCCCCCACCTACATAGCATCTGTCCGATTTTACCCGACTTTTCTTAGTGGTAAGGCTTAGAAAACTATTCTAAAATTAATTAACTCAGCCGGAGAATATAATTGGTTCACACTGAAAAAAAATTGGTCTTAATTTGATGGACGGCGTTTTAAAAAGTACATTATAGTATATGTGCAAATACTGCGTGACGGATGCTACATTCGTACACGTTTTCGTATAAAATGTAAAGATACAGTAATACTGCGTGACGCACGCTACATTCGTATAAAATGTAAACATTTTTTTGTCTTTCAAAAGAGATAACTTCAACTTATATAGTGTTTAGTGATATTTAAGTGTACTTACGAATGGCATACAAAATAATTATTTATCTGGTATTTGTTACCAAAAAAATTTTTACAAAATTTTGTGACGCTCGCTACAAAAAGTGCAAGTAACTTTGAAAGTTGAAGTGTGTTTTCGTAATTTTTTAACAAATTTGCATAATAAAGCACACAAAATCTAATACCTAAAAGAAAGATGGATATAAGAGAATTCTAAAATAACTTATTTGCAGCCAAACAATGTTGTCGCTTTTTATAAAAAGCCGTGAACCCTTTGTGACGCACGCTACGTGACGGACGTTTCATTTTTTATAGTAGCATATATGTAAATAAACAAAAATTAGTGTGTCTTTTAAAAAAAAATAATTTATATTAGTTTTTAATAACATTTATTAAAAAATATTTTATGTTGAGCGTCCAAGTATGTGAGTTGGTAGCGTGCTCGCTTATTAGTTTGGGGGTCGTGGGTTCGATTCCCAACAGAGGCTCTGGTCCTGTCGCTACAAAAATATAGGAAGCAACATGGTCTTTGCACCCGGCTTTTCCCTGGACCCTACAATTGAGATAAAAATTTACTTTGTATTGTAATTTATATAAATAAATAAATAAATATATATTTTATGTTTATAAATTAATTTATGAATGAATATATGTTTATAAATGTATTCGATCGATTCATCTATATTAACACTAAATTGATGATATAAACACCTAAATATTTTATTTTTTTTTGTAACATTAAAAGAAATGAGGTAGGTTAGGATTTGGTAATAATAGATGGTCATCGAAATAAATTTTTTATATGTATATATTTATGAAATTATAAAAACAAAAATAAAGCTTGATCAATTTCAAAAATTTTTTTCATTTAAACATAAAATGAAGAATTACACATTCTTAATATTAAGGATATTGTCCTCGGTTTAAGTATAATATGTACAGATCTGTTTTCTGAAACATTCTTAATATTAAGGAAATTGTCCTCGGTTAAAGTATAAAATGTACAGATCTGGTTTATGAAAAAAATATTTTTGTTTTTAAAAGGAAGGGTATTTTTTCACTCTACACGCATACCTATGACTTCAGATGACATCCCTTTACAACCCTAGCAGTTATCTCAGTCATGTTATCTCCAAAAAGAGTCTCCGCAAGACAAAAACTAGTTTCAATCACGTACTCCAGCTTAGGGGAGAAGAAGACACTTAGTCACATCTAATACTCTCTAATAAGTACAAATGCCTCATCATCAACACTCTTCAAAAGGGGCCAACCGAAAATTTAAATCACACTCAAGAACTCGTAAAAATGTCATAAATTACTATTTATAACTGACAGAGATTATCATTATCATCGTTGTTGTCGTCGTCATCATCATCGCCGTCAACAAAAAAAAAAAAATAAAACACTTTCAGTTCATTTGTGGGTTCAGTACACAACATAGTGTTGAAAATATTAAATAATTTTTTTAATGTTTTGAGTTTGAATCTTTTGAATGAATGTAGTAAACACATAAGATCGAGTATTATTGCGTTCGCGTATGTAAATGAGATTCTAGTTTTAGTTCTGCTGTTTTTTTTTTTTTTGATTTCTACGATAACAACCAAAAGGCGGACTATTTATATAGAAACTTTTCTATGATCCACTTTTACCCAATTAAATAAATGATCATAACAAATAAATGAATGTATCTACTCGTATGACAACAACTATAGTAATTGTGTGAGAGAGAGAGGCTTTCGAGATGTCTGAAAAGAGCAATGTGATGTTGCACACTGGATTGAATTTATAAATTTGTATGAAGATTTTTGTTTATAGAAATATTTTAAATATAATCTATACATATTACATATAAAATTGCGGCGTGACTGACAGATAATCAATGGTCAGATAAATTGGCTAAAGCTAGAATTATGAAATTTGGAATGGGGAGCATTATTAGGTCGTAGATTGGAGATAAAATGCGTTTTTTATAAAAAGGATAATACCTACAAATCCAAATGATTAAATTTAGAAATGCGAATTTTTGTATGTGTATACCTAGATCGATTTTCCGAATTTCATTATTTTAAGCTGCTATACAGTTCACAATGGGCTCAATATTATACCAACGCCAAAAAAGGTAGGCTTACAATGGTGAAATTTGATGCGAGTATTGTCCTTGAGACACAGCCTTGAGATTAAAAGCGATATTCCGAAAATTTTAGGGGCACTTCGAAACAGGATTGTGGTTGGTTTAGGTTAAGAGTAATAATCTGTAAGTCAGAATTTTTTCGACAATATAGTCCATTATTCTACAACAGGGACGTAAGGACAGACACAAATTTTCCTAGTCCCTCTTGTTGAACCAATTTGATTGCATTAGAAAACTCAACAGATAGCGAGATTTAACATCAGCCAGATTTGCTAACTCCCCACGAAATGAGAGCCTAGGGTATCCTACCACCCTCTAGAGCCGGGCTTCTCACCATGATTTGGGTCACGGACCACTTTCAAGATCTTGAAGGCTCCATGCCACCGTCACCGTCAGATAACCAATTTTTTGTAGTCACTGTAGGTTATTTTTATCAGTTTTTGAAGTGTACGCAATAGTTTAAACCAGCATCTACAAAATGCGAAGAATTGTTGGTACAAAGGTCAAATTAATATTGACAATATAGGTCATTTACCTTTTTTATTTTTTTTTTGACAAATATAAAGATTAAATGTTTTATTGTGCTTGGTGATTTTTTTGCAAAAATATTTTTTTTTTAAATAATCGGTATTAAACTTTGTGCTTCAACGTACTTAAAATAAGTGTAAGTGTCAATTGTCGCGTTTATAGTCTAGAAAAAAATATTATAAGTTGTACCATCTGTTCCCAGAAGACCGAGAATATTTTATCTTTGAGACAATGAAGAAAGTGGTGACTTGCCGTATTACTATTAGAGAAGATGTTGAGGATGTACTAATACTCATGATCGGGCATGAACGCGTGGCGGCGAAGTTTTTTCAGAAATTATTTCACATCCCTCAGGACCGTTCAACCCTTCGTTTACTCAATGGTTTCATAACTACCCCATGCTACTTTTTCTGTCCGAAAAATTGAAAAGACCCTTGGAAGGATAGAGGTTTGGGGAGATAATGAGAGGAGATGGCATTGCTCTTTCTTCCGACCAAGTAAATCTATACCGCGAATATTGGTCAATTTGGTTCATAAATGCGATATTTGTTAATAACTTCACGACAGTGCCCCTTATCATACAGTAACACCTACTCTCATTATTACTATTAATACACGGGGCAAAATCGCCTTGTTTTATATGTTTGAATCGAAAGAAAATATATTTGGAACACAAATTTTTAAATATTATATATTTCTTAGCAAATAAATTTTATTTGAAAATCAATAAAATATATTTGGAACGCATATATTAATATATTACAACAAATTATATTTGCAAACTAAATTTCTCAATTAAAATATGTGTTTAAATATAAATAAAATTATTATGTAGGAATTTTTCCAAATATATTTTATTTAAAAAATAGTTCCAAAACTTTTGCTGAGTTTTTCATATTTCAGTTTCAATTTTTCTTGGGTTTCGAATTGTACCTCCCAGTTATGATACCATATGCAGCATTACCTTCTGTTTTAAATCAATCATTTCAAATTTCTGAGTATTCCAAGCCATCATTAGTTGTCAATCCTCTAAGTACTTTATATTGATCCAAGATTATATGATTTCAATTATTATTTTTTACGAACATTAAACATTTCTAAAAATTTAACTTTGAATTACTGAAAAGTTTGACACAATTTATGTGTTTTATGAATACTTAAATGCAAATAAATATTTGTTTCGGAAATATTGGTCCCAAATAAAAACATAGTGGAATGTAAACAAATATTTGTTTAGAACAACATCTTCCCAAATACACAATTTTTGTGTGTACCAAATATTACATGCTTAGAGTCTACCCCAAACATATATATGTTTCAAGCCGAATATGTTTGGTCAACATACTACAGAAGCGATTTTTTTTCAGCGTGTTGTATATCTCGTATGGACAGGTCCACCTAACTAGTCCCAATTTTGGACCTGTTTATAGGATAATATCGGGAAAGCAAAGACAAGTAATTTTGCATTATCTTTCTTCAATATTTCCTGCCCTGTGAAATTTCGAAAACCAAAGAAAATCTATTATAAATTCTTCCTGCGTGACAGCTTTCGGTCGGACATAAATATGTTTTCCTATGGACAAGTCCAAATTTCGGGAATGCAAAGAAAAAGGTTTTTTGCTTTTATATTTCATTCGCTGATATGTGAAACCAGCTATCCAATGAAAGTAATTCCACACGTATCCTCCTGTGGACCGGTCCAAAATCGGGAATGCAAACAAAATTTTTTCTGCATTATCTGTCCTGGACAATTTCGAAAACCTGCTACCAAAGAAAATTGAATGTAATGACAATTTTTCCTTCGTGTCTCCTATGGACAAGTTCAAAATCGTGAATGCAAAAATTCTTCTGTTCGAAAACCAGCTACCAAAGTAAAAAAATGAATCATCGTATAGAATGCGGGCGGTCTTAAAGGGTTTTTCCTACGGAAAGGGCCAACATCGTGAATGCAAAGAAAAAAAATATTTGTTTTCAATATTTCGAAACCAGCTCCCTAAGAAAATGTAATATGATGCAAATTCTTTCTGCGTGACTGTCTGTGCACGGTTTAGGGGTAGGTGCAACATTGGGATTGCTATGATAATTTTTTCTTCCTTATCTGTCTTCACTATTTCCTGCACTATGAAATGTCGACACCAGGTACCCAAAGAAAATAATTTCTCGCATAGACGGCCTTCGACTGGGCTTAAAGTCTTTCTTTTACAGAGAGGTCCAAAAGTAGGAATATTTCCTGCCCTGGGAAATTTCTAAAAACAAGCTATCCAAAGATAAAGTAATGTAAACACTCTATTAAAACATCTTCACTATGCTGTATTTGTTCTATTGTGAGTAAACGCGGCGCACATCTTGGACACAGCTTTTTCATTTTAAAATTTTCGGTCAAATATGCGATGTATAGCACTTTTCGAAATGTCTATAATTTCAGCTACCTCATGCACCTGCAGCCGACGATTATGCAATAGAATTTTATGAATTTTCTTAACCGCTTCTGGAATGGACACCTCAATTGGTTGACCACTATGGAGTTCATCTTGACATTCGTACGGCCTCGTTTAAAGTCTGCCACCCAAAACTTTATAGTCGTAAATGAAGGAGCAGACACCCCCAGAGAAGTCAGTCCGGAAGTATTGAATTACATAACGCTTTGGGATCTAAATAAATTATTTCCTCGCATAGACTGTTTTTTTGGATTTGACTATCTTCACGACTTGCTCATTTGTTTGAGCCTGTTTAATTTAGTCGCTTGGAGAAAACTGCACTTGTCTCAAAAACACGCTATGCAGTGTGTTTTAAACTAGGCAAATACATTGGTACTTGTTGTGCTATTTTTCATGTTTTAGGTGTTTTATGAGCGCCCCAGTAGGTGAGTAGGTAGCGTACCCGCCTATGAGTTTGGGGGTCGTGGGTTCGATTCCCACCAGAGACTCTGGTCTGTCGCTGCAAAAATCTAGCCCTATGGTCTTTGTAACCCGGCTTTTCCCTGGATCGTAAAATTAGAATATAAATTTACTTTGTATGGTAATTTATATAAATAAATAAATAATGGTTTTTTTCATAATGAAAAATAAAATATCGGCGATATTTTACCCAGAACCATTCAAAGGAGTAACACGAGGGCGGTCCCCATTTAGCCGACCTAACAAAGAACATACAACAAAGTTTTGAAAAAAAATTCTTTATTTCTCAACATAATCTCCTTTTAGCTCGATACAACGATTTTCAATAGCTTCGGTAAACTGTTTATAGTAAGAACTGTCTAGCTCCCTAGCCATCAACCGCAACCTTGACTTCATTGCTGGCAAATCTTTTTCCGCCAAGCCATTTTTTCATGTTTGGATACAAAAAATAATCCTAGGAAGCTAATCCTTGTGAATAAGGTGCGTGCTGAAGCAATTCGAGCTTTAATTCTTTGATTTTGGCCATTGAAATAGTGGATGTGAGAACTGGAATATTATCTGGATTGTGAGCAAACGCGGCTCCCATCTTGAGCACAGCTTTCTCATTCTCACATTTTTCGTCAACATGCGAAGTATAGCACTTTTTTGAAATGCCTATGACGTCAGCTAGCTCACAAACCTTCAACCAACGGTCACATTTTTCGTCAACATGCGAAGTATAGCACTTTTTTGAAATGCCTATGACGTCAGCTAGCTCACAAACCTTCAACCGACGGTCATCCAATACCATTATGTTGATATTTTTTTAACCATTTCTGGCGTGGACACCTCAATTGGGCGACCACTACGGTGTTCGTCTCTTTGGTCAACATTTTGATATAGCCCTATCTTGAACCTTAGAAACCACTACTAGCAAACAATTGGACTGAAATTAACTTATTTGCACTTATCCTTAACCTGAATTATTCACAAGAGTAATGGACCTTTTTTGTCCACATTATTATATAGCCTCAATACAAAGGACGGACACACCTGATTTGACTTATTGACGCTTTATAAACCACAAATACAATTGGACTGAAATTAACTTATTTGCACTTATCCTTAACCTGAATTATTCACAAGAGCAATGGACCTTTTTGGTCCACATTTTTATATAGCCTCAATACAAAGGACACACCTGATTTGACTTATTGACGCTTTAGAAACCACAAATACCAACCAATGGGCTAAAATTCGGTAAATTGCATTTTGTTTTACCAAAAATCATTTCAACCGACATTGAGCCTCGTTAGTCCACTTTTTGGTATAGACCTGTTCAAAGAGCATTCTTGAATTTGTTTTAATCAGTCCGAGGATTCGTGAATTCATGTAAATTTTCATCTTATTTCTCAAAGGGAATGTACTAGAATTCAGAGTCATAGATTAAATCTATTATTTTTACCCCAGGTCCCCTAATTCTTAAACCACTGTGGAACGCATGCAGAACATTCTCTCCCCACGTTTATATAGCTCCTCCAAAAAGAGACGAGTTCAACCGAGCAGCCCAGCTTCTTTGACAGTCTGAGACCGACACTGCTACCGCAGCCGATCATGATGATAATAAATACAGGGGGAAAAGTTAGGTATTCATATTGTAGTGCGACTGGTCCTCCATGTTCCATGTTTAATGGGGACCAGCCGCCGCCGCCGCCGACGACTGATGACATTCATGACTTTTTATCATTCGGTGGGACTTAAATTCAATTGTAACTTTGACTCGTAATATTATGGATGGATGAATGATTGAATGGGTGGACGGACAGACAGACACGCAGGCAGGCAGATAGTCTGATACTCGTAGATGATGGAAGGCGAACCCAAAATGCCTGGAATGTATGGATGGAAAGAAAGGGGAAGGGATGTGAGTGTGTTTACTCGTTTGTTGATTTTATAAATGGCAGAAAGATGTGAGAGAGTCTGTCTATAGAACGTTTTTGAGCACGTACATGAAGGGAGGCTTTGGTTCAGTGATCAGTCAATGAAGTAGAGTTCGCCGATGGATGGATGGATGGATGGCTGGATGACACAGTGAACATAAAAGCAGAACACTCTTCTATGATGAGATGTAGATGTGCCTGTGGCTGCTGATGGGGCACAATAGAGTGCTAACGATGTTGTCATTTATAATGATAATGGAGGTCAAAACAGTCAAATGAATGTTTCACAAATATCACAATTATCAATTCAATAAACAAATAAATATTCTCTTATTTTACTTCACCAAAAAAAAATGAGAATTTCGTTTGTTTTGGTTCTGCTTCGTTTCGTTCATATTCCATCTGTTTCAGATTTTTCTTCTACTTAGTCTGAACTGAACACGAAAAAAGTATTTTGAATATAACGAAATGTTTGACAGGGGTTTGTTTTTCCTTTCAGATTTTTTGTTTGTTTGAAATGGTAGTGAGGGCAATCATTTATTTGCGGTACGCGAGATTTGTGGTAGACATTTTATTTATGACATTGAAATGTTTAGACATTTGGAATGACATTTTTATGACAGTTGCTAAAGAACAAGTAATGGACTCAAATAAATTGATTTTTAAAAGTACATATACAAAAACTCAATCGACGACAAAATGTATTAAAAGTGAGCCATCACTGAGGTCTTACTCAGTATTAGAGAAGACCATTGAGGTTGATTTCTGTATTAGAGTAGACCATTGAGGTCGTCTTCTGTAGCAGAGTCGACCGTCGAGGTAGTTCTCTGTACTAGAGTCTACCATTGAGGTCTTCCTTAAGTTTTCTTCCTCTATACTAGAGTCGACGTCTGAGGTATTTCTCACTACAAGAGTCGACCTTTGAGGTCTTCCTCAATACTAGAGTCAACCTCTGAGGTCTTCTTCTATACTAGAGTCGAACTCTGAGGTTTTCCTCTATACTAGAGTCGACCTCTGAGGTCTTTCTCTATACTAGAGTCGACTTCTGAGGTTTTCCTCTGTACTAGAGTCGGACTCTGAGCTCTTCCACTATACTAGAGTCCACCTTTGAGGTCATCCTCAATACTAGAGTCAACCTCTGAGGTTCCTCTGTACTAGAGTCGACCTCTAAGGTCTTCCTCTGTACTAGAGTCGACCTCTGAGGTCTTCCTCTATACTAGATTCGACCTCTGACGTCTTCCTCTATACTAGATTCGAACTCTGAGGTCTTCCTCTATACTAGAGTCGACCTCTGAGGTCATCCTCTATACTAGAGTCGACCTCTGAGGTCTTCCTCTATACTAGAGTCGACCTCTGAGGTCTTCCTCTATACTAGAGCCGACCTCTGAGGTCTTCCTCTATACTAGAGTCGACCTCTGAGGTCTTCCTCTATCCTAGAGTCGACCTCTGAGGTCTTCCTCTATACTACAGTCGACCTCTGAGGTCTTCTTCTATACTAGAGTCGAACTCTGAGGTCTTCCTCTATACTAGAGTCGACCTCTAAGGTCTTTCTCTATACTAGAGTCGACTTCTGAGGTTTTCCTCTGTACTAGAGTCGGACTCTGAGCTCTTCCTCTATACTAGAGTCCACCTTTGAGGTCAGCCTCAATACTAGAGTCAACCTCTGAGGTTCCTCTATACTAGAGTCGACCTCTGAGCTCTTCCTCTATACTAGAGTCCACCTTTGAGGTCAGCCTCAATACTAGAGTCAACCTCTGAGGTTCCTCTATACTAGAGTCGACCTCTGAGGTCTTCCTCTGTACTAGAGTCGATTTCTGTCGATAATCAATAAATTTGTTAATTGATTTAATATCTTACTATCTTAATTACTAAATTAATTTATTAATTGACCAAATAAATTCCTAATTTCCAAACTATTTTTTATTGACTTAATTAATTTTTTAATTGTCTCAATTAATTTTTTATTTGGCTCAATATCTTAGTTACTAAATTTATTTTTTCATTGAGTCAAATAATTTCTTAATTGACAAAATTATTTTTAATTTGACTCAATTATTTTTTAATTGCATCAAATAATTTTTTAATTGACTCATTTGATTTGTTAATTTATTCTAGCTCAATTAATTTCGTAATTGACTCAATTATTATTTTAATAAACTCAATTATTTTTTAATTGACTCAATGAATTTCATAATGGACTAAATTAATTGCTTAATTGACTCAATTAATTTCTTTATTGACAAAATTATTTTTAATTTGACTCAATTATTTTTTATTGATTCAAATAATTTCTTAACTGACTCAATTATTATTTTAAATAACTCGATTATTTATTTAATGCACTCAAGGAATTTCATAATTGATTCGATTAATTTCTTAATTAACTCAATTAATTTCCTAATTGACTCAATTAATTTATTTATTGACTTCAATTCTTAAATGAGTCTATTATTTTTTATTGACTTAACTAATTTATTAATTGAATCAATGTCTTAGTAGACTCAATATCTTTATGAACAATTATTATTTGTTAATTGGCTCAATTTATATCTTAATTCTCTCAAAAATATTTTAAACTGACTACATTCAGTTTTTTAATTGACTTAATTTCTAAATTGACTCTATTAATTGCTTAATTGACTCAAGTATTTTTTATTGTCTCAACTAATTTCTTAATTAACAAAATTATTTTTTATTTGACTCAATTATTTTTTTATCGACTGAATTATTTCTTAATTGACTAAATTATTTTTTAATTAGCTAAATTAATTCCTTAATTGACTAAGTTAATTTCTTAATTGTCTGATTAATTTCTTAATTGACTAAATTATTTTTAATTTGACTAAATTATTTTTAAATTGACTCAAATAATTTCATAGTTGACTCAATTAATTGCTTAATTCACTCAATTATTTTTTATTGTCTCAACTAATTTCTTAATTTACAAAATTATTTTTAATTTCACTCAATTATTTTTTAATTGATTCGAATTAACGTTCCTAATTGACTAAGTTGACGTGTTAATGCACTATATTAATTTCCTCTGACTTAATTAATTTCTTAACTGACTCAATTATTTTTTTAATTAACTCAATTATTTTTTAATTGACTCAATGAATTTCATAATTGACTCAATTAATTGTTTAATTGACACAATTAATATTTTAATTGACTCAATTAATTTCCTAATTGACTCAATTAATTTCTTTATTGACTTACATTTTTAATTGAGTCAATTAATTTATTATTATCAATTATTTTTTTATCGACTCAACTAATTTAGTAATTGAATCCATGTCTTAATAGACTTAATGTATAATATATTTTAAATTGACTACATTTAGTTTTTTAATTGACTCAATTTCTAAATTTACTCAATTAATTGATTCAATTATTTTTTATTTTCTCAACTAATTTCTTAATTGACAAAATTATTTTTTATTTGACTCAGTTATTTTTAATCGACTGAATTATTTCTTAATTGACTCAATTCTTTTTTAATTAACTAACTTAATTTCTTAATTAACAAAATTTGTCTTAATTGACTAAATTAATTTCTTAATTGTCAAACATATTTTTTATTTGACTCAATTATTTTTTAATTAATTCAAATATTTTCTTAATTGACTCAGTTGATTGTTAATTCACTATATTAATTTCTTCTGACTCAGTTAATTTCTTAATTAATTCAATTAATTTCCTAATTGAAAATTTAAATTAATTTCTTAATTGAGTCAATTAATTTATTATTATCAATTATATTTTATTGATTCAACTAATTTATAAATTGAATCAATGTCTTAATAGACTCAATGTCCTAATAGACTCAATTATTTTTTATATTTATCAAATACGTTCCTTATTGACTCCATTATTTGCTAATTTAATCAAATACTTTCCTTATTGACTCAATTTATTTCTTAATTGATTAATTCTTTAAATTGACTAAATACATTTTTTAACTGACTCAATTTCTAAATTGACTCAACTAATTGCTTAATTGACTCAATTATTACTTATTGTCTCAACAAATTTCTTAATTGAGGAAAAAATTGTATTTGACTTAATTATATTTTTTAATTTATTCAATTAATTAATTAATTAGGGACTATGTCGATAGTACCGAGTTCCTAAAATAACTTAGGACCAATAAAATAAAATAACAAGGACCATTCATTAACAGTTAGAGCGCAAAACAGGCCGAATACTGGCATATGTGTATGTCCAAGGACATGAGGCGGAATTTTACCGCCTCCTCTTCTCAACCTAACCTAACATATTCAATTAATTTCTTAATTGACTCAGTTTTTTTTCTTAATGCACTATATTCACTTCTTTTGACTCAATTAATTTTGTAATTGACTCAATTATTATTTTAATTAACTCAATTATTTGTTTAATTGACTCAATTGATTACTTAATTGACTCAATTAATTGCTTAATTTCCTAATATATTTGACATAATTAGGTTTGTAATTGACTTAACTAAACTCCTAATTGGTTCAATTAATTTCTTTATTGACTCCATAAAAATACTAATTAACTCAATTAAGTTCTTAATAGAATTAATAATTTTTTAATTGGCTCAATTATTTCAATTATTTATTATTTGATTCAATTAATTTTTTAATTGACTCAATCAAGTTCATAATTGAGTCAATTAATTTATTATTATCAATTATTTTTTATTGACTCAATTAATTTTTTAATTGGCACTCAATTAATTTTTTAATTATTTATTATTAATTTATTATTATCAATTATTTTTTATTGACTCAACTAATTTATTAATTGGCGCAATCAATTAGTTTCTTCATTGCTTCAATTTATGTTTTAATTTCATTGAAGAGTCAGTATATTTAATTGTTTAATAAATTTTAATTTACAATAACGTTTTAAATTGAAATTTATTATTATTCATATCATTTTGATTATTTAGTACTAATTTTATTCTATTTTTCGCTTCTTTTAATTGACTCAAGTATTTTTTATTGTCTCAACTAATTTCTTAATTAACAAAATTATTTTTTATTTGACTCAATTATTTTTTTATCGACTTAATTATTTCTTAATTGACTAAATTATTTTTTAATTAGCTAAATTAATTCCTTAATTGACTAAGTTAATTTCTTAATTGTCTGATTAATTTCTTAATTGACAAAATTATTTTTAATTTGACTAAATTATTTTTAAATTGACTCAAATAATTTCATAGTTGACTCAATTAATTGCTTAATTCACTCAATTATTTTTTATTGTCTCAACTAATTTCTTAATTTACAGAATTATTTTTAATTTCACTCAATTATTTTTTAATTGATTCGAATTAACGTTCCTAATTGACTAAGTTGATTAGGTTTGTAATTGACTTAACTAAACTCCTAATTGGTTCAATTAATTTCTTTATTGACTCCATAAAAATTCTAAGTAACTCAATTAAGTTCTTAATTGAATTAATAATTTTTTAATTGGCTCAATTATTTAAATTATTTATTATTTGATTCAATTAATTTTTTAATTGACTCAATCAAGTTCATAATTGAGTCAATTAATTTATTATTATCAATTATTTTTTATTGACTCAATTAATTTTTTAATTGGCACTCAATTAATTTTTTAATTATTTATTATTAATTTATTATTATCAATTATTTTTTATTGACTCAACTAATTTATTAATTGGCGCAATCAATTAGTTTCTTCATTGCTTCAATTTATGTTTTAATTTCATTGAAGAGTCAGTATATTTAATTGTTTAATAAATTTTAATTTACAATAACGTTTTAAATTGAAATTTATTATTATTCATATCATTTTGATTATTTAGTACTAATTTTATTCTATTTTTCGCTTCTTTTTCAGAGCAAAAATTACTTTGTCAAAGAAGAGCCAATAGATGGCAGCAGTAAAGATTTGCCGCCACCAATTTGCAGTTTATCTGATATCTCCGATCATGAAGCGTCATTGGGTAAGTGTTCAAAACAATTAACTAATTATACATTTTACCCAACAGAAAATTGTCAGCCTAATTATAGCAAAATTTTACTATGTTAGACTTTTGTGTTTTGTTTTATGTATGTTTGTTCCATTTTATTTGTTTTTTTGCCAAAATATTACCTATTTTGTGGTTGATGTTATTGTTTTCTGATAAAATTCCAACAAAAAAATTTCTTCGAAAACAATTAGAAATACATTGGAATACGTATAAACGTACTTAACCATAAACGATATCAGACTTTGTGACGGGGGAGGAGGGCCTATGGGGAATGAAACGAATGGGTTTGTTTGTGGATTCTTGGAATTCCATTTATTGAACTTGCACGCGCTTTGTCTGATATATATTCGAATCGCATCAAAATAACTCATATAAATAAATGGGGGCGTTTTTGTACCCCCATATTGGCAGGAGGGATGTTTGAGAAGTTAAAGATAATTTTGAATAAAGTTTTTGATTTTGTATACAAATTATTCTATTTATTAATTGTTAATTTTAAACAGACAAAATATCTGAGAGAAAAGGAGTAAAAGTTTAATTATATCAATTTAAAGCAATTTGAAATTCATCCTACAACAAATCTAGAAAAATTTAGAAAAATAAAATGAAACCTCTATACCTCGAATCTCTTATCAAATTTCCAAACCTTCCTCGCCTCCAATAATGCAGCTAACAAAATATTAACATAAGTGTTTTGAAGGTGTTTTGTTATGTCTTCTTTATTTTTTCTGTATACATATGCACTCGTATATACGAAGCACACAGAAAAAATTTATGGTTGAGGTGACCATATTCGCAGATCACAATGTTTGTTGAACCTATAACGCATTATTGTGATGAACATAATACGGTACCTGGCTTGGTGCTAGAAAATCATACTATAGTCATAGGTTACCACATTATTGTATCCATGTAACCAAATTATTGTGGTTATAATTTACCATAATATGGTCATAACAATGCTAAAGACCTAACTGTAATATAGTTCCCTTGTGACCAATGTATTGTTTTCAGGTAACAATATTGTTGTGGTTATAATTTACCGTAATAATAACATTGTATTCTCATAACAATGTTATGGTCATGACTGTAATATAGTCCACTTATAACCAATGTATGATTATATTTCAGTCCTTGTAATCATGCTTTGTTCCTCATGATCATAGTAATATTTCCTTGTAATCATATTGCGATCATCAATTATCATAATATGGTCGTCTCATAACGATATTATTGACATAACCGTAACATAGTCCCCTTGTAATCATATAGTAGTCATAATTCACCATAATATGGTCTCCTCATAACAATGTTATGGTTGTAGCCACAAAGTATAGTCCTCATGACCATAATAAGCTAAGGTTATGTTCATATTCCTGCCACTTGTAATCAAGTTATACTCCTCATGACCATAAAATGGTCCATATGTTACCCATAATATGGTTCTCGGATTTTGGTTCAACTAGACCTTTTCTCAGTGTGCATGCCTATTGCGAAAATATAAATATAATTTCGGTAAATATATTCGTTCCATTACAATTGTCTTTTTTTCTATTTTGCCTTGCCTAAATAAAAAAAAAATAAAATCAAAACAAAGCGTCAGGGCCCCAACCCAGTGATAAGATAAGGGTAGACAAATTTTAATACATTTTTGCTAATGGCATTTTTTGTGTCTCTCGACGTAGGGAGGAGGCGCTGACATTCAGCTTTATTAATTCTACCAAAATTCTTTCGAAACATACCAGTACACGTATATGTTTATTTATATAGATCACCCATTAATTTGTTTGGTGCGGTGACAATAGTACCAAATTCATACATTGTATGTTATCAGACATTTCACACAACAGACTGCCTGTATTTCGTTGGGAATATTGTCAAAGTTCAAGTTCAGTAATATCTGCCGGCAATTATTCACTCCCACCACCTCGTTGAGACTCGAAATATTTTTTCCCGATCTAATGCAGAAGATTTTCACCATTGATATAATAAATAATTATAAATTATGATAGATAGATTATGTTATTTTCTACTAAGAGTATACAATAAAACGAGGGAAAAAAATCTGAACATAATAAAATCTACACTGTGAGAATGATTTGATTGTAACCACCGAAATTTTCGCCAATCGAATTTTTGTTGTTGGCAGAACCATCATATTAATTGATGGGACCATCAAAGGGTCGGTAGAATAGTAAAATGGCTGTAGAAATCATTTCACTGTTCTACAAAGCAATTAGTAGTCACAATAGTAAAAATAATGGTAGTGATAACTAAAACATTCAGTTGGGAAATATTTATGCTGGGGGTATACACGAGGGCGGGACAATAAATTCGTGACTTTTTAAATGAAATACTGGTTTTTGGACAACAAATTCATTTTACTTTCCAAAGTAGTCTCCTTTGAGCTCTATACACTTTTTCCAACGTGTCTCCCCATTTGTATATCCCTTCCAAAATATAAGATTTATCCAGGTCATCAAAATATGTATATGTATGTTTGTGAGATGATTTCATCTTTGAAGTCTAATCTCCTTCCTCCGAGCCACTTCTTCAGCTTTGGAAACAAGAAATACTCACTCGGGGCTAAATCCGGAGAATGGGGCGGATAGGAGAGCAATTCGTAGCCCAATTCAGGGATTTTTGCCATGGAAACTGCACCCTAGCATTGTCCTGCTGGAGAAGATCTTTTCCTTGACCAATGCGGTCGTCTTTTTTCAAATCCTCATTAAATCTACCTAATAACTTGGCATAATATAGGGTGATCCATTTCGAGGTTCCCTACTTTTTTTAAAGAAAAAAAAAACAGAAAATTCAAATTAAATGGGGAATGTTTATTATCATTTGAAAGAACATTCTTTGGCATTTATTTTTTGAAGATTATGTCCATCAAATGTTGGCCGCGGCTACGTCTCATATGGTTCATCCGTTGAGTCCAATTAGCGATGACTCGTTCGAGCATTTCGACTGGTAACTGGCGAATGACACGCGTGATGTTTTGCTCCACATGAAAAAGTTGGTGGCCAATCGACCGGCCCAAAACGTGAAATTATCTGCTCACCGAAGTGTTCCCTTAATAAATCCATTGATTGATGTGATGTGTGGGAAGTGACGCCGTCTTGTTGAAACCAAATGTCGCCGAGATCACGAGCTTCAATTTCAGGCATCAAATAGTCGGTTATCATGGCACGAAAACGGTCGCCATTGACGGTTACTTTCTCACCGGCATCATTTTTGAAGAAATATGGACCGATGATTCCGGTGCGTCGGATCGGGAATCGGTCAATGGCAAAACGATAGCTCTTAATGAGGGCTAAAATATTGCTCATGGGTGTCAAGGTCGTGGGTCGACTGGAAAGTGTTTTTTTGGATTTAAAAAAAATGGACTTAGCGCAATTGGCGAACGATTATTTTGATAATAAAACTGAATAATTTTTAAACGTTGTTCTGGCGTAAGTCTTTCGATGATGAAATGCCAAACAATACTTAACAAAAATAACATTACAGCATGACGCGACTCACACGTGATCTGTCAAAAAAAGGCTGTTGAAAAATTTATCTCTACTTAGATCACCCTATATAATAGACAATGATTGTTGTACTCTTTTGAAGGTATTCCATATGGATTATACCGCGTGTATCAAAAAAAAGACGGCCGCTATGACTTTATTGGTTGTGCAAACCCATCTTGTACCTTCTGTGGCGCTGACTCTCACCCCAAGAATCCCACTGTGTTGACTGCTGTTTGGTCTCTGGTGTGTTGTGGTGGATAAAGGTGTTACAGCCGTTGGTAGCCCTGCACTTCCGGAGGGATAGGTATCGACCAAAACTATAGTCTCGAAGCCATATCGCAGGGTTCTATTTACACGTTGTACTAAATGGGGGTGTATTCAGCATTAAATGGACCTGCCGTTTTTTTACCATCCGCATTACTAATTCTCCAATTATGGGTCGGCAGACCAGGATTGAAATTTTTAATTATCGCAAGTATGTCAGACGAGTTGGATGGTTCTTCTGTAGCCCAAATGAGGGTTTTAGGACGACTTGGAATGCCGGTTTTCTCGACGATATCGAACTGGGCGCCCGGCAGAGCTCAGCCACACGACTTAGATCAGCCTTACTGTTCAGGCAGGTCTACTGATCGGACATCACCGGCAGCCAAGGGCTTTACTTTGCCTTACTGTATCGGTGCAGATTGGTGGTGATCCGATTCCACATGTCTCTACACTGATAGAAAAAGCTTCGTCATGACGACGAATTTGTACATCATCACGATTATTTTTTCGTCAAAAGTCAGCTAACGTACGCAATAATCCTCTTGATGAATTTGTTCGTCACCATGACGAATCTCTGTTTCCAAAAACTTTCGTCCTCAGGATGATCACATTTTATCCATTCGATGAATCGAGTTCATTAACACGACGAATGCCATTCATCACCACGATGATCACCATTCATTCTTACGATGAATCGAGTTCATCACCACGACGAATCCCATTAATCACCACGACGAATCCCATTCATCACCACGACGAATCCCATTCATCACCACGACGAATCCCGTTCATCACTACGACGAACTCTATTCATCACCACGACGAATTAATGTACCCGACTATTTAAATTTTAAAAATTTCAATAAATATTCTTCTGGTTTTAGACCATTAACAACGGTATGGAAAATAAAATTACTTGACTGCTTTGCCAGGTTCAGTTGTGATTATTCGGTTCGAAACGCAGTTCTTATCAGGAACAGCTTAAAGCAAACGAACGAGAAGTATTCATTACTCCCGATATTTCAAATCAAAAATAATCTCATCAAGTAAAGTGTTTGCCAACAGACGATTCCCATTCATCACCACGGGAATCCCATTCGTCAGCACGACGAATTACATTCATCACCACGACAAATCACATTCATCATCACCACGGATCCCATTCATCACCACGACGAACTCCATTCATCACCACAACGAACTCCATTCATCACCACGATGAATCCCATTCATCATCACGACGAATCCCATTCATCACCACGACGAACTCCATTCATCACCATTATTGGATTTTTTTAAATTAAACTTTTAGAACAAATTATTTAACTAAGGTAATCAGAACGCATATAGAACTGTACAATTAAGCATAAACTATAAATTGATTGCTTCGTTTTATCATATTTTCAGCAAAATAGTCAAATAAATCTTTTCGTCGTGGGAATGAAACCTTATCGTTCCCTCGACGAATTTCGAAATCACCAAAAACATGGGTTGATGATCGTATTCGTTCTATTGACGTACAAAAACATTGCATGTACGAAACTTTTCGTCACCAGTACGAAGATATATTGACGAAACTGATTCGTCATGGTGACGAACGGTTTTTCTATCAGTATACTTGTTCTTAGGGATGGTGTCATTCTGTCTATAACGGCCATCAGACCCTCCTTCGATACTTCACTGAAGGGTTTGACGAGCGTCCGGTTGACAGTTACGTTATGGCCTGTAGCCTTTTTTGGCGGTGGGTGTTCATCAGAAGATCTGATTCTTTTCGCATTATTATCAGCCGTTAACACAGCCGGTGTTGTGCCCATATCAGCCGACTCAGTGATTTTAGAAGCGTCCATAAGGTTCTTAGCACAGTTAAGTGACTGCGTGATTATCGGTAAGAGTGAAAAACTCGTTGTGCCTGCGTTTTGACGGTCGGACGTGACGATCCCTTCTTACTGTACCACTTGTAGTGAGTACTACGAGGACTTTTTTTAACAGTTTTCGTAAGGCCGGTACGTGTTTGGGAAATATCATTTCAAAATCTATTTAACAGTGGGTCTTGCACCCAACTTTCCAAAAATACATACATATCTCATATTCCAAAACATCTTCAAGTTCTGAATATTTACGATACTACATTTGACTAGATTTTAACAGAAGAGTCCACTGTGCAAAAACTGCTACGGATGGGTTTATCTATTATGCAGCCAGAAGTAGGTCTAGAAACGACCTTTCCATAAATTATATCTCATATTCCAAACCATCTTCAGATTCTGAATATTTGCGATGGTGGTGGGCTTATCTAGTATGTACCTGCAACATCTTCATGTTCTGAATATTTGGGATTTGATATATGACTATGACAGTAATAGGGTGTGTTGCAAGACCGACACTACTGCTGGTTAGATCTTGCAACGATACTTACCAAAATACATGCTTCATATTCCAGATTCGGAATATTTTCGATTTTATATTTGGTTATTTTTCTGCAAAAACTACTATGGTTTATCTGTTATGTACCCAGGAGTAGGCTTGGCAAATATACCCTCCATGGTGGAGGATATACATACAAGATTCGGCCCGGCCGAACATACTACCGTTAACAATGTTCATTTTAAGTTTCTCACAAAGTGAGGATATATTTCAGTATGTTTTATACCAACTGTAACTTGTTGCTTACTTATTTTATTTTCTATTATATTGCATCCTGGCATTCATTTTATTTGCCACACACTTTGTGCATGCATGCAACATTGCCAACCCACTGTGCAACAACGAAATCACATTCATTTCTTTTTATTATTCCGATTATTTTTTGATTAATTCCCAAGAACCGAACGCAATAAATACTTATGTATATCTAAAAAAATAACAAAAGTTCAAAATTTCATATGCAAAATACAAACTCACTCCTCCTTTAGTACATTGCCATGGAGAGAGAAAAAGAGCGGGTGGTCGATTCGCACAGTCGGTCGCGGTCACATTGTTCCTTTGGTCAATGTGTCCAAAGAATCAATTCATAACGAATAAAAAGAAGACGAAGGCAAAACAAAATTTAGCCAAGTTTCGATTTAATAAAATCCACAGGTTTTTCGTTTTGGCTTTTCGAACGTTTTCTTGGGTATTTCTTGCTTTGCTCGCTCATATAATTTCCATCAAATAAAAGTCACGTCGTTTATTTCCGGCGTTCATCGTCCATCCCATAATACTCGTATTGCAGCAGCAGCAACAGCAAATCGACGACCGTATCAAACAAATAAAATGTGTGTGTCTGTAACAAAAAAAAAAAGAAGAATTATGAAAAAATCACACACAAAAAAGCAAAGCAAACAAATGTGCCCGCGCCTAGAGAATCTTATTTGCATGTTTATAAGGAGAAAAAAACTAAAAAAATATATATCTAAAAAAACTAACAAAACAAATAAGTTTGAAAACAACAGAAAAACTTTACACAAATCATTATTTGATGTACATACTTCGTTTTATTGCTGTGTTTTGCATACACAGAAAAAAAAATACTGTTCATTAGAATAAAGACGACGGTCTTTCATTCAAAGATATGTTACATTATTTTCGCAACCAAAGAAACATTTGTTTAAAATAATGATTTTTCTTTAAACAAATGTTTCTTTGGCTTATTTTTTTGCTTATAGCGGAATATTTATCGTTATAATCGAAAATTGTTCATTATAATCGAATGTTGTTCATTATAACCGAAAATTGTTCGTTATAATCGAATATTGTTTGTTACAACCGTATAACGTTCGATATAACCGAATGTTGTTCTTTATAATGAATATTGTTCATTATAACAGAATATTGTTTGTTATAGCCAAATATTGTTTCTTATAGCTGAATATTGTTCGTTATAACCGAATATTGTTCGTTATTACCGATTATTGTTCTTTATAACCGAATATTGTTCGCTAAAGCCGAATATTTTTCGTTTTAAACAAATGTTTCTTTGGCTGACTTTTTTGCTTATAGCGGAATATTGTTCGTTATAACTGAAAATTATTCGTTATAATCGAATATTGTTCGTTCTAGCCGAATATTGTTCCTTATAACCGAATATTGTTCGTTACAATAGAATATTGTTCATTATAACCGAATATTGTTCGTTAAAACCGAATATTTTTCGTTAAAACAGTTAAGATTGATAAGTCGAGCGGTTGGTAGAGCATTCCAGCGGTCGAGTAGAATAAGCAGCAAGAACTACTACACAGTCAAAAACGTCAATTAAGTTTTAAGAACTTTATTTTAATTTCATGAAAGATCCTTCCTAAATTTTCTCATTTTAAATAAATAAATGTTGGAAATTTCTTCCCTATTTATATTTTCTTGAGAATCTGCTTTGTATGTCTATAAGGAGAAAAAAACTTAAAAAATATCTAAAAAGCAAACAAGTTTTAAAACAACAAAACCACTCAACACAAATCTTTATTTATTGTACATACTTCGTTTTGAAGATGCGCTTTGATTCAAAGAAATGTTTCATAAAAAGAAAAAAAAGAATTTTTAAACAAATGTTTCTTTGGTTAAATGTTTTCGTTATAATCCAATATTGTTCGTTATAACCGAATGTTGTTCGTTACAGCTGAATATTGTTCCTTATAGCCGAATATTGTTCCTTATAACCGAAAATTGTTCGTTATAACCGAATATTGTTCGTTAAAACCAAATATTTTTCGTTATAACAGTTAAGATTGAGCTGTCGAATGGTGGGTAGAGCCATTCCAGCGTTCGAGTAGAACAACCAGCAAGCTCAACAACTACTCGTACAGTCGAAAACTTCAATGAATTACAAAGAAGAACATTATTTTAATTTCATGAAAAATTCTTCTTAGATTTTCTTATTTCAAATGAAACTGGGAAATTTAAATGAAACTCTAGGAAATATAACCGAATATTGATCTTTATAACCGAATTTTGTTAGTTTTTACCGAATACCTTTAGTTATAACCGAATATTGTTCGTAATTACCGAATATTGTTCTTTATAACCGAATATTGTTCGTCATAACCGAATATTGTTCATTATAACCGAATACTGTTTGTTATAACAGAATATTTTTTCGTTATAACATAGTTTTTTCGTTATATATTTCGTTATAACAATAAAGATTGTACGGTTTCAAATGAAACTAGGAAACTTATAACCGAATATTGTTCGTTTTTACCGAATATTGTTCGTTTTTACAGAATACCTGTATATTGAATAACTGAATATTGTTCTTTATAACCGAATATTGTTATGTCCGAATATTGTTTGTAAAACCGAATATTTGTCGTTATAACAGTTAAGATTGAGCAGTCGAACGGTGAGTAGAGCATTTCAGCGGTCGAGTAGAACAAGCAGCAAGCTCAACAACTACGCGAACAGTCGAATGAAAATTAAAGAAAAACATTATTTTAATTTCATTAAAGATTCTTCTTAAACCTTCTTATTTTAAATGAAACTGTAGGAAATATTACCGTTGCTCGTTACAACCGAATATTGTTCGTTATAAACGAATATTGTTCGTTATAACCGAATATTGTTCGTTATAACCGAATATTGTTCGTAATAAGCGAATATTGTTTGAATATTGTGCGTTGCAACCGAATATTTTTCGTTGTAAGCACATATTGTTCGTTATAACGGTTAAGATTAAGCAGTCGAAGCAGCAAGTAGAACAAGCAGCAAGCTCAACAACTACTCGTGCAGTCGAAAACTTAAATAAAATTTAAAAAATAACTATCTAAGTTCATTATAGATTCTTCCTACATTTTCTTATTTTAAATGAAACTAGGAAATTTCTTTCACTATTTATATATACACAGCAAAAAAATGCAGTTCGTTAAAACAAAGATGGCGGTCTTTGATTCAAAGAAATATTGTATGTAAACAAATGATTATGGCTGATTTTTCTCGTTACAGTGGAATATTGTTCGTTATAACCGAATATCATTTGTAATAACCGAATATTGTTCGTTATAACTGAATATTGTTCTTTATAACCGAATATTGTTTGTTATGTCCGAATATTGTTTGTAAAACCGAATATTTTTCGTTATAACAGTTAAGATTGAGCAGTCGAACGGTGAGTAGAGCATTTCAGCGGTCAAGTAGAACAAGCAGCAAGCTCAACAACTACGCGTACAGTCGAAAAATTCAATGAAAATTAAAGAAAAACATTATTTTAATTTCATGAAAGATTCTTCTTAAACCTTCTTATTTTAAATGAAACTGTAGCCGAATATTGTTCGTTATAAACGAATATTGTTCGTTATAACCGAATATTGTTCGTTATAACCGAATATTGTTCGTTATAACCGAATATTGTTCGTTATAAGCGAATATTGTTCGTTATAGGCGAATATTGTTCGTTATAAGCGAATATTGTGCGTTGTAACCGAATATTTTTCGTTGTAAGCACATATTATTCGTTATAACGGTTAAGATTAAGCAGTCGAAGCAGCAAGTAGAACAAGCAGCAAGCTCAACAACTACTCGTACAGTCGAAAACTTCAATAAAATTTAAAAAATAACTATCCAAATTCATTATAGATTCTTCGTAAATTTTCTTATTTTAAATGAAACTCTAGGATACTTCTTTCCCTATTTATATTTTCTGAAATACAATAAAGAATCTCTGAAGAATATTTCTTAGATTCCTCATTGTGAACCTAATTTGTTTGCAGTGTAGTGGGATTCCCTTGCTATTATATGTGTGTGACTGACTTACTGACTGCGAACTTCTGGTCTTAAGTGCTCGCAGTGGTATCCAGCGGTCGCAATGTCTTGTGCAACTTCACCACCATTGCACTCATTGCCACTCCAATCTACTATTCTACTACTCCCTCACATTTTGTAGTATTTTCTTTTTGGTTCTTCACTGCCATCTTCTTCTGCGTTGCTCCTTATATTTGTTTCGACCATTTGTAACCATATTGTAATTTATTTTGTATCTTCATGTTTTGTTTATTTTGTTTTTGCAATTTCTTACTTTAGAGAAAAAACTGCAAGAAAGAAGAAAAAAAAACGCATTCATTCGGTCGCACAACAAAACTGTTGAAATTATGAATGGCATAAAAATGATTGAATTGTATTCCTAGCACTGCAGATGGTTCACTTTGCTTTGCATTGGCTGTACTATGATAGTGCGTCGTGCTACAGTTGTGCTTAAATAAATGGCAGAATTGCGAATGATAACATGGCCCACAAGGCGCAATCTGGAACTTCAATGTTCACACAATTTTCGTAGCATTTGCAGCTGTTTTTCGCCAATAACTCTTCGAGTGCTGATTTCCAGGTGTTCAATTGTCTCTGGTTTTTTCGACGTACACGAGGGACTTTACATAACCCCATAGAAAATAATCCAATGTGATTAAGTCACCCGATCTTTGTGCAACTATTCGTTTATCAAATAGTCTCTTTGAGTATATTAATAGTATCGTGCACTGTGTGGCATGTGGCTCCGCCGTGTTGGAACAATTTCAAACTCATTTACGTATCCACTCAACCAAAAATGAGCTTCATCGCTGAAGTTTGACGAACATAAGCATTATTTTGATTGAAAATTTCAACAATTTGCAAGCGTTGCTCTAGTTTAAGTTTATCCATGAGGAAATGGCAACCCAATCTAAACAAAAGACAACTGTCAGCTGCAAAATTGGTTGTCAAATAAAGCAGTGTTGCCAATTCAAAGTAGTGAACCTGTAAAAAACTATTATTATTCTGCAAATAAAGCTGTATAAAGCTATGTCTTTATAATGAAGTATTTAGGCATGTTAAAAGTGTACCACAAAAATCAATTTAGAGCATTTATTACAAATTTGGAACTACGAAGAATTTTAATAAATTAAAATTTTTCGCAATTATTTAACATTTTTAAATTTCTGTGGATTTTTTTTTGTTCTGCTATTTTTCTGCACAACACTGCGGAAATTATCCAACAAAGTGGTGGAGGAGGCCTCATTGTCTGCTGACACCACCACCACTAACAACACCACGCGATAAAACTGCACTTTAATTTTTTAGCATTTCTTTTTTACATAATTTCTAAATATTGTTTGTTGTTGATAATTTTAAATGACTGTTGTTGTGGGTTGCATTTTGTTGGTTGCCGTTGCCCCATACGGTGGCGGCGGGTAGGCGATAGGTACATTGGATGGATATGAATGGCTTGTCTTCTTGGATTATTGTATGGAAGAAAAGTAGGTGTGTTTTTGATTGAAATTAACCAAGTGTCAGAAAATTGTCTTATTATAAATCTTCTTGTGTTTTTGTTGTTGTTGTTGTAGTTGATTTTTGCATTTTTTGCTGTTTTTCCTATGCCAAAGTGAGCTCTGCTATTAATAGTGAAAAAGTTAATGAACTATGAATACAAATATTCATGATTTCATGCCATTGATGTTTTGCTTTGGCGTAGTATTAATAGTATGTATATCCCACCATTTATATCTAAACTCATACGTATGTATACCTACGTATTCTATGGATGATCAACCAACCAATCAAGAGTGTAAATAAAGTGAATTTTCCAGAATTATTTAATTGGGTGAAATATTGCATTTTTATTTTGGTAATGAAAAATTCAATAACCCCTTGAGAAGAAGACCACCCAGCTACTTGATAGTAATATATATGTAAAATTTACTAGAGATATTAAATCAAATATTTTATATTTTGGTTGAGAATTTGTTGACCCTTGAATAAAATAATATGATTTAGTTTTTTTAATAAGATAAACATACCATATATGATGTTTCCACGTTACGTTATTCACTAATTGTCCATTGTCTAATCCAGTCAATTAAAGGCTGGGTTGAACCAAGGTACCGTAACTGAAATTTAGGTTTGTAAAATTTTAAGTTTAACCAGTAAGGAAAGGCTAAAGTCGGGCGGTGCCGACTATATAATACCCTACACCACTCTCGTAATATTGAATAACTCTGATATATAAATTTTGTAATCCATGTATAAATTGTTTACATAAATTTACTTTTGGGACATCTTATACTTAAATAATACCCTGTGGTGTAGGGTATAAAAACGATTGGATCTAAAGAGCCAAATCGGATGAAACATATATATGGGAGCTAAAGCTAAATCTTTACCGATTTTCTTCAAATTCGGCAATGTTGGTTCATGAATCAAGAAACTCTACCATTCTAAATTTCAAAACGATTGGATGTAAAATATAGCTTCTATAGAACTAAAGGGCCAAATCGGACGAAACATATATATGGGAGCTATAGCTAAATCCTAACCGATTTTCTTCAAATTCGGTAGTGTTGGTTCATGGATCAAGAAACTCTACCATTCTAAATTTCAAAACGATTGGATGTAAAATACAGCTTCTATAGAACTAAAGGGCCAAATCGGACGAAACATATATATGGGAGCTATAGCTAAATCTTAACCGATTTTCTTCAATTTCGGTAGTGTTGGTTCATGGATCAAGAAACTGTACCATTCTAAATTTCAAAATGATTGGATGTAAAATACAGCTTCTACAGGACTAAAGAGCAAAATCGGACGAAACATATATATGGGAGCTATAGCTAAATCTTAACCGATTTTCTTCAAATTCAGCAATGTTGGTTCATGGATCAAGAAACTCTACCATTCTAAATTTCAAAACGATCGGATGTAAAATACAGCTTCTATAGGACTAAAGGGCCAAATCGGACGAAACATATATATGGGAACTATAGCTAAATCTTAACCGATTTTCTTCAAAATCGGCAATGTTGGTTCATGGATCAAGAAACTCTACCATTCTAAATTTCAAAACGATTGGATGTAAAATACAGCTTCTATAGGACTAAAGGGCCAAATCGGACAAAAGATATATATGGGAGCTATATCTAAATCTGAACCGATTTCAACCAAATTCAATAGCGATCTTAACAGCCGCGAAATACTCTAAACTGCAAAATTTCAGAACGATCGGAGTGAAATTGCGACCTGTTGTCGACGAACAACTTTACATGGACAGACGGACGGACGGACGGACATCGTTAAATCGACTCAGCTAGTGATTCGGAGTCGATCGGTATACTTTAAGGTGGGTCTAGCTGTGTTATTTTCAGGTGTTACAAACATCTGCCGTGAAACAAACTTATAATACCCTCTACCACAGTGTGGTGTAGGGTATAAAAAGTGCGATGATGTTCCACGTGACGTTATTCACTAATTGTTCATTGTCTAATCCAACCAATTAAGGGCTGGATTGAACAAAAGTACCGTAACTGAAATTTAACAGCTGTTCCACATAAGCAATTGTCGATATTTGAAAAACATGCCATATGACTCGAGATATTCACAACAAATATTGTAAAAAAACATATTTGTGCATTAATCGTCTCTGGTCTGTATTCCGAATTTGGTTGGAATTGGTCGGAATTTTCCGACCGGTTTCGACGAATCCTTTTCTTTGGATCCAAATATGTGTCATATTATATGGGAAATATGTTCTAATGGGAAAATAAAGGCAATCAGCGTTTACAGAGAATTTTCAAAAGTCTTCAAATATAAATTTTGGACAATTTTAGGAATAAGAAATTCTAATTCAGTTCGCTCTCGAAATACAGAACAGTGGTGATATTACTGATTTTTAGATCCCGACCGAATGTACGGCTTCGGCTACGGCCAAAACTCGACATTCGGCCAATATTCGGCATTCGGCCACAAAATCAGCCGAAGGCCGGTTTTTTGTTCAAAAAGTACAATAAAATAGAATTATACGACTTTTTAAAGAAAATTCTATTATGGAAATCTTCATAGAAGTGTACAGAAGTGAACAATACTACAAAAATAATTTGAGAAAGGACACCAAAGGAAGAAGGACAAAGAAAAACATGACTCAGTTCCTCACCTAACAGCTCTCCAACTAGTGAAAGCATTCTTGTAAAAGTAGTACGAATAGATAATAATGAACCATTGAGTCCAAGAATTGTTTAATACTGTAACTCGAGATGTTTCAAAAATTTGGAAATGGTGGCAGAAAAGTACTTGTGTGCTAGAGAGCAGTTGTTTATGCTGCTGAGCAGCTGTATTCAAATTAAGGAAATAGTATACAAGGTCTTAATGCAGAAAAAATACTTTATTTGTCATTATAACATTGTTTTTTAATTTATTGTGCTATGTAAATAAACACGTAAGCAGTAGACATAAACTGATTAAAAACTCAATTTTTGGTGCAAAGTAAACAATTCTTTAACAAATATAAAACATTCGGCTTCGGCTACGGCTTCGGCCGAAGGTTGTAAATTTAGCCGAAGTTCGGTTACGGCTTCGGCCTTAAAATCCGACTTCGGTCGGGCTCTACTGATTTTATTTAAATAACAACCCAAATTACCAATCAGCTGTTACCGTCTAAAAAAATTGTCAACAAGTTCTTCCATTCGGTTTACATTAGCAAATCGATTATACTGCTTTCTATATCGATACCTTCATTCCAAAATATACTAAGTCGATTTTGTATTCCAAAAATTTGGTAGTAATCGGTTAACCAAATCAAAAATTATGGAGAAAAATGTAAACGTCTTATGATTTTCATTTAAAAAAAACTGAAAATTGAAACAAACTGAAAAACTCAGATTTTTTTACAATTAATAATTAATTTTACTTCCTTTGCGATGTTTACTCGAAAAACTTTTCTCTGCTCCCAATATTGTCAAAAAATAATATTTCTTGTACTAATTTATCTTCTTTTCAATTTTTCATTTCTTATTTTATGCTGCCAATTTTATTGACATCATCTCTTTTAATCAGCTGTTGTCAAATGTACGTAACCGTACCGTACAAATCAAATTTCAACAGATTCATGGCTTGGCTGATCGCTTAACCTGGTTGATATATGACAAATTGGATCAGCAGAGTCGTTACTCTGCGGTGGCGTTACGGTCTGTAAGGCTGGATTAGTCAAATCTAACCGCAACGTTGACTTAGCATAACTAATCATCTTATTAAATGTGTCTTACCGGCCAACGATTAAAACGCGAGAAGGACGTATTGGCGAAGTCCTCAAACAATGAATAATAGAAAAGAATGGACGAAATTTTCGATGCACTACTGATATCGCCAACAGAACATAACAAGAACCATATTATGATGCCTGCAGGATTTTAAATATTGGCATTTTTTGAAACTCCAAGTGCAGAAAATGCCGACTCTGCTCGGGAAATTTCCTACATTTTTCACTAAAATTATCTATGTCCCTTCCCCGACTCCAATTTACTCGATAAAAATTCCCTTGCTCGAAATATAGTAAAAAAACATTCACTTTTTAGTATTCATTTTTATATTCCTTGCAAAAATTTAGCATAATTTCCTCCTTTTTTCATTGTTTTAACAATTTTACTGACAAAAAACTATTAATTAAAAAGTGAGGTTATGATCAGTTGTTTGCCAATGGAGGTAAACGCACAGTCCAAAAAAATTTTTGAAATGGTTCCTCCATTCCGTCTGCTAAAAGTTTACACTGGTTGACATATGACAGAATGTATCATCAGATGTATTTCTCTGCGGCGACGTTACCAACTTTAAGGCTGGATTAGGCAAACGTAACCGTATCGTTGCGGTAGCGAAGATGTCTTATAGATATTAGTGTCAACGATTACTCATTTGAACGGATAAACTATTTTTTATCGAAGCGGATCCTACATATGTATATTCCGATTGTAGATAAAATTCTAAGAAAAAAATGCATAAAAAACAATAAATAAATAAACGTATCTTCAAAACAAATTTGATAATAAAACATGTTAGTCATTTCGGGGACAATTTGTGTTAGAAGGTTTCGGAATACATGTTCCATGTCCGAGAACGTAATGAAGAAGACCTTTAAACAATAATTTTTCTTGAAGTACCCAAAACGTATTTATCCTCTTTACCCCTAGAAATAGCCTTCAAAATAATGATACACAAAAGTCAATAATTGCCCGCCCGCCAATTTTTGCACAAATTCCTCATTTTGTCAATGGTTTATTGACGATATTCAGTTATTGGTAAATGTATTTAAGGGTACTATCAAAATCACATTTCAACACCCCCTTCCGTTCTTTTGCATTGGTCATTCGCTTATACTAGTTGTCATATGACAGATTGCATCAGCTGATTCGTTACTCTTAAGGTCTGTAAGGTTGGATTAGACAAATGTTACCATATCGTTGCAGTAGCGTAACTAATCTGCTGATCTAGTCTGCATTATGGAAATCAGTGCAAATGATTATCCATTATATTCTAGGAAAAAATTTTCAAACAAGCCGACATACCTCAAAATAAATTGTTACCCTCAAAATTTTTCAAAATAAAATAACACTTTACTAGTCTAAAAATCTAACAGAAAGGAGACCCTATGGGTAGACCTATTTCAACCATGCTAAGCCCAGTAGAGATAGCCGTTGTTTTAGGCTAGCTCTTGTTTTCGAGATATTCGGCCACAAAGTTTGCTAGGAAATCAGTGAGGTTAGATATCTCTGTTGTAAATTTGAAGTGGAAGGCTTCAGAAAACATGCTTCAGTCTAAAAAACAACAAAATTTTTATGTTATTTTACCAATATCAATTCTTAATGTTTTTATTTCACGCGATGTTTTTTCATCGTTTTTTTCATATGTTTAACAATATTTCATACTACAGATTTATTAGACATTTCTTATATGCCCTAAGAAAAAAATCGCTTCTGTAGTATATTTTCTGGAAACATATGATATTTGAGATAAAATATTTTTTTCCTTTAGGTAGGAAAATAAATTAAGTAGCCGATTTAAATATTTCCCCGTTTTTAAAGATAATTCGCACCAAAACTCCGAAAAAAAACATTGATAAGAGAGATATTCAAACTTTTTTTCCGGTATGTAAATATGAAGTATTTGCACCAAAGTATATTTTATTTAAATGTTGATCCCAAACATATTTTGTTTCCTGTTTTTTTTTCTCCGTGTGTATGTACACTGAAAAAAAAAATAGTAATAAAACTAATGATGACACATTCTTATATTAAGTATGCTACCTCGGCATCAATTCCATGACAATTTTCATTACAATAATGAAAATTTACACGTTTTTTACGAAATTTTCCTTAATATAAAGTTTTTTGAATTTGAATTAATGTCTATCTAATCATTAGTTTTGTGTACGCGCTTCTTTAAATGTACGCATTTAAATTAAAGAAAAAAAACATTATTTTTGTGACAATCCGCATTATTTTAAGTAATATTTCAATACTTTTAAGGATTTTCTACATTAACACTACGACGTAGACATGTCATAGTTTTAATGACGAATCGGACTTAACTAACAGTATGAAATATTTGAGTAATAAATTTAAGGCTATGCTCCCCTTAAAGGAAAGGCTGTCTTGGTAATAAATTTTATGACTATTGTCATTATTTTTAAGAATACATACGAGAGAATTATACAATCTCTCCCTCCCTCTCTCGCTCGGAGAATCAGTTTTGTTTGGATCAATTTTGTGTGAATCAATAATTGTTATGGAATGCTAGAAGAGAAAATAGAGAACAGTTCTGTTCGTTTTCTTTTAAATCGTCAGTTATTTACAAGCGATGGAAGGAAACGGCTGTCTGTTTTCGGGACGCGGATTGTGAAAAAATTTGATTGCTGTGAATATGTAAGTATACGTGCATACATACGTGCATATTGCACCGAAAATAATTTTAATATGGGCTGTAAACAGTTATTTTTGCTAAAGCATAGAACAACAATAAATGAAACCGTCGCGTACATGTGTGTATGCATGTGGTTATGCCGTCGGCGTCACCATCGATCTCTGTGATAAGGGAGTGCGTGTGTCATAGTTATTTTTGCTGTATGTTATTTATGGCGATGTACATGCGTTTTTGAAGGAGATCTTGTTTGTAAGTCTTGTGAAGAGATTTGTTCCAAATGGATGACAAAAATGTAAGTAATAGATTTTGTAATACTGAAAGAGACAATGGGAAAATGTTTAGGTACGTGAAAAATAATATTATTATCATGAAATAAACATCTTATTGGCAATTACAAAATTAACAAAACACATTTTAATTGAATGTATTTATTTATTTCTTAAAAATACCAGTGCATAATGCAGAAATGTAAAATTATTTGTGGCAATATAGAAATTTGTTATTAATAATATGTTATACATATAACTATCTTTTTTAATTTTTTAGTAAAACAATTTTAGAATGGGTCTTTTGTGAGAAGAGTGGCAAATTTTACAAAATATTTCAACGTAATATATGAACGGTTGAAATATTTCTCTTAGTTTTCAGCGTTTTCCAATTGTGATATGATAAAATTTATTTGCTTTTTTTTTGTTTATAGATAATTTTATTTGATTTATTTTCAGAAAAACTTTAATTATTTTAATTTTAGAAGATATTTGAAGATAAATGTGATGGATATATGAAAAATGCAGTGCTGAATGCCATTTATAACTTGCAAAAATAAGTGAGCATACACCTACATGGGAATGTTTGAATTGAAAGGAAATAGATTTGGAAACAATATTTGTAAGTATTATGTATTTCTGAACAAATATATTTTATTTGAAAATCAAGAAATTTAATTTGGAACGCATATATTAATGTATTAGAAGAAAATATATTTGCGAACTGACGTTCACATATAAAATACGTGTTTTCACACAAATAAAGTTATTGTTAAAAAGTTTTCCAAATATAATTTATTTAAAAAGATTTTTTCCTTTTTTGAATTTTAGTTTAAATTTTTCCTTGATTTCGTGTTCATAATTGCTTCATAAGTACTTCATAATTAAACCTGCTGTTAGATTAGGACCATTTGATCCAATTTTTGTATCGTTTCCTTTATAAACGGTATATTTTTGTTTTACTAAAATCAAAATAATAAGCGTTTTTGCTCAAAAATAATTGTAAATAAGCTGCTTTCTTTTCACGAAGTATTGAATAAAATAAATATAAAATATTGTCTTCCATATTCATTTTATATGAAAAATGTAATGTTGACCAATTGGACTCTTAATCTAGGATTCGTACAGATTTGCTAATCTAACACCAGGGTTAAGAGTGTCATAAGCAGCATTAGCTTTTGTTTTACAGAAGTAATTTTTAATAAGTTTTTGTAGTTTTGTTTGCTAACAAAACTTAAGATTTTAAAATCTAAGTCACGATTGATTTTTTTGAGAAAATTATTTTTGATAACTCAATTTATATGAAAAATGTCACTTTCGCCACTTTCAAAACAATTAGTTTCTATTATTAATAATATCTTACATAAATATTTTTTTTAACTTTTAGTACAGCAAATTTTGTATGGATCTATTATGAGAATTTGTTTCTTAGAAGAATGACTAAATATTTCAGTGTAAGTAAGTATATTCCAAAGATTCTAATATATCTCTTATCTTTCAACATTTTGTGACAGTTATATGATAAAATTTATTTTAATACTTTATCGTATATAAATCATTCTGTTTGATTTCTATAAAAATTATTTTTATTTTAGTTCGCGCAATTGAACTTTATTTGGATATATGAGAAATGAAGTGGGGAATTAAAAATTTACAAATTGCAAGAAATGACTGAGCATCCAAACTATATGATATAATAATATAATATTTGTTTTATATAATTTCTATTTAAATTCCAGCCAAATTCTAGGTTAAAAATCATTAAGGTCGGTTCCGATAAAAATTGTTCATGGACAACAAATAGAGAAACGAATCCCGCTATAGAATCGATACTTAACAATACAATATTCGAATAAAAGTCAAACTTCATAGTGTGTTGGCGATTTGTCTATATACAATTACATATTGTTTTAAATTATAAAATGTTCAAGGTTATCCGTAATATGTATTATATTTTTTTTGTATTTTTCAATATAAAATATAACAAATAAAATATTTATTTAGAAAGATAAAGTGTTGTGTTATTGAATTTTCTATGAATAGTAAATGATTTCAAAGAAAATGATTCATTTAAAAGAGTAACATTATAATCAATATAATGTAAAGAATTTTCCATACATATTTAAAAAAACTGTATTTAAATTCATGTATGCCTTAAATGAATTACCAGTATATTCTTATATCAAGGACAAACATTTTAAATGTTATTACGATAATGTTTTAAATTATATGATATTTTACTAAAAATAAGCACGCGCCATACTTAAATTTACGCAAAAATGTGCTTATTTTAAGACCAAACTTAATTAGTTTTATTATCCAAAATTATTAATTCTATGAAATGCATCCTCAAAACAAGTAGTATTCACGTCTTTAAATTAACTATAAAACCTTCTTATTTTTATAGCGATTGACTTTGGCTCGAAATCATTGCCGAAATCTTAAACTTTACGAAAAATTCATTGATTTTCAGTACGCTTTTTTTTTAGTGTACATATCGCTCATTTAGAAAAAGAACGTCACAACTAAAAATCGGAAATTCCGCCTATGGACCATTTGTGTAGCCTATAGAAAATGAACCAGACAAACGAATGGGACAAAATCAATTTCTAAGTTTGTAAAATATAGTTGCCTACCCCATTAATTCAAAATTTGAAGAGCAGGACATTTTTGTATGAGCACTTAGAAATTTAAAATTTTGAGTTGTGACGTTCTTTTTCTACAGGAGCGATATGAATATTTTATATATTTATATTTTATTTATACTCAGTAGTTATTTTCAAATGACCAATTTCATTTGACTTCCCCATTCTTCCCACGACCTTGCCAAAAAAGCCCAAAAAACATCTATTAAAATTCATTTCACTTTTTAATTGACCATATGTTTTGACGTTTATGCGAATATTAATTAATGAATTGCTGTTTTTTGTGGTTTGTTTGTTTTGTTTTTTCTTTTCTGCATTACCATAAAATTCACTTTTTATGATTTCTAAAGAGTTTATCAATTCTTAAAGATCTTTTCTGTAAAGTTTCTCAATGTCACTCAACGTGACACATTTTATTTATGCACTTATGGGTTTGTATGACGTTCTGTCTTATGTTCTTTTGTCTTATACTTACTCCCCATTCATGATTTTGTTTTACTTAATGTGATTTCAGTTGTCGACTTTAATATAGAGAACGACGACAGTGGTTGACTTAAATATAGAGAACAACCACAGTGGTGGACTTTATTATGGAGAACGACCTCAATTGTCGACTTTAATATAGAGAACGACTTCAAATGTAGAGAATGACTTCGTCTCTTATATAGACAACGACCACAATGATCGACTCTAATAGAGAGAACGACCTCGATGGTCGACTCTAATCTAGAGAACTACCTCAATGGTCAACTCTAATACAGAGAACTACCTCAATGGTCAACTCTACTCTAGAGAACTACCTCAATGGTCCACTCTACTCTAAAGAACTACCTCAATGGTCAACTCTAATACAGGGAACGACCTCAGTGGTCAATTCGAATATAGAGACGACCTCAATGGTCGTGTCTAATATAGACAACGATCTCAATGGTCGACTCTAATCTAGAGAACTACAAATGGTCAGTGGTCAACTCTAATACAGAGTACGACCACAATGGTCGACTCTAATATAGAGAACGACCTCAATGGTCGACTCTAATATAGACAATGACTTCAATGGTCATCTCTAATATATAGAACGACCTCAATGGTCTAGTCTACTATAGAGAACGACATCAATGTTAAACTATAATATAGAGAATGACCTCAATGTTTGACTATAATATAGATAACGACCTAAATGGTTGACTCTAATATAGAGAACGACTCCAAGGTCTGCTCTAATATAGAGACTGACTGCAAGGTATACTCTAATATAGAGAACGACCTCAATGGTCGACTCTAATATAGAGAACAACCTTAATGGTTGACTCTAATGTAGAAAACGACATCAATGGTCGACTCTAATATAGAAAACGACATCAATGGTCGACTCTAATATAGAGAACGACATCGATGGTCATATCTAATATAGAGAACAACTTCAATGGTCTACAGGGTGGTTGATATGTAATGCAACAAAGTAAAGCGCTATATTTTTTTTTAAATTTTATTGTTCAGAAGCAAAAAATGTCGGAAATAACATAAAATTTTAGAAACAGTTTAGATTTGTTCGAATTGGCCACCTTTGGCACGAATTATGGCCTTCAAACGGCCGACGAAGCCATCACACGCTGCACGAAAGTGGCTCTGCGGTATTTTGGCCCATTCCCGGCGAAGCGCCGTCTTGAGATGATCGATACTTTGGTATTTTTTAGTGCGAACCTTACTCTCTAAAATGCCCCAGGCGCAAAAGTCCAACGGATTGAGATCCGGAGATCTTGGTGGCCATTGTGCGGTAGAAATGAAGCGAGGAACTTCCTTTTTAAGCCATTCTTGGTTGACGCGTGCTGAGTGCGATGGTGCTGAGTCCTGTTGGAATGTCCATGGCCTGCGGCCGAAATGTTTGTCTGCCCAGGGCTTCAATACTGTCTTTAGGACATTTTCCCGATAATATTCGTGGATTTCGATCAAATCTGGCCTTCACTTTTCGGATCATTTCTGGTGTTGTTACCGTTTTTTTTCGTCCACTTTTTGGACGCGATGCAACACTGCCAGTATCACGGTAACGAGCAATGGTACGAGAAACAAAAGATTTATTCACATTTAAATGCTGGAGGGCTCTAACGATAGCCACTTGTGTTTTTCCACCCAAATATAAAGCAATCACACTATCACGCTTGAATTCCATCACGAATAACTTTTTTCTGAATGCAATAGATCAAAATGCTTTAGTAAGCTTGTAAACAATAAAATGAACTGTCACTGAAATAAATCTGTCAGCTATCAGACTTGCGGTTTAGAAATGATAGCAACCTGAAGTTGGTTGCAATACATATCAGCCACCCTGTACTCTAATATATATAAGGTCTGCAATGGTCGACTCTAATATAGAGAGCGACCTCAATGGTCGATTCTAATACCGAGAAAGGCCTCAGTGGTCGACTCTAATATAGGGAAAGACTCCATTGTCGCTTACAATGTAGAGAACGTTCTCAATGGTCGACTCTGATATAGAGAACGACCTCAATGGTCGACTCTAGTATAGAGAACGGCCTCAATGGTCATCTCTAATATAGACAACGACTTCAATGGTCGACTCTAATATAGGGAAAGACTCCATTGTCGCTTACAATGTAGAGAACGTCCTCAATGGTCGACTCTGATATAGAGAACGACCTCAATGGTCGACTCTAGTATAGAGAACGGCCTCAATGGTCATCTCTAATATAGACAACGACTTCAATGGTCGTCTCTAATATAGACAACGACTTCAATGGTCGTCTCTAATATAGACAACGACTTCAATGGTCGTCTCTAATATAGACAACGACTTCAATGGTCGTCTCTAATATAGAGAAAGACCTCAATGGTCGACTCTAATATAGAGAAAGACCTCAATGGTCGACTCTAATATAGAGAAAGACCTCAATGGTCGACTCTAATATAGAGAATTACCCCAAGGTATACTCTAATTCTCTAATATAGAGAACGACCTCAATGGTCGACTCTAATACAGAGAACAATCTCAATGGTCGATTCTAATACAGATAACAATCTCAATGGTCGACTCTAATATAGAGAATTACCCCAAGGTCTACTCTAATTTAGAGAATGACCTCAATGTTTGACTATAATATAGAGAACGACCTCAATGATCAACTCTAATATAGAGAACGACCACAATGGTCGACTCTAACATAGAGAACGACCTCAATGGTCGACTCAAATATAGGGAACGACCTCAATGATCAACTCTAATATAGAGAACGACCTCAATGGTCGACTCTAATATAGAGAAGGACCTCAATGGTCGTCTCTACTATAGAGAACAATCTCAATGATCAACTTGAATATAGAGAACGACCTCAACGATCGATTTTAATATAGAGAACGAACTCAATGGTCGACTCTAGTAGAGAGAACGACCTCAATGGTTGATTATAATATAGAGAACGACCTCAGTGGTCGACTCTAATATATAGAAGGACCTCAATGGTCGTCTCTACTATAGAGAACAACCTCAATGATCAACTCGAATATAGAGAACGACCTCCATGATCGACTTTAGTATAGAGAACGACCTCAGTGGTCGACTCTATTATAAGGAAAGACCACAGTGATCGAATCGGATCAAATATTTCTATTCAAACTATTAATGTTCTTGCAGGGGAAAATGTCTCTTAAGCTAAGTATACACGATTGCCAGATCGGACAACGTTATCAACCCTGTTAAAGTGCTGCAAATGTACGGACAATGACAGTCTGTTAGGCAAAGGTGAATTGACAGTTCAGACGATTGCAAGAAAACCTTACTATTACATATATATGTAGGTTTGCCAATAAAAATATTTTGAAGACACATCTAACAATCGGCAAATTAACACGCAATGACCTTTTCTGCTAACGTTGCAAAATAAAAATTGTATGTTCACACGGTTGTAAATTTACAGGGTTGCATTTTTCCGTAATTTTTCTGGCAATATTGTCCGATCTGCAAATCGTGTGTACTTAGCTTTAGGAATATTGAAATATGGTAGCAAATGTTACGTTTTCAGAGTCCTATACCAATATTTCCAATATCCAAAATTGCCAATATATCTTGATATCTGCGATAAATAGGTACACAACTTTTCTTAAAATGTCACATATGTCTTAACGTGATTTGTATTTTCGCTGGTTAAAACTATGAGTTATGTTCACCCACATTTGTATGTTACTCCTCAAATATAAATTAAGCATTTTTATTATTTTTTTCTCGTCGTTTGTACTCGCACCACTTCTTACCGAGTCTCTTAATAGAGATTTCGCTGCAGCTCTTAACAAGTTGTCCTCTGTAGAAAATTCTCTTTTAATTTCTTGAATGATCTTCTCTGAGCACCCAAGAGATTATGTAGATCTCTCGCCATTTCTTATTCATTGAAGATCAATCTTGTTGTTTTGATATGTATTTTTGCAAAAAAAAAACCCATTCATTCATTCGTCTTCAATCATTCATGGAAACGTTTTATAGAGAAGCAAAACGACACAACAACTACGACAAAAAACGGTGCAAGAAGAAGAAAAGCTAAAAACAAATCATTGAAGAAAAAGAGGAACCATCATCATCGTCTATAGCTGCAAAACCCGCTCATTTTGCCATCGTTCATTTGTTTTGTTTCTGTTCTTGTTCGTTTCTTCTTCTGACGGCGTGCAGCGCATTCATTTTCATTCATACGTACGTACGACGCGTATGTCGTACATATGTATGTTTGTTTGTTTGCTTGGATCTGTTTGGCGGGGGGACGTTTATTCGTATGGATAGTCATCTGTTTGTATATAGTTATGTAGAACCTAAACGAAGACACTTTTTTGTGTGGCACACATCGTTCGTGGTCGTCAGCGTATTTATTCGCAAACGCGCCTCGCATCGTATCTGTTGGCTTCTTTGGGATTTGGATACCACCTTTATGGTTTGTTGTTGTTTTGATTCTGATTTGGTTTTTGTTTTCGCTTTTTTTGCCGCTGCGTCTGTTTGGGGATCTGGCGATTGTCATTTGATTCATTCATTGTTGTTATTTGTGTCTTCTTTCTGCTCTTAAATGGTTTTTGCGTTTTTTTGCACTATTTTTTTGTATATTTCATTCCTTGTGGCTCGGGATAATGAGAGGAAAAAAAGATGACTTTTTCGCTTTGGCTTTTTCTCAAGACAATCGATCACTGTTGTGTATTTTTTGGAATCATTGGGTAGGGCTGGCAGTAAGGAAAGATGCTGGTATGGACCCAGCTAGGGGGAGCGACTAGTGGACAGAAGGATGTTAAGACGTTCTTTGGATATATACATGTCTATGTATATAAAATATACACAAGATTTGAGTTAAATTCAAAGCACAGTTTTTATCAAGTGTAATTTTTTCTTGAGTCAACCACTGTGGTCGTCCGCTACATTACAGTCGATCACTGATGTCGTTCTCTAGGCTGGAGTCAAGCTTTGATTAATGTCGACTTGTGAGGTCGTTCTCCATAAAAACACGACAACCGAGCTCGTTTTATATAAAAAAGACGTTCGTTTTCTATAAAAGGGATGGACACTAATGTCGTTCTCTATAAAAAGGGACGACCACTTAGGTTGTTCCTTTTCTGAAGCCTCTATACTGTATATTCGACCTCTGAGGTCTTCATCTATACTATAGCCGACCTCTGAGGTCTTCCTCTATACTAGAGCCGACCTATAAGGTCTTCTTCAATACTAGAGTCTCTGAGGTCTTCCTCTATACTAGAGTCGACCTCTGAGGTCTTCCTCAATACTAGAGTCGATATCTGAGGTCTTCCTCACTACTATAGTCGATCGCTAAGATCTTCCTCTATAATACAGTCTACGTCGGAGCTCTTCCTCCATAATGCAGTCGACCTTTGAGGTCTTCCTCAATACTAGAGTCGACCTTTGAGGACTTCCTCAATACTAGAGTCGACCTCTGAGGTCTTCCTCAATACTGGAGTCGACCTCTGAGGTCTTCCTCTGTACTAGAGTCGACCTCTGAGGTCTCCCTCTATACTAGAGTCGACCTCTGAGGCCTTCCTCAATACTAGGGTCGACCTCTGAGGTCTTCCTCTGTACTAGAGTCGACCTCTGAGGTCTTCCTCTGTACTAGAGTCGACCTCTGAGGTCTTCCTCTGTACTAGAGTCGACCTCTGAGGTCTTCCTCTGTACTAGAGTCGACCTCTGAGGTCTTCCTCTATACTAGAGTCGACCTCTGAGGTCTTCCTCTATACTAGAGTCGACCTCTGAGGTCGTCCTCTATACTAGAGTCGATCTCTGATGTCTTCCTCTGTACTATTGTCGACCTCTGAGGTCTTCCTCTATTCTAGAGTCGACCTCTGAGGTCTTCCTCTATTCTAGAGTCGACCTCTGAGGTCTTCCTCTATTCTAGAGTCGACCTCTGAGGTCTTCCTCTATTCTAGAGTCGACCTCTGAGGTCTTCCTCTATACCAGAGTCGACCTCTGAGGTCTTCCTCTATACTAGAGTCGACCTCTGAGGTCTTCCTCTATACTAGAGTCGACCTCTGAGGTCTTCCTCTATACTAGAGTCGACCTTATATATGTCTTCCTATATGTATATTAGAGTCGACCTCTGAGGTCTTCCTCTATATTAGAGTCGACCTCTGAGGTCTTCCTCTATATTAGAGTCGACCTCTGAGGTCTTCCTCTATATTAGAGTCGACCTCTGAGGTCTTCCTCTCTACTACAGTCGACCTTTTGAGGTCTTCCTCTATGCTAGAGTCGACCTCTGAGGTCTTCCTCTATGCTAGAGTCGACCTCTGAGGTCTTCCTCTATACTAGAATGGACCTCTGAGGTCTTCCTCTATACTAGAGTCGACCTCTGAGGTCTTCCTCTATACTAGAGTCGACCTCTGAGGTCTTCCTCTATACTAGAGTCGACCTCTGAGGTCTTCCTCTATACTAGAGTCGACCTCTGAGGTCTTCCTCTATACTAGAGTCGACCTCTGAGGTCTTCCTCTATACTAGAGTCGACCTCTGTGGTCTCTCTCTATACTAGAGTCGACCTCTGAGGTCTTCCTCTACACTAGAGTCGACCTCTGAGGTCCTCCTCTATGCTAGGGTCTATATCTGAGCTCTCCATCACTAATATAGTCAATCGCTGAGGTCTTCCTCAATACTACAATCGACTTCTGAGATCTTTCTCTTCACTAGAGTGGGCTTTTGAGGTCTTCCTCTATACTACAGTCGACCTCTGAGGTCTTCCTCAATACTAGGGTCGATATCTAAGGACTTCCTCACTACTAGAGTCGATCGCTGAGATCTTCCTCAATACTAGGATCGATATCTAAGGACTTCCTCATTACTAGAGTCGATCGCTGAGGACTTCCCCAATATTATAGTCCACCTCGGAGGACTTCACCAATATTATAGTCCACCTCGGAGGACTTCCTCTATACTACAGTCGACCTCTGAGGGCTTCCTCTATACTAGTCGATCTCAGAGGTCTTCCTCTATAATGGAGTCGACCTTTGAGGTCTTTCCCAATACTAGTGTCGACCTCTGAGGTCTTTCTCAACACTAGTGTCGATCGCTGAGGTCTTCCTCAATACTACAGTCGAGCTCGGATGTCTTCCTCAATACTAGAGTCGACCTCGGAGGTCTTCCTCTGTACTACAATCGACTTCTGAGATCTTCCTCAATACTAGGATCGATATCTAAGGACTTCCTCATTACTAGAGTCGATCGCTGAGGACTTCCCCAATATTATAGTCCACCTCGGGAACTTCCTTTATACTACAGTCGACCTCTGAGGGCTTCCTCTATACTAGTCGATCTCTGAGGTCTTCCTCTATAATGGAGTCGACCTTTGAGGTTTTCCCAATACTAGTGTCGACCTCTGAGGTCTTTCTCAACACTAGTGTCGACCTCTGAGGTCTTCCTCAATACTAGTGTCGACCTCTGAGGTCTTCCTCTATAAAAGAGTCGACCTCTGAGGTCTTCCTCTATAAAAGAGTCGACCTCTGATGTCTTCCTCTATAAAAGAGTCGACCTCTGAGATCCTCCTCTATAGTAGAGTCGACATCTGAGGTCTTCCTCTATAATAGAGTCGACCTCTGAGGTCTTCCTCAATACTATAGTCGACCTGGTCGGTCTTCCTCAATACTAGAGTTGACCTCTGAGGCATTCCTCAATAGTAGTCAACCTCTGAGGTCTTCCACAATACTAGAGTTGACCTCTGAGATCTTCCACAGTACTAGAGTCGACCTCTAAGGTTTTCACCAATACCACAGTCGACCTGTGAGGACTTGATCATTACTAGAGTCGACATGTGAGGTCTTTTTCTATAATACAGTCTACGTGTGAGGACTTGATCATTACTAGCTAGAGTCGACCTCTGCGGTCTTCCACTACACTTGAGCCGATCTCTGTGGTTTTCCACTATAGTAGAGTCGTACTCAAAGGGGTTCATCAACACCAGTCGTCCACTATACTAGAGGCGATCTATGAGGTCTCCCACTACATATATATAGTAAAACCTCCCAACAGTTGACAATCACCGTCGACAGACATTTGTCCATTGAAGGGAGATATCCATTAGTTTCAGGTTACATTAAAATGAATTTGAAGCATCGTTTTCTGATCTTCCTCCATATCAAAGTCGAAATGTCGGAAGAAGATCTACCAACCCAAAGTCATATCAAAGGATGAAATTGGAAAATATTTTAAATCTTGATGTTCTCTCTCGAACCACTGTGTTCAAAAAAGGTTAAAAGTGCACGTCGTCGCAAGGACGGTGACCAAAAAGAACGACGGAGAGCCCTAAAAAAGCACAAACTGACGGACATTTTGCAATTTGTTTCATCTGTTGTTTCTTTATTTTTGTGAATATGTACTACATATAAAGTTGTGCTTTTCTCATGGCTTCCTGAAAAGGGGGAATCTTTTGTACGAATGCGGCATTGCGTTGGGCATGCAGTGCGTTGTCGCCGCAACGCAAGTGCTTTTGTTTTGTTTCGTTTCTCGATTTCATTTTCAACTGTATTTTATTTTCAAATATTAAACGAAAAACCGGCTTTTATAGTTGTGTTGCCAGTGCTGCCGCGGCTGTTAATGTCTTTAGCAACTTCTTAACCTAGGGCTAAACATTTCAAAACATTTACCTCAACTTGCCAGGCTGGCTGGTTGGCTGACTGCTTGGCTAGCTGAATAGATGGATGGATGAATGGCGGAGTATGTGGCTAGATAGCAGCAATGTGTGTTGGCTGCGTTGATTGTCGGTTGTTGCTTCTGCTGCTGCTGCACACGTACCACATTGCAGACCAAAAAAACTTAAAATCGTGGATGGCTTAGCAATCCAACAGCGCGCCGGGCCTATGTTTTAATAATTGCCGTTGCTTCAATTCTCCCCGACAGACCCTCCCTTCGTACCACATCCCTGGAGCAGCAGCGGCAAGTACTAGTTTGTGCATCTGGTTGCTATTGACCGTGGGCGCGCACTTTTAAATCTGAATAACAGCGAAGGTAGGTTGGCAGCAGGGCGGGCAGGCGGTCAGGCAGACACACGAAACCGAGACTTGTTTGTCGTTTGGTCTATTCTGAGTTTATGTTGTACGCTTATGTTCGTTGGTGTGTGCGTTAAAAATCAAAAATTTCAAATTTATGTATGCAGCGATCAACGACTCTCTCCGCTTCTTGGGTTCTCCTATAATAACTCCCCACACTCTCTTACCTGTGTGGTTGCTGTTATCTCAGCATTTCGATCACATCATTCATTCATTCATGTTCGATAGGCCCTCCAATCGTGTGCACACTAACACACCGCACTCACTACATGTTCTGGAAAGGCGAGAACTAGAGTTACCAGATGACAATTGCATAAAATCTGAATATTGGAGACTAAAAAGCGAAATATATCTACTCAAACGTAATTAGAGAGTAGACCACTGCCTTCCTCTATTATAGATTTCACCACTGAGGTCTTTCACTCCAATGTAGTGGACAATACAATAGACCTCTGGGACCTTAATACAATAGACCACTGAGGACATTTTCCTCAGTAATGGAGTCGACTGCTGAGATATTATGCCTCTATAATATAGTTGATCACATTCTTTTTACGCTCCCTGGAGGTTTGAAGTCAGCTCGAACAGAAAAACATGCAACTCACCTGGGCATATACGTGATAAACCATACCCTCAATTACCTCACTCCCCCCAGAACTGTCTTCCGAAATTACTTCGAACTAGCTAACTACCTTGGACTAGCTAATAATGTTCTTCACTGTCTTCTACTGCGCCCCTTGACTCAGACTTATTGAGATGGTCCCTGCCACTCGCAGGTGTTGGTGATGTAACATGCTCTGTTGTTGCATCTTTGTTACAGCATAGGAGAGAGAGAGGCAGGATGAATAGATCACAGAGGTCGTATTTCATTAATAAATGGTATTGATATGGACAACGTTTACTTTCAACAAGACGACGCTACGTGCTACACAAGCAACGAAACCATTGCTCTGTTACGGGAAAAGTTTCCGGACCGTGTTATCTCTCGAAGAGGTGATCACAATTGTCCACCGAGATCTTGTGATTTAACACCTTGCGACTTCTTCCTTTGGGGCCACGTGAAAGATAAGGACTACGCCAACAGCCCAGCGTCGATTCAAGACCTCAAATATAGAATTCGTGAGGCTATCGAGGACATAGGGCAGCCACTTTGTGATTTGTTTATGGAAAATTTCATGAAAAGAATATGGTCCTGTAAGCGTGGTCGTGGTGGACATTTGGCTGATGTTGTTTTTCATTATTAACGGCATACCTTCCCCTTTTTATACCCTCACTTTAGTGTGACGAGGGTATATATCATTTGCTACGAAAAAGAGTGTAACACATCGAAGGAGTGATCTAAGACCCTAAGTATGTTCGGCGGATATTCGTTTTGGGTCATTATAAGACGAATGAGCTATGTCCGTCCGTCTGTCTGTCTGTCTGTGTGTCTGTCTGTCTGCTGGCTGGTGCGCACGATAACTCTCGAAAGTAGTAACCGATTGACTTCAAATTTGGTACGTGGTAATATTTTTTTCTATCTCCGGCTAAGTTCGAAGATGGGCCATATTGGTCCACTCCTTCTAGTACCTCCCCCACAAAGTGGTAAAATGTTGTGAAATATTGAATCTTTAATAACTGCTATACTACTTATTCGAATCTTCTGAAATTCCACACATAGCATTAGTTTATTAGTCGCTATCAACTCGAGAAAAATGGGCCATGTTGCTACGCCCCTTTTGGTACCTCCCACACAAATGCACCATTTTGCACCAAAAGTTAACAGCTTATAACATTAATACCAGTGCATAAAAATACCTGAAATTTTGTACAGTGTAATGCTTTCATAGTGCCTACAGTCCAGTGAAAAATGGGTGTCATATTCACGCCCCTTTTGGTACCTCTTACACAAAGGTACCATTTTGCACCAAAAGATAACAGCTTATAACATTAATACCAGTGTATAAAAATACTTGAAATTTTTTACAGTGTAATGCTTTTATAGTGTCTTTTGCACTGTGAAAAATAGACGCTATTTCCACGCCCCTTTTTGTACCTCCCACACAAAGGTACCATTTTGCACAAAAAGTTAAGAGCTCACAGCATGAGTACCAATGCACGAAAATGCAACAACATTTTGCACAGTGTAACGCTTTTAAAGTCCCTATATCCCTATAAAAAATGGCCGTTATCACCACGCCCCTTTTTGTTCCTCCCACACAAAACGGTCACATCATACCAAAATTTAATATTTCATAACGTTAATATACCAGTGCAAAAAACGTTTATAATTCGGCGCAGTGTATTGTATTTAGAGAATCTACTATTCAGCGAAAAATAGGTGTATTTGTTAAAAACATTCTGGTACCTCCCATACAAATTGACAGAATAATTCGTTTAATATTCCATATTACATTACTCACAAAGTGAGGGTATACCTTAGTCGGTTTACCCGGCTGAAACTTTCTTATTTGTATTATGAAATAAACATCCGATCATTTATCTCAAAAAATTTAATTTTTCTTTGCATACCAAAATAACACTTCTTGTTGGAAAACCCTTTACATATATTAATGATGGTTAGTTCGAAGTTTTTAAATGCATCAGTTGCATATGCAACTTTATTTTGCATCCTGCACATCAATGACTTCAACTTAAAATTCTGAGAAAAATATAGTCATGTAGCCTCATTTGTCCTTAACTGACCCTAGAATTTCACGCATCGTTCTTTTTAAAACAATATTTACAAAAAATGCCAATGATTTTCCTTTACAAAATATGATAAATATTGAAATTGCAAAATAGACAGAATCATTTCTATAAAAAATAAATTCCATTTCTGACATTTTTAAGTAAAAATGCTATTATATAGAAACTGAAGAAAACACCAGATTAAAATTTACAGGATCATCTCAGATTAGATAGGGCTCCAAGCCTATATATGTATTTCACATATCTACGTTGGTGTTTTCCCGGTCCAGTATGCAAATTAAAAATTAAGTGGAAAAATAAATAACGAATATGCAAATATTGGCGAATTTTCTCATATATCGAGGATGTCCTCGTCAAAACCTTAAAGAAGGGCTATAATATGTATAAATCTACAAACGCGTTTTTAAAATATAGCAAATGCAATGTTCACATCTCAGGAATTTCTTTATACATATTTTTTTAAAAAAGAACGGGGCTGAACGCCTTCGTCAAATTTCCAGCTTTCATTTAGAATACATATATGGCGCTACACTACTATATTTTTCACAGAATTTTATGTTGGTGTCATTGATGTGTAAAATGCAAATTACATTTGCAGATGCATCGGATGCACTCCAAAACGTTAACCTTTAAACTTTTGTAAAAATCCGTCCACGCGTTCCAGAAATACCGAACTCGAAACGTACGCCCTTTGAGAATATTTTGCTATTTTCCAAGATTTGAGATGCTAATAACATATGGAAATTTTTTTTTTAATTTTTTTCGCCAACTATAAAAATGTTCTGTTTTGATCAGAAAATCGATATGCCAATTAATTTTGAAATCGGGAATGGTGACCCAAAATAGGAATGAACGATATACATTATAGAATCAACCACTGAGATCGTCTTCCTGTATAATAGAGTCGATCGCTGCGTTCGTCATTCTCTACAATGGAGTACATCACTGAGGTCGACTTCCTCTATACTATAGTGGATCGCTGAGGACTGCCTTTATTATATAGTCGATCACTAAGGATTTCCTCTATTATATAGTCGATCACTAAGGATTCCCTCTAGAATAGAGTCGAACACTAAGATTTTCATCTGTACTAAAGTCGACCACTAATGGCGAATTCTTTTCTGAAAAAAAGTGCAACATGTTCATTGCCCTTTTTCCGAAAACGGCACTTTTGAGATACTTTTTTAATATTTGGTAATTAAGTTACTCGAATTTAGCACAACTAAAATTTCAAAAAAGCGATATAATAGTGCTGTTTTCGGAAAAAGGGCAATGCAAGTGTTGCACTTTTTTGCAGAAAATAATTCACAATAAGATTTGATCTGTGCATACTAGAGTCGATAACTACGAGTTTTACATTCATCAACATTAAAGTCGATCACTAAGATCTTATCTATACAAGAGTCGAGCACCATAACATTAATCTATGTACATTAAAGTCGATCACTAAGATATTATCTTTACTGGAGTCGAGCACTATAAAGTCGACCACTAAGATCTTCATCTATATTGAAATCGTCCTCTGATATCTTATGATAAAGGGGTTTCCAACAAGAGGGGTTATTTTGGTATTCAAAGAAAAATACAATTTTTTGAGATAAATGATCGGATGTTTATTTCATAATAAGGGGGGAAGGTATACCGTTAATAATGAAAAACAACATCAGCCAAATGGCCACCACGACCAAGTTTACAGGACCACATCCTTTTCATGAAATTGTCCATAACCAAATCGCAAAGTGGCTGCGCTATGTCCTCGAAAGCCTCACGAATTCTATCTTTGAGGTCTTGAATCGACGCTGGGCTGTTGGCGTAGACCTTATCTTTCACGTGGCCCCAAAGGAAGAACTCTCAAGGTGTTAAATCACAATATCTCGGTGGCCAATTGTGATCACCTCTTCGAGAGATAGCACGGTCCGGAAACTTTTCCCATAACAGAGCAATGGTTTCGTTGCTTGTGTGGCACGTAGCGCCGTCTTGTTGAAAGTAAACGTTGTCCAGATCAATACCAGCCAACTCCGACTATAAAAAATCATTAATCATCTCTCAATAGCGAAATCCATTCACCGTAACTGTTGATTCAACCTCATTTTCGAAAAAGTAAGGTCCAATGACCCCGACGGACCATAAACCGCCCCAAACAGTTACACGTTGAGGATGGAGAGGCTTCTCAACAATAACTCTTGGGTTTTCCGAGCCCCAGATGCCACAATTTTTCTTGACGTAGCCACCGCGGTGGTCAAGATGATTTTTCGATGATTTTCGATTTTTCGAATTTTAATAATTTCAATGCGTTGTTGAATCGTGTATCGTTCCATTTTTAGTAATGGCGTAGTTTCTACTTGTCAAATGTCTAAGAATAAAAGCTTCAAAAGTGACAGCTACCGAAATACCGGGTGATTCAAAATCACACCTCTTGTTGGAAAACCCTGTATAATAAAATCAAAGACTAAGGTATTGGAGGTATTTCACCTTACCTGAGGTCATCTGGTATAGAAAAATCTACAACTGAGGTCTATACATCGCCCTCTTAAGTATTCCATAGTAATTCAATCCACTTCTGAGATTTTCTCATACATTAAAATCTATGACTGAGGGCTCTAGATCGTCCTCGAACTTCGTCTGGGGTCTTTCACTTCAACTATCCTCCAAAGTATATAAAATATATGTAGTATAATCTATAACAGAGGTCTCGAGATCGATTTCTGAGGTTTTTGCTAATAAGAATCGACGTCTGAGGCCTTCCTTCATCCTAGAGTCGAGGTCTTCCATTATAATTCTATCCACATCTGTAGCTTTCCACTACTCTTCCATTCTTGTCTGAAGTCATCCAATATAGCACAATCTACGAGTAATTCCTCTAGATCGACCTCTGAGCGTTTTCGACAGAGGTCTTAGTTATTATATACAAGAGTGTAGTAATGAGTTCTATCTCTTTATTACAGTGTACTATACACAGGACTTTTTCAGTAATACTCGTATAGTCGGCATCTAAGGTATTCATATTATTATAAAAATCCTATTATACATATTCTATTATACAAAAATCCTGAAATATATCGATACCTCCATTCTAAAGCATGCTAAGTCGACTTTGCATGTTTTTAGGGATATTGCATTTTTAAATTCTAAATATTCCAAATTATATTCAGTCAAAATTTGGTCTTTATCCGTCAACCTAATCATAAGCTATTCACAAAACACTATAGATCATTCCATTTCCATTACACAGGAATTCCACACAAATTTAAAAAATTCATCAAACTTTGACCGCCTCTCCTGAAAAACTACCTTGTTGCACATAGCATAGTTTAGAATGGAGCAGGGATGTAAAGAATATTCGCATTCGCATATGCGCGAATTATTCACATCATTTTAACATTCGCTTTCGCATTCGCAAAAACCATCTTTGGATTATTCGCTTTCGCAAAAATATATTTCAGTATTCGCTTCCATTTGTTAAAAGTGTTAAATCTCCTTATTCCATTCACACAATTTGAAGATATTAATACCAATGAAAACCCCTGCCTCTTCTCTAGAAAACAGTTGAAAAAATATGTTTGTCCTTGTGGTAACAGGAGGTAAAAATGTGGAAAACATTCTTAATACTTGAATATCCTGGAAAAGTATCAATTCAGTTCCTTCAATTTGTTGGTACTAAAGGGTCAAACTATTATTCGCATTCGCTTTCGCAAAAATGCATATTTCACTTTTCGTTTTCGCATTCGCAAGAAATATATTTCAATATTCGCTCTCGCTTTCGCTAAAGTCAGTTTCGTTACATCCCTACAATGGAGGTATCGATATATATCCCATCTAATCGTCTGGCAACCCCATTATTTCTCCCCAAAAACTGGTTGTTTTATGTTACCATTCAATCACACACAATCCAACCGCTCTTGACTGTTGGCGAGCCCCACATACATACTCGTATAGACATACATATAATCACAGCATCTGAGTTTAGGCGGTGGATGCAACACTTGTATTCCCCATCGCATAACGTGCTCCACAATAAATCCCCACAATCATGAGCAACAACACACCTACCTCCCATACCCCCCACTTATCTATCAACCACTCTCACACTCTTTCGATGACCACTCAGCAAAAGAATCGATAATTTGTTTAACCGGCTTGTTCTCCCCTATTATTCATCATTATTACTCCTCTCATAGTCGTGGCGGCTAGAAAGAGAGAGAGTGGGAGAGGGAGATGTGTTTTTTATATTGCTGATGCTATTGGTGTTGTTGTTATTATTGGCGGTGGCGTAGAGTGTGGTGTAATTGTAAAACGTGTGTACGCTCGTGTGTATGGCCCCATCCATGTCTGTCTGTTTGCTTGGGGTATGGATGGTGTATGTGTGTTTCTGTTGTGGTTTTTTGTCTGAATAGTTTGTTTTGTTGTTGTCTTTGCTGCTGTTGCTGCTTTAAATTGCTGTGTTAACATTTTTATGCTTTTTTTCATTCATTCATAAAAAATGCTTGTTTGAGTTTTATTTTATAATCGTTTTTTGTTTTTGTTTTTACTTGTTCATTCACTCATTTCATTCCGTCCACACTACCACTGCGCGTCCATTCATTCATAAATTCAATTCATTCATATTTCAACTTTAACTTGAGTTTACGTTACCCGTGAGTTGAGTTGTTGTCATTGTTTGTTGTTGTTTTTTAATTTGAATACTTTGCACAGTAACAATATATTTTGGCAAATTTGTTGTTTGATACAATTTAATGCTATAAATACGAGTATGTATGTATATACGTACTTACCATGTAAAAGTGGAGCATTTAGAGGCTTGCCGCCCGGCCTATTGCATTTAAATAATTCAACCATAACTTTTCTTGACTGAGTAACAAAGAGTATTTCGACCCCACCGAATGGAAAAGGGCTAGACTTATAGTTACTAATCGAGTTATACATACATATGTATGTATATTGTTGTTTAAATATATATCGATACCTCCAAGTCGACTTAGTATGTTTTTAGGGAGTTTGAATTTTTAATTTCTAAATATGTATTCCAATCTATGTATGTATATTCCTTCAAAATTTGGTGTTTATCCGTTAACCCAATCTAACTTCTGATCTCCTTGACATTTTGTGTCATAACTAATATCAAATAAGACTAAACTTGGTGAAAGTTTCATCAGAAGACATCTATTTTAAAAATTGACTCTCTTGACATGAAATCCCCCATATATTTACATATAATAACATATTTAAGTCTGAAAATTTTTTTTCATTTCTAAAACTCCTCTTGGTCCAATTTCCTAAGGATAGGATGTAAAATAAAACTTATATAGCACTACATCTAAAGTTAAACAGATTTTCTTTAAATTAGGCAGAGTTTATATTTCTATTAAGAAACTAAATTACTACGGCTTTTATAGCACCAAAATGACTAGTCGGAATACATAGATGTACATATGGGGCTATATCTAAATCTGAACCGATAATATCCATATTCGACATAAATGTTAACTGGTCGAACAAGATACTATTCACTAAATTTCAGGCTTGTCGGAAGGAAATTATAGCTCACATAGAGATCTAGATCTACAGAAAAAAAAGAAAAAAAAAAACACAGTTATTTTTAAGGAAATTCAAAAGTTTATTTTATTTAATGTGAAGCACATTCGATACAATTAAGTTCTAAATAAAACATCATTCAAATGGCCTCAACGACTTCTTCTGCAGGAAAGAATTCGATGAACCCAATTTTGAGCACTTTTTCACTAAATCAAGTCGTATGTCATGAATGGCACGTTCAATATTGACTTGTAAAGCTTGAAGAGAGTCTGGTTTATTTCGAAAGACCAATGACTACAAATAGCCCACAAGAAATAGACTAATGGTGTTAAATCACAACTTCTAGGAGGCCATTCAATATCACAATTTCTTGAAATAATCGAATCTCCAAACTTTTCTCGCAACAATTCAATTGTTTCATTTGCTGTGTGGCACGTAGCCACAATCGGTCAATGGCAAAAAGATAGCTCTTAACGAGAGCTAAAATATTGCTCATGGGTGTCAAGGTCGTAGGTCGACTGGAAAGTGTTTTTTTTTGATTTAAAAAAATGGACAGCATCATTTTCAAATGTGGACGGAAAGTTTATTTTTGCTCTAGCTCCTTAACGGTACGTCGGATCGGGAATCGGTCACGGCTAAATAGATAGCACTTAACAAGAGCTAAAATATTGCTCATGGGTGTCAAGGTCGTAGGTCGATTGGAAAGTGTTTTTTTTTTATTTTAAAAAAATGGACTTAGCATCATTTTCAAATGTGGACGGAAAATTTATTTTTGCTCTAGCTCCTTAACAGTACGTCGGATCGGGAATCGGTCACGGCCTAATAGATAGCTCTTAACAAGAGCTAAAATATTGCTCATGGGTGTTAAGGTCGTAGTTCGATTGGAAAGTGTTGTTTTTTTTTTATTTAAAAAAATTGAAAATTAGCGCACGAAAAGTTGCAATTGGAGAACGATTATTTTGAAATAAAATAGAACAATTTGTAAACGTTGTTCTTGCGTATATCTCTCCATGATGAAATTGTAAACACTAAAGAATACAATGAAAAACAAATGGCAGATCATGACATATTACAAATGGCCGAAGCGTCACTTCAAAATCATACCATCCCTTTTGGAAAAAAACGTTATCCATATAAAGGGTCCGCTATCTAACGTTTATTTTTCTTTTTTTAGTGCTTATTTCGTGAATGGTAACACTTAGCTCATGTCTGATTTGACAGATAATTACTTTTATCCTTCCGCTGAACGAATATGGTTGTGTATACGCTTGAACAAGTGGGCCTGCGATCGACTTACAGAAGATGCCGATTTTCCCAAAAAAATCATCTTTTCAAATGAAGCTCATTTTGATCTTGGCGGGTATGTAAACAAGCAAAATTGTCGCATTTGGGGCACAGAAAACCCGCACGCATACATTGAAAAGCCGATACACCCAAAACGAGCCACTGTTTGGTGCGGATTTTGGTCCAGAGGCATAATTGGGCCATTTTTCTTCGAAAATGAGCAAGGAGTGGCCGTTACAGTCATTGGCGATCGTTATCGGGCCATGTTGAACGCATTTTTGTTCACAAAAATTGCCTCGGCTGGCCATGCTACTGCATGGCCAGCCGAGGCAGCCATTTGCATGAAATTATTTTCCATTATTAACCGGAAGGATTGTACTTTCAAATAAAAAAGAAATTTGAGAAAATATTCAGTAGTTTTTTTTATAGCATTTTCAAAAAAAAAATGTTATTTGGCGGACCTCTATGTTTTTATTTTGATTTTAGTTTAGCACTTTGCAACGAAAACAACTGACTTCCACTAACTGGCACATAAGCAATAAGTGGCGGATTTTCACTATCTGGTAGCAATGGTGTCATGAGTTGCGAAGAAAGAACAGTGCGAAACAGACAAAAAATTCGTGAAAAGTATTTATAAAACATATATTTACTATTCTATGTTCAATTGTTTACACTCTTTTTGCAAATATTAAAATAATTTCCCATTTTTGTTCTTCTTTGAATTAACGGGAATTCACAATAATTGATAACAATCTCTCCAAAAATGGGATGTCATACTGCGAAATATAGGATGCCCAATCTGGCAACACCATACTCGATTAAGACATGAACACAAGCACCAAACGGAACTAATAGTGCTTAAAAGTGCTTAGCTCCCCATATAAATTAAGCACCTATGTTGTAACGAAAACACACCTATTTAGAAAAATTCCATTTCCCCTTTTGGTACCTCCCATACAAATGGACCATTTCGAAAAGGCATTGTTTTCTTCATTAGGATGCAAGATTTCAAAAATGGAATAAATATTTTTTAGCATTTTTTTTTCTATTTTCTAATTATGATTTTTTTTCGCTCCTGAAAAAACGACTTTTTTTTTTTAAAAAAATCGATTTTTTCTAATTGTTTTAACGACAGTTACTAAAAATCCGTTTCTACATGAAAGTAATGTCTTCAGATTTTTTAGCCCCCATAATTTTGCTTAAATTTAAATGATATCCCGGCTTTAGCGTAAAAATATGGTCCAAATACTAAAGGTACTTTTCAAGAAAATTGGAATTTTAGAAAAACTAAATTTACAAAAAAAAACTTTACCAAACAAATTTTTTTGGTTTCATAAAATAGTATGCCCATCTACACCAAAAAAGTTTTTGGGTCTCGGACATAAAAAAATTGCATAGTTGCATAGTTTTATCAAATAATTTTTTGTGGATAGATCAGTAAAATTAGAAAAACAACATTGATAAAACTTGAAAATATTTCATCTTATTCTGTTCTAATAGAGTGGTGGTGTAGGGTATCATAAAGTCGACACCGCCCGACATTTGCCCTTCCTTACTGTTTTTTTCCTAATGAAGTTTGGACAGATGCTTTATTTAGTCGGCGCAGTGAAATATTCTTTGTTTTTAGTTAAAAGGCCTCCTTTTTGCATTTTGACCATAAAAAATGCATCATTACAATTTTATAATTCACATTCTTCTCACACAAAATCGCATTGCATCTTAACTCAATATTTGATTTACATTTTGTAATATTTTTTTTTGTTTCTTTATTTGCAGGTGAGTGTGTAACCAATCTATATTTTGGCCATAAATTGTTTAAAATTTTCAAGGTAATTAATTAGACTTAAATTTAAAACAATATAATTCCACAATGCTATTTAGGAACATAGCATTTTTTGTCCGAAACAAAAATAGCAACCAGTAAAAGCGTTAAGTTCGGCCATGCCGAATCTTATATACCCTCCACCATGGATAGCATGTGACCTCACAAAATAACTCAAACCTAAAGAAAATAACACCGAAAAACACAAAAATATATGTAATAGATGAGAACAGTAGGAATCACAAGTTAGATGCTATATATGAGAGCTATATCTAAATATGGACCGATATCGCCCATTTGCAATCCCAAACAACCTGCAACTATAAGAAGTAGTTGTACCAAATTTGATCAACCTAGCTCTATTATTGCGTACTGTAGCGTGATTACCACAGACGGACGGACGGACATGGCTAAATCGTCTTAGAATTTTACGACGATTAAGAATATATACTTTATGGGGTCTCAGATCAATATTTAGAGGTGTTACAAATTGAGTGACAAAATGAATATACCCCCCATCCTATGGTGGAGGGTATAATAACGGCAAGCATTTGTATGATTCAAACATTTGTAAGACGGTCTACTTGTAATTTTAAGTAAAAAAAATTTGATAGGATTTCAAAAAAGTAGCTTGCTTAAAATGTTTCTCTGTGACAAAGAAACATTTCTTAGAATATAGAATATTTATTTCAATCTAATGGTGTTTTCTTTTCTAAAAAAGATGTTGCCCTGTCAGAGAGCAGCATTTTAATAATGTCGCCTACACCCTCTTGTACTGCTGCATTTTTTATGGTCAGAATCGATAACAAAAATGCAAAAAACTAGCCTTTTAACTCACTAAAAGTAAACTAAAAACAAAGAATACTCCACGGCGCCGCCTAAACTGACCAAACTTCATTATAAAAAAGCACGCACGGACACACGCAATTATTTTGGCTATTCGCTCGACGCCGAAAAAAACATCTGTTTTGAAGGGCAGCGTCCACCCCTTCGATTAAATACAGGGCTGAAATGTTGCATTTCTGCACCGTGCAAGTGCGACATTTTTCACAAAGAAAACGAAACACTTTCACAGTGCAGCATTTATTTTACAATCGAAGACAAAAAGGCATTTTTGGGGCGAAAGGCATAAAAAATGTAGCATTTTTTGGCACAAAAGAAAACACCATAAGAAGTTTTTCCAAAAACGACAATAGTATAAAAACTACCTTAAGTGTTCAGTTTTTATACTATTGGCGTTTTTGGAAAAACTTCTTAGAAGAATTTTTAATATTAACCTATGCATTTTATTTTTGCTTAAAAAGTTTATAATGCATTGCTAAAGGGTAAAATAAGATCTCGCTATAATTTATTTTTTTTTTTCAAAATTTTTGAATTTATTGAAATTTTATTGAATTTTTAAAAAAAATTAAAAAATGCCTCTTTACTTGCTTAAATTAAAATGCCTAACGGCTGTACCGACTTTTACAAAGTTTACATCGTTTGAAGGAGAACACAACCGGCCATTTTTTTATTGATTTTTCTATTAAATAATAAAGCATATATTCCCAATGTTAAATGGGAAGAGGAAAAACGAGAAAAAAATAATGATGTATGTATATATCATTACGGGGGAGATAACGAGGTCGTCACCACTTAGCATTGACCAAAATTGTAATTTGCAATGCAATTTATAGCTTTGCTAGATTAGAAATATACATATCTAAAAACAACATTTTTCCACGCATGAAAATGTTTTCACATTTTTTTTTTGCAATTTACGACCATTGGATTTTCCCCACTTTTATTGTCGTCCGTTCGCACACCATTTATTGTTACATAAGCTAGGCAAATTCTCAAATTTCGTTATGCCTATTTTTTTTTTAATTTGTTTATATTCAAAGCAGCAAACAAAAACGGATATTACTAAATGAACGGCATCCGTACCCAATGTGAAAATGGAAAATCTGACACAGACAAATGTTATCAATTAATGAATTTATTTTTTTTTCGTACACATTATGAAATGCGAATTGACCAATGAAATTGTGGTAAATGGAAATTGTAAAAAAAAAATAAAAATTGATTTAGGAGTTGCAGTCATTTATTATAAAGCTACTGCAGTGGACTGTATGTTAATTTTGAACACGATTAACCAAAGACAATTTATCTTTATCTTTTTGTTACGTTCCTGTTGTTGTGTACAGTACTGATAGTGTTGTAGAGAATTAAAGAGGTTGTTGCCTTTGCTAAGAGTAAATTGTAATAGATTTCTGCTGGAATGGTGATTGGATTTGCTACATATACTGAGATATTTTATTCCTTTTCAATGTATTGCATACTTTATGGAGTTGGTAGGAAATAACATGGAATAACAGAAATCAGAGTGATAGGCAACATTTGCCCGGCATAAAAAATTAATGGTACGGCATTAAAAAGTGACGGTACGGCATTAAAAAGTGACGGTGGGCAAAAGTCATGGTACGGCATTAAAAAGTCATGGTACGGCATTAAAAAGTGACGGTACGGCATTAAAAAGTGACGGTGGGCAAAAGTCATGGTACGGCATTAAAAAGTCATGGTACGGCATTAAAAATTCACGGAGGAGTAATATGTTTTTGCATATTTTTGAAAATTGTAAAAATAAATATTTAAATATTTTTTCTCATAAAAAATAATGTTTAAAAAAAAAAAATAATTTATTTTCTTATTTTTTTTACTTTTCTGAAATAATGTTTTTTAGTATAAAAAATACACTTTTTTCAAATTTCGTACAAATAGAAAGAAAATATTTTTATAAATAACACAAAATTTTGTATTTTAATTAATAAATTTTGTTTTTCCAAAAATGTGTATATGAAGGTAATTTTTATGTAATGTAAAAAAACTTCCTTGCCATACTGTATATCAAATCGCACCTTATACTCGTACTGTAGCATTTTTAATGACCGGAATCGAAAACTAAAATGCAAAAAGCCTGCCCTTTAACGCACTATAAACAATGTATACTTCAAGGCATCACCTAAATAAAACATCTGTCCTTCATTAGAAAAATTACGTTGACACCACGAAAAAATGGTTATTCATTTGACGCTGAAAAAATCTGTTTTGTAGGGCAGCGCTCCCCTTTTGATTTAATACAGGGCTGAAAATAAAGAATTTTTACACTTTGCGAGGTCGACACTTTTTACAAAAGAAAACGAATCCTTTCACAGTGCATCTTGTTTTTCACAAACGAAAACAAAAAGGCGTTTTTAGGGCGAAAGGCAGAAAAATACACCGGAACTTATTTTCTTACAAATTTGACAATTTCCTTGGGATATGGGGTTACCAGATTACAATTGTGGTACAAAATGGTTATTTTTATGGGAGGTACCAAAAGGGAGGTACAAAATACCGTAAAAAAATTTAACGGCTTATAACTTTGATTCCAGTGCATATATATTCTTGAAATTTTGTTCAATTGACCCCTTTTTGTACTACCTACAGTCCCGTGCAAGATGGGCGTTATTGTCAAGCCCCTTTTGGTACCTCCCACACAAAATAAAAAACGTGAAAAATTATTTTAGGAGTTTCCCTTTCTTTCGCAAAATTGGTCAGAACTAGGGTTTGGACTTCGGGAAGAGCCGGAACAAAAAGATTATTCATTACCCGATTCCCTGGAATTTACTTCGGAATTCCCGGCTTTTTAAAACTAGGCTGATAATAAAGAATAAAAAGTGCTGATTGAGGTTTTGAAGCTTATTGTTTTCGCTGTATCTAAATAACGGATCATTATAAATATGTTTACAGTGTCTGAAAGCTTTCAGTAAGGGCAACAACTCTTCTGAAGTTCCCAAACATGTGTGTCTCCTGTAAACAGTTTAATATGATGCCGTAAAAACAAAATACAGCCAACAAAACGGAAAAAATCCATAAAACATAAAAAATTATTGTTTTCGCTATTTCTAAATAACGTATCATTATAAATCGTTTTAGACGGTCTTAAAGCTTACGGTAAGGGCAGCAACTCTTTTTAAGGTCCCAAACATGTGTGTCTCCTCTAAAGTAGTTAAGAAGTTAAGTCATCCCATTCTGTCAAATAGTTATTTTTGTATAGAACAATCACACTAAAGTGAAATGTTACAACTCGAAATGTGACCTCTTTTCACGAAATGAACGATATATAAATTAATATGAATTTGACTTTAAGTAACGGCTTTCTTTTCTTTTTTATACCCTATACCACACTGTGGTACAGGGTATTATGACTTTGTGCATTTGTTTTGTAACGCCCAAAAAGAGAAGAAATAGAACCATAGTTTATTATACCGATCGTCATAGAATCAATTTTTGAGTCGATTTAGCCATGTCCGTCTGTCTGTCTGTCCGTCTGTCCATGTATTCTTGTAATCAAAGTGCAGGTCGTATTTATGGTCCGATTGTGATGAAATTTAACACAGTGCTCTTTTTTGGCCCAAGGACGATCCTTATTGAAATTGGTCAAAATCGGTTCAGATTTAGATATTGCCCCCATATATATATGTTTCATCCGATTTGACACGTAAGCGCTGTAAAAACTGTATTTTATATCTGATCAGTACGAAAATCGGCAGAAAGAGGTTTCCTATTATATGAATGAACACTTTTAAATTTGGAAGAAATCGGTTCAGATTTAGATATAGCCCCCATATATACGATACCCCCGATGAAATGTAAGCGCTGTAGAGACTGTATTTTATATCCGATCAGTACGAAATTCGACAGAAAGAGTTCTTTTTACGAGAATGAGTATTCAGGGAAAATCGGTTCAGATTTATATATAACCTTCATATATATGTTCCTCCTGATTTGGTATCAAATCGCTATAGTAGTTGTACTTTACATCCGATCATTAAAATTTTCCAGAAAGATGTTTTTCAATTTAGGAACGAATATTGCTTAATTTTGCGATTATCGGTTCAGAATTAGATAATATGTTCCTACCCATTTACCAATTATTCCAAATTCTTATCGCAGGGACCCTTATCGCATTGTTAGGGAGGTGTAGGGTATTATACAGTCGGCCTCGCCCGACTTTCTGCCTTTCCTTACTGGTTTTGTTTTTAATAAAATTAGGAATAAATATTTCTTAATAAGATGGTTAATAAAATATAAATTTAAAATTTATTTAGCGATAATTGTTTTTATATATTTTTTATAATCTGCGCTCTAATGCCAGAATCCTCGGAAATTCCGGGAAATGAAAACAAACTCTTCGATTTTCGGGAATCGAAAAGGTCGACAATTTCATATTTTTTTTCGATTTTTATGTTTTTGTTGGAGCCAGAAGGTCACTACTTTTAGAAAAAAACAAAATATGTTTTATAAATATATTTACGACTGTTACTAAGCCATTTTTTCTATGCGAAAGGGTTACTTCCAACATTTGCAAACCTCATAATTTTACACATATCCCAACTCTATCGAAGGTATACTTCAAAAAATAAAGTCGAAATACTAAATTTAATTTCCATAAAAATTTTAATTTAAAAAAAAAAATAAATAAAAACTAGTAAAAACGTTCAGTCGGTTAAACCGACTTATGAATCCCCTCACCTTGGGTCCCAAAAAATATTAGTAAATTTATTTATTTTTTTTATAATTAAATTATTATCAATTTAAATTGCATTTAATAACTTTAAAGTATGTACTGGTATAACCAATTTGAATAAATGATTTTTCAAGCTCGAGGTCTTAAAAAAAAAAATTTATTCTAATTGCTAATAAAAAGGTCGAATAATATACAAAAATTATGGACTGGTATTAAAGTTAAAAGCTGTTTACTTTTGGTACAAAATGGTCTCATTTTTCTCGAGGTAATAGTGACTAATAAACTAATACTATGTGTAGAATTTAGAAAGTAGTATAGAAGTTATTAAATAATCAATATTTCACTAAATGTTAACCCTTGTGGGGGAGGTACTAGAAGAAAATATTACCATTTACAAAATTTCGGTTACTCAATCGGTTACTCCTTTCGCGAGTTATCGTGCGCACCAGCCAGCAGACAGGCAGACAGACAGACGGACGGACATTGCTCATTCGACTTAAAATGACCCAAAACGGATATCCGCCGAACATACTTAGGGTCTTAGGGCACTCCTTCTATGTGTTACACTTTTGGCTCGTAGCAAATGATATATAACCTCCTCTCTAAGGTGAGGGGATAAAAATAAAAAAAACTTTATTACAACAATTTTTTAGGTTTTGATTTTATGGATTCCTAAATCTACAAAACAATTTTTTTTTTATATTAAAAAATGCTTTGTATAATTGGACTCGGAAATTGATTCCATGTAGATCGATCGATATAATAAATAATTCACCTGTCTCAAATGCATTAAAAAGAATCTATCACCGTTTTTTTAATAAAATCCTCTGTTAATTAGTGTATTCCCATTGAACATATACGAATAATTTCTCCCGTAAAGCAGTTACACTGCTACCCCACTATTTTTTTTGAGGGCCCCCTGCTCATAAAAACGATTTCATAGTTAATCTTGTTTTGTTCCAAAGAAAGTTGTTAACAAATTGGCTATTAAATTATTTCGGAAAATAACAAATAACACTTTGAGTTTTGTTTCGTTTCTCTGCGGGGCTTTCTCAGATGTTATCTCAAGTTACAAAAGTACTTTGATTGATCCAAATTTTATACGTTACACATCCGATTGATAGTGTCCAATAGGTTTTTTAAAAACAAAAAAACAACAACAAAAATGAAAACTACCCAAAACGGGTCAAACGATTTGGCGCCTTAATCATAGCAGGTAGCTAATTGATTGATGAAAATGTTATGGTGAGAAATTAATTTGAAGGGCCCGCTTGCGGTGTGGAGGTGCTGCTCCCAAAAGGAAACCAACCCCCACATCTTCCGTTGAATGTGGAATGAAGTCGTTGTCGGACGACATTTAACACTTGAGTAATCTTAAACTGGCTACGCCATTTTATGGTCCATTTACTTGAAACACTTTTTCCAAAAGACAAATTGAGGTGTCTCTCATGTAGGTGAATTTATAATTAACTAATTCCTGCGCTATGCACTTCAGTATCATTTCTAAACAATAGCATTTGAATTAGCTTAGAAGATTTAAATTAACTTTATCAGATCAGAGATGCTGGCATCAGTAGGGGGTCGTCTATTTAGCTCTACTGTGTCAAATAAAGGCATTCTAATTGCGGTGAAACAACAAACGCCCAGTTTTTTTTTGGGTTAAAAAAAATATGGAATGATACGTTCAAGAAACATTTTTCAAATTGTTATGACATTGATAGTATCTTGCATATATTTTAATATCTGAATCAATTTTTGGGGAGATAAAAATCAAGCACATCCAGATCAGTGAAATTTTTTAAGGTTCTGCGAATGAAAGTTTCTTTGAAGAATTTTGCTGAAGAAGTAAACTCCTTCATTTGACTGAAGAAGTAAACTCCTTCTGTTGACTGAAGAAGTAAACTCCATCAGATGACTGCAGAAGTAAACTTCTTCAGTTGAGTGAAGAAGTAAACTACATCAGTTGAGTGAAGAAGTAAACTACATCAGTTGACTGAAGATGTAAACTACATCAGTTGACTGAAGAAGTGAACTTCTTTAGTGGACTGAAGAAGTGAACTCCTTTAGTGGACTGAAGAAGTAAACTACTTCAGTTGACTGAAGAAGTGAACTCCTTCAGTTGACTGAAGAAGTAAACTCCTTCGTTGACTGAAGAAGTAAACTCCTTCAGTTGACTGTAGAAGTAAACTCCTTCAGTTGACTGAAGAAGTAAACTCCTTCAGTTGACTGAAGAAGTAAACTCCTTCAGTTGACTGAAGAAGTAAACTCCTTCAGTTGACCGAAGAAGGAAACTCCTTCAGTTGACTGAAGAAGTAAACTCCTTCAGTTGACTGAAGAAGTAAACTCCTTCAGTTGACTGAAGAAGTGAACTCCTTCAGTTGACTGAAGAAGTAAACTACTTCAGTTGACTGAAGAAGTAAACTACTTCAGTTGACTGAAGAAGTAAACTACTTCAGTTGACTGAAGAAGTAAACTACATCAGTTGACTGAAGATGTAAACTACTTCAGTTGACTGAAGAATTGAACTACTTCAGTTGACTGAAGAAGTGAACTCCTTTTTTAAGGTTCTGCGGATGAAAGTTTCTTTGAAGAAGTTTACTGAAGAAGTAAACTCCTTCATTTGACTGAAGAAGTAAACTCCTTCTGTTGACTGAAGAAGTAAACTCCTTCAGTTGACTGAAGAAGTAAACACCTTCAGTTGACTGAAGAAGTAAACTCCTTCTGTTGACTGGAGAAGTAAACTCCTTCTGTTGATTGAAGAAGTAAACTACTTCAGTTGACTGAAGTATTTTTCTATGAAGTAATTTTCGGGATACTGGAGAAATTTCCTTAGCTTTAGGGCTGTAGAAAAGTTCTGCAAAGTACTGAATAATGCAGATTACTTCATATTTTGTATACTTCAAAATAACTCAACTTTAGCGGACAAAATCTTCACAGATATTTACCTTCGAAGAAAATTCAGTATCTCTTTCTGGTGATATAGAGAGGCGTTTGTGCTGCGAATTATAACTGTAATTGTTTATGAGTTGGCTGCATGTGTTTGTGATAATGCATCTAGCATTACTCTCTAGATGGCGCCACCATAACATGCAGTTTATGAGCTGAATAATTGTTAATTTCAGTTTATAACATAACTTCTGTGAAAGTGTAATTGTGGCTATAATGTTTACATTAAAGAGTATAACAAAATATTCACTTCACTTTCTAGCAATTCAACTTTAATCAACATAATTTTTATGGCAATTAATTCAAGAAGTTTTAGACTATATTTATTATGACATAAAAAACTATTCTACTTAAAGTACAGTACAGTATCTTGCCACCAATCCAGTGTAGTTGGTTGGTGATGATAGAACTAAATGTAACATTAACACTAAAAAGCCTAGGGGGAAATCTACCACATGTCCCCTTAGGTTGAGCCACATGGTTGATCCTGAAATAGTCTCAAAACATGTTTTTGTTCTCCTTATTCCAAATCATTCGCATTAAATCAAGCGTAAAATCATCGTTCCTGTTGTTGTTTTCGGTTACTATTATTATTAGTTTTTTATAACTGCAACAGCAAAAAAAAGAAACTGCTACCATTTTAATGGCTGGTGGTGCCCAAGTAGGAGCTGAAGCACAGCATCTCTGGGCAACTGTGATTACTACCATTTCATTAAATAATAAAAGAAATGCAACATGTTGCAATATAAACAGGAGCAGAAATAAAATTCGCGGTAAAAAAAAGCGGGCAGCAAGCAATGCAGGTAGCCCCGGCAAAGTACTACTTACAATTTTATAAATTGCTAATACACACCGCATGTGCATTATTGTCGAGTGTGAGACAAACACTCGAACAAAAGTGTTATTGGAATATACAAAGAAAGAAATTAGGTGTCTTCACAATTGTTTCATTCGAGCGACTGAAAAAAAAATCGCTTCTGTAGTATATTGTCCCAAACATATTCGGCTTGAAACATATATATGTTTAGGGTACACTCTAAACATACAATATTGGGAACACACAAAAAGTATATATTTGGGAAAATGTTATTCTAAAAAAATCTTTGTTTACATCCCAATATGTTTTTATTTGGGACTATTATCTCCGAAACAAATATTTATTCGCACTTAAGAATTCAGAAAATACGTTAATTGTGTTAAATTTTTAACTAATTCACAGTTATTTTTTTTTTTAGACATTTTTTATGTTCGTAAAAATAATAATTGAAATCGTATAATCTTGTATCAAAATAAATTCTTACTCAGAAATTTTAAATGATTGATTTAAAACATAAGTTAATGCTGCATATGGTATCATAACTGGGAGGTGAAAGTCGAAGCCAAGGAAAAATTAAAACTGAAATTCGAAAAAGTCAGCAAACTTTTGGAAATCGTTTTAAATAAAATATATTTGGAAAAATTCCTAAATAATAATTTCATTTATATTTAAACAAATATTTTATTTGAGAAATTTAGTATGCAAATATAATTTGTTGTAATATATTAATATATGCATTCCAAATACATTTGCTAAGAAATATAGAATATTTAAAAATTTGTGTTCCAAATATATTTTCTTTCGATTCAAACATATCAAAAAAGACGATTTTGCCCCGTGTATCGACTAATAAACTAATATTATGTTTGGAATTTCAGATGATTGGAATAAGTAGTTATTGTTATATGTTATTGAAGAATCTACATATATTTCACTAAATGTTAAGCCTTTGTGTGGGGGAACTATCGAAAAAAAAGGGAAAAATCGAAAAAAAAAAAATTACCACATACCAAATTTGAAGTCAATCGGTTACCCCTTTTGAGAGTTATGGTGCGCACCAGCCAGCAGACAGACAGACAGACGGACGGACATTGCTCATTCGACTTAAATGACCCAAAACGGGTCAAACGCCGAACAAACTTACGGTCTTAGGTTACTCCTTCGATGTGTTACACTTTTGGTTCATAGCAAATGATATATACCCTCCTCTTTTTTAACAAAATTTTCGAGACACTTTTTTGAAAAACTGAATTATAATAAAATTTTCAAGAAAAATTTAATTTCTACGAAATTTTGTAGAAAAATTTTCACAAATTTCGAGAAAAGTGGGACCGCGTCGAAACGTTTGGGAAAAATGCAACTTTAACGAAATTTTGTAGCAATTAAGTTTCAACGAAATTTTGTAGAAAAATTTATAAAATGCAATTTTGATGAAATTTTAGAGAAAGTTTAAATTTTATAGAAAAATGAAGTTTTACAGAAAAACAAAATTTTTATAAAAAAATGAAATTTTATAGAAAAGCTAAATTTTAACAAAATTTTCAAGAAAAATGCGATTACGTCGATTCTGTTTGGAAAAAATAAATTGCAATGTAAATTTGAAGGAATTTTCTACAAAAAAAAACTAATTAAAAATTTTTATAAAAATGAAATTTTATAGAAGAACAAAATAAAAAAATCTATTGCGTCGATACTTTTTGGATAAATTAAATTTGAAGGAATTTTCTAAAAAAATCAAAAATTAAATTTTAGAGAAACATTAAATTTCATAGAAAAATTAAATTTTATAGAAAAATGAAATTTTATAGAAAAATTAAATTTTATAGAAAAATGAAATTATGTATATAGAAAAATGAAATTTTATAAAAAAGTAAATTTTAACAATATTACATATTTTGTTTTTGTACTCAGGCTCAAGATCGTTATTGTTGTTTTCATTATATGAAAACAACTTTGTTAAAAATTAAAGAAGAAGTAAGTGACACGTGTTGGGGGCGGTTGTAATGGTTGAATATTTTCGAGAAAAATGTGATTGCGTAGATACTTTTTTGAAAAATTGAACTTTATTGAAGTTTTCTGGCAAAGTTCAATTTATACGTCGAAACTTTTTGGAGAAATGCAATTTTAACGAAATTTTCTAGCAAAATTTTATTTTGTAGAAAAATTAGTTGGAAATACAGTTTTGACGAAATTTTATAGAAAAATTTAATTTAATAGAAAAATTTTCGAGAATGCGATTGTTTCGATACTTTAAAAAAAATAAAGTTGCAATGTAAATTTGAAGAAATGTACTAAAAAAAAACAATGAAATTTGTTAAAATGCAATTGTGACGAAATTTTATATAAAAATCAAATTTTATAAAAAAAAATAATTTTATATACGTAAAAATTAAACTTTATAAAAAAAAAATTAAATTTTAAAGAAATTGGATTTTAAAGACATTTTTGTTAAATTTGTTAAAATGCAATTGTGACGAAATTTTATATAAAAATTAAATTTTATAAAAAAAAAAATAATTTTATATACGTAAAAATTAAATTTTAAAGAAATTGCATTTTAAAGACATTTTTCTAGCAAAATATCTACGAAATTTTGTAGAAAAATTCAATTTCAACGTAATTTTTATAGAAAAATGCAATTTCAGCAAAATTTTCGAGAAAATGCGATTGTTTCGAGACTTTTTGGAAAAAAAAGCAAATTGCAATGTAAATTTGAAGAACTTATAGACATTTTTATATAGAATTTTTATAGAAAAGCAGAATTTTTTAGAAAAAAAAATAAAATCTAACATAATTTTTATAGAAAAATGCAATTTTAACAAAATTTGCGAGTAAAATGCTATTGAGACGAAACTTCTTGGAAAACAATTAAATTTTAAAGACATTTTGTAGCAAAATTCAATATCAATGAAATTTTGTAGGCAAATTTGTTGAATATGCTATTTTGACAAAATTTTGTAGAAAAAATAAATTTTATAGAATAACGAATTTAGATATACATAATTTTCAAAAAAGGGGATTGCGTTTACACTTTTTGAAAAAATTTAATTGCAATATAAATTTGAATGAATTTTCTAAAAAAAGAGTCAATTTAAAATATTTGATAAACAAGGCAATTTTGACGAAATTTTAAAGAAAAATTAAATTTTATTTTATTTCCAAAGAAAATAAAATTAAAAAAATGTGATTTATATAACGCTATTTTCTAGCAAAATTCTATTTCTACGTCGAAATATTTTGGAAAAATGTAATATTAACAAAACTTTGTATATATAAGAAATTTTATAGAGAAATTGAAAAGAAAGGAGGTTTTAACAAAATTTTCTGGAAAAATGCGATTGTGTCGGTAATTGCAATGTAAATTTAAAGCAAATTTCTAAAAAAAGCATTTAAAAAAAAATTGTTAAAAATGCTGAAATTTTATAGAAAAACGAAATTTTATAGCAAAATGAAATTATATAGAAAAATTAAATCTTATAAAAAAATTAAATTTTATGAAATTTCAACAAAATTTTCGAGAACAATGTGATACATTTTTTGAAAACTTAAATTTTAATGTAATTTTCTAGCAAAATTAAATTTCTACGTTGAAATTTTTTGGAAAAATGCAATTTTTAAAAAAAAATTGTAGCAAAATTCACTTTTAACGAAATTTTGTAGAACAATTTCTTAAAGATTCAATTTTGAAGAATTTTATAGAAAAATGAAATTTTATAGAAAAATGAAATGCTATAGACAAACAAAATTTTAACAAAATTTTCGAGAAAAATGCGAGTGCGAAAGTACTTTTTGGAAAAATGAAATTTTTCTATTAAAATTCAATTTCTACGAAAATTTTGTAGAAAAATTAAATTTGTTAGAAATGCAATTGTAGAGAAAAATTAAATTTTATGGAAAAAAAATAATTTTTACAAAATGTTATAGAAAAATTGAATTTTATAGAAAAATTTAATTTTAATGAAAATTTTGTAGCAAAATTCAATTTCTACAAAATTTTGTAGAAAAATGTAACGTAATTTTTTTCGAGAAAAATACAATTTTAACAAAATTTTCGAGAAAGATGCGATTGCATCAAAACTTTTTGGAAAATTACATTGCAATGTAAATTTGAACGAATTTAAAAAAAAACAAATTCTAAAGAAAAACAAAATATTAACAAAATTCGAAAAAAATGCGAATACTTTTTGGAAAAATTAATTTGCAATGTAAATTTCACGAAATTTTATAGAATAATTAAATTTTATAGATAAATGTAATTTCGTACACTGAAAAAAAAAATTGTCATAAAATTAAAGAAATGCCCCAAAGACATCATTAGTCTTCAAAATAAGTACATTTTGTACTTAAAATTAAGAAAATGAACTTAAAATTAAGTAAAATACTTAATATTATTGAAATTATCTATATTTTAAGTACAAAATGTACTTATTTTGAAGACTACTGATGTCTTTGGAGCATTTCTTTAATTTTATGACAAACTTTTTTTTCAGTGTGGAAAAACTAAATTTTGTGTTTTTCTAGCTAAATTCAATCTCTTCGAAATTTTTTATAGATAAATGTAATTTCGTACACTGAAAAAAAAATTTTCATAAAATTAAAGAAATGCTCCAAAGACATCATTAGTCTTCAAAATAAGTACATTTTGTACTTAAAATTAAGAAAATGAACTTAAAATTAAGTAAATTACTTAATATTATTGAAATTATCTATATTTTAAGTACAAAATGTACTTATTTTGAAGACTAATGATGTCTTTGGAGCATTTCTTTAATTTTATGAAAAAATTTTTTTCAGTGTAGAAAAACTAAATTTAGTGTTTTTCCAGCTAAATTCAATCTCTTCGAAATTTTTTATAAAAATGCAATTCCTACGTAATTTTTATAAAAAAATGCAATTACAACAAAATTTTCGAGAAAAATGCGATGCGTCGAAACTTTATAATATTAATGAAATTTTCTAGCAAAATTAAATTTCAACGAAATTTTGTAGACAAATTTGTTAAAAATGCAATTTTGTAGAAAAATTAAATTTTTATAGGAAATGAAATTTTTATTAAAAATTTTAATATTTATAAAAAAATTAAATTTTTATAGAGCAATAATTTTTTTAGGAAAATTAATTTTTATTGAAAAATTTTTTTTAGGAAAATTAAATTTTTATTGAAAAATTAAATTTTTATTGAAAAATTAAATTTTTATTGAAAAATTAAATTTTTATAGAAAAATTAAATTTTTTATAGGAAAATTAATTTTTGTAGAAAAATAATTTTTTTATGGAAAAATTAAATTTTTGTAGAAAAATTAAATTTTTTATAGGAAAATTAAATTTTTAGAGAAAAATTAAATTTTAACAAAATTTTTGAGAAAAATACGATTGCGTAGATACCTTTTTGAATTAAATTTTAATAAAATTTTCTAAATAAATACAATTTAACGCCGAAACTTCTTGGAAAAATGAAATTTTAACGAACTTTTCTGCCAAAATTCAATTCCAACAAAATTTTATCGAAAAATTTTGGTGAAATTTTGTAGCCTAACAAAATTGTCGAGACAAATTTGATAAGGTCGATACTTTTTGAAAAAAAAAATCGATGTAATTTTGAAGGAATTTAAGAAAAACAATTGTTAAAATTGCAATTTTTTTGGGAAATTTTGTAAAATAAATTAATGAATTTGCTAGAAAAATTCGGTTGCGTCGACACTTTTTGATAAAATTAGATTGCAATGTAAATTTAAAGGAATTTGCTAAAAAAAACAATTTAAAAGCATTTGTTAAAAATTCAATTTTGTCGAAATTTTATAGAAAAATGAAATTTTAACCAAATTCGAAAATAATTCGGTTGCGTCGATACTTTTTGGAAAATTATATTGCAATGTAAATTTAAAAACAATTTAAAAAAAAAAAATTGTGAAAAATTCAATTTTGACGAAATTTTATACAAAAATGACATTTCATAGAAAAAATTAAATTTTGATGAAAATTACATTTGGACCAAATTTTCGAGAGAAATGCGATTGAGTTTAGATTTAAATTGAGCGATTTTAAAAAAGGAAATACAAATTAAAACAAAAAAAATTAATTGACTTTACAAAAATATTAATAGATTCAAGTCGTTTTGTATCGACTCAGCTAATATTTCAATTGATTTTGAAAACTTTCTTAATCAAGTTTATGAATCTATTATTTGAATTATTTAATGTTGTTTTGGAATAGAGCATACAAATATATAAAAATTGTTCCAATAAATCATTACTTGTTAAAAATTAATGAATCAACATACTATTCTCTTCGAGTGAAGTCCTGTAGTTACTTCATTTGACTAGGGAGACGAGCATTGACCATTGTTCTGTGTCGTTTGTGGTTTGTGTTTTCGCGGGTTATGTGCGTGGCCTGGCCATAGTCATAGTTTTGAGAAGCTGCTGCTGTTGCTGCTGCTGTTCCTATGTACCCCTAGCTAATTTTACAGCCGATCATAGAGTCCAACTGGCGTCTCCTGCCAATACAAGTAGTTTGGCGTGTAATAGAGTCGAGTTGAGTTGAGTCTGTCTGTTCGTGCGTCCGTCCCGCAGTTTTCGCTTCTAGTAGCGAAAAACAAAATCATGGCTAAAATAAAACACTAAAAATTAAAAATGAGCAGGTGAAACTTTTTTTTACAACTATCTGAGCCTCGTCGTCTATAGCGTAGTAGTAACGGTAGAGTCGGTAGAGAGGCGCTGCGACTTGCGACTGACTGTAAGTGCTATTGTATGTTATGCCTATGTCTATGGAGTGTGTGTATTTGTGTGTCTGTTTTAGGCCAGGAGTTGGGCAGCAATTCTTCCTCCTTTGACTTTTTTCACTTCGATGTTAGTCTAACTAAGCAGCAGTGGCAGCAGCAGCAGCAGCTGACCATTGGATTCGTATAGTCCAATCGAATGAATGACCGACCAACCATACCACTTTTGTTGCCCCAACTTTTCTCCATAAGATGACTATCATCATTTTAAAGCATATCATTTCTTGGCTTTTCAGTCTTCTTTAGTTGTGTTTTTCTGCTTTTGATTTGTTTGGTTTTCAATTCGCAATTTCTAAGACCGAAAACTTGTTGGGAGTTATATGTATGTTGTATATGGGACAGTCCAGGGTGAATTGTAAGATATACAAATACCGAATTTGAAAACATTTAAATGATTGCTGCAGAAGATATGGGGAAATTGTGTACGAATAAAGGTATCAATTTGTTGGGGGTACCAAGGCGTGGTCTCAAAATGTATTACCCTTTAAAAACCATGAATATTTTGCTTTGGATGTGAACGTAACTTTTTTGTTTTTGAATAAAATTGGTGTTATTTAGAAACAAAAAAGTTACGTAGAGAAATTATAATTGAAAAATATCAGCGAATTTTTTTAAAAAATATTTACAATAGCGTCCAAAAATTTGCAATATTTTCCACTAATAAGCCAAACAACATCATAAATTACCAACAGCTTTACCATTATGTAATACATATTGTCATATGTAACTTTTTTGTTTTTTGAATAAAACTGTTTACTTTCAAATAATATTAGTCAAAATTGCATCTTTCAAAAACAATTTGTCAAGATTGCATTTTTTTGGAAAACTTAGTTGAACTTTAATTATTCTTTAAGACAATGCCGAAATAGCATTTTTTAACGAAAATGTCTTCGAAATTGTCTGTTTCTTAAAATTCAGCATAATTGAATTTTTTCTAGAAAATTTCTTTGAATTAAGATATTTTGCCAGTATTGTTTTCTTGATAATGTCATTGAAAATTTTAATGAAATTTTGATAGAAAACTAAAAATTGAATTTTTAACAAAATTTTCGTCAAAGTTATATTTTACCAGAATATTTCTTTTTTAGAAAATGTAGAGAATTTATTTATTGGTCAAAATTGATTTTTTTTAGAAAATTTATTCAGCATTAATTTTTTCTATAAAATTTGTCGACTTTGTATTTTTTTTTAGAAATTTAAATTCTTGTGTTTCATCAAAATTATATATTTCATTAAACAATTTAGTGGAATATTAGGTCAAAATTGCGTTTTTCTTTGGCAATTTCTGTCAAAATAACATTTTTATAGAAAATTTCTTCGAAATTGTCTTTTTCTTAAACATTTAGTATAATTGATTTTTTTACGGCTCTATGCTCCTCATAGGAGTAAAAGGAAAAAAAAATATTTTTTTTTTCTAGAAAATTTGTTTGAAATTTCATTTTCGTAAGTTATTTTGTCAGTATTGCATTTTTCTTAAAAATTTCATCGCAATTAAAGTGAATCTAAACCTAAAAACCGAATTTTTCTAGAAAATTTTGTAGAGTTGCATTTTGGTAAAATTATTTATCCAAATTTGTATTTTTCTAGAAAATTTCGGCGAAATTGTATTTCTCTTAAAAACTTTGTCCAGATAACATTTTGCTAGAAAATATGGTCAAAATTTAAATTTTCTATAAAATATCGTTAAAACTGAATTTTTTCTATAAAAAAAATTGTCGATACATATTGCAATTTTCTTGAAATTTCTTCTAATTATTTTTTCTAGAAATTTTGTCGAAATTTTTATAGATAAGTTATTTATTACCAGAATATCCCTTCTTTAAAAAAAATTGTTGAAATTTTTTTGAAAAGACTATCGAAATCGCCTTTTTTCTAGAATTTTTTTTTAAATTTTATTTTTTTCTAAGAAAATTTATTGAAAACTATTTTTTTCTTTAAATTTACATTATTTTGTCGAGTTGCATTTTGGCAATTGCATCTTTCTAGAAAATTTCGTCGAAATTGTATTTTTCTTAAAACCTTCGTCCAAATGATGCTTTTCTATAAAATATGGCCAAAATTGAAATTTTTTATAAAATATCGTCAAAATTAATTTTTTTTCTAAAAAAAATGTCGATATTGCAATTTTCTCGAAAATTTCTTCAAAATTTTATTTTTCTAGAAATTTTGTCGAAATTTTTATAAAAAAGTTTTATTTTACCAGATTATCCCTTTTTTAAAAAAATATTGTTGAAACTTTTTTTCCGCAAGACTGTCGAAATTGCCTTTTTTCTAAAAAACTTTGTCAAAATTGCATTTTTCTGAAACTTTTCTTTTAAATTGTACATTTTTAGATAGTTTTTTCAAATTTATATTTTCTAGAGAATTTCGATAAAATTATCTTTTTTTTTACAAAATGCATATAAAAATTGTATTTTTTAGAAAATTTTGTCGACTTTGTATTTTTTTAGAAATTTAAATTCTTGTGTTTCATCAAAATTATATTTTATTAAAAATTTTTGTAGAATATTAGATCAAAATTGCGCTTATTTTTGGCAATTTCTGTCGAAATAAAATTTTTTCTAGAAAATTTCTTCGAAATTTTTTTTTTCTTAAACATTTAGTAATAAAAAAGGGTCAAAAGTGCAATTTTATCAAAATTACATTTTTCTAGAAAATTTCGTCGAAATTGTATTTTTCTTAAAAACTTCGTGTAAATGACATTTTTCTATAAAATATAGTCAAAATTACAATTTTCTATAAAATATCGTCGAAATTAAATTTTTTCCTCAAAAATTTTTGATATTGAAATTTTCGTAAAAATTCTTGAAATTTCTTAAAAATTTTATTTTGCTAGAAATTTGTGGAAATTTTTATAGAAAAGTTACAAATTACCAGAATATCCCTTTTTTTAAAAAAAATTTGTTGAAACTTTTTTTTTATAACTATCTCTAGAAAATTTAGTCAAAATTATTTTTTTCTTTAAAATTTTGTCGCTGTTGCATTTTTCTGAAACTTTACTTTTAAGTTGTAGGTAATTTATTTAAATTAATATTTTCTAGAATATTTCGATAAAATTATATTTTTTTTTTACAAAATATCAAAATTTGTATTTTCTAAGAAATTTTGTCGACTTTGTAGTTTTTTTAGAAATTTAAATTCTTTTGTTTCATCAAAATTATAATCCATCAACAAATTTTGTAGAATATCGGATTAAAACCTTTTTTTTTTTTGCAATTTCTGTCAGAATAACATTTTTTCTAGAAAATTTCTCCGAAATTGTCTTTTTCTTAAACATTTAGTAATAAAATAGCGTCAAAATTGCAATTTTCTATAAAATACAGTCAAAAATCATTTTTTCTAAAAAAATTTTCGATATTGCAATTTTCTTGAAATTTCTGCAAAATTCTATTTTTCTAGAAATTTTGTTGAAGTTTTTATAGAAAAGTTATGTATTACCAGAATATCCCTTTAAAAAAATTTTTTTTTATTTTTTTTTGTGTAAGACTATTTCGAAAATGCCTTTTTTGTAGAAAATTTTGTCGAAATGGTGTTTTTTTAGAAATTTTAGTCAAAATTATTTTTTCTTTAAAATTTTGTCGCTGTTGCATTTTTCTGAAACTTTACTTTTAAGTTGTACGTTTCTAGGTAATTTATTTAAATTTATATTTTCTAGAATATTTCGATAAAATTATATTTTTTTTTACAAAATATCAAAATTTGTATTTTCTAGGAAATTTTTTCGACTTTGTATTTTTTGAGAAATTTAAATTCTTTTGTTTCATCAAATTTTGTAGAATATCGGGTCAAAATTTCTTTTTTTTTTTTGGCAATTTCTGTCAAAATAACATTTTTTCTAGAAAATTTCTTCGAAATTGTCTTTTTCTCAAACATTTAGTAATTAAATAGCGTCAAAATTGCAATTTTCTATAAAAAAACAGTCAAAAATCATTTTTTCTAAAAAAATTTTCGATATTGCAATTTTCTTGAAAATTCTTGAAATTTTTGCAAAATTCTATTTTTCTAGAAATTTTGTTGAAATTTTTATAGAAAAGTTATGTATTACCAGAATATCCCTTTAAAAAAATTTTTTTTTTGACTTTTTTTGTGTAAGACTATGTCGAAAATGCCTTTTTTTGTAGACAATTTTGTCGAAATGGTGTTTTTTTAGAAAATTTAGTCAAAATTTAATTTTTCTTTAAATTTTAGTCGCTGTTGCATTTTTCTGGAACTTTTCTTTTAAGTTGTACATTTCTAGTTAATTTCTTCAAATACATATATTCTAGAAAATTTCGATAAAATGTAATTTTTTTTAAAAATATCAAAACTGTATTTTCGTGTTTCATCAAAATTATATTTAATTAAAATTTTTTTAGAATATTTGGTCAAAATTGCGTTTTACTTTGGCAATTTCATTGAAATTAACATTTTTTCCTATGAAACATCGCGAAAATTAAATTTTTTCTAAAAAAAATTTTCGAAATTGCAATTTTCTTGAAAATTCTTGAATTTTGTCAAAATTAATAATTTTAGACAAGTTTTATAATAAATGTAGTCGGACAAAGAATGAGCAAAATTTTTCTACTATTCTGCCATCTTTCACAAAGCGAAGGAGTGACCTAATAGCCTATATACACGAAAAGATAGAGTTCTTTTCTTAGGGAGGAAATTTTTGACATTTTTATTATTTTTTTATTAGAATTTGCTTCTGGAATGCCCCATATGTGTATGTGGTCTATTTAAATGTGCCTGATCATGCTCTAGAGTTCAATGAATGAAATTTGGTTTGCAGCTTTTTTTTTTGTTGGCTGTGGTCTAAGTATTAGCCACAATTGATGAGGGGCTTCGTGTGTTGTTTTCTTGGAAAAAAAATTTAATTAATAAAACTAGATCTTAATTTGATTGTATGTACGAGTATGTTCATAATCCTGGAAAGAAACTAATTTTAATAAGAGGAAAAAAAACCAAAAGAAAAATTTGGATTATTATGAAATTGAAAAATTTTATTAGTCTCTACGCATGCGTATACTACTTCACTTCTTCTGTTCTTTAAGCAGAGTAAAACGCCGAAGAGTTTTTCATCGGTGATCTAAAAATAACTTCATTTGGCTAAAAATCTGTTTAAAGACAGTAGACTGCAGATATATATTTTATATATATTGTTTAGGTTCTTTCTTAGTACTTAGCCTTAGATCAGAGCTCCTCGAATATGTGACCGCAGCCTAGGAAACCTTTTCACTAATTCAGGAGAGCCGATGAGAGTTTAAAAAGGTTAACATTTATTATACATGGGAATGCAACTTAGGTTATTCCTATGTTCAAACGTACTTAAAAATAAGTAGGAGATCTTTACCAGTTACCTTTTCCAAAATACAGAACACAACTAAAGGTGATTCACAACATCTCATACATAAATTTAACCAATAATTCAACAGATAAGAAGAATGAATCACAAAATAAAAGCTAAAATGTTACAATGGAAGTTTTCAGCGATTGACCAAAATTTATGTTTTTAATCTTTAAATTTAATATATTGATCACTTACACACCTTTCAAGTGCTCGATAATCAGGCGATAAGATTTCTTTGAGGTAAATACAAGATTAATAACACATTCAAATCCACCAAATCTTACAATCTTAGCCATCCCTGGGAAATAGAGCGGTCGAGCAAGAAGATAAATCGAATCGAATGGTGTTATGGTCAAAATCAATGTTTTCATTTCTAAATTTTTTTTCGTCTTCCAATTTTTTTTCTTCTTCCCATTTTTGTTTTGTTTTAGTTGGTGTGATATCAATAACAAGTTGTGAACATAATGTTCATGATATGAACATGGGGGTATTAGACAATAAACAACATTGCCCATAATTCTCCCCTCAGATATGTTCCGATATTGTTTTTGGTGAGCGGTTCAAAGATAGCGCCTGCAATAAAAACTGATAAAAAATTGTTTTACATGAACAGCCACCCAACGCAAGAAACGGGGGGAGGGGTGGACAAATACTAACCCAAAAGTATTGGAGCAATATTTCGTTAGTATCCCATGGAGCAAGTGGCGCTTAGAATGATAGAAGAATCGGCAGGAGAGGCACACACACGATTTGTTTTCTTAACACACGGCTGCGCATGCAGTGAGGCAAGTGGAGGTGCTGTAGTGATGCATCGGTAGAGGCTATGACCCACTCTCCACTCCTCGCCCCCAGTAACTAACTACTTGTCCATGAGCCAAGCAATGGAACACCTTGGGTTGGTTGAGGTACGAGGGTCGAAGGGAAATGTTTATAACAATATTTCTAATGGAGAAAAGCCCGAATTTTCGAATACCTTCTACGGGTATTCCTTCAATTTTCTTTGGTTTAACTTCTTCAAAAACCTAAAGAATTTACAATCTTTGGTGAACGGCAGATTTTAGATTTTTTCAGTGAACTTAAGAGTTGAACTTCTTCAGAGACCTGAGAGATCGACCTTCATCATTCAACTGACGAGAAAAGCTTATCTATAAACTGATGAGTAAAGCTTCTTCGATGAACTGATTCGAAAAACTTCTTCAATGAACAGAAAGATGGATCTACAGTGAACAGAGTGATAAAGCCTCTTCAATGAACTGAAGAGTACAGCTTATTCAATGAACTGAAGAGTAAAACTTCTTTAGCCACCTGAATGATAGACCTTCTTCAGTGAAGTGAATAGCAGAGCTCTTTTAATGAACTAAAGCTTCCTAAGGGACCTGAAGAATATAACTTATTCAGCAAACATAAAAATAGGCTCTCAGTGAACAGAATGGTAAAGCTCCTTCAATGAATTGTAAACTACAGATAATTTCTTCAGTGACCTGAAAGATAGACCTTCGTCAGTGAACCGGACAGTAATCTTTTTGAATGAACTGAAGCTTCTTGGGCGACCTGAAGAATGGTCTCTTGTTGAGGGAATAGCCAGCCGCATCTTCAGTGAACAAAAACGTTATCAGTGAAGGATAGAAGTTCTTTAGTGAACAGAATAGTATAATGTTCTTCGTTTATTATTCACTGAACTGAATAGTAAAATAGAACAGTCAATCGTCTTCAGTGGACTGAAAAGTAAACCTTTTTGAGCGAAGTGAGTAGTAAAGGGTTTTCAGTGAGCCGAAGAGTAATATTTATTCAGTGAACTGTAGACTAAAACTTCAGGGGACTGAAGACTAAAGATTATTCAGTGAATAAAAGGGCAAAACTCCATCAGCGAGATTAACGGTAGATCTTGATTAGTGAACTGAAGCGTGGAGCTGCTTCAGTGAACTGAAGAGACGAGCTTCATCAGTGAAAAGTAGAGTGGAGTTTATTCAGTGAACTCGACAGGAAATGCTTTCAGTGAACTGGGAGTAACACTTTTTCAATGAGATGAGGAGTAGTGGTTCTCTAATCTGAAGAGTAAGTTTTCCGCAGCGAACTGAGAAGAGTACATTTGTATTGAAAGCTTCTTCAGTGACAGTGATTCTGTTCTATAAAATAAAGCTTTACTGAACGGTACGAACTAGTTCGCACAGCTCGTTCATGTTAGCTCAGTAGTTCACCATGTCTTCTCTCTTCAACTATGTCATTTCGTTCTCTCTTCTCAGCTGTTATGTGTTGATCCATTTTTGTCATTATGAATGTACGATTATACCTAAAAAAAGGGTTTTCCAACAAGAGGTATTATTTTGGTATTCAAAGAAAAAAACCATTTATTGAGATAAATAATCGGATGTTTATTTCATAATAAAGAGGAAGGTATGCCGTTAATAATGAAAAAGAATATCAGCCAAATGGCCACCACGACCACTCTTACAGGACCATATCCTTTTCATGAGGTCTTGAATCGACGCTGGGCTGTTGGCGTAGAGCTTATCTTTCACGTGGCCCCAAAGGAAGATGTTGCAAGGTGTTAAATCACAAGATCTCGGTGGCCAATTGTGTCACCTCTTCGATAGATAACACGATCCGGAAACTTTTCCCGTAACAGAGCAATGGTTTCGTTGCTTGTGTGGCACGTAGCGCCGTCTTGTTGAAAGTGAACGTTGTCCAGATCAATACCATCCAACTCCGACCATCATCTCTTGATATCGCAATCCATTCTCCTGTTGAACCAACTTCATTTTCGAAAAAGTAAGGTCCAATGACCCCGCCTGACCATAAACCGCACCAAACAGTCACACGTTAAGGATGGAGAGGCTTCTCAACAATAACTATTGGGTTTTCCGAGCCCCAGATGCGACAATTTTGCTTGTTAACGTAGCCACCGATGTGGAAATGGGCCTCATCAGTCAAGATGATTTTGTATCGTTCGTATCGTTTTTTGTTCGATCGTTTTTTGATCATTTTGTATCGTTCGATGATCGTGTATCGTTCCATTTTTAATAATGGCGTAGTTTCTACTTGTCAAATGTCAAAGAATAAAAGCTTCAAAAGTTACAGCTACCGAAATACCGGGTGATTCAAAAAACACCTCTTGTTGGAAAATCCTGTATATTCAACTCATTCCATTCATGTTCCAATCCGATTCCTGTAATAGCGGCTTATTTGAATTGTTGATCTACTAAACGAAATGAGCTGTTGAACTAGAGTAACAGCTCACTATAATCTTAGAAGGATACGTACTTGTTCTTATTTTTTTGACAAAATTTTGAATTTCCTTAGCACTTTTGTGATCACTTATTTTTTTTATAAAATTAATGGTATTTTGGAATAAAGCTTTCGAGTGTTAAATATTTAATTAATTTTTATATGAGCAGATAACACCGAAACTACTTTCCGCATGTGTATTGAAGGCCCTTTTATAGAGAATCTTCTTCGGCCAACTTAATGAAGAAGAACTTAAATCTTCTTCAGCTAGCTGAAAGGACATATACCTTCAGTGTACGGAAGATCAAATCTACTTTAGCAAACTCTAGTTCAGATCTTATTAGCGAACTGAAGGTTAAAGCTTATTTAGTGAACTGAAGAGTGGTGAACAGCAGGCAAAAACATTCTTCAATGATGTAAAGAGAAGAGTAATAATACTTATTCAGTTCACTGTTATAAAGCAGTAGAGCTTCAGGGACTGAGGATCTTCTTCATCGAACTGAATGTCGGGGCTTCACGAACTGAAGAGTGAAGCTTCTTGATTAAAGCTTCTTCACCAACATTTGCTTTGAACTGTGGACTAAACATTCGCTGAACTGTAGAGTAAATCTACTTAACGAACTGAGCGTCAGAGCTTCTTCAGCGAACTAAGGGTGGAGTTCGTGAACTGAGCACTCAAATGTTTTCACTGCATTCGAAAATTGATTTCTTTAGTAAGCTAAGGAATAATAGTCCTTCAATGATCTGAAAAAAAAAGTTTCTGATGCGAACTGAGAAGAACTAATTGGTATTATAAGACTTTTACAAAGTTCTGCAGATAGAATCTTCTTCAGGCAGCTGAAGAATGAAGTTTTTGTTAGTAGAAGATTAATACGTCGTCAGTTGGCTGAAGAGTAATACGTCATATTATCAGCTAACTGAAAGATAAAGGTGCTTTAGTAAACTAAGGAGTAGACCTTTTCCGTGAACTGCCGAGAAAACAATTATTAAATGAAGGGAAGAAACCATCAGAATAATACTTCTTCAGTGCACTTTAGAGTAAAGCTTCAATGAACTGAAGACAAAAGCTTCATCATCGATCTGAATGCCAGGGCTTCAAGACCTAAAGAGTGGAGCTGCATTACTAAAGTGATGGGTAGAGCTTCGGTGGTGTCTACTTTTAGTGAACTGAACCAGCGCACCTCATTTTACCAGTTCAACAGCTCACTTGTTCACCGGCTCACTTGTTGACCTGCTCACTAGCTCACTGGTGTTCACCAGCTTACTAGTTCACCAGCTTAGTTCACCAGTTAACTAGTTCACCAGGTAACTAGTTCACCAGTTAACTAGTTCACCAGAAGTAGATCTTATTCAGTGCTCAGTACAGTTAATGGTTCTTCAATGATCGGAAGAAGAAGCTTTTATAGTTTACTGAACATGAACACTTTTTCAGCAAGCAGAGGAGTAAAGATTCTTCAGAGAAATGAACTCAGGAGTATAGCTTCTTCAGTATTGTCAACATGGAAGCTTCTTGGAAGTACTGAACATAAAAACTTTTTAAAATTAAAAGATTTTACAGTTTTCCGAACATGAAAGCTTTTACAGCGCTCAGAAGAGTTAAGCTTCTTCAGAGAAATTAATTTAATAATAAACCTTCTTCAGTGAAGTCAACAAGAATGCTTTTTGAATATACTGAATATAAAAACTTCTTAAACGTAATGAATATGAAAGCATTTACGTGGTACGGTATATGTAATTTGGATTTGTAGCTAATTAAATTCAAAATTTTTTGGGAAATTTAAATTGGTATACTTTCTGAATAACCCTCGTATTTAAACAACAACAAAATTATAAGAACTTCAAAAAACGATGGAAATTTATTACTACTTTGTGTGTTCTTTGTGGCTTTCGTTTTTGTTGTTGTTGTTGTAGCCCCGGTAGTGGGGCATATTCAAACACCGGCAACCACAACAACAACAACCAACAACAGGGGAAAAACCTTTGTCGGCAACAGACACAAAAGCGCCACACGATATTTACACGGCAGCCAGAGTGGCACAAAAAAGGAAAACAAACACTATTTTCCGCCGCACTTCCCCACCTTTGCACTTTTGGGCGGTAAGTGGCATAAGACAAACAAAAACAACAAAAAAGAACAACAAAATGACTTCAATTACAATTTGTTTGGAAATAATCCATAATACTCTCGTAACAACTAACCAAATAAATTTCGTTTAAATGAATTCCCAAATCGAAATCTTGAAAGTGAACACGAAATTCTGTTCACTCACTCATTTAGCGCTGAGATGTAAACATTTTAGCACATTATAAAACTGTCTTCTGCATTACGGAAAAAAGCTAATAAATAAATGCAAATGCATCGATGGCTATCGATTTGAATCGTTTGTAGTCGTGTTTTTCTTTTTTTTTGGTTGGTTTCTGATTTTTGTTGGGAAATTGTTGTATATTTTCTTGGTGAAGTGCATGCGGATAATTAATGTGATTTTTTTCGTTCTAGCTAAAATTTCTTCTTCGATTAAATATACGGCTGTGTGTAGTGAGTGCAGTTAATTAAGTGATTTAGGAACTGTGACTGTGATTAGTTTGAAGGAAATTTTCGTTAAATTGTAAAACACATCCCGTTTTAAATTGGTGCTATATTCTATTTAGAACAGTGAAGAATCGTGCTAGTTGTCAGTGGAAATTATTCAAGACCTGCGAAGAAAAACCACTCTTCAATTTACAGAATAATAACACAAGTTCTGCAGTTTTACTGAAGAGACAAACTTCAACCATACACTAATAGAAAAAGCTTCATCATTCGTCAAAAGTCAGCTAACGTACGGATAATCCTATCTATGAACTTGTTCGTCGCCCGGACGAATCTCGTTAAAGTAAACTACAAGGTGGCGCAAAAGTAACCTTTCGATGTTTTTTGGCTGTAATTGAAAAAAAAATGAAAAACTTTGATTCTTCTTGTGGATTATTTTTATTTGGTCTTTTAATTTTTTTTACATCAAGTCGAGAATATGATGTCATGTAAATGGCCGCCGCCACAGTTGATTGTCATTTGAGCCCTTTTTATGGTATTTTCCATCACTTTGGCCAAAACTTCCGGCGATAGGTCCTCACATTCTTGACGGATATTGTCTTTAAGAGCTGCAAGAGTCTGAGGCTTGTTGACATAAACCCGCGACTTCAAAAAGCCCCACAAAAAGAAGTCTGGAGCGGTCAAATCAGGCGATCTTGCTGGCCAGTGCAAATCGCCAAAACGGGAGATTAGGCGCCCGAGAAATGCATCCTTCAGCATATCGGTTGTGGCACGTGCAGTGTGTGCCGTTGCACCGTCCAGTTGGAACCACATGTTTTCCAATCCCAATTCATCAAGTTGCGGCAAAAAGAACTCGTTGATCATTGCTCTGTAGCGCTCACCATTCACAGTAACCGTTTGGCCCGCGACGTCTTCGAAGAAAAAAGGTCCGATGACTCCTCCAGCGAAAACAGCACACCATACAGTGACTTTGAGCGGGTGTAATGGCTCTTCGTGGGTTACACGCGGATTTTCAGTGCCCCAGAAGCGTAAATTTTGCTTATTTACGTACCCGCTAAGATGGAAATGGGCCTCATCACTCATGATTATTTTTGATGAAAAATCATCTTCCTCTTGGTGGTGATTAAGGATGGCTTGAGCGTATGTTAGACGCGATTGGCGGTCAGCAGCTAACAGCTGATGTCTGGACTTTGTACGGAAACATCTTCAAATCTGGTACCAAAATTCGCTGTAGAGACCGTCGACTGATACCCATTTGCGTGGCACGTCGTCTGGTCGATGTCGACGGCGCTTCCATGACATCCTCGGCTACAGCAGCAATATTATCTGCAGAACGGCAACTCCGGGGTCTGCCACGCCTGGCAGCATCTCGTGTTGTGCCAGTCTCTTCGAGGCGAGCGGCTAAACGTCGCAGTGTTTCACCAGTAGGCGTTGGACGGCTAGGAAATCTGCGACGAAATTCACGTTGTATCAAAGTCACCGACCGATTATTGGTCAAATAAATAGTCAGCAATATTCCGCGTTCTGGAGCAGTGTAGCGTAACATTGTTTATTAACGTGTATTTCGCATGTGTTTACTACACAAATGTCAAAACAGAACTGACATTAGGGGTCAATCGCAAAATTTATAGAATTTTCTGATAGGAGGATTACTTTTGCGCCACCTTACATAGAACAAGAACTATTAAGTGGAATAAAAAAAATCTCTTCAGGGTGATTACATATCACCCCTACGATGTATCGTGCTCATAAATAAAAAATATGGGGATTTATTTGATTTCTAATACATATATCAATAAGTGTATATATAACATATACCAAAAGTGTAACGCACCAAAGGAGTGACCTAAGACCCTAAGTATATGCGTAGGAAATCCGTTTTAGAACACATTAAGAAATTTGAATCATGTCCTCCATCCGTAAGCCTGACTGGAGCGAACGATAACCCTCGAAACTATAGTTTCCAGAGATTAAACCGAGATTCGTCAGGGCGACGAACAAATTCATCGATAGGATTATCCGTACGTTAGCTGACTTTTGACGAATGACGAAGCTTTTTCTATTAGTGTAGTTGCAGATAAAAATCTTTAACCCTTCAATGATCAGATAAAGGCACTTCGTTAATATTCGAATGTAGATAACCTTACCTAGTATTAAGAAAACGACAATACTTATTGTTAAGAAGAATCAGATACTTCTTGGGTGATCGGGGAAAAATCCACTTAATTTTTCGATATAAGGCTCTTCAATTTCAATGTTCCAAATGAGATATTTATTTTTCAGTATTAGAATGAAATAACTTCTTACTTACTGTCAGAGTTCTTAAGAAGATACTTAATCAACTTCTGTATTTAGCTGAAGTCTTTTAATTCTCTGTTCGGAGGAAAGAAGAAGACAATTTTTCTACGTCTTGAAAAGCAAGTTTTCTATTCTTCAGTGTCAAAAAGATGCTAATTCTTCTTCGTTGTTACAAACGAGTGGTATGAACAGATTTATACTTCAGTATTGAGAATGTACTTCAGTATTGAGAATTTACTTCAGTATTGAGAATATACTTCTGTGTCAGTATTTAGAGGAATTCTCGTTTTCGGGGAAAGAATAATACAATGTTTCTCCGTTCTGAAGAAGAAGTTATATATTCTTCAGTGCTGATTCTTCTTCGAAGTCAAGAATAAGTGAATTACTCTTAATATTATATATCACTTCTACGGGCTTAGGTGCCTAGGTTCCCGTAGTCGAAAATGATGCAAGAGCACATCTAGTCTTTGGCAAAACAAACGATGAAGGAGATAAGAAAATACATAGGGAGCTCTAAACAACCATATCTTTTAAAAATTAGTGGGAACTCCGACTCTGAGTCATCAAGTGATAACAATATTACTATTGTTGAAAATCGGAAAAGATTGACAGGGGCACAAAGAAGGAAACTGAATAAGATGAACCGGCAGAAGATATTACAGGATGAATCTAACTCTTCTACATCTACAAAAAAATCAGATCTTCCGAAGAGCATAGCGATGTGAAACCGATTAAGAAGAACAGAGAGCTCACCAACACTCAGCACTTCAGAGAAACCTACCAAAAAGGGAGTCTCTAGACAAAATTCATTGATGGTTGGGGTGAAAATCATCTATAAAGGAGGGAGTCTCAAACAAGAAGACGCATCCTATGGGAAAAGGCAGGCTGGACACAAGAAAGGGTTAGGAAGCACCATCTTATTCTCAAATAGCCAAAACACAGTACCGCGTCTAGGAAAATTCAAAAGTAACTTCGAAGATTCAATTTCAAGAAAGTCCTCAACTCCAAGCTTCTGTACGAACCGAATGACAAAGCCGGTCTGGATAATCTGGTCGAGCATATCACCACATCATTCAATAGTTCCCTTGAAGAAGCCTGTCCAAAAACAAGGTACAAGGGTAAAACTAAATGGTGGACTTCTGAGCTAACTGCTATGAAAAAGAGCTGCAACAAGCTATTCAACAAGGCTAAATCTACGGGGGTCGGTAATGTTTGGGATGCCTATAAAGACCAACTCAAGATCTATAAGAAGGAGCTTAGAAAGGCGCAAAGACGTTCTTGGTATACCTTCTGTGGCGAAGTGGAAAAGGTCTCCGACGCCGCAAGGCTGAGGAAAATACTATCTGCTTCACCCTGTACAGTGGGTTACTTGCAGGATGAGGCAAATAATTGGACCAAAAACAGCGGGCAGTCGCTCAATATACTGCTCGACACACATTTCCCGTGGAACTCTCTAACAGAACCAGAGGATCAGCAGGACCAACAAGAGTGCGAGTGGACTGTGAGCGTCGCTAGCTTGTTGACTGAGAGATCCAGAATAAGCTGGGCTATTAATAGCTTTGAGCCCTTCAAGTCACCTGGACCAACCGGCATCACTCCAGCAGAAATGCAGAAAATGTTGAAGTACATTATCCCCTGGCTGGAGAAAATTTATGTAGCCTGTATCAGGCTTTCATACATCCCGAATCGATGGAGGGATACCAAAGTGGTATTCATACCTAAAGCGGGGAAGATATCACACACTAGGCCAAAAGACTTCAGACCAGTTAGCCTATCCTCCTTCCTATTGAAAGGTCTGGAAAGACTTTTAGATTATTTTATTAGGGAAAACCTGGATACAAAACTCCTGTCGGTGAACCAACATGCTTACAATAAGGGGAAGTCTACAGAATCAGCCCTGCACGAACTTGTGAGCACTATCGAATCGTCCCTGCATTTCAAGGAATTCACCATGGTGGCATTTCTTGACATAGAAGGGGCTTTAAACAACATTCACTCAGATGCGGTAATTGCGGCACTCTCACATCTAAAAGTTAACACTAGTTTGATTAGACTAATTCAAAGTCTGCTCAACAGTAGACGCATAACAGCATGTCTAGGGTCCACAACTCTAACAAGGTTTGTAAACAGAGGGACCCCGCAAGGAGGAGTACTGTCTCCACTAATTTGGAACCTAGCGGTGAATGAAATCCTGCTAGATCTAGAACGTTGTGGCTGCAAGGTCGTGGCATATGCGGACGACGTGGCAATCGCAGTGAGTGGCAAATTCATAAACGTCCTCAGAGACATCCTACAGGTGGCTCTGAACAAGTTGGCTAGATGGGCCAGAAGCAGCGGTTTGGGCGTTAACCCCAACAAGACAGAATTGGTTCTCTTTACTAGGATGAATAATGTCCCACATGTGGACCCTCCACCTCGGATAAATGGAACAGATCTAATCTTCTCTGAAAGTGCAAAATTTTTAGGAATAATTCTAGATAGGAAAATGTTATTTAGACTTAACGTATTGGAACGTGTAAGAAAGGCCAACGTCGCCTTATATTCCTGCAAAAAGGCTGTAGGGTCGCGATGGGGCTTCTCCCCTAAAATCGTCCACTGGATATATATAGCAGTAGTTCGTCCTATACTGCTATACGGCATTGTGGTATGGTGGACGGCAACTGACAAACTAACCATCACCAACCTACTAACAGCCTGCCTGAGCATAAGCGGAGCATTAAGGACTACAGCGACCGAGTCTCTACAAGCCCTACTCCATATACTGCCGATTAATATTGTGGCGAGAGAAGTTGCAACCAAAGCGGCAATAAGATTAAACTGCCTATCAATGTGGAGGTACAAGAACTATGGTCACATGAGGATATCAAAGTGTAGTGCTATGGTAACCGACCGAGTGGACTATATACCAACTGTGTACACCTTCGAGAGAAATTACATCACTATGATTCCCGCCAGAGATGAATGGGTTGGAAGAATACCAGGTAATATAAACCATCTCCACTTTTACACGGATGGTTCGAAGCTTGATGAAAAGGTTGGCTTCGGAGTACACTGTGCAGAGCTTAGATTGGATATAGCTCACAGACTACCAGATACCTGCAGTGTCTATCAAGCAGAAATAATGGCAATATGGGAAGTAGCCAAGTGGCTGAGTCGCAACATAGTAACCAACACTGGCGTTGTAATTTACTCGGACAGCCAGGCTGCCATCAATTCTCTGGAGGCAACATCCCTAAATTCACAAACAGCCCTCGACTGCCGTAGATATCTTAATGAGATGGCTGAGCAGTGTAATATACACCTCATATGGGTGCCTGGGCATAGGGATATCCCGGGGAACTGCAAAGCCGATGAACTTGCTAGGAAAGGGACGACATCACAAATTCTCGAAGAATTTGCATATATTGGTGCGCCACTATTCACGTGCAAGCTTTGGCTTAGGCAAGAGGCAATCAGGCAGTCCAACGAAAGATGGACAGAAATCGGCACCTGCAGGGTAGCTAGACAAATCTGGCCAAGGTATGACCTGAGAAGGTCAAAATATCTCCTCGCACTAGAGAGGAAACGATTGTCTACGTTAGTACAGGTTCTGACGGGACACTGCTTGATCGGCGAACACGCCAAAAGATTGGGTATTGACTCCAATGACTTCTGCCGAAGCTGTGGAGATGAGGAAGAAGTGGAGAGCATTGAGCACTTGCTTTGCGACTGTCCCGCTTTGAGTAAACGACGACTGGACATACTGGGGTCGGCCTTTTTAGGCAGCCTAACAGATCTTTCCAGTACTGATATTCGTACTATCGATAAATTTATATATCAAACAGGTTGGTTTCGATGAGGGGCATTTCAGCCCGTGGTAACACTAGGGATATGTCCCTGGTCTATGTGAGCTTGTAAAAAAATACGGCTGCCACCCTAACCTAAACCTAAACCTAATATACATATTTACTTTTTATTGCAATAAGTAGTAATATAAATATCAATTTGTGTACATATCTATTTTCGAAAAAATTTCCTAATTGTTTATATCTTCTTTTTTTCTTTCCAGGTAAGTGATGCGAGAAATTGAAAAATTTTTTGAAATGGGTAATTTATTTATATTTGCCTTGATCTCCTATACTCCAAATCAAATGAATTTGAGTTTAGCAAATAGGATGAAATTTATTTTGTATTCAGAATTTTTCGTAGAGAAAATTGTGAATGACGCCAGAACGTTTTTCAATTACATCTCTATTTGATTTGGAAAGTTTTCAAAGACAAAACTTTTCTATGTGATCATTTTCCATATTGTCTCTAGCTTACTTTCCATTACACTCCATTAATTAAACAACAGCTTCGGGGACATCTGATACTCTTGTTCTAAAAAAGATCTGCGAAAAATTGCCTCGGCAACTTTAAACGTATAATTTGGAAAATCAACTATATGTTAACGAACTTGTCAACATTTATAAAAATAGCAATTCTAACATCTAAGCAAAAAAAAAGGTGAAAAAATCAAATGATATACTTCACATATAGCTATTCGAAGAACCAAAGAGGCAGGTGGCAGATCTATAGATGTTGCCAAGAAAATATACATACGAAATAAAGGCTAATAACAGATTTGATTCTCTAGTTTCCAGTACCACCAGCCACCATTCAAAAGCAGTTATTGACAAAATCAATAGCCAATGCCACCGATTTGAAGTGCAGTCAGTCGTTTGGCTGCGGCGAAAAGAAGCGTTTATCACCACCACTGATTCTGACTGCATTGCACTGCAATGTTGGCTGTCTGCACTCATGCGTAGTGAGTGCATCTAAATCAAAACCGTAAAACCCATAGAGAAGTGCGCTTCATTGTGGTTCTTCTTCGGGGCAATGCTGTAAAGCTTAAAGCTGCTGCGCATCGGCAGATGATGAAGAAGAAATTAAATTAAATGAAAACTTGATCAATAAAATGGTAACAACCGACACAATGACCACAAGCTGGAAACTCCATCTGCCAACTTCTGCATTGCATTGCATGGCATCATGGCATCATCCAAGTCAAACACCACAATCAGCAACAAGCCAAACAGGGCATGCAATTGTACCACCACCACCACCCTCCTCATCAGCGCTCTCTAACACTAACCCCGGAACCACGAACCCCAACTGCAACTCCAATGATGATGATTGTTCGAATGTTGCTGCTGCAATGAATATGAAATTGATATTATGAAAAGCGTTTTCATTTCGCATAGAGCAAAAGGATAGAACGACAAAGAAAAAGAAAATGCACCTGCGCCGTGTAAATAATGCTTTCGAACCAATTTTCCAGTTCTCTGATCATCATAACAAAGTCATTCGCACAGCATTTCGTGGCTCATTGAGGTTCTATTCATTCATTGAAGTGGTTAACTGAAAATTCTCCTCTCCCTCTACACATCTTTACTCCTAGTTTTATACAGCTTTTCATTGAGCTTTACATTGTGTGTGTTCAGCAATGACTTGATCAAATCGGCTGGCCTAACAAATACACAATCGTTGGTAATTTAAAGTACGGCAATGTGCTGCGCATGCGTATCACATCAATGTGCTCTGTCTGATCTGCAATTGACCGATCGACCAGAACCAATGTCTGTCTCCGTGCAATCGCTTCATTTGTGCGCAATGTGCAAATATTGAGCCACAGAGAGAGAGAAAGAGCTGTAAAGAAAAACAAGAAAAGCCAACAGAGTCAATAAAACAAATGAAGCGTGGCTTTTTTCGGTTCCAATTCGATGTCGTTTGCATTAACCGGGCCTGGTTTCAAGTTGTCTCTAAGAGCCACTCGATCAACTTACCACCACCACCACTGCCACCACCATCTCTACGGGGCCATCAATATCTAAATAATGTTTGAAATTTAAACGTTTTTAACATTTGATAAGACTTTGTTGTTGTAACGATAGTTTCTTCCACCCGTTTTATATGGAAATGAAGAAGAAATAGGTGAGCAACATAGGTTTGTCATAACGTTTGGGACACTTTATGAGTCGTGCAAAAAATGGTCCTTTGAGATAAACACAATTAACAGTAAAGGCCGAATTTTAAATATTTGGGTTAGATTTGGTGGTACGAAGCAGGCAATGAAGCCGACCAAAATTATAGGCGGCGGCGGCGCATGGAAATATACCGACCGGCGGCGGCGGCTGGTCGGCTGAGCCGTTCAAATTTCAACAATCGGCTGAGCCGATAAAGTTCCATCAAACGATGGCACACGAATGTCATTCTCAGGCAAAGATGGCGCTTTAAGATATTTACAATTATATGGAAAAACTTAAAATTAACACAAAAATTTAAGAAAAGTTATGGAAGATTTGATGTAATGTCGAAAATCGGTTCAATATATCTTTTTTTAGTGAAAGAAAATTTATTGTGTATGACTAGACTTTGCAAAAATTGGTTCGGCTTCTCAAGAGCTATTGTAATTTCCGTAAAAACCAAAAACGCATTTTTCAATTTCGAATCCCATAAATTCTTTGTATTTTTTTGAAATAAATAGCGAGATCCATTTACAAACTTTTTATAAATTTTTACGCAAAAAGGGAACTTCATTAAAAATCCTGAATCTAATATATTACTTAGTATTCACTTTCTTAATTTTCATAGTTCTATAAAATAAATTATTTTGACTCAACATAAAGTACGGCGGCTGAGTTTCAGCCGATGTGAGCCGCTAAAATCGGCGGCGACGTCGGCTGGAAAAAAATGGCCGGCCCGCCGCCGATTTGCGCAGCAAAAAGATGCAATCTAATATTTCCGCAGGTCTGTAAGGAAGAGTTACAGGATAATTTCGGAGGAAAAAACAAATGTCACCGTTCGGAATTGAACAAATTGTTCTGTGCACGATAATCAGGTATCTATTGTGACATCACAGATGATGTGGTGGGCCGTCGGTGTTTTCTAATGAACTTTAAGAATAGTACCAAATGTGCCAGTGGGAACCTTCCGCCTCCCTGGCCATAACACGGTATTTCAAGCAGAAGATCGAGCAATCACGGAGTGTGTGAACTGGCTCAGTAACACGACAAAGCCTAAATATGCCAACATCTTCACAGGTAGCCAAATGGCGATTAAAGCAATAACATCGGAAAGGGTCAAATCCAGAACTGTGTTGGACTGTAAAAGAACGATAAATGATTACTCAGCCCATGGTCAATTGCGTATTTGCTGGGTACCAGGACACAACGGAGTGATTGGAAATGAACGGGCAAACAGCTTGGCTTCAAAGGGCAGAGAACTTCGAGTAATAAACTTGGAACATTGGAAACCTTTCGAAGCCACGAAGGATGAGTTGAAGCACAGAGCAGAGATGGCTCACAAAACTGTGTGGAATAGCGCAACAGTAGGAGCAACTGCATACTGTGGGGTGACCCAAATGAAAAGAATACAAGAAGTCTTCTGAAACTAAACAAGATCGATATTAGTAAGATGATGAGTGTTCTAACGGGACACTCAAGCTTACAAGCACATCTTCATCGCATAGGACCAGCAGGAAACGACGAATGCAGGGCCAGAGAAAACATCGAAACGATGGATCATTTTCTGTGTCACTGCCCGGCTTTCACACATGCAAGATCCCAACATTTCGGGTCCGACATATTACCAGACTTGACTCATCTCAGAGAATATGACTGGAAGATACTGAGAAAATTCGTGTCTAGTACCGATTTTCTGTAACTCGTGAGCAGAGTATGAAGCCACCGAGCAGAGCCGCCGATTTTAGCCGTCGCCGACCTTTTTTCACCAGCCGAAGCCGCCGCCGATCTTTGCGGCTCAAATCGGCTGAAACACAGCCGCCGTTCCATAGAAAAACTTTAAAAAATGGATAGATACAATTTACATTTTTATACCCTCACTTTAGTGTGACGAGGGTATATATAATTTGCTACGGAAAAAAGTGTAACACGTCGAAGGAGTGACCTAAGACCCCATGTATGTTCGGAGGAAATCCGTTTTGGGTCATTTTAAGTCGAATGAGCAATGTCCGTCCGTCTGTCTGTCTGTCTGTCTGTCTGTCTGTCTGTGTGTCTGCTGGCTGGTGCGCACGATAACTCTCGAAAGGAGTAACCGATTGACCTGAAATTTGGTATGTGGTAATATTTTTTTCTATCTCCGGCTAAGTTCGAAGATGGGCCATATTGGTCCACTCCTTCTAGTACCTCCCCCACAAAGTGTTAAAATGTTGTGAAATATTGAATCTTTAATAACTGATATACTACTTATTCGAATCTTCTGAAATTCCACACATAGCATTAGTTTATTAGTCGCTATCAACTCGAGAAAAATGGGCCATGTTGCTACGCCCCTTTTGGTACCTCCCACACAAATGAACCATTTTGCACCAAAAGTTAACAGCTTATAACATTAATACCAGTGCATAAAAATACTTGAAATTTTGTACAGTGTAATGCTTTCATAGTGCCTACAGTCCAGTGAAAAATGGGTGTCATATTCACGCCCCTTTTGGTACCTCTTACACAAAGGTACCATTTTGCACCAAAAGATAACAGCTTATAACATTAATACCAGTGTATAAAAATACTTGAAATTTTTTACAGTGTAATGCTTTTATAGTGTCTTTTGCACTGTGAAAAATGGGCGCTATTGCCACGCCCCTTTTTGTACCTCCCACACAAAGGTACCATTTTGCACAAAAAGTTAAGAGCTCACAGCATGAGTACCAATGCACGAAAATGCAACAACATTTTGCACATTGTAACGCTTTTGAAGTCCCTATAGCCCTGTAAAAAATGGCCGTTATCACCACGCCCCTTTTTGTACCTCCCACACAAAATGGCCAAATCATACCAAAATTTAATATTTCATAACGTTAATATACCAGTGCAAAAAACGTTTATAATTCGGCGCAGTGTAATGTATTTAAAGAATCTACTATTCAGCGAAAAATAGGTGTATTTGTTAAAAACATTCTGGTACCTCCCATACAAATTGATAATTCGCTTAATATTCCATATTACATTACTCACAAAGTGAGGGTATACCTTAGTCGGTTTACCCGACTGAAACTTTCTTACTTGTTGATAAGCAAATAGCTATATAGCAGATATATCGTCCCCGTAATAGAAGAATAATTTGTACCCATATACACTATTATTTTTTATTGCATTCTAAGAATCTACTCAATTGGTTCTATATCTGTTGAAATTCTACTTCCACAAATTTGGTTATTGGGTGTTTGAAATTGTTCATTAATAAATAATAATATCGAGTTTCAATTTCACAAAAACTTTAAATATGATTTTCTCGAAACGACAAATAAATTATACACTATTCATTTATTGGGTGGACGATATGGAAGTGAGTGATTTTCGTTTTGATTCGTTTATTGTCACAAGCGGTAGCTTAACATGTCTTAAAAATCATAAAATTGATAGTAATAGAAAAATAATTATAAAAATTCTTTTTTAAAGAAATAATAAGATTTATTATTAGATTATGTACATATAGAGATACAAATATTTTCGAAAAAAAATCAATGGAGTATTAAAGAATAGTATAACATATAAATTAATACCTCCATTCTAAAGAATCAATCAAGTTAAGCTCAAAACAGTAGATGTCATTCTATTTAAACCACAAGGTAATTCCACACAAATTTAAAATTTCACTAAAACGCCAATTCGCCTCTCCTGGAAACAACCTATTTCGACTTAAGCTATGTATAGAAGAATGGCGGAAAAATGCAACCCTTTGAACGTACAACCGTGTGAACATACAATTTTTGTCTTGCAACGTTGGCAGAAAAGTCATTGTGAGATAATTTGCAGATTGTAGTATGTGCATACAGTTAACTTAAAAACATCTATTATTTAAGAATAAGTACCAGAGCTTAACTTTTCAACTATTATTTTAAATTTTAAAATGTCTATCATAGTGCCGCCGAAAGTAAATTTTATGTCGGCCTAGCCGCCGCCGCCGATCTATAATTTTCAATGGCAGACGCCGCCGCCAATTTTGGCTCGGCTTCATTCTCTGCTCGTGAGGTATAAAAAGATCATAAATAAGGAGCGCACAACAGGCCGAACCACTGGCTTAAGTGTATGTCTATGGATATGAGACGTTTAAACGTCTCCTCTCTTCAACCTAACCTAACCTAACCTAAGAATAGTACAAATAAATGAGTGACTTCTTTTATTTCATCGAATTCAATAAGATTTTTTTGCCTTATAACTAATTGTATGGTCCTTGCTTACTCAAAGTTTGATATGGGTTTAATTTTCCGGATTGTTAAAACGTTCCGAAGCGCTTTTAAGACAAAACCCTATACCAGTCTGACAAAAAAGACGGATTTCTTGCATAAAATCACGATAGACTCTGCTCCGTTCCCCTAAAAAACTGTTTCTATGAATTTTATGAAATTAATGTATTTTACCTGTCGCAGCAGATGGGAGACGGTCGGTGTAATCTAATAAACTTTACGAAGATTACATATAAATGTGTTGTTTCTTCTTCTGCAACAAGTTAATTTAAATTTTTTTGATTTAAACTAATTTTACGATTCTTGCTTACTCTATTTCACCTAAGTCATTCAGCTATGGAACGATTTCCTTGCCTTTCGTTGAGAGGACATAAACCAGAAATAGCAGAACGGAGCGAAAAGTCGTTCTTGAGTTACTTGTATGTTCAAAGTTTGATATTGATCGAGCTTAGGTTTTGGTTAGGGTGGGAGCCATTTCTAATATAGGTCCTTAGGTCCCACGTACTCAGATGCCCCCCGCCCCCCAAACCAACATGTTTGATATACAATGTTATCAATAGTACGAATATCGGTACCGGAAAAATCTGTCAGACTTTCTAGAAAGGTCGGGACAATACCAAGGAGTAATTTAAGTCAATACCCAATCTTCTGGCGTATTCGCCAATCAGGCAGTGTCCCATCAGAACTGATACTAACATAGACAATCTTTTCCTCTCTAGTGCGAGGAGATATTTGCACGCTTTGGACCAGGTCATATCTTGGTCAGATTTGTCGAGCTACCGAACAGGTTCCGATTAATGTCCATCTCTCGTTAGACTGCCTTTTGCCTAAGCGAAATTTTTTATGTGGATAGTGACGCACCAATATGTGCAAATTCTTCGAGAATTTTTAATGTCGTCCCATTCCTAGAAAGTTCATCGGCTTTGCAGTTCCCCGGGATATCCCTGAGCCCAGGTATCCATATAAGAAACGAGGGCGGTCCCAAAATAAGCCGACATTAACAAAGAAAACACAACTAATTTGGGAAAAATTTTCTTTATTTCTCAACAAAAAAAACTCCTTTTAGCTCGATACACTTTTTACTAAAATTTTCAATAGCTTCGACACCCTGTTTATAGTAAGAACGTTCTAGCTCCTGAATATAGCTAACAGCAACCTACCCCTCCTCTTTTTAAGTTTGGAAACAAAAAATAATCCGATGGATCTAAATCTGGCGAATAACCTGCGAACTTTAATTCATTGATTTTGGCCATCGCAATAGTGGATGTGTGAACTGGTGCATTGTCTTGATTGTGAGCAAACGTGGCACTCATCTTGCGCACATCTTTGTCATCATTCGTAAACGTTCGTACGGCCACGATTAAACTCTGCCACCCAATATTTTCCAGTTGTAAACGAAGGAGCAGACTCCCCCAAAGTAGAATCTCGCTCGGTTTTAATATTGGTTGGACTTAGACCTTTCAAATGAAAGTATTGTAAAGGGTTTTCCACCAAGAGGTGTTATTTTGGTATTCAAAGAAAAATGTCATTTTTTGAGATAAATAATCGGATGTTTATTTCATAATAAAGAGGAATTTATGCCGTTAATAATGAAAAACAACATCAGCCAAATGGCCACCACGACCACGCTTACAGGACCCTTTTCTCTTTCATGAAATTTTCCATAACCAAATCGCAATGTGGCTGCCCTGTGTCCTCGATAGCCTCACGAATTCTATCTTTGAGGTCTTGAATCGACGCTGGGCTGTTCACGTGGCCCCAAAGGAAGAAATCGCAAGGTGTTAAATCACAATATCTCGGTGGCCAATTGTGATCACATCTTCAAGAGATAACACGGTCCGGAAACTTTTCCCGTAACAGAGCAATGGTTTCGTTGCTTGTGTGGCACGTAGCGCCGTCTTGTTGAAAGTAAACGTTATCCAGTCAATACCATCCAACTCCGACCATAAAAAATCATTAATCATCTCTCGATAGTGCAATCCATTCACCGTAACTGTTGATCCAGATGCGACAATTTTGCTTATTGACGTAGCCACCGAGGTGGAAATGGGCCTCATCAGTCAAGATGATTTTTCGATGGAATTCCGGATCATTTTCATGCATTTCAAGGACCCAATCAGCAAAGACACGACGTTGTTGATGATCGGCCGGCTTGAATTCTTGTGTTAACTGAACTTTATAAGCCTTAAGACCCATGTCTTTACGCAAGATACGGTGTAATGACGTTTGTGGAATGCCCAATTCTAAAGAACGACGAGGAATGGACAAACCTGGGTTTTCTTCAATACTTTAGGCTACAGCAGCAATATTCTCAGTTGTTCTTGAGCGACGTGCACGGGTTTTATTCTTCACATCACTAACTTGTCCCAACAGCTCGAATTATTCCACCAATTTCTGTATTGCGGTCCGACAAGGTGCTTCACGACGACCCAAAAATGCTTTAGTTTTGCGAACTGTGACTGCAAGATTTTCACCATTTTTTTTTAGTGAATTTTAATAATTTCAATGCATTGTTGAATCGTGTATCGTTCCATTTTTAGTAATGGCGTAGTTTCTACTTGTCAAATGTCAAAGAAGAAAAGCTTCAAAAGTGACAGCTACCGAAATACCGGGTGATTCAAAATAACAACTCTTGCTGGAAAACCCAATATTACATATCGTTGACGAATTTTCAAATTCAATGAGAACATTTACTTTTAAGTGCTAAAAAAAATAAACAACATGGCGCCTTGAAACTTAAAACATATATTTTAGAAGGTTGCCACTTTTTTATAAACAACTATCGCCATCAGGTCGGATAATTTGGGGACCGCCCTCGTTCATGTTAAACTGCGCAGCCATCTTGTTATACGCAGCAGTCGAGAACCATTTATGGATTTAGGGATATAGCCTCCAGAGAATTGATGGCCAGTGTTGGTTACAATTTTGTGACTCAGTCACTTGGCTTGATAGAGACTACAGGTATTTAGTCCGTGGGCTATATCAAGACTAAGTTCCTCAAAGTGTACTCCGAAGCCAACCTTATCATCAAGCTTCGAACCATCCGTGCGAACAGGAGCTCTGTCTGTGGATAGAGACAGAGCAGTTGGGAACGGATTTTGTAACTTTCGTGGTGGCTGCAGTTTGAGCCTTGTTTGAAGACACACAGCGGTTAAGACCTTCAGGATAACAACCAGGGCGAAATGACCCTTAGAATCTAAAATTTAGATACCCTCCGACATTATGTTTAGAAGTAGTAGCTGCGGAAGATACTAAGGATTCCTTGTTGGAAGCCCACCACGAATTAAGTCACCTAGGCGTGTAATCATATGAAACCCTTCAGTTGAATCTGTACGTGATCCTAAAGTTCCATTTATATTCCGCAATAATATGCCTTCTCACTTGGTCATAAACCTACACAGATAGTTATGATAATATCGCTGAAAGAGCTAAGTGTAAGGGCCAACAAGTCATTATGTAATTGGGTCAATGCTCTTCCAGAGTTGAATCTGGTTTCTCTTCCCTGTTCGCAATTTCACCCATACATTTACATATGCAGGCCGATGTAATATGAAAGTGTGGCATTATCTAACTACATTACCGATAAGTAATCGTCCTAAAACTAAACCTACCTACTACGTTCCAACTGACTTCTAAAGAAATGGTCCTTCGAGATGAATTATATTAAATACAAGCTGATCCACGCAGACGTTGTCGGAGAACATGCGTTACAAAAAAAACGTACAAAGTAAAGGGTGTCCCAAGAAGAGCGCAATTTTTAAATCTCGCAACATTCGAAGTGTCATTGTTTGACATTTGAATAATTGTTATTGTTTGTTAGTAGAAGGTACGAGGTTAGTAAAAATGGAGCGCTACACGAATGAACAACGCATTCTCATTGTGAAATTGTTTTACCAAAATGGTGAAAGTTTTGCGGCTACAGTTCGCAAATTGCGATCAATTTGGGGTCACAATAATGCTCCAAAAGAGTCAACTGTAAAGAGATTAATGGATAAATTTGCCGAAACTGGGTCTGTTAGTGATGTAAAGACAACAACGCGCCATCGCCATGTGGTTTTTGGGCTGGAGGAATCATTGGACCTTTTTTTTATGAAAATGAGGCAGGTCAAGCGCAAACAGTCAATGGTGTTCGGTATCGTGAAATGATAACCAGTTTTTTCTTGCCTAGAATTGAAGAAATGAATGTGGAGGGCATGTGGTTCCAACAAGACGGCGCCACATGTCATACAGCCAGAGAAACAATTCAATTGCTGCATCACGGTCATTGAAAATTTCATTAAAAGATCGCGTGCATGCCAGCAAAGCCGCGGCGGCCATCTGCACGATATATTGTTCCATACATAACCTCATTCTGTCTACTTTACGATATAATAAAGTTTCACGATTTTTTCTTAAATATCTGTGTTTTATTTAAAATTAAAAAATTGCGCTCTTCTTGGGACACCCTTTATTTTATATATACTCGTAAAGATTACATTTAAAAATGAGAAAGAAGTATAATGGCCTTGTCAGTAAAAACTTGGTAATATTCATATATTCTTTCCAATTTTGTCGAATCGTTGATCGAATCCCGCAATTTTGTTTCAGTTCAGTACACCAACTTCAATTTCTGTTGAATGATCTTTGTTCGGACATTGCTATAGCGCTATATATGAGTATGTGTTTAATGACGATTTCGATTCTGGAAAGAGTGCAGAATTTTCGTTAACATTTTCCCGAAAACTGCAATCTTGTGCAAATATTTTTTAGTATTTCACATCAATGGGGTAACATTTTTTTCAGAAACTAAATCGCTATACGTAAGGAAAGTTTTCGTCCATATCATACTCGAAATCCATTTTATTAAATTAATTTCTTATTCTTGTGTCTGCCTCAGTGGGACTATGTCCATCAGGCAAATGTCTTTTGCAACTTTTTTAAAAAAAATTAAATGCATGGTCGTACGCGATGATTTTTTGTACAAAATAAGAAAAATGGTATCTGTTTGACAATATTTTTTAAAAACCTCGCTCCTCAAAATATAATAAATTTACAAAAAAGTCGATTCAACGTAAACCTATTACTTTCGATATGAATGAAAGATATTTAAAACAAACCACGACAAATACAAATTTGAAATATATATTTTCAAAGCTCGTCCAAGTTGGAGGTTTCTGGAGGTTTCGCTCCTCAAAATATAATAAAGTTACAAAGAAATCGCTTCAACGTAAACCAATTACTTTCGATATGAATGAAAGATATTTAAAACAAACCACGACAAATTTGAAATATATATTTTCAAAGCGCGTCCCAGTTGGAGGTTTCTGAATTTGCAAAAAAAAAAAAATTTTCACAGATTGTACTAACAGTATATTTTTAATTAGTTTTTCATCATTACTCATCATGTATGGCCTTGTAAATGTCATGTTAAATTTTTGTCATTTGCCTAATGTCCATGTCATGTCCATGATCGGGCGCCAATGTCACAGTTGGTTCTCTGTCGACTCCTGCCTGCTTCTCCGCCAATTTTATCATTTCATATTTGTACGCTTTGATCGAATCCGTTTAATTTATTTAGTTGCCTTGTCTGAGAAAATTTGGCAATAGGCATGCCCATGATCGGTCGCCAAGAAGATCGGTCGCGTAGAAGAATATATGATACAAGTATATTCAAGGCATGTCAAAATAAGGGGTATCATCAATTCCTTCATGCCTCTCTTTATGGCACTTTTATCCATTTCCCAGCACTTTTAAAAGCTATGCCATGAGAAATTGTCACCTTGTTGCTGTTGTTGTTGCTGCTGCTGCTGTTGATTGCAGTATAATTTTAATGGGTTTTATGTTAATATCTAATAGTCGAGAAGATATGAACCACGATATCATCGTCGGGTTTTTGTTGCAACAAAAAGTGTATGTCGTCGTGAAAGAGAGAAAGAGGAGTTCGAAATGAAATTGTTTAGCAATTTCATGCATCAATTGAGCCTTAAACCCATTCGAGAGTCGCCGTCATTTGACGCAGTTGTTGTTGTTGCAATAAACAGTCAACAAACTGAAACAAATTAAAAGGTGCGCATGCGCAACTTCAACTTATTATGAAATCGATTTGGAAACGAATTGTTTTATCTAACCGTGTCCATCCAAGTGTCTTCTTGGCTTCATTGAAGCGTCTAGTTTTGTGTGTGTGTGTGTCTGTGTTTTTTTTTTAATATTTTATGACCGCTCTTTTTTACCCTCTCTCCCATTTTATTATTTTGTTGCACAAATTGCAAGTCATTTTTTTCCTCAACCGTCCGTTGTCCGGTGTCATAAAGCAAATGTTCAAAGAAAAAAAAAAACAAATGCATTTTTGTCATTTTCTACACTCACTTGTGCGATTTGTTATGCACATTTTATTATTATTAAATTAACAAAGAATAGGAAAAATTAGATTAAATGTGTGAGTGGATAAATTTGAATTGTTTTCAGAGGCGTTATTTTCATTATTTTGTGATGTCACCGAAATTAAAAGCCTATTTGAGAGCAAATTAATTGCGTTTAATATTTTATATTCAAGAGGGCAAGGGATGTTGAAGTTCATCCATAGCATAATAAATTGGATTTTAATAAATATACATATATGGACAGCTGGACAAAGAAATTTCCGGAAATATGGACAAATAAACAATAAAGAGGATGTATATTATAGAAGGTTTGAAATTAAATTTGTATCGCAATGATGGATGGATTGAGAAGCTAACGAAATTTATTTATAGCTTCGAGAAAGATCACAGTATAGAGGAAGATCACAGTGATCGACTCTATAGTATAGATGAAAATCACACTGATCGACTCTAGTATAGAGGAAGATCACAGTGATAGACTCTATAGTATAGAGGAAGATCACAGTGATCGACTCTATAGTATAGAGGAAGATCACAGTGATAGACTCTATAGTATAGAGGGAGGTCACAGTGATCGACACTATAGTATAGATGAAAATCACAGTGATCGACTCTATAGTATAGAGGAAGATTACAGTGATCGACTCTATAGTATAGAGGAAGATCACAGTGATCGACTCTATAGTATAGATGAAAATCACACTGATCGACTCTATAGTATAGATGAAAATCACACTGATCGACTCTAGTATAGAGGAAGATCACAGTGATCGACTCTATAGTATACACGAAGATCACAGTGATCGAATCTATAGTATAGAGGAGAATCACAGTGATCGACTCTAATTTAGAGGAAGATCACAGTGATCGACTCTATAGTAAAGAGGAAGATCACAGTGATCGACTCTATAGCATGGAGGAAGATCACAGTGATCGACTCTATAGCATGGAGGAAGATCACAGTGATCGACTCTATAGCATGGAGGAAGATCACAGTGATCGAATCCAGTATAGAGAGGAAGAGCACAGTGATCGACTCTAGTCTGGAGAAAGACCACTGTGATCGACTCTATAGTATACAGGAAAATCACAGTGATCGACTCTATAGTATAGAGGAAAATCACAGTGATCGACTCTATAGTATATAGGAAGATCACAATGATCGACTCTATATAGGATGATCACAGTGATCGATTCATAGTATAGAGGAAGATCACAGTGATCGACTCTATAGCATAGAGGAAGATCACAGTGATCGACTCTATAGTATAGAGGAAGATCACAGTGATCCACTCTATAGTATAGAGGAAGATCACAGTGATCGACTCTATAGTATAGAGGAAGATCACAGTGATCGACTCTACAGTATAGAGGAAGATCACAGTAATCTACTCAAGTATATAGAGGAAGATCACAGTGATCGACTCTATAGTATGGAGGAAGATCACAGTGATCGACTCTATAGTATAGAGGAAGATCACAGTGATCGACTCACGTTTAGATGAATTACAGTAACAATTATTAGCATACTAAGTTTAACTTATAGCTTTATATTAGAAATTGCAATTCCTTCTCAACTGCTAAGCAAATCTAGTTTAGTAGCATTCTAATTCAACTTTTAAAATTTAATTCACTTCAACTCACATATAGTATTCCATACATTTTAAACAAATTAATTACCACAATCAGTCCTTATCTTTAGCGGAGACATGCATGAAAACTACAAATGGTTTGCAATCATATATTTTGAATATGACATCTAAAGTGGAAAATGAAGATATCATATCATGGCTGGAATGAAAATGTAACTCCAGAACATTTAGCATGTCTGCCAGCTAACCTGTCAACCAACCAGGCTAGTAAGCATTAAGCCATAAACCATAACGCTGATGACTATCATGGCGATGTTGGAGATGATCTTGATAAAGATATGATTTGATGGCCTAAATGATTGTAAAGATAAACGGAGCGATCAGAATTCTCCGTGATGAACCAGTACCACGAACAACGATGTCAGACATCAGATTACCTTTCCTACCAGTTTCACAGACGACGACGAAGACGAGTGAAGAAGCATTATAGCCTCAATCCACAAAAAAGAAGAAGATCAATGAACACGAACACCTAATGAACATCTTCAGAAAAGAAATCTAGACATAAAAAACAGAAACAAATTAAAGCTTAATACTAGTAGCCAAACAACCGAATAACAACAACAATAACAACAACCAGAATTGGAGTATATCGGAGGCAAACGAAATAAAGTCGAGTAGCTAAAAGAACCATCATCATTATAATAATTATAATGATCACTGTAATGGAATGGCAAACAAACAAACAACATCACCTTCATAGATGACCGAATGGATGGACGGATGGATGGATGGACGGATGGTCCAAACAGCCAAAACGATCTCAAAATCCATGCAGTCACATGTATGGAGGAGGTAGGTATCTTCGGGTAGAGCCAACTCAACCTCAGCCTCATAAACTAAACAGCTGGAATATGGTTTATCTTCGACGATAATAGATTTCTTGATGGTAGTGGTGGCGAACATAAATGAAATAATCTATAGAAAGGCTAAGGCAATGACCAAGCTTCGTAGTACGAGTCTTGCCTGTACTCTGAAAATCAGTGAATGAATGCACAGGGCCCGAAGATTGTACAGTGCGTTCGATAAGATCTCTTCAAAACCTCAGAGATGAGGGAAAATGGATAACAAACTATCTTCCTTAGAACTCTTATTTTAGACGGCCACTGAGGTCATCATTTATATGATAGTAGACCATCGAGGTCTTCCTCTATGCTGAAATCAACCGCTGATGTCTTCCCTTGAGGTCTTCCTCTATACTAGAGCCCACCTCTGAAGTCGATCACTGTGATCTGCCTCTATACTAGAGTCGATCACTGTGATCTGCCTCTATACTAGAGTCGATCACTGTGATCTGCCTCTATACTAGAGTCGATCACTGTGATCTTCCTCTATACTATGTAGAGTCGACCTCTGAGGTCTTCCTATATACTAGAGTCGACCTCTGAGGTCTTCCTCTATACTAGAGTCGACCTCTGAGTTCTTCCTCTGTACTAGAGTCGACCTCTGAGTTCTTCCTCTGTACTAGAGTCGACCTCTGAGGTCTTCCTCTTTACAAGAGTCGACCTCTAAGGTCTTCCTCTTTACAAGAGTCGACCTCTGAGGTCTTCCTCTTTACAAGAGTCGACCTCTGAGGTCTTCCTCTGTACTAGAGACGACCTCTGAGGTCTTCCTCTATATTATAGTCGACCTCTGAGGTCTTCCTCTATACTAGAGTCGACCTCTGAGGTCTTCCTCTATACTAGAGTCGACCTCTGAGGACATCCTCTATACTAGAGTCGACCTCTGAGGACATCCTCTATACTAGAGTCGACCTCTGATGACCTCCTTTATACTAGATTCGACCTCTGAGATCTTCCTCTATACTAGATGCGACCTCTGAGATCTTCCTCTATACTTGAATCTATACTTTGTCTTACTGTGTTATGGAATTCACTGTTGTAATTTTGTCGGTGGCATCATCATCTCTCCAACATGTGATGGTCATGTTCCTCAGCATCACCACCACACCAGCACCACCATCACATCAGCATCATCATTGTCATTAACGCTCACTGGAGCTGCATCTGGATGGATGCTGCGCTGTCAATCTACCTCCATGAGTGTGTGCGACTGTCTAAAAATCCGCTGTCGTTGTTGGATGATGTGATGTGATATTCTGTCATTTGTTGCATGTCCCTCCGCTGGTGTGGAGTGGTGTTGCGACGATGCTCCACGTCGGGTACTGGCACTGGTCAATGGAGTGTAGTATACACTCGGCTGCCACTACTACGACAACTACTTTGTGTTACTGTTTTCTACTTCTTTGCCAGCCGATACATCGTAGTTGTTTTTCGGTTTGGTTCGGTTTGTTTCGACTCCGTCGTACGTTAAACGCACACACACATAATAGCAGTGATGTTGTTGCTTTTTCGGTTAGTAAACCGGATGTTCCTAATCATGGCTAGTTTGCCTCAAATTAAATACTTTTTTCAGCTTCCACAAGCTCTGAGCGCTTGTTGTGTCTGTGTTTGTCTCTGCGGACCCCCTTTAGTCCCTCTGCGGCCTAAAGCCGTTGTCCACCATACCACCACATCTACGGGGGTATCCATCCATCTATCCATCCATTCATTCATCCATCCAGCGTAGTACAACGATGAATTCGCATTTGTCTATAGATTTTATGTAAAAATTCACTTTTGTATTATTGTGTATGGGTCTTGGTTTTTTTTTTTGGGGCGGAGAGGGATTTTGCTTCTTATTCGAGATTTAATTTTATAAAATTTAAAAATCAGTTGTAATAAGTAGTGCTTGCCGTTTTTTTCTCGCTCTGTTGTTTTGAAATTTTATTCAAATTTACTTACCGCCGCCATTAAAACATAGTCACTCTCATACGAATACGTTCATTCGTCCATTCGTTAGTCCATTCATTTTGGTTGGGGATTTTAGAAGAAAAAAAATGACTACAGTATTAATGGAATTCATCAACGGTCACACTATGATTATTTGAAAAAACAATTGCAAATCTGTGCCTTGTTTTTTCTCATTTTGTTATCGCCAAATGCTGTTGGCTGTTGTTGCAAAACACCAAGTTTCAATGAATTTATATTTATTGTTATTTTTTTCTATTAATAATCACACACTCATGCAATTTTCAATTCATTCATCACTTGTGGTGGCCGTTTGTTCGTTAGTTCGTTCACATTGTAAATACGACATTCATTGAAGACTTTTTTCAAAATCCCAAACAATGCAAATTGTGATAATACGTATTTTCTAGATTGTGCATTTTCTGTTAAAGAAAATTAAAAGGGGTAAGAAAATTGAAAGGGATTACTCTATACTATGCAAAAATAGACCACAGAGGTATTTCTCTATATTAGAGTCAACCACTGTGAACTTCCTCTATACTAGAGTCTATCACTATGATCTACCTCTATACTAGAGTTGATCACTATGATCTCTCTGTACTACAGTCGATCAATGTGATCTTCCTCTATAATATAGAGTCGATCACTGTGACCTTCCTCTATAATATAGAGTCGATCACTGTGACCTTCCTCTATAATATAGAGTCGATCACTGTGATCTTCCTCTATACTAGAGTCCACCACTGTGATCTTCCTCTATACTAGAGTCCATCACTGTGATCTTCCTCTATACTATAGAGTCGATCACTGTGATCTTCCTCTATACTATAGAGTCGATCACTGTGATCTTCCTCTGTACTAGAGTCGATCACTGTGATCTTCCTATATATTATATAGTCGAATACTATGATCTTCCTCTACGTTATATAGTCGATCACTGTGATCTTCCTTTATACTATGCAGTCGATCACTGTGATTTTCCTCTATACTAGAGTCGATCACTGTGATCTTCCTCTGCACTAGAGTCGAGCACTGTGATCTTCCTCTCTACCCTAGAGTCGATCACTGTGATCTTCCTCTATACTATAGAGTCGATCACTGTGATCTTCCTCTTTACTATAGAGTCGATCTTCCTCTGTGAGCTTGATCTATACTATAGAGTCGATCACTGTGATCTTCCTCTATACTATAGAGTCGATCAGTGTGTGATCTTCCTCTATACTATAGAGTAGATCACTGTGTGATCTTCCTCTATACTATAGAGTGGATCACTATGTGATCTTCCTCTATACTATAGAGTCGATCACTGAGATCTTCCTCTTTACTATAGAGTCGATCTTTCTCTGTGATCTTGCTCTATACTATAGAGTTGATTACTGTGATCTTCCTCTATACTATAGAGTAGATCACTGTGTGATATTCCTCTATACTATGGAGTAGATCACTGTGTGATCTTCCTCTATACTATAGAGTAGATCACTGTGTGATCTTCCTCTATACTATAGAGTAGATCACTGTGTGATCTTCCTCTATACTATAGAGTCGATCACTGAGATCTTCCTCTTTACTATAGAGTCGATCTTCCTCTGTGATCTTGCTCTATACTATAGAGTCGATCACTGTGATTTTCCTATATACTATAGAGTCGATCACTGTGATCTTGCTCTATACTATAGAGTCGATCACTGTGATCTTTCTCTATACTATAGAGTCGATCACTGTGATCTTTCTCTATACTATAGAGTCGATCAATGTGATATTTCTCTATACTATAGAGTCGATCACTGTGATATTTCTCTATACTATAGAGTCGATCACTGTGATCTTCCTCATTGCGACTATTTCATATGTGATAGGAACAAATATATTTTTTTTTGAATTTTAAAGATTTCCCGATCTTTTGGCATTGTTCCCTCATAATTTCTTTTAATGACTAGTAATTAATAGCAGACATTGTCGTCAAAGAAACCAACTCCCCTGAGCAGAACACCCACTTTGTTGTAACATGAGCACATAATAATTTTTTTTTCTGTTGTTTTATTTTTTTTTTAGTAATTTCTTGATCACAAAATAATTGCAAAACATTGAATAAACATATTGTGGACATATCAACGAACATGGACGTGTGGAACAATAAAGAACAACTTTACTTATCGATTATAAACAAATATGTACGTACAGTCAGACAGATAGATAGACGTACGGACAGATGGACGGACATTTCCACAATACGTATGATTGGATCGTATGTCATTCATATGTCGTATGTCCATAAATATTGAAATTAAATTGCAAGTTCAGACAAAAATTTGTGTACGTTTACGAGTGTATGTGTGTGTGTGTTGGAGTGTCTTTACATTGTTCTTTATTGAAAATTGTTTAATTGTTTGCCATGCGAATAAATTTACAATTAAAACTGCAACAAAAAATATAATTTATTGATGTAAATGAATGTGTAATTAGTAACTGATGATGATGTACGACGAGTGGACGCTTGTGGCGAGACGTGGCCATTGATGGATGAATAACTGATTACACTGAGAGAGACAACCGAATTTTCTTGTTCTTTTTTCAGCAACAGTTTTGGAATTAATAAATTACCGAGATAAAGTTGTAGAATGATTCCGTTCATCTTTGTAGAAAATGCTCTTAATTGATAAAGGTTTTACTGCATTTTGAGGGCATTTAGACTCCTTAATGTGTACCACAGAAAAGTCTATATTAGTTTGGAATTTAAGATGATAATTTACCAATCTAAAGCAGGTTTATGATTCTGCAAATCTTTGGAAATTTACTTTGCTATTAATTACATTTATTATTAACATAAATTATGTTTAGATTTATAATAATTATATCCTGCAGGTATACCAAGGTAAAAGTCTTGTGGGGCAAATTACTATATTGTTATTGAATTTTCCTCGTTTGTCGATTTTTATTTACAATTATAAATTGAATATACGATTCTGAACTTCTGTGGAATGAATGCTTTCCATAGTTATCGATTTTATACTAATTTCTACAAATTAAGTACTTCTAAAGTGTACCACAAAATTATAAAAGCTCTCTTGATATAACTATTGCGATTTGCCAATGATAACGTAACGAAAGAAATAGGAATATATGATTCTGCACAACTTTGAAAAAATTACTTTCCATTAGTACCGATTTTATTACAATTTGAGGGCAATCAAGATGCGAAAGGTGTACCACAAAATTGTTTGTACGAAGATTATAAAATCAGTATAGTATAGTGTTGCTTAGATTTTGTTATGATTATTTACCAAAATAAAGTGATTATACGATTCTGCACCTTTTTGGACAGATATTTTCTTCTAATAATGATTGTATTCCAATTTGAGAACCATAAAGATCCAAATAGTGTACCCCATAAAGAAATTTCTTATGCTCTGATTTTTTCGTTTCCTTTGTTTGGGGATTCAAATTTACAGGTATAAATTGAATATACGATTTTGCACTTCTTTAGGATGCGAGCTATCTACTATAGGCAGCTTTTTTATAATAATCTGTTAAAACTAATGACTCTAAAAGTGTATCACAAAAAATAATAAGGCGCTTTTAATATATCTATTGCGATTTGACAATGATAGCTTACCAAAATCAATAAAAAATATACGATTCTGCACATATTCGAAAACATTACTTTCCATTAGTACAGATTTTATCACAATTTGAGGGCAATACATTTCCGAACTAAGTACCACAAAAATTTGTTGAAGGGCAATTTTAAAATCAGTAAAGCGTTGCTCATATATGTATATTCGGATTTTTATTATTTATCAAAATATGTTGTTTATACGATTCTGCACATTTTTGGACAAATATTGTTGTACTAATAATGATTTTATTACATCTTTCTGACTATAAATATCCATAAAGTGTACCACAAAAATTCTTGTAGGGCAATTTTTTATGTTGTGATTGTTTCAATTCCCTGGTTTGTGGATGTTAATTTATAGATGCAAATTGAATATATGATTCTGCACTTCTTCTATATGAAATATTTTAATTTATAGATAGAAATTGATTATATGATTCTGCACTTCTTTGATATGAAATATGTAAGTATATATATAGAAATTGAATAATTATTCTGCACTTCTTTGATATGAAATATTTCCATATAAATCGATTTTATAGTAATATGTACAAATTTTAAACTCCTAAAATGTACCAAAAAGTGAGCATAGCTATTTTAATATATCTATTACGATTTGACAATGATAACTTGCCAAATTAAATTGGAATATGCGATTCTGCACATATTTGGAAAAATTTATTTAATTTCAACGAAAGCTCACATAGTAAAGGACTATTTTTTGTTACAACAATATTAAATATTCCCCCTGATGATGACCAACGAAGTTGGCCGAAATATTGGGCAAATAAAGAAAAATAAATAAAAAATAAAAGTATTGTCTTTTATTTATTACGGACCTCAAGCCGAACAAACAATCCAATCATAATATCAATTAATTTCAAAAAAATAGATTTAATTTCAATTTAAGGACAATAAAGATGCACATGTTGTACCACAAAATAATTTGTAAGACAATTATAAAAGCTATGTATGATTACTAACGCATATTCAGATTGTGGTATGACTTAAATTGAAATTTACAATTCTGCACATTTTTGGACTAATATCTTTCTTCTAATACTGATTTTTTTTTACAATTTGAGGACCATAAATGTCCAAAAGATGTACCACAAAAATAATTGTAGAGTTGATTGTTATGTTGCGATTATTTTAATTCCCTTCTTAGGGTATAGCAATTGACATATATAAATTGAGTATACGATTCTGCACTCCTTTGGAATAAGAGCTTTCCATAGGCATCGATTTTATAACAATTAAATTGTACCACAAGCATGAATATATCACTTTTAAGATATCTATTGCAATTATAGCATACCAAAACATATAGGAATGTATGACTCTGCACTTTTTTGGAAAGACTACTTTCTTTTAATATAGATTCTAATATAACTTGAGGACAATAACTGTGCAAAAAGTGTACCACAAACATATTTGCAGGTCTATTGTAAAATCAGTAGGGCGTTGCTCGTTTATGTTCTGATTTTGTTATGATAATTTAACAAATTATATTGATTATATGATTCTGCGCATTTTTGGACAGATATCAATATTTTATTAAAGATTTTATTACAATTTGAGGGACATAAATATCCAAAAAGTGTACCACAAAAAGTCTTGCAGAGTAATTTGTTACACTCAGATTTTTTCATTTCCCTTGTATGGGGATTCCAATTACAGATACAAATTGAATGTAACATTCTGCTTATATTTTGGTATGAGAGCTTTCCTTAGGCATCGATTTAAAATAATTTGTAAAAATTTAGGACACTTAAAGTGTATCACAAAAGTGAATATAGTGCTTTATATATCTCAAGCGATTTGACAATGATAGTTTACTAAAATGAATAGGAATATACGATTCTGCACATCTTTGGGAAAATTACTTTTTATTAATATAGGTTCCAGTATAATTTGAAGACAATAAAGGCCCAAATGGTGTACGACAAACATTTTTGTAAGACCATAATAAAACTGGTTAAGTCTAGCTAATATATATATATATATACGGATTTTGGTATAGTAATTTGGCAAAATAAATTTGATTGCACGATTCTGCACATCTCCGCAAAAATTACTTTCTATTAATAAATATTTTATTTCAATTTGAGATCACTAAAGACCGAAATGTGTACCCCAAACATTTTTGTAGGGCATGTACAAGGTGGCGCAAAAGTAATCCTCCTATCAGAAAATGCTATAAATTTTGCGATTGGCCCCTAATGTCAGTTCTGTTTTGACATTTGTGTAGTAAACACATGCGAAATACACGTTAATAAACAATGTTACGCTACACTGCTCCAGAACGCGGAATATTGCTGACTATTTATTAGACCAATATCGGTCGGTGAATTTGGCACAGATTTCCTGGCCGTCCAACGCCTACTGGTGAAACACTGCGACGTTTAGCCGCTCGCCTCGAAGAGACTGGCACAACACGAGATGCTGCCAGGCGTGGCCGTTCTGCAGAGAATATTGCTGCTGTAGCCGAGGATGTCATGGAAGCGCCGTCGACATCGACCAGACGACGTGCCACGCAAATGGGTATCAGTCGACGGTCTCTACAGCGAATTTTGGTACAATATTTGAAGATGTTTCCTTACAAAGTCCAGACGGTGCATCAGCTGTTAGCTGCTGACCGCCAATCGCGTCTAACATAACATCGAAAGGTTACTTTTGCGCCACCTGTTATTATCATATTATTATTTAATTTGTTTGGTCATTATTATTTGCAAGTACCGGGTTTTCCATTAAGGACATAACATTAACATTGCCAGTGCACAATCGGAGAAGTTTCCGCGTTTCAAATGATCAAGTGGCTTTAGTTCTTGAGTCAGTTTGATCTTATAAGGATAAAGGCCAAAATCTTTTCGCAAAATACACCACAGTGCGGTTTGAGAGATGCTCAATTCCTGAGAACGACGTAGAATCGACTGATTTGGCTCATTTTGAACGGATACACTTACGGCTGGGATATTTTCGTCGCTTCGAGCGGTACGGCGTTTCTTTGGCGCCGGAACATCCTAAAGTGAAAATTTGGATTCACAATTTTCTACTATAGCACGCACAGCCTGTCGGGTGGGACAATAATTACGGCCGAAAATTGAAGTAAGTTCTCTTAAAGTTGCGACCACCATAATTTTTAATGATTTCCAAGCGTTGCACGTAAGTGACTTTACCATGATGAAAATGTTGACTTCGACTAACACTTTGACACTGAAAGATCATTAACAATTTTTGAGGGTGCGTTTACATAAAGATATGTCCCTATTAGAAAACCATTTATTAACTGTATAAATGGTTATGCACCTATTTATCCATAAACATAGATTTTATAGCAATTTATAGACATTAACACCTCCTAAAGAGTACCACAAAATTCTGTGTAGCGCTTTTGATACATATATTTTGCCTTTTTATGATAATTTACAAACATAAATTGAAAATACAAGACTGCACATCTTTGATAAAATAACTTCCTATTAATACACAATTTATTACAATTTATGAGCTCTAGATATTCTAAAAATGTACCACAAAAAATATGGAAAGGCATTTACAATGCCAGGCTTATTAAATTAATCATCTTTGGATATTAAGATTTAAGGATTATAAATTGGGTTTATGATTCTGCATACCCTTGAAATGCGAGCTTCCAATTGATATATATTCTATTTAAATCTAAGGTCATTAAATAATTTGAAAAAGTACCACAAAGAGAAGAATATCAGTTTTCATAATAATTGTGATTTGAGTATATGAATTTGCCAAAATAAATTTAAAATGCATTTCTGCACATCTCTGGACAAAAAAACGTTCTAATAACAAAGATATGATTACAATTTGAGAACCGTAAAGATCTAAAAAGTGTACCACAAAAAGTCTCGTAGGATAATTCTAATGTTAGATTTATTAAATTTTCCCAGTTTGGGTATTATTTTTGTTTGATAATTGGTAAATTTAATAATTATAAATTGAAAATACAATACTGCACAGCATTGGTAGAACAAATTTCTATCAATGCAAAGTTATTACAATTAAGTAGCATTAAATACCCCACAAATGTACCACAAAAAATTTTGTAAGGCATTTACAATGCTACGCTTATTAAATTAATCATCTTTGGATATAATAATTAAGGGTTATACTTGAGTTTTTGTTTCTGCATATCTTCGGAATGAGAGCTGTCCATTGATATACATTTTATTTAAATCTAAGGACATTAAATGATTTTAAAGTGTACCACAAAAATTAGAAAAGCTGATATACATTTCTGAACATATGAGGGTCAATATCATTCTAATAAAAAAAAATTATTACAATTTGAGGTCACTAAAGATGCCAAAAGTGTACCACAAAAAGTTTTGTAGGACATTTATAATTTTACTATTGTTTAAATTATCAAATTTGCATATTTTAATTAAGATTGGCAAATTGATTCTACTATTCTGCACATTTTCGAAAGAAGACTTGTCCATTGAAAGATATATTATTCCAATCAATGGGTATGTAATAATCTTAAAGTGTACCACAAAAACATGTGCAGTGCTTTTCGTGTATAGAAACTCTAAAAATAGTTGTATATACAATTCTGCAATTTTTTTGGCAAATAACTTTCTAATAACAAAGATTTTATGTGTAACAATTTGAGGACCATTAAGATCCAACAAGTGTACCACAAATAGTCTTATAGAGCAATTATAATGTTATGATTTTAAATTTACCCTGTTATGATATTATAACTTGCAAATGTAAATTGAATATACGATTCTGCACATCTTTGGAAGAAGATGATTCCATAGACAAAATCTGTATTTCAATTTATAGAAATAAATTGACCTTAAAGTGTACCACACTTACATACATGTATTTACCAAAATAAATTGAACATACAATTCTGCACATCTTTGGACAAATAACTTTCTAATAACAAAGATTTTATTTTAATTTGAGATCTCGAAAGTCCCATTTAGTAAGATTGGTAGATTAAATTTACTATTCTGCATATCATCCGAAGAAGAGCTTTCCATTGACAGATATTTTATTACAAACTATTGATATTTAATTATCTTAAAGTGTACCACAACAACGTGCGCAGAGCTTTTCGTATATATCACAGTACAGCATTTTTCAGCTCATTGATTGGGGACTCAATTCTGATCATTCCTTTAGTTGGCTCAATTCATAACTTAATGGCTATACGATTTTTTTCTCAAGGTGGATTTTTTGCACTTTTTCTATATATTTTTCTTGGTATACCCTACGGATTATCTCTTTTGTGTCTGAAGCAAAAAAAAAATGCGGAAAAACACTACCCCAAAAAAGTGCATTCAGTGCTTAAAAAATCGCAAATTGTACTGTGTATTTGTTGTACTGTGTATTTTGATATAATTTGATATAATTTACAAAAATTAGTTTTATATACAACACTGCACATCTGTGGGCAAATAGCTTTCTAATAACCAAGATTTTATTTTAATTTAGGGCCTCTAAAGACCCAATAAGTGACCCACGAAACGTCATAAATCACTTCATTTCATCATCATTTAAAAAGTAATATTTGCAAAAGTATTTAGCCCTTCTCATATACTTGTACATTGTGATTTGATTATGATAATTTACCAAAATTAGTTGAATGTGAAATTCTGCACATCTTTGGGCAATTAACTTTCTTATAACAAAGATGTGATTATAATTTGAGGACCATAAAGATCTAAAATGTGTACCACAAAAAGTCTTGTAGAGCAATGATAATGTTATGATAATTTAATTTACCTTTTTCCAATATTATAAGTTGCAAATGTTAATGAATATACGATTCTGCACATCTTTGCGATGAGAGCTGTTCATAGGCATAAATTGTGTAACAACTTGTAGATATCAATGACCCTTAAAGTGTACCACAAAAATAGGTAAAGCGCTTTTTATAAATATTCTAATATGAGTATAGGAATTTATCAAAATAAATTTAATATACATTTCTGCACATCTTTGGACAAATATTTTTCTATCCATAAATAGTTTGTTTCAATTTGATGTATCTTAAGACCCACAAAGTGTACCACAAAAAGTCTTGTAGGGCATTTCTAATTTTACGATTGTTTAAATCGACATATTTGTATATTATAATTTGGATTGATAGATTGAATTTACGATTCTGCACATCTCCGGAAGACGAGCTTTCCATTGACAGATATTTTATTTCAATCTATGGATATGTAATAATCTAAAAGTGTACCACAAGAAAATATATTTTTTGATTTGATCATGAAAATTGACGTAAATTAGTGAAAAAAAATCTGCAAATCTCTGGGCCAAAAAGATTGTTATAACATTAAACTTCATTTTAATTTGAGGTCTCTAAGCACCTATGACTATGAAATGTACCACAAAAAGTCTTGTATTTATAATTTTGCGATTGAATCGTCATATTTGCATATTATAATTGGGATTGGTAGATTGAATTTACTATTCAGTACATCTCCGGAAGAAGAGCTTTTCATTGACAGATATTTTATTACAATCTATGGGTATTTAATAATCTAAAAGTGTATCACAAGAACGTGTGTAGCGTTTTTCGTATATATTTTGATTTGATTATGAAAATTTACAAAAATTTGTTGAATATACAATTCTGCACATCATTTGGCAAGTGACTTTCTAATACCAAATATTTTATTTTGAGGTCTCGAAAGACCCGAAAAGTGTACCACAAAAAGTTTTGTAGGGCATTTGTAATTTTGCGATTGTTTAAATCAATATATTTGCATATAATAATTAAAATTGGTAGATTGAATGTACTATTCTGCACATCCCCTGAGAGAGAAGCAGAGCTTTACACAAAAACGTATGTATATGTTTTGATTTTATGTTTAACTAATTTACAAAAATTAGTTAAACATAAAATTCTGCACATCTTTGGGCAAATATCTTTCTAATAACAAAGATTTCATCACAATTTTATGTCTCTAAGGAACCAAAAAGTATACCACAAAATGTCTGGTAGGGCAATTTTATTGTTAAATTATTTACCTTTTTGCGATATTATGAGTAGCAAAAGTAAATTGAATATACGATTCTGCACGTCTTTGGAATAAAAACTTTCCATAGATAAAATCTGTATAACAATTTACATAAACTAATTGACCTTAAAGTGTACCACAAAAATCGGTATAGCGCTCTTCATAAATGTTCTGATTTGAGTATAGAAGTTTACCAAAATAAATTGAACATACAATTCTGCATATCTTTGGGCAAATAACTTTCTAATAACAAATATTTTATTACAATTTGAGGACCTTAAAAAACCAAAAACTGCACCACAAAAAGTGTGCTAGGGCAATTCTAACATTATTATGATTTAATTTACCTTTTTCAATATTATTAGTTTGTAAAAGTAAATTGAATATACGATTCTGCACATCTTTGTAGTGAGAGCTTTCCATAGATAAAATCCGTTTAACAATTTATAGATTTTAATGGCCCTTACAGCGTACCACAAAATTCGGTATAGCGCTTTTCATAAATACTCCCATTTTCATGGGATAATGTACCAAAGTTAATTAAATATAAAATTCTGCACATCTTAAAAAAAGCTATCTGCTAACATAGATTTTATTACAATTTTATATCACTAAGGACCTAAAAAGTGTACCACAAAAAGTGTACAGTTGCAGGGTAATTATATTACTGTAGTTATGATATGTGCCTCTTCGATGTACATATATCTTAAAACGGCTATGTAGCTTAAGTTGGTCTTAATATAAAGTTTCCATTTCTTCTCACCATTTCCTGACCGCTTTAGTCTGCTCTACTTCCGAAAATTATCTCCTGTTGGTTGTTGTAACCTGTCAGAGATTTTCTTAAACAATGTATCATTGAGAACCTGCCTCTGTTGGAGTGGCTTAAGGTTTCTTCTACTTCCCATTTCTGTTCACAGATAATGCGTTTTAAATAGCCTTTTAATGGAAAACTCAGTTTTTCCTTTTTTGATTTTCCCATTAATTAATACCTCTACGAATGCAGTGCGATGGTGCTTTCGTGACTTTTGACGGCTGCTTGCTGTGTGTGTTGCTGCTGGTGCTGAAGTGGTTGGATAGTGTGGTAAACAAGTTCTTGCGGAAATGTATCCTGATTTGTGGCCCCCTTTTTACCACAGTTTTTCTCCTCTCCATTGGCGGCATTGTGCAGAGACACACGCATGCGTTTGGCTGGCCTAACACATTAACTGTTGTTTCTTGGGAACTTCCGCAAGAGTTTCTTTTCTTTCGTTTTTATTAATTTTTAATTTTCTCCCCTTTCCAAAGGAAAAGCAGAAATTAAGTCATTGTTAGATTATGTTCAATATTTGTTTAAGGCTTCCTCATCTTTAATGGTACAACTGCGTCGTTGACTCTCCTCCGTTTGTTTCACATTTAACACATTCACGCCACATTTGAAGCGCCACAAGATTTGAACATCCTCGATTTCCTTGGCACTTTGTTTCTGTTTTTTTCCTTCTCCCAATGAGTGTTGTCAGTAGTAGACTCTTCTAGACATCTGTTGTTGTGGCTAAAACGGATGCAGATTTTGTTGTTGTTGTTCTTTTACCTATTACCAAGCTATTGCTGGCGAACAAAAGGAGAAGGAGCAACGGGAGAGGCAACCAACATAAACTGGGTTGATGTATTTATCTTGTGGTCCGTTGAGACTTTGACTTTTGTTTTACACACCAACTTATCGGAAGATCGATCTTCTTTGACCGCCTGGACATATCTACAATCATAGTTCTATACATACTTACGTTCATATGTATTTATACATGCTGAAACTTTCATGTTGGTTTACACTATAGAAGGAGGGAGTTAGGAGAAGGCTGGTAAATATCTAATAATATAAAATACACCATAATATGGACGTTTGTACTTTTTATGAGGAACATTTCGGGATAGGCGTGGCTAATACTTCCGTTTTGGTTGAACTCAATGTATAAAAAATCAGGTATAAATTGATTCTCATTTCTTTGGTATGAGTGCTTTCCACGGGCATCGATTTTATAATAATTTTGTAAAAATTAAGGACTTTTAAAGTGGGCTACTCCCAGTAGCTCTTGATATAACTGTAGCGACTTGACAATGATAACTCACCGAAAGAAATAGGAGTACACGATTCTGCACATCTATGGAAAAATTACTTTCTACTAATACGGATTTTATTACAATTTCAGGACAATAAAGATCCAAAAGGTGTACCACAAACAATTTTGTAGGAAATTTGATTTAGGTATGACAATTTACCAAAATAAATTAATTATACCATTCTGCACATCTTTAAAAAAATTACTTTATATTAATAAATATTCTATTTCAATTTGAGGTCACGAATGACCCATAAAGTGTACCACAAGTATCAATAAGACAAATATCAATTTATGATTATTTAAATTATATTTTTCGCATATTATAATTTGCAAATATTAATTGAATATATGATTAGGCACTTCTTTGTAAAGAGAACTTTCGATAGACATATATATTATATCAATACGAGGGCGGTTCGGAAACTTCTTAGCCTATCAATGAAAGAGAATAGTTAGTTTTTCAGAAATATTTTTATTTTTCAATATAATCTCCTGAAACTTCAATACACTTAGTCCAACGCTTATCTAGCAATTCTATCCCTTGATTAAAATAGTTTTCCTCAAGGTCTTCAAAATAGTGGTTTACAACTGTAATTGCATCTTCATTTGAGGTAAAACGCCAGCAAGGATTTTTTTTAGATTTGGGAACAGGTAAAAGTCACTGGGAGCTAAATCAGGAGAATAAGGTGGGTGGTCAAGCAACTCGTACTTTAATTCGTTGATTTTAGCCATTGTTAAAAAACTCTTGTGCGCTGGTGCGTTGTCTTGATGAAAAATTATTTTTTTTGTGTTGTAAGTCAGGACGTTTTTCTCGAATTTGTACATTTAATTGATCCAAAAGGTTGCAATAGTACTCTGAATTTATTGTTTTACCCTTTTGCAGATAGTCAATCAATAAAATACCTTTGAAGTCCCAAAAAACCGTTGCCATAACCTTACCAGCCGATTGAATTGTTTTTGCCTTCTTTGGGGCACTTCCTCCAGCTTCAGTCCATTGTTTGGATTGTTCTTTTGTCTCTGGAGTATAGTGGTGGATCCGTGTCTCATCAACAGTTATGAAACGACGCTTAAAATCCATTTTATTTCGCTTAAAACGATCCAAACAAGCTTGAGAAATGTTCATTCTTATGCGTTTTTAGTCGACTGTTAACAAGTGCGGCACCCATCTAGCAGAAAGCTTTTTCATCTGTAGTTCTTCATGCAAAATTAAATGGACTCGATCATTTGAGATGCCCATGATATTAGCTATTTCACGCACTTTTATTCCTCGATCATTTAATACCATATCATGCACTTTGGCTACAATTTCTGTTGTTGTTGCTGTTTTTGGACTTCCACTACGTGGCTCATCTTCAATGCTTGTACGACCACGTTTAAATTCAGCAACCCAATTTTTTACTGTTGCATATGAAGGAGCACTTTCACCTAACACATTCACCATATCATTATGAATTTCTTGTCCCGAAAAACCTTTTTTATGTAAATATTTAATGACACCACGCATTTCTAATTTTTCCATTGTAAAAATCGCGGATGCGTCTTTTGTGAACACCTGTTTCTATATGAAGGAGTTGCCAGATCGAAACAAAATTTAACATGTGTTCATAGCAGAGATGGCAGTTTCCAAAACACTTAATTTTTTCTGTTTATACCGCGCTTTTTGTGCTAGGCTAAGAAGTTTCCGAACCGCCCTCGTATATATATAATATATCAATACACAATTTATTACAATAATTAAGAGCACTAAATAAAAAATGTACCACAAAAAAATTGGTAGTGCAATCATCATAATGTTACACTTTTTTAATTAATCAAATTTGAATTTTATAATTTAGAAATATTAATTGAATATATAATTCTGAATATTTTCGGAGTGCCCTTATAAATAAATTATATATCAAATGAAAGATATTTGATATATAATTAATTTAAATATAAGGGCATTTAATACATTAAAAATGTACCACAAAAATTAGAATAGGGGGTTTCAAAAATATTCCGATTTGTGTATATAATTGTACCAAAATGAATTTAATATTCCTTTGGACAAATAACTTTCTAATAACACAGATTTTATTACAATTTGAAAACATTAAAAATCCAGAAATTGTTTCACAAAAAGTTATGTAGGGCAATTATAAATAAATTACAAAATAGGGCAATTGTACACAATCTATTACAATTTAAAAGCTCTAAATTACTCAAAAATTTACCACAAAAAAATCTCTTGGCGCCATCATAATATCATACTTATTTAATTAACCCTATTTGAATATTATAATACTGAAATATATATTGAATTTACGATTCTGCACATCTCTGGAATGAGATCTTACAATTGATGTATATTTTATTTAAATGTAAGGGAATTTAATGCTTTAAAAATGTACCACAAAAATCGGAGTAGTGGGTTTCAAAAATATTCTGATTTGTGTATATAAATTTACCAAAATAAATTTACCAAAATAAATTTTATAAACATTTCTGCACATGTTTGGGGAAATAACTTTCTAATAACAAAGATTTTTTTTTTAATTTGAGGACCACAAAGATCCAAAAAGTGTACCACAAAAAGTCTTGTAAGACAATTATAGTCTTATGATTATTTTTTTTTGGATAATAATTGATTTACAAATATTGATTTAATATGCATACGTTTATTTACATCTTCGGAGAGAGAACCTTCAATAGACATAGATTGGAAAACCGTTATTACAATTTGTCGGTACTTTCTGTACCTTTTACTCCAAAAAGTATTTTTGGGTCCTTTTTTTGGTCACCTTTTTATTTCAAATAGTGCGAAAATTGGTTATTACCTGAAAAAACAGTTATTACTTTACAGGGAAAACAATTTGTGGGTCCTTTTTGTAACATTTTACTCCAAAAAGTACGTATTTCTAAAAATAATTATTACCTTATTATGAGAAGAGGGTACCTTTGACATCCTGTTTGTACCCTTTTTATTCCAAATAGTACGAATATCGAAAATGGGCTAGGGAACCCCCGTAATAGTATGAGTTTTACTAAATAGGAATATCGTATCATTCCTGACCAGTTTGGCACCTTTTTACTCCAAAAAAGTAACAGTTTTGAATAACAGGGAAAAAGTACCAGTTTTGGGATCTGTTGATTTTTTCTCCAAACATTAAGAATTTTGAATTTAAAAATCCCATTATTACTTCATTATTGGGAGATGGTAGGGGTTTTCTTTGACACTTTATGACAAATTTCCAAATTTAATTATTACCTCAATGCAGGGAGGCGGTCAATTTTTTGCTCACGTTTCTCCCCTTTGAGTCTAAAAAGTACCAATTTAAAAAACGGGTATTCCTTTACAATGAGAAGGTACCAATTTGGTCACATTTTACGCTCAAAAGTAGGACTTGAGAAAAGGAAGCATTTTTATGAAATTTTTTCCGCTTCTTTTTCTAGAAAACACCATTTATCATTTTGGGTCCTTTTTGTCTTCTGCGAAAAAAGTTCGAATTTTGAAAAATAAAAAAATAAATTTATAAATTGCGATATCTCAGAATCGATCTAATTTTTTCCCCTTAATTGTTTTTTATAAAAATTGGTCCATATGTACTCTACCGATGGTGTAAATTTTGGAGTGGGGACGACATTGGTTCAGACCATTTTACAGGTCAACATTTTCTGAGAATTTGAGAAAGATCTAACTTTTGACCTGCGACACTTGAGAAAGAACTATGTTCGGCAGAAATCCGTTTTTGAATATTTGAAGTCATTTTAGCAATGCCCGCCAGCCTGTCCGTCTGTCTGTCTGGTTGGTGCGCACGATAACTATCGATACATAGAATTAACCAATTGACTCCAAATTTGGTATGTGTCAATATTTTTTTCTATCTCAGACTCAGGTCAGAGATGGACTATGTTGGTCCACTCCTTCGAGTATCTCCCCAATAAGGGTCAAAATTGAGTGAAATATTGATTATCTCATAACTTCTATTACTACTCAGAATCTTTCACAAATCCATACATTGTATTACACAGTATTTTGGGACTCAATTCTAAAAATTGGACCTGAAAGTAGCCCCAAAAATAAGAACTTCTGCATCAAGTTGGTTCAATTAATAATTTAATTGCCATACGAATTTTTTTTTCTATTTTTTTTTTGATTTACCGTACGTAATATCTCTTTTGTATATGAAGCAAAGTTGTAGATATTGAATAGGAGATACAAAATGCAGAACAAACCTACCCGAAAAAAGTGCATCCAGTGCCTTAAAAGTCGCAAAAATGTCCACAAAGTTGTAAAATCAGTAAAATATTGAAAAATACCTAAACGTAATACGTATAAAACAGCACATTTTTGCGACTTTTAAGGCACTGGATGCACTTTTTTCGGGTAGGTTTGTTCTGCATTTTGTATCTCCTATTCAATATCTACAACTTTGCTTCAGATACGAAAGAGATATTCCGTACGGTAAACCGGAAAAAATATAGAAAAAGTGCTAAACACCCACCTTGAGCAAAAAAAATCCTATTGCCATTAAATTATTAATTGAGCCAACTTGACTAAACGAATGATGCAGAAGTTCTTATTTTTGCGCCTACTTTCACGTGCAATTCTCAGAATTAAGTCCCAAATCAATGAGCTGAAAAATGCTGTACTGTGTAATGTCATACTTATTTAATTAATATTATAATTTGGAATATACTTTGAATATTATAATTTGGAAATATAAATTGAATTTACGATTCTGCACATCTCTGGAATGAGATCTTACAATTGATATATATCTTATTTAAATGTAAGGGCTCTCAATGCTTTAAAAATGTACCACAAAAATCGATAGCGGTTTTTCAAAAATATTCAAATATGAGTATGTATATGAATTTACCAAAATAAATTGAATATTCATTACTGCACAACTTTGGGTAAACAATTTTCTAATAACAATGATTATGTTACATAGAGATCCAAAAAGTGTTCCACAAAAAGTCTTGTAGGGCAACTAAAATCCTGTGATTATTTAATTTGCCTTAATTTGAGTAATATAATTTTACAAATATTAATTTAATATATCTTTGGATAGCGATTCTGCCAGAGATAGCTAAAAAACAGTTCTTACTTTACTCTTTTACCCCAAAAAGTATGAATTTCTAAAAACAATTATTACCTCATTGGGGTACCATTTTTGGGTCACTTTTCCCCCTTTTTATTCCAAATAGTACGAATATAAAAAATCAATAATTATTTCATTAAGAGGAAACCATTTTGGACCCTTCTGGCCCCTTTCTCCCTAAAAGTAAGAGTTGCGAACAAAAAACTAAAACTATTATCACCTCATTACTTGGATATGTTACTGTTTTTCGGCCAACTCCCACTTCCGGCAAACTCCTGTTTTTGCTCGCAAAAGTACGAATTTTGAAAATCAATTATTACCTCATTACTGCGAGAGGGTATGATGTTGGGCCAAAACAACTATTACCTCATATCAACGGAGAGTAAAATTTTTGGGTCCTTCGTGTCTCATTTTTTATCCTAATAGGACAAATTCAGTTATTGCATCATTACCATGTTTGCACCGTTTGGTCACCTTCTAGTCTAAAAAGTGCGAATTTCAAAGACTTTACATGGGTATTATACCATTTCTCCTGCAAATTAAGCATTTTGAAAAACGAGCTCATAACTCGTACCAGGGAGGGTAGCATTTTTGGGAACTATTGACTGCTTTTTACTCTGAAACGTACTAATTTTGAAAAAAAACAACCTTATTACCTTACAAGAATAGTGTACCACTTTATACCCTTTTTCGCCTTAAAAAAGTTAAAATTTTGAAAAGCCATTATTACAAAATTGCTGGTAGAGGGTACCATATTGGATCTTTTTTTCTAGAAAAGGGTAGGGTTTATCGGCTTTTTCACTTTAAAAAAATACAAAACACCCCCATTTACATTTCCTCCACTTATCATAGAATCCCCTTTTGCGTAGATATTTTCCAACATAAGTGCCAAAGTCTGCTGAATGGGGGAAGAAAAACACCTTTTCCAAAAGGAGGAAAATTTGTAAACCTGTTGGTGGAATTACATAGCCATAGACTTTGATGTATGCTCCTCACCAGCTCAGCTTGTCGCAAATGGATTTCCAATACCGAACAATCGTAAGAACGAACGAACGAACAAGTTGTCATGTTACCATTCTGGCTAAAAACAAACGAACAAATGATGGTGTAAAACCAAATGTGTTGATCACATTAGATCAGCAGCGCCCTCTTGTTGCGGAGGGGGTACTCCTCTTCCCTATTTACCAGAATTAGAGATGAGTTTAGTTTTAGAGATAGTTGTAGTTTAGTGTGGATTTTTAAACCACATCTAATACTTTTTTTTTGCAATTGCGTTTATTTTTAAGGCCAATCCTCTGTTTTGGGTTGTTGACCAAGTTAGTTGGGGGGGTTATTTTTTTTTTCTCTCGTTGGCTTGTCTATTTGCGAAGCGTTTATTTATTCCCACTGACCGGCGACCGGATGGGCAGCTGTTTTGGTAGCTTAGCTCTTTGGAGGATGGAAATGACAAATACACTGACAGTTACTCAGATACAGATACACATACGAGGTTAGCAATACACGTACAGCACTTACTAATCACTAAGCCATACATATCAATGAAAATAGACAGTAATGGCCTAACTTGCAAAGATTTGGGCGAAAAAATTGGAATAAGTAAAAAATGGTAAATTAAACACATACGGGTAGTTCTACTCATTTTAATGGTAGAGGGTGTACATTAGGGTGGCATTTTTGCACTTTTTGTTGAATTTCATATTGTACCTCTATCTCTAAACCACGAATGCTGAAAATTTGGGGAGAATCGGATAAAGTTAAACCGTGGCGCTTTGAGATCAAAGGTCAAATTTTTGGAAATTCAGTATTTTTATCCAAATTGGGTATGGAAACTTGGTTATTTTTCATCGGATTTTGATGACATTTTTTGAAATTGTTACACTAGCCCTAGCTATAAAATGGTGCAATTTTGAGACAAATTGGATAATGCTAACCCCTGTGAACAATAGGCCAAAAGACAATTTTTGCACATATAACGGGCAACCGACATAAAAAAAAAATTATATTTTTCAGGAAATATTCTGTTTTTTATAGGGAAATTGGATGGCCTGGGGTTCCAAAATGACACATCTATATTTCTTAGCCACATATTTGTTTGAAAATATACACATAAAGTTCAATAGGTGTGGAAATCATATTTGTTTTAAAAAATATAATTTTGCTGTTAATAACAACAATTTTGGTATACTTTATTTAAAGTCGTTCTTTAAATCTTTTAAATTGGCTTCTTTTGAATATGATTGCCTATGATTGTATAACCTGCAACAAAAAGTAATCGTATTTTAAAAATCAAATTAAATATCAGCTTAAATTCTTACTTTCAATAAATGTTGTCTCTGCTCCTCATCCTTAGTAATTTTGCTATTGTATTCTTGAACCAGCTTAATTCCTCGTCCGGCACTGTCATTTACAACATTTAAGTTCCTTACGATATTCCTTCCTCGTTTGTATTCATTTGAATCAACCCATGCATGTGTGTCTTTTGAGAAAAGATTCATGGAAATACCAGATCTCTTAAAAAACCTTTTTGAGTTTTTTGAAAACAAATCTTCCAGATCCCTAGAAATAAAACTGCTAAAATTTTCCTTTTTTATTCTTAGCTTTTTCGGAATTTCTTCGTCTTCTTCCACACCTGCATCGTCATCGTCGACAGACATTTTAGCTAACAGTCTGCATTTAGTTCCACTATCAATTCTATCATCGAATAGAGCAAATCCCACGCATTCCTCACTTAGATAATACAAGTGATTTAGTATTTTCCTAATGGCGGTATCAGCAATCTTGTTATTGATTATTTGGTAATTATCTAATTTTCTTAGAAACGCCAAATCGTTTAAAGCTGCTTTATCAGCTTTGTTTGCATCAAACCAGTAAATAGTATAACATTTAATAATGAAACCTACTACTTCAATTAAACCATTTATTTCGGAGTCTATCATTTGTTTAAATTCGGTTCGAAAAATTAATATTTTTAAGCAATAAATAGCCTTTGCCATCCATCTTGCGTGATGGAGAGCACCTGGCTTTGTAAATTTTATTCCTCGAGGAGGGCTTCCACCGAGGAATATTATAACTAGCTCCAAAAATTCTCTGTAGTCATCTCTTGGGAATGATTCTTCAATTTTGGCCAGTGCAAAATTTAGAATTTCTCCACAATCATTTGCTATTATCTCATTAATTCTGGGATGAGTCAATCCTGGCAAAAAATTTTCGTGCTTTATTTCTGGCCTGAATTTTTTAAACCTTTTAAAAATCTGAATGTCTGGACCAGTGGCTTGTTCAACATTTGCCTCTTTAAACACTGCAGCTAGGACAATTTCGAAAATGTGGTGTCTGCACCCTAGGAAAAATATATTTCGTCCAATAGCTTTCTCCAATTGCGTGGTAGCACGTTTAAATCGAGCAGTGTTTGACGAAGTTGTATCAAAAACAAATGCTTCCGTTTTTTCCAAAATATGGTTTTCTTCTAAAACATCATAAACTGCAGAGGATATTTCCAATCCGGTTCCTGAAGGAATGTCTGGCATGTCTATAATTTGCTCTAAACCTGGAGCCGTTGCTATTATTGCGAGACGGTCTTCCTTTTTTCCACTAATTGACGTCAGCAGTTTGGTATCCCAATGGATGGTTAAAGGTTGATCATTAGCCGAAAATAATTGCATTATTTTTTTACTTTGCTCTTTTCTTAAATGGGCTCGCTGTAAGCGTGTGGTATTGCGGTTTAAAATGTAATCAGACGCCTTAAGTCCAACTGCATCCAGAAATGCTACAAATAAATGGACAGTGTCACGACGACTTACTTTTAGTTTATCGAGAACGGCAGCGAGTCTTGGGGTTAAAATGTTTTTTTGTGAAGAAGTGATTTTCTGAGGACGTTTCGCTCTTGGAGTGTCAACGGTATATTCTTCATCTGACTGTGGCTCGTCTTCGGTTTCAGAAAATGTTGAACTTAAGGTATGAGAGATATTGCAAGCTGTACGGAATTTTTAAAAATTTTAACAAAAAATTAAACACTGATTTTTATCTAAACGCGCACTTTCTTCAGTATTTATCTTTTTTATCCTAATGTTATAAAAAAGTACTTTTAGGCAGTCTACCTTCGATGGTAGTTTACTTCCTGTTAATTCAGGTTTAGGGAATCCTATTAAATAAATGTCACTTCTCAACGATGTCATTATTTAATTTATAAACAAATATACCTAAAACACAAAGCTTCCTAACCGCCGGACCAATTAAATGCACAAATTACTTTGTAATAAATATATTGGGATATAATCTGCTACTTGTCGCTGAATTTCTAATTCTTTTTCATTTCTTCGGTATTTTAGTTTTGGATGTGTTCTCATTTCTTGCGTCCAAGTACCGTTTTTAATATTGTGTATGTGTTTGTTGAATTGTTTAGTTTTGTGTTGTGACGGTTCAAACTTTTTTACAGAAGTGATGCGTCGCATCCAAATCATTTTTGAAATGCAGAATTTTGTAAAAGTAGACTTATGGCCTGCGGTTCGGATCTTTTGATTTATTTAGTTATGGATTTAACGTAATAATTTCACCAAGCTTAAAAAATAAAAGGAACAGGTAAAAGGGTAAGTTTCAGTTTTGTCTAAAAATTCAAAAATTGTCTTTTGACCTATTGTTCACAGTGGTTATCATTATCCAATTTGTCTCAAAATTACACAATTTCATAGCAAGGGCCAGTGTAACAATTTCACCAAGTTTCATCCAAATCCCATCAAAAATAACAAAGTTTCCAGACAAAGTTTGGATAAAAATAAAAAAATTCTAAAAAATTGACCTTTGACCCCAAAGCGCCACGACTTAACGTCATCCGATTCGCCCCAAAATTTTCAGCATTGAAGTTTTAGATACAGAGGTACAATATTCCGTCCGGCACTTCTGAATATTATGCAAAAAATTATTTTCCTCACAAGAAAATGCCACCCTAGTGTACATCATGTGCTAGCGTAGGAGTGTCCGGGACTATAGGTGCTGTAAAAGCATTACACTCCACAAATTGTCAAGTATTTGTATTTACTGGAATACAATTTATAAGCCGTTAACTTTTTGTGCAAAATGGCCAATTTGTATGGGAGGTTGCAACGGAGGTTGTACAAGGGGTTGCAACGTCCCGCTCATTCGCTCATTTTTCTCAAGGTAATAGCGACCATGAAAGTAATGGCGAATGCTTTTCTGCAAAAAAGTGCAACACTTGCATTGCCCTTTTTCCGAAAACTGCACTATAATATCGCTTTTTTGAAATTTTAGTTGTGCTAAATTCGAGTAATTTAATTACCAAATTTCAAAAAAGTATCACAAAAGTGCCGTTTTCGGAAAAAGGGCAATGAAAATGTTGCACTTTTTTGCAGAAAAGAATTCGCCATAATACTAACCTCTTTTTTGCTATTTTTATACCCTACACCACACTGTGGGACAGGCAATTACAAGTTTGTTTCAAATGCTTGTAACATCTAGAAATATTACAACTAGACCCACCCGCGGTCACTAGCTGTCCGTCCGTCCTTCTGTCCATCTTATATTGTTCGTTGAGTACAGGTCGCAATTTCACTCCAACCTTGCTGACATTTTTGCAGTTAGGAGTCTTCCGCACCTGTAAAGATCCCATATACAATGGGTTATCCAATAGGGATGATATGATTTTGAAGTGACGTTTCGGCCATTTGTAATATGTCATGATCTGTCATTTGTTTTCCATTGTATTCAGTAGTGTTTACAATTTCATCTTGGAGAGATATACGCAAGAACAATATTTACAGATTATTCAGTTTTATTATCAAAATAATCGTTCTCCAATTGCAACATTTTTTTTTAAATCCAAAAAAACTACTTTCCAGTCGACCTACGACCTTGACTCCCATGAGCAATATTCTATCTCTCGTTAAGAGTTATCTTTTTGCCATTGACCGATTCCCGATCCGACGTACCGTTAAGGAGCTAGAGCAAAAATAAACTTTACGTTCATATTTGAAAATGAAGCTTAGTCCATTTTTTTAAATCCAATAAAAAACCACTTTCCAGTCGACCTACGGTCCTTGACACCCATGAGCAATATTTTAACTCTCGTTAAAAGCTATATTTTTGCCATTGACCGATTGTGGCTACGAGCCACAGAACAAATGAAACAATTGAATTGTTGCGAGAAAAGTTTGGAGATTCGATTATTTCAAGAAATTGTGATATTGAATGGCCTCCAAGAAGTTGTGATTTAACACCATTAGACTATTTCTTGTGGGGTTATTTGAAGTCATTGGTCTTTCGAAATTAAACAGACTCTCTTCAAGCTTTACAAGTCAATATTGCCACGTGCCATTCATGACATACGACTTGATTTAGTGGAAAAAGTGCTCGAAAATTTTGTTCATCGAATTCGTTCCTGCAGAAGAAGTCGTGGAAACGTCATTTGAATGACGTTTTATTTAGAACTTAATTGTATCGATTGTACTTCACATTAAATAAAAAACTTTTGAATTTCCTTAACAATATGTGTGTGTTCTTTTTTTCAAAGAAATCATATCACTCTTACTGGAAAACACTTTATGTTTCGTCTGATTTGGCCCCTAAGCTCTGTAGAAGCTGTAGTTTAAATCCAATCGTCTTGAAATTTAGCATGGTTGAGTTTCTTGATCCATGGACCAACATTGTCGAATTTGAAGAAAATCGGTTCAGATTTAGAAAAAGCTCCCATATATATGTTTCATCTGATTTGGCCCTTAAGCTCTGTAGAAACTGTAGTTTAAATCCAATCGTCTTGAAATTTAGCATGGTTGATTTTCTTGATCCATGGACCAACATTGTAGAATTTGAAGAAAATCGGTTCAGATTTAGATATAGCTCCCACATATATGTTTCGTCCAAATTGGCATTATTCTGAAATGATTTATCTAAATCTGGCCCCCCATATTGGACAACATTGTTGCTCATCCCGGTATTATAGATAAGCCATCTCTTTTGAAAGAAACGAATAGACAAGCAACCAAAAAACCAGTTTCATTGAGAAAAAATAAATAGCTAACAAAAGTACGAATTAAAACTGAACCAATACATATGTACATAATAGTATAAACGGCTAAAACCATATGTACGAGTATTGTTCCCCCATTAGTATCGAAAACCGATATAAACCTCAATAGATAGATAGCCCAAACCAAAAGCCACGGTTGAATGAATAAATCGAAGTTTGTTCTCTCTTTCTTTCTCTCACCTACAGCAAATAGTTAGATGCCAATGTATGAGAGTAGTTTGTACTTGTTTTGATGGATATAACTATACGCATGCGCGGCCTAAACCGTTAAGGAGTTCATTCATATAGTTGTTGGTGAGATATTCCTCCATTCAGTCTCCCTCCAGTCTTCGAGAGGGGCCAAGCTCGTTTTTATGAATGAATTTCTGTTAGTGGTGGCGGCGGCGGCGGCTGCGGTCGTGTACATCGGACATGGATTTATTTGTGTGAGGCTCTGGCTCTGGCCCGATAATCAGGCATCACGTCTTTGGCGTTTTACGTTAGATGAATTGCTAAAAAGTCCATGGCAAAGTTGGCACGACATGGCTTGGCTGCTACTTTTTCATTCATAAAAAAAACCACTCGAGGTTGTGGCAGTTAACTTATGTTTCTCGAGGGGATTGAGGCGATTGATCTATTATCTATTTGGCTAAATTCATATGAATGAATGAAAAGAGTAGCATACGAATTATGGTCTGCGTGTTAGTTGTAAGCCAAAAATAAAAACTGTTTAGAGGTAGGTTGTGGACTTATGTGTACTCGTACTATGTGTCTGCTACTGGGCTTTAAAAGTGCCAGGTAAACATAATTTTCGGGCATAATTATGTTGAAAAAAATACGAGCATATATTCATCACTTTTACATATGTACATATCTTTATGTTTGGTCTATATGCTCATACGAGGGACATTCGTTAAGTATGGTTTTTCTATTAAAGTTTTTATTGGTCAAAAAAAAACTTTCGAATGATATATTTAAAATAAAGGGGACCTTTCGTTTAATTTTTTTTATAAAAGTACCTCACTTCCTTCCCGACCCCCGATGGTTCGTGTTCTAATGTAAACTCCTTAGATTTATTATATTAATACTCCTCCAGAGTATGACTATATCAGTTCACTCACAGTGGGGGTATTTCGGAAAAACATGTATTTCAGTCGAGTAAACAAATGATTGATGGGTCTTCCAAAAGGGACTTCCGAACTTAAATTTTTTGGTGTCCGAGACCTAAAAACTTTTTTTGTGTAGATTGAGACATACTCGTACGAGTACTATTTTAAACTAAAAACAAAAAAATACTTTCGGAGAATTTGGAAAGTAATAAGTAACAGTGGGGCTTTAAAAGCAACCACAAAAAATTGTATTGATTTTGAGTTGCTTGATATGATTTGAATTTCCAACCATTGTTGTTGAAATCATGAATGAAAGTTGGTTTTAGTTTGTTTTTCCTCCATTCGGCCAATTGAAAATCTAGGGGAAGAAATATATAAAGTCTGTCCATCCGTTGTCCGTCCGCCTGTCCGTCCATCCATCTATAGCTCACCTCATGTGAATGAATTTCGTTAAGCAGGAGATGTCGAGTAATAAACTTGTTTTGCAAATTATAGATTTATTTGTAAAATGTTGTTTTGTAGCCGATCCGTCTGTCTGTCCATCCGTCCGTCCATCTATCTGTCTGTCTGTCTATTGGTGATGTGTTGCGGTTCGCTTTTCCATGTTAACGTATTCGATTTTATTATAATCAAAGTTGGCGATAAAGATTATAATTAATTATCATTTCCGATAGTGTGTTTCCACAAAAAAGAAAAAAAAAAACCAGAAAGAGATTAATTAAAAACACTACGAAATGGCCAGCAACAACAACAAAAAGTGTTCAAAACAAAAGTGTGGGAAAGGAAAATCAATATTAGGGTTTTTGTTTGTTTCGCCATTTCAGTGAGACACGCACTGCGCAGACCCGCGCCATTATCGGTCAATTCCGATTGATTTGATTCATTCATTGGCGGGGAAAAATTTACTGCGTTGGTAAAGATGACGACATTGTCATTATCATTGTCATATCTGATGGGTCCAATGAATCATGATATCTCATCAGTGTTTGAAGATTTTCAAGAAGATATTGGTTTTAGATTTATTGCTAGCATCCAATCGATATTAGTAATTAAAAAGCAAAATAAAACTTTAAGGTTTGAGTTGAAAATACACCATATTTTTTTATTTTTTTCTGAGTTGTGTCAGCGAAAATTAAGTTATATCGATGGCTTATATCCAAAAGTGGCTATATTAAAAACCCCATTTTTTGAGAAGAGCAAAACAACTTCAGAATTTAAAAAAAATATATATATCGATTCTTTAATTGTTTTAAGTTTTCAGCCATTAAAAGTTAATAATTGGAAATTTTAAATATTTGTAAAATTTCTTTATAATTGAAATCTTTTATAACAATAAATTGCTTTAAGGATAGCAACAAATGATGACTTGGAATAATTAGAAATTAAATATATGTTCTTTAAAACCGAAGATAATACTATGTACGTAATTTTTAACTGGAATGTATAATTCCAAAACAAGGAATAAATTAAAACTGTAGTATGAAAAATTAGGCAGAGTTTTGGAAATCTCTTTTAAATTAAAATATATTTGTATATATTATAAACAATAATTTTATTTGTATTTAAACAAATATTTTATTTGAGAAAATTAGTTCGCAAATATATTTTGTTCTAATATAATAACATATGCGTTCCAAATAGATTTTATTTATTTTCAAACAAAATGTATTTGCTCAGAAATATATAATATTCAAAATTTGTGTTCCAAATATATTTTCTTTTGATTCAAACATATCAAAAAAGGCAATTTTGCCCCTGTATTAATAAAATAATATGAATTATTTAGTTAAAATGAACTCAAATTTTTGTTTATTTTTATGCTACTATAAAAAATGTAATGTGCGTCACGTAGCGTGTGTCACGTAGCGTGCGTCACGTAGCGTGCGTCACAAAGGCTTCATGGCTTTTTATAAAAAAGGACAACAATTTTCGGCTGCAAGTAAGTTATTTTAGAATTCTTTTACATACATCTTTCTTTTGGGTATAAGATATCGTGTGCTAACAAATGTGTAAGTTTTTATCCAAAAACACGTGTACGTAGCGTTCGTCACGCAGGATTTGCCCATATTCGAAAAGCTGAAATGATCGCGATCAAGTTTAAAGCTTAAAACAGGGAATAAACTAACTTAATAGAGAGCTAGTTACCGGCGTTCTTTATAACTTTGAGTCTTTTCTGAAACAATTTCTCTATTGATTATGTTCTTAGTTTTATACCCTCCATTTTATACCATTCATTTTGTCACTCCGTTTGTAACACTACTAAGTATTGATCTGAGACTCCATAAAGTATATATATAGCGTGATCAATTTCGAGGTTCCCCACTTTTTTAAAGAAAAAAACACAGAAAATTCAAATTGAATGGGGAATGTTTATTATCATTTGAAAGAACATTCTTTGGCATTTATTACGTCTATCAACTGTTGGCCGCGGCTACGTCTCAGATGGTCCATCCGTTGAGTCCAATTTTCGATGACTGGCCCTGAAACGAAGCGGGTTTGTCCGCATAAACTTTAGACCGGCCAAAAACGTGAAATTATCTGCTCACCGAAGTTTTCTCTCAATAAATCCATTGATTGATGCGATGTGTGGGAAGTGGCGCCCTCTTGTTGAAACCAAATGTCGCCGAGATCACGAGTTTCAATTTCAGGAATCAAATAGTCGGTTATCATGGCACGATAACGGTCGTCATTGACGGTTACGTTCTCATCGGCACCATTTTTGAAGAAATATGGACCGATGATTCCGGTACGTCAGGCCTTTGAATGTCACGGTTGTGTGTCGACTGGAAAGTGTTTTTTGAATTTAAAAAAATGGCGCAATTGGCGAATGATTATTTTGATAATAAAACTGAATAATTTGTAAACGTTGTTCAGGCGTAAGTCTTTCCATGATGAAATGCCAAACAATACTTAACAAAAATAACATGACAGCATGAAACGACTCACACGTGATCTGTCAAAACAAGCTATTGAAAAAAGTATCTCTACTTTGATCACCCTATATTATTATTCGTCGTAAAATTCTAAGGCGATTTAGCCATGTCCGTCCGTCCGTCTGTCCGTCTATTGTAATCACGCTACAATCTATAATACTTGAACTATGTGGCTGAAATTTGGTACATACTCGTATACTTCTTATATCTGCAGGTATGTTGGGATCGAAAATGGGTAATATCGGTCTAATTTTGGATATAGCTCCCATATATGTATGACATCTCCCGACCACAAATGTCAACTGATTGGGATGGAAGTTGGAAACTGGGGCTTATTTATACCTCGTATCCTTCACACGTGCAACGGTAGTCATAAGTCTATGTTTTGATATAACCCCCATACAAAGGTCCCTCTAGATTTGTCTTCTTAACGCCACAAAAACCTCAAATTTCGGAACTGGGCTGAAATGTGGTGTAATGAGTTTATTAGTACCCGTAACTATTCACCTGCTAACCATGGTTAAGGTTATATAACATTCGATGGCCGAACTTCACGCTTTTACTTGTTTTTATTATTAAAGGCCTAACATTTAATGCCTGAAGTATAAACATAATTTTTTTAACCACTGATGTATTTTACTTCTTGTTCTTTATTATTTTCAATCTTAATTGTATTGTAATTCTGTTTTATCTTATCATTTATTAATATATTTCATTTTTATTTATTTTTAGGTAAGTCGTCTTTGAATACATGTCGTGAACAATCTAGTTGATAGTCTATTGAGAAATGATGGTAAGAAGTATTTAATAATACACACTTTCTGAGCCGATTTAACAATGTCCTTTTGTCTGTCCGTCCATCTATTCTTGTAATCTAAGTACAGGTCGCAATATAAGTCCGAACTCAATGATATTTTTAAACATACCATTTCCCCCAGAATTTTTCCAATTCAGAAATATTCTCCAACGAATGCACATATTGTAAAACATGGGATTTTTTAAGCAATTGATTTCTGAAAATTTAAGAGAACACAGGAAATGTGTACAAGTGAATGAAATATTTACTTTTTAAAGATTACTTACTTCATGCAAATGTTGCCCACGTTTTCCCTTCATGTGGCCCATTCTGAAAGTCGAATGTTCGCAAATTTTTTCAATATTTCGGCAGGTATTTCACCCATGACAGGTGTAATGTTGTCTTCCAAGGCATCACTCGTGGTTGGCTTGTTCCTTTAGACGAAAGACTTCACGTACCTCCTCGTATAGTGTAGTATGTTCAAATCGCACGAACGAATAACAATTGCTTAATTGTATCGCAAGCAATGGGGCATATGACACCGTCCTGTTGAAATCACATGTCTTGGTTGACATGTGATTTAAACATGTGATGGTTGACATGTGATTTCCGATTCTTCCATGATGTCCACAAAAAGTATGTGATCATCGAGCGCTACTTTGCTCCATTGAAAAAGTTAAGAAGTCTTTAAGGAAGCACGGTCCAATTATGCCGCATACCCATAAACCACACCCTACAGTGAATTTTCAACGGTTCGTTGGTAGCTTTTGAACAGCCTCTGGCTTTTCTTTGAACCAATCTTGGCAATTCACTTTATTGACTTACCTATGGAGCCAAAAGCCTCGTCGCTGAAGACAATTTTTCGGTAGAAACACACATTTCACAGGACACGAATTTTAATAATCAAATTCAATGATTTGCAAGCGTTGTTCGCTTGTAAATCTATTTATGATGAAATGACAAGATAAACCGAATATTTGTGACTTTTACACATGTGAACAATCACGCGTGAACTGGCTGAAAACTTAACACTAAAAAATTCAAAAGGATCAGCCTTTATATGTATCTTGGACTTAGCTTATGTTCTCCAAAGGAGCTATAATTTCTTTATGATATTCATGACATTTTTTCTTATTTAGCCAGTGAATATATGCATTGAATATGGACAATATCGACTTATATTTAAATATAGCCCCCATATACGGGGGCTATCTGTCCATTCCGATTTGAAATCTAAGCACTAAGAAGTAGTATTTCATATCTGCTCTTTGTAAATGTGTCATAATGAAGTTTCATGATAGAAATATAAATACTGCTTAGTTCAAGAAAATCAATCGAATTTATCCGACTTAGATATAGTCCCCATATACAGAGTGGTCCATCAAGTGTTTACTTTTTGTTTTTTTTTTATTGGCTGGAGTACCGTGAGTGGCCGATGTTAAGCGAACAATCCATTAATGATTCAGACCCTTGAGGCGAATACATATTTGAATTTTTGAAAATAAACTTAGATTTGGACCAACCTTAATATGTTCCTTTAGATTTGGCATCTACACCCTATAGAAGTTATATTTTACATCTGAGCATTACTAATGGATGGCACAAAGAATTTTAAGGATAACACAGTCAAATTTAAAAGCAATCGGTTCAGATTTAGATATAGCTCCGCTATAAACATATTTTAGTCCCGAGTTGGTTTCGAAACCAATATATATACTCTTCATTGTACATCCTATTGTTAAGAAAATTGTCAGTTTTTCCATAAAAAAATAAACATTGATCACTTCGAAGAAAAGCTGTTCAGATTTATATATAGATCCCCACCCTCCCGATATACTCCTACACTCCTTCTGATTTGAAGTCAAAGTGCTACAGAATATTTATTTTACATCCGATCATAGTGATATTTACCAGAGGGGAGTTGCTTGGTATAGAAACGAACATTGGCAAGATTGAAGATTATCGGTTCAGATTAATATATATCTCCTATATAAAAAAATATTCTTCCTGAGTTGGCATATAAGCACTAAATGAGTATTATTTCCCATTTGATTATTTCGATTTATGGTAGAGAGGAGTTTCTTGATTCAGGCACGATCTCTGCCAAAATTTCAAGAGAATCGGTTCCGATGTACAGGTAGCCTCCATTTGGCATTTAAGCGCTAGGAAGTGGTATTTTAAATCTGATCATTATCAAATTTTGCAGAGAGGAAAAATAGGGATCACAACGCTTTTGTAGGGTATCGTACAGTCCGACTATTTCCTTACTGTTTATTTTTTGCTATATTGTCCTATGACAAATTGGTACAAAACGAAACGCATGATACTACTGAGAACAGGGATCGGTTCATTGATTGTTGATAACGCTACCGCTCGTTTTATAAGGAGTGCGTAGCCCCCTACTAAGAGCAGATAACCCAACTATGCGTCATCTTAGGGCTAGATAACCCAATTGGTCGCTAACTAAGGAGTGGACAACCCTACTGCTCGTTTAATAAGGATTGCATTGCGCAATTGGTCCTTAACTAAGGAATAGATAACGCAACTGGTTATCAACTAAGGAGTAGATAACCCAACTTCTCTTGTACTAAGAAGTAGATTACCCAACAGGTCGTCAACTAAGGAGTAGATAACCCAAATGGTCGTCAACTAAGTAGTGGATAACCCAACTGGTCATTTGCTAAGGAGTAAATAACTCAACTGCTCGTTTAACAAGGAGTACATAGCCCAATTGTTTCTCTACAAAGGAGTAGATAACCATACTAAGGATTAGATAACTCAAAATTTCCTCTACAAAGGAGTTGAAAAACCAATTGGTCGCATAATAAGGAGTTGACAACCGGATTGCTCGTTTAATAAAGAGTAAATAACCAAACTGATCGTCAACTAAGGAGTAAATAACCCAACTTCTCTTCTACTAAGAAGTAGATAACTCAACTGCTCGTCAACTAACGAGTAGATAACCCAACTGGTCGTCGACTAAGGAGTAGATAAACCACCTGGTCATATACTAAGGAGTAAATAACTCAATTGCTCGTTTAACAGGAGTACAAAGCCCAATTGATCCTCTATTAAAAAGTAGATATCCCAACTGGTCGTCAACTACGGGGTAGTTAACCCAACTGCTCCTCTACTAAGGAGTAGATAAACCAACTGGTCATATACTAAGGAGTAAATAACCCAATGGTCGTTTAACATGGATTACATCGCCCATTTGATCCTTTATTAAGGAGTAGATATTCCAACCGATCATCAACTGAGGAGTAGATAACCCAACTGGTATTGAACTAATTAGTAGATGACTCAACTAGTAAGACGACTAAGGATCATGTAACCTAGCTTGGCATCTGCTAAACAGTAGAAAACCCAACTGGAATTTTATTATGTAGTAGATAAACCAAATGGCCCTCGGCCAGGGAGTAGATAAGCCAACTGATAATTTACTACGGAGTAGATAAACCATGTCGTATATTAAGGAATATATGTAACCCAACTGTAGAAAGTAGTATATTTCTCTGATGTAGTCGTATGATGACATACCACATGTTGCAATATTGTTTGGTTCATTTAACCCTAATTAATTGATAAAAATTAATTGCTACGTCATTCGATCAGTGGTAGGTCCCAACATAATCAGTAGTCTCAGATCAATTGGCATTCCACTTTCCACATGATTTCGTCACATCAACGAACTTAAATTGTTGCGGAAACGAAACTAGGAAACGTAGCGAAAAATCGTTTCCCTTTATCTGTATAAGCATTATTGCATTACTTAAAAGATAGATACTTAAAGATTCGGGTTCGTTAATGCAACGAACCTTTTTATACCCTACACCACACTGTGGTACAGGGTATTATAAGTTTGTTTCACGGCAGATGTTTGTAACACCTGAAAATAACACAGCTAGACCCACCTTAAAGTATACCGATCGACTCAGAATCACTAGCTGAGTCGATTTAACCATGTCTGTCCGTCCGTCTGTCCGTCCGTCTGTCCATGTAAAGTTGTTCGTCGACTACAGGTCGCAATTTCACTCCGATCGTTCTGAAATGTTGCAGTTTAGAGTATTTCGCAGCTGTAAAGATCCCTATTGAATTTGGTTGAAATCGGTTCATATTTAGATATAGCTCCCATATATATCATTCGTCCTATTTGGCCCTTTAGTCCTATAGAAGCTGTATTTTACATCCAATCGTTTTGAAATTTAGAATGGTAGAGTTTCTTGATCCATGAACCAACACTACCGAATTTGAAGAAAATCGGTTAAGATTTAGCTATAGCTCCCATATATATGTTTCGTCCGATTTTGCTCTTTAGTCCTGTAGAAGCTGTATTTTACATCCAATCGTTTTGAAATTTAGAATGGTAGAGTTTCTGGACCCATGAACCAACACTACCGAATTTGAAGAAAATCGGTTAAGATTTAGCTATAGCTCCCATATATATGTTTCGTCCGATTTGGCTTATATAGTCGGTCCCGCCCGACTTTAGCCTTTCCTTACTGGTTTCTTTCTATGTACGATTTTTTAATCCTTTTTTAGTTTAGCATTGTCGAAAAAAATTACAACATACAAATTTAAAAATGTTCTCACCCGCCCTGTGGAAAGATTATTTCTGCAGTATAATTGTCGGAAACGTATTATGCTTCGGATAATTAACTTTTTTCTGTACGATGGAAAAAAATTTGAAGTTTTTCCCAAGGAGAAACTTTCAATAATTTTTAGTCGGCATACAAAAATGTACATATATTATATTTTGCTCTCATACATATATGTTTTCTTCTCCGTTCTCTGTTGATTTGTCAACTTTGCTTACCCTCAGTGTGACATACGCCTCCGAATTTGGACATAAAGTATATTTTACGAAATTTTTGCAAATCTCAAAGGGGTTGGGTTCAAAATTTGTCGACACGCCTTGGATTTACCCTATTACCTCTCAATGCCGCAATACATATTAATCACTTTTTCTTCAATGTAAAGATTGTTTAAAATTGGCCATAATCCATTTTTCAAACTGCTAGTGATATGCAGACATATATCATTCAATTGTAGATTTTTCGCTGCCAAAATCATCTCCATAAAATTGATGTTTATTTTGCAATTAAACAATTTTATTACTACGTACTTATACCCAGTACCTAGCCATATCTCATTGAATATTTTAGTGTATATGGATTAAATCAAAAACCAAATATATTGTTCCTTATGGCCAAGCCAATTGGCCACAATGGTTTTGGCCAATAAATTCAGACAAATAAATAAACCGTGTTAATATTATGGCAACTTTTCGGTTACTATTCACTGGGTTGATAAACAAAAACAAAGAAAGTTGCTTTGATATCGGAAACCACCGATTCCAAAGAAATGAAAAATCAAATTAAAATGAAAATTATGGCTTTATAAACAACAACACATCACTTGGAACAAGAGGTGGAGCAGTAGCAGTAGCCACAACAACAACTCTCGATATAAATAACAATTGGATTGAATTGGATCGATCGCCAGATAAATATCGGGTATTTGTTTGACTGGCCGTTGATGGGAAAACGATGTGAATTGATTTTCAACAACACAAAATATATAGTCGATCGAATTCAATTTGTGTTCTGAGTGTGTGCTTGAAATTGACCCACAGCAACATTTCCATGAAAATTGATGTTTAAAGGTAATGAAGATGATGATGATGATCAAAAGCATTGTTATATGAAAAGTTCTTGCGTTTTCCAAAAAATGTTGGCCACTGCCGTAAGATCTCTCACTATATCTCTCCTTAATTTGATTGTAGGCCTTAGCATATGCAGCGATGGAGATCCAAAAAATCTTTGTTCTCCCCACATTTCATTAGCGTTTCTTTCCGATTCAAATGATATGCGAGAGATAGACTCGCACTCGTTCGCCGTGTTGTTGATGATGTCTTATTTATGATCGTGTAAATTTCTGTTTGATCATCAATTTTTATTGTTTTCCATTCGATGGATCCATCCATCCATCGATGATGATGTGATGTGATACTGATGGCTGCTGATGGTGATGAGAATGGGCTTGATGATGATAATGATGCTTCTCGACTCTTGTTATTGTTGTTGTTTTTAATGGCAATGATGCGCTGCTGATGAAGATGAGCCCATTGCTGATCATTTGTTCCTCATGTGTTGTGTGTTATTATTGTTTCCCAACAACGGTTAAACAATGGTACACTGAAAAATATTATTGACACATTTGTCGCCGAAGGCTATACAACATTAAAATTAGTGAATTTCGTACTTAAATTTATAATAATTAAATTTAAATTAAGTAAACTGCCTTCTGGTTTTGTATGGTATGTACTTATTTTAAAGATTCAATTTCAATCCTCCCCAATCCCCAATTTCACAACCTCCGGTTAGAGCTAACTCACAGTTAAAAATAAAAATTTCATACAATTTGACAGCTTTAACTGTAGGTTAGCTCTCATTGTGGGATAACCGGAGATTGTGAAATTGGCCGTAAGTGTCTTTGGTGGCAAATCCTGGCCAAAGTCTTTAACAGTAGTTATTTATTTAAATAAACGATTAATGAAGTCAAATCCCCCTATACTTCACATTGGAACGAGGGGAATAAATATATAATTATACCCTCACTTTAGTGTGACGAGGGTATATATCATTTGCTACGGAAAAAAGTGTAACACATCGAAGGAGTGATCTAAGACCCTAAGTATGTTCGGAGGAAATCCGTTTTGGGTCATTTTAAGTCGAATGAGCAATGTCCGTCCGTCTGTCTGTCTGTCTGTCTGTCTGTCTGTCTGTCTGTCTGTGTGTCTGCTGGCTGGTGCGCACGATAACTCTCGAAAGGAGTAACCGATTGACTTCAAATTTGGTATGTGGTAATATTTTGATCTATCTCCGGATGAGTTCGAAGATGGGCCATATTGGTCTACTCCTTCTGGTACCTCCCACACAAAGGGTTAAAATTTAGTGAAATATTGATTCTTTAATAACTTCTATACTACTTATTCGAATCTTTTGAAATTCTGCACATAATATTAGTATATTAGTCGCTATTAACTCGAGAAAAATGGGTGAAGTTGGCATGCCCCTTTTGGTACCTCCCACACAAATGGAACATTTTGCATCAAAATTTAACTGCTTATAACTTTAATACAAGTGCATAAAAATGCTTGAAATTTTCAACAGTATAATGTTTTTGTAGAGCCTATAGTCCGGTAAAAAATGGGCATCATTGTACAGCCCCTTTTGGTACCGCCCACACAAATGGACCGTTTCGTACCAAAAGTAAACGGCTTGTAACTTTAATACCAGTGCATACAAATACTTGAAATTTTGTACAGTGTAATACTGTTGTAGTGCCTATAGTCCTGTAAAAAGTGGGCGTTATCACCCCGCCCCTTTTTGTACCTCCCACACAAAATGACCAAATCATATCAAAATTACATAGCTCGTAACTTTAATATACCAGTGCACACAAACGCTTATAGTTCAGCACAATGCAATTTATTTAAGAATGTACTGTTTACCGAAAAATATGTGTATTTGGAAAACCCCTTCTGGTACCTCCCACACAAATTGACAGATTTATTGGTGTAATGTTATATATTACATTACTCACAAAGTGAGGGTATACCTTAGTCGGTTTACCCGACTGAAACTTTCTTACTTGTTTTTTTTAGTGTATCAATGCAAACTCTTTGACCAACAATTTCATACATTTTAGCCTTGTATTTTTTGATTGGTATTTAAAAACATACTAACATCTATATGTTTGTCTTCAAATACATACTCGTATGTATGGAATACCTACATCTGTAGATAATCAGCTACTGTTGCTGATCATTTTCAGTTTTTCTTTATTTAATAGAAAATCCATTTGTCTTGGGCCCTAATGAACAGTGGGTTTAGTGGAAGAAAATGATGAACAATTTGCACTAGGGCATTTAACATGGGTTTACATGGGAAGAAAACCAATTGACCACCTTTTGCACCACCCCTCGCTTGTCACGTCTGCTACTATGAGTTCAAAATCTAAAGCCTGATATGAAAATATTTTCATAATTATATTTTCTCAAATTTTCTCAAAACTTTATACAATGTTTCTTGAAAGCTAATTTTTTCGATCTATCTTTTATAAAAATTTTTTATATTAGGAAATTTGTAGCGATTTTTTTAGAAATTTTCAATCTTTTTTTTATTAAATTCCGATAAATCGAACAATTTCGGTGGAAAACCATTTGTAACATTTAAAAGCTATCCATAGAATATACGAGGTATGTTCAAAAAATATCGCGAATTTTGTATTTTTGCAAAAAGTATTTATTTATTCATGAATATCTATTTTGTCCCTTTAAAGTAATTCCCCTCGGATATAATACAGGGTCTCCCATATTCGACGGACCCATCTGGCAACGCCATAACTTTTGACAGAGATGTCAGATCGCTTAATGACATACCGCGTTTGAAGCGTCAGTCCAAGCAGATTTTTACCATGGAACAATACACGCCACGCGAGCGCTCTGAAATAGTTGAAATTTACATTCAACAGAAGAAGTCAAGTCAACGTGCTTTTAAAATATTAAAAAATGTGAGAAGTGCGCCTTCTAAGAACACCATTAAGCGTTTATACGAAAAATTTTCGACTGGTGAGGCTCTTTCTAATCCGAAGAGGCCAAATAAAAGTCGACCAAGGCGATCGGCCGAGAATATCGCTGCCGTACGAGCCAGTGTTGAGAGGTCCCCAAGAACATCCCAAAAACGCAGTTCTCAGCAGTTGGGCATGGCTCGGTCCACTTTACAACGGATTATTCGCGTTGATTTGCATTTGTTCCCGTACAAAATTCAATTGACGCAAAGATTGTTGCCTGCGGACAAGCCTCGTCGATTGGAATGGGCCCAACGAGTCCGTGGGTCCGTCGAATATGGGCAACCCTGTACACTTCTGCCAAAAGTTTTTTCCAATCCTCGAAGCACTTCAAATAATCATTTTTTGTGATCTTGTTCAGCTTCTCCTTCGATGCCGTCTTTATATCCTCAATCGTGGCGTAGCGTCGTCCTTTCATGGGCCTTTTCAGTTTTGGGAACAAAAAATATTCACAGGGGGCTAGGTCAGGGGAATACGGTGGATGCGGCACCATTGCTGTGTTGTTTTTGGCCAAATATTAACTAAACATTCAAAATGGCCGACCTTGTCAGCATAAGTAAGAGACATGAGTACCAACATAACGCTACAAAAATATCAAAAATCAAATACACATAGCCCGCGGAAATTAAAAATTCGCGATATTTTTATATTAGAGTATATTCCGATTTTTCATCTAAGCGCTATGAAATGGGGTTACATTTACGGGCTATAGAAACCGCAATTCTTAACAATTCTTTATAAAACTGGGAAGACAACAGTTTTTAGAACCAAGAACGATTCTATAATATCTTTCTTATATCCCTTTTCTGTAGCTAAGAGCTGTAGGATCAATAGATCCGATCAGGTCTTTATGAAATTCAGCAGATAACAATTTTTTTAACAAAAAGTGCTTTTAACCAATAGCAAATTTAACAAGTAAACGCGTTAAGTTCGGCCTTGCCGAATATTATATAACCTCCACCTTGGATTGCATTCAATTTTTATTACTGGAAAAATCTTTGGATATGGAGCATATCATGAAATGATCGATTTTGTTTAAGTAAATTGTTAAATTAAATTGTTATATGTGGTATATAACTAGTGATGCCAAACAGGAAATCCCGATCCCGAAAATCCCGGGAAATTCCAATCCCGAAAAATCCCGAATCCCGGGATTTTTTAAAATGAATCCCGGGATATTTTAATAATAATATATAAAGCTGTCTCGTGTAAAATATTAAGTGAAAGATGGATAATCTTTGTCTAAAATGTAAACTAATAAAGCAAATTGTTAACATCAAAAAACTTTCTTATATACCCAGCAAAATCTTGGTAAGTACCTGTCATTATTCCCTGCATTACCAAATAATGGCATCTCATTATTCGCTGCATTACTTTCGGCTTATTAATAATGACTTACCAATAATAACAGAAATAAATGCTTTGGCAAATTTTAGTATAATGTAATTTTGGCTATATGTGGGTTATTGTACAAGATTTATTTATATTTCGACATGTTTTCAAACTATACGTGCTGATTTGAATGAAAATACCAGAAATTCGAATCTGGCATGAGGAAATTGTTTGTTTCGAGAAATATGCATTTTAAACGGCCATTTCTACATATCTACTACTTATTTTATAACTTATTTGTAATGCATTATTCAAGTGCATAAAATCGAGCTACAAATAAGTACTTATTAGGCTACTTTATTGTATGCTTTTGGGAAGTACTTTCCTCCAATGACATCCCCATGTTAAAATAATGAGAAAAGTGGCTAAATAATAAGTACTTACGGCGTTACGAACTAAGTCCCCAATGAACTTAGTCCCCAAAACAAAAATGAACTAAGTCCTCAAAAGTTTATACTTGAAGACAACAACAACTATTTTGGGGACTTATTTAATTTTTTGGGGATTTATTTCATTATTAAATTTGGGGAATTAATTAATAATGAAATAACTCCCCAATTTGAGAGAATGGAACAAATCGCCCAAACAAATTTGGGGGCTACCTCATATTCTTTCATTGTTGCAATGGGGAACACAATTACTCATTCTGCATGATTTAGTCATTAACAAAATTTTCCTAATTAAAGAAAATATATTTCCTACAAATCCCTACAAATCAGACATTCCTGATAGACGAAACATTTAAAATTATTCCTCATGGATGCTTTAAGCAAGTAAGGATACAATTTGTTTAATTATAGCAGTAATAAAAACTACATATTGTCTATTAGATTTTTCCAGTATTTTTTGTTGGGATGCGAAAATTTTTTATGATAAATCGCGCGCGCATTATTCATAATAAATGTTCCTCGAGCAAAACTGTAATTTTATATTTTCCATTAGAAATAATGTTTTTCTTTAAAAGTAAACTCAGTCTGATTCACATGGATCACTTAAAAGTCCGGTAAAAAGAAATCATTACTTGAAGGGCAGTAAAAGAGTCGGAGACGAACATTTTTTATAAAAAATCGCGCGCGCGATTTGTTATAAAAAATGTTTGTCTCCGAACATTTAGATTTTTGGTTACTAAGTTCATTGGGGACTTAGTTCGTACCGCCGTACTTACCATTATTGAACTTTGCTTACTCGTCGGATTATTTGGTAATGAGAAATTTTGCTGGGTAAGATCTGATATGGATCGACAAATCGATTTGGTCCCATAAAAACGGAATTAGTCAAACTGATTTCTCAAGTTGTGAAAATATATTTCGTGCTTTAATGATAGAAATTTATAACATCAATAATAATTCAGACGACGAACTGATATTCGGGATTCCGAAAATCTCGATTTCGGGATTCCGAAAATTCCGATTTATCCCGAAAATCCCGGGATATCATCAAACAATTTCGGTATCCCGAAAAAATATCCCGGGATTTGCAATTTAAAAATCCCGAATCCCGGGATTTGTGAAAACCAATCCCGTTTGACATCTCTAGCTATAACAAAATATGAATTGATGTAAAAAATGTTTACTGCGATGAATTATTGTCTTAATTAAATACAAACTGCAAAGATTCAGTTAAAATGTTTCGAAAATGTAGTATTTATGGCTTAAGTTCGTATATTTTGGTCCGACCTCTATAGGGTGACTACAACAAAATATGAACCGATTTGTAAAATGTTTGCTGTGATTAATTCTTATCAAAATAGAATACAAACTGCAAAGCTTCTGCTAAATTGCTTTACTAATTGCTTTACACAGAAAATTCAAATTGAATAGGGAATGTTTATTATTATTTGAAAGAACATTCTTTGGCATTTATTTTTTGAAGATTATGTCTATCAAATGTTAGCCGCGTCTCAGATGGTCCATCCGTTGGTCCAATGTTCGATGACTCGTTCGAGCATTTCGACTGGTAACTGGCGAATGACACGCGTGATGTTTTGCTCCAAGGCCTGAATCGAAGCGGGTTTGTCCGCATACATTTTAGACTTTACTTTACATATCCCCAAAGTCTAACGGTGTGATATCACACGATCTTGGTGGCCAATCGTGAAATTATATGCTCACCGAAATGTTCTCTCAATAAATCCATTGATTGATGCGATGTGTGGGAAGTGGCGCCGTCTTGTTGAAACAAAATGTCGCCGAGATCACGAGCTTCAATTTCAGGCAACAAATAGTCGGTTATCATGGCACGATAACGGTCGCCATTGACGGTTACGTTCTCACCGGCATCATTTTTGAAGAAATTTGAACCGATGATTCCACCGGCTCACAAACCGTTGTTTTTTCTGGATGAAGTGGCAGCTCTTGAATCTCTTCAGGTTGCTCTTACAAATGCGGCAATTTTGATTGTTTACATACCCATTCAGCCAGAAATGGGCCTCATTGCTGAACAAAATTTGCCTCGAAAACGTCGGATCTTCTTGTAACTTTTCAAGAGCCCATAGAGCGAAGCGATGTCGCTTGGAAAGGTTGGGCGGTTTCAGTTCTTGCACAAGCTTTATTTTGTATGCTTTCAATTTAAGATCTCGTCGTAAAATGCGCCAAGTCGTTCCATACGTCAGTCCGAGTTGCTGCTAACGGCGCCGAATCGACTCTCCACGGTCTTCGTGTACACTCTCATCTACGGCCGCTACATTTTCATCACTGCGTGCTGGACGTGGTCTATTCGGTCGAATATTATCCAATAATAAATGCTGGGTCTCAAGATGGGTGATGATGTTGCGAATAGTACGCTCAGTAGACCGATTGTGTTGACCATAAGTTGAGCGAAGTGCACGAAACACATTCCTCACAGAACGTGAATTTTCGTAATAAAGTTAACGATTTTTAAACTTTGTTCAGGCGTAAGTCTTTCCATGATGAAATGCCAAACAATACTAAACAAAAATAACATGACAGCATGACACGACTCACACGTGATCTGCCAAAAAAAGGCTATTGAAAAAAGTATATCTACTTGGATCACCAGTTATATACTTTATGGGGTCTCAGATCAATATTTAGAGCTGTTACAAACGGAGTGACGAGTGACAAAATGAATATACCCCCATCCTATGGTGGAGGGTATAAAAACACAAAACAAATTGGGGTGGGCTGCGATAAAATGTTCCACAAATATGTTGGCCATAAAAAAAACTATATATGTCCAAAACTTTACACAAACACAAAAAAAAACCAGTCAAATTCTAGCTAAAACCATCTTTACTGGTATCGTTATTACTTCGACCACTGAGTCATATGAATAACATTGCTACACGAATATTCCAAAAAGATGTGTTGGCCAATATTTTTCTTTAGGGGTATTTTTTAAGATATGTAAAAATTGGACCAAAAATTACTGTTATGTGGTGTAGCTAAAAGGGTTAATATGTTCCACAAAAATATTGGCTTTAATGTATTTTACAAAGTTGCTGAACACTTCACTCCTCAGACGTAAAGGACACAGTGCTTCATATACCGATATGCTGCTGGAACAGGCAATAGGTCGGAATTATTTCCTTATTAATAAATTCCGCTCTCTCTGTGTAGTTAGTCCTGGTAAACGCATTCGTATTTCGGCACCTGTTTTTATACAGCCAAAGCAAATAAAATTTATTGTAATTTTTTACATGATTTCGACTCACTGTGCCACTGCTGATGTTGTAGTCTCCCAGCCAACCTCCTCACTTTCATTCGTAATGGTGCTACTACTGCTACTGATGGCAACGATGCTATCTCTCACCATTGACATCACCTTACCTACATATGGCGCATCTGGCGTTAACAAGAGATTTTTAGAACTTACTTTTTGTTCTTTGTTTCGATTTTCAATTTGTTTTCTTAATAAACATGTCCATTAAACTAACATATTATTTTTCCATCCGTCCGTTCGTCTGTCTATCCGTTCATGCAGTTGTGGGCTAGAATTGAGTTTGTTTTTAACATCTTCTCCTTCTGATGATGGGTTAAAAAAAGCTTTAACACCACATTTGGTTGGCTTCTTCTTTTTAAATGGCCTTATTTTCGATTTGTCTAGGGTTTTTTTTAAGGAAAGTTTATTTCACTTTATTTTCCCAAATGCTGTATTTACTACAAGATCTTCTTCTTTCAATCCCAAGAAAGAAATAAAGTTTTATGGTGAGAGTTTTATTAGATGTAACATTTGACTACTTTACTATGGCAGTATTTTACTACTGCGACTACTACTGTTGATCAATTCAGGTCGATTTTCTCCCATAGTCTGGGAACTTGAGGGAACAAAAATTTTTTTTTTTGAAGATTTTATTTTAATTTATTAAGCATAAATTGATTTATGTCTCATGATTAGCTCTGGTGGTGATGGTGTTAGGAGAATCGATTGATTTCCCTAATAACAGATATACTATACGAGTATCTGCTGCGAATAGATGAGAGGTTGTAAAAGTTGTAAGATCAATTAGGCAATGGGAATTGTTGTTGGGGTTTTTTTTTTTGGTTTTTAGATTGATATGAGATTTTGGAACAATGGCTGTGATTTGTTTTTTTTTTAAATTTAAATTTTATTAAATGTGTTCTTTTTTGAATTTTATTAAATTCTTTTGAATTTTATTAAATGTAGTTGGGAATAAAGTTATAATTTGTATACACGCTGAAAAAAAATCGCTTCTGTAGTATATTGTCCCAAACATATTCGGTTTGAAACATATATATGTTCAGGGAACACTCTAAACATATAATATTTGGTACACACAAAGGTTATATGTTTGGGAAGATGGTGTTATAAACAAATCTTTATTTGGGACTATTATTTCCGAAACAAATAAAAAATTCACATTTAAGTATTCAGAAAATACCTAAATTGTGTTATATTGTTCAGTAATTGAAAGTAATTTTTTAGAAATTGTTTAATGTTCGTAAAAATAGTAATTAAAATCCTATTTTCTTGGATCAAAATAATTTTTTTGGTGGATTGACAACTAATGATGGCTTGGAATGCTCAGAAATTGAAATAATTGTTTTGAAACAGAAGTCAATGCTGCATATGGTATCATAACTGGGAGGTACAATTGGGAACCAAGAAAAAATTAAATTCGAAAAAGCCAGCAAAAGATTTGAAAATCTTTTTTAAATAAAATATATTTGAAGAAATTCCTAAACAATAATTTTATTTGTACTTAAACACATATTTTATTTGGGAAATTTAGTTTGCAAATATATTTTGTTGTAATATATTAATATATGCGTTCCAAATATATTTTATTGATTTCCAAAAAAAAATTTATTTGTTCAGAAATATATAATATTTAAAAATTTGTGTTCCAAATATATTTTCTTTCCATTCAAACATATCAAAAAAGGCGATTTTGCCCCGTGTACCTTACCCTCCTATACCCTAAGTGGTATATATCGGGTCCGTCAATAAGAACGCTACAAAAGTTTTTTTAAATAAAACAAAAACGGTTTTAGATATCAATGAAATTCTTTATTCCTGTGAAAGTACGTTCGATGCCATTATGTATGGAACTCGATTTCTTTTGCATGGCCACCACGGGCATGCTTGCAGAAGTCCAGACGCTGAACCCAATTTTCGACGGGTTTCAAGCATAAATCGGCCGATACTGCTGCAATTTCAGCATTCGATATTCGTACGAAGTTCATCAATCGTCGCTGGCTTGTTGGCATAGACCATCGACTTGACGTAGCCCCACAGGAAATAGTCTAACGGCGTCAAATCGCACGACCGAGCCGGCTAATCGACTGGACCATTTCGTGAGATAACACGTTCTCCAACCTTGGTTTCCAATAAATTGATTGTGGCATTCGCTGTGTGGCTTGCGGCGCCGTCCTGTTGGAACCACATTTCCTCCAAGTCCATATCATCCAATTGGGGCCAAAAATATTCGGTTATCATTGAACGGTAGCGATTCCCATTCACAGTAACGTGCCGGTCTTGATCATCACAGAAGAAGTACGGCCCAATGACGCCGCCGGCCCATAAACCGAGCCAAACCGTAATTTTTTCGGGATGCAATGATGACTCATGGAGTACGTGTGGATTGCTGTGCTTATTGACGAAGCCATTCAGCCAGAAATGAGCCTCATCGCTGAAGCTGATTTTTCGATTTTTCGCGCTCTTAACGTTGAGGCCACTGATTCCGATTTTCGGTAGTAAATTTTAATAATTTCGACTCGTTGTTGGCTCGTATATCTTTCCATCATGAAATGGCAAACCTTACTGAAGAGAAATGTCAAAAGAGCGGCAAAAAATATGGCGTCGTTTGCTGTCCCTGTCGGTCTACTTTTGTAGCGTCCCTGTTGAAAAACCCTTTACTATATCTGACAATGTTTAATATTAGTTTCGTTTTAAAAAGCGGTATTTTGGTTAGTATTTTGTACCGTCAAGGAGCTAGAGCGAAAACATACTTTCGGACCATTTTGTTTCAAGTCAAAACCGTTCCTCCTCCAAAAAATAAGCACTTTCTAATTTTAGTCCTCATAAAGACCTATCTTTTCGCGCTCTACCGTTTCCCGATCCGGTATATCGTTAAACAACTAGAGCGATAACATACATTCTGACCTATCTCACATGACCTATCTGCAAAAAAACACTTTACAATCGACCTACGACCTTGACCTCTTTGACAATATTTTAGCCCTCGTAAAGACCTATCTTTTTACCCTTTACCGCTTCCCCATCCGATGTTTCGTGAAGGAGTTATAGCGAAAACATACATTCGGACCATTTTGTTTCATTTCCAAACCGTTCCGCCTCCATAAAACCACTTTCTAATAGACCTATGACATTGACCCCGGTGGCAATATTTTAGCTCTCGTAAAGATCTATCTTTTCGCCCTTCACCGTTTCCAGATCCGGTGTACCGGTCAGAAACTAGAGCAAAACATCCATTCGGACCATTTTGTTTCTGTTTCTCTGCATGAATTAGATGCAATAGAGTAAGCAGCAAACACAAAATTAAATTTTGGGATATATTTTTAAAGTGCAGTTTGCACACACAATCGTATCAATTGATTAATTTAGCAATTGCAAATAAATTCTTCCGCTTTTTTGAATGTCAAAATTTAAGCTAATAAAATTTAAAAGCAAAAAATCTCAAAACTTCTTAGACATTTTTTTGCGGTCTCTCATTTTTGTTTTGCCTTTTCAAATGTTTGCCGCTAACAAAAATGTTTATTGGCAATAATGTGGTTTTCTGAGGTATATTCCCCTGAAAAGACACACCCATTCATTCATCCGTCTATCTATCTATCTATCGGCTGAAGCTGAATAAATAAAGGTTGGTTTACCCATTGTAGTTGTTGTACTTCATGTTTTGTGTTATTATTATTATTAGTCTTGATGCTGTTGTTGCGTTTTTCCAATAGCCCGTCTCTGCGCCTCATGTCCATCAAATTGCCATTAGAAGTCATCAAAGAAAGAAAAGTGCATCGCTAACTAAATACGCGCGACAAACCTCATCATTTGTGCCGAGAGATGCCGCAATACACCGTATGACAGACACGCGGATGGACGGACAGACGGACGGGACTACGGCAATGTTGCTTTAGAGTCAATTAGCGTTTGTTGTCTTTATTATGTTTTGTTTTTTTTTTGCTCGTCCTCCTTCTCCTGACAAGGCACAGTTGTTTGTTTCAATTTGTATTATGAGTGTGTTTTAGAGTTTTTCACTTAAACGTCTAGACTAGACATGGAATGGACCGAATTACTAGAACCTGGCCTGTAGATGCAGCAGCAGCAGCAGCCATAGCGGTAACAATATTGAAATGCCCTCAAGGTTTTTTTGCGAATTAGTTTCTTATTGTTTTTTCTTCGCCTTTGTTGTGAGGACCAGAAAATGTCATAAAGTCATAAAAATCAATTGCCATTGATAGCGAGATGTGTCGTCCAAAGAGTGCACAAATTAGGTGGTCTAGTCTGGACTGAAAATTTAATATATCTATTTTATACAAAAAAAAAATGCCAATCCATTCAAAAGTGTGTAGACTCAAACCCAGCAGTTATAGGACTACAAAATAACAAACAACGAAAAACAACCAAGTTGACAAATATTTACCAAATCCTTCAAAAAAGCAAATAATTCGAAAGGAGGGAAGTTTTAAACATATTTTCAGAAGAAGACACAAAAAACAAGTCAATTACACTCTTTCATTGATGGCGATTTTAAAATAAATGATGAGTTGTTGAAGGACAGTCAAAGTCAATAAGATTTTGCGACAAAAAGAACTCTAGTCCCTTCTTCACCTAAGATTAAGAACAAAATACATATGTATCTGTACACACAGCACACAATGAAGTCAGGTACGAGGTTTAGTTAATAAGGTTGGAAATTGTTAAACTAATTGTATTTTTAAGGCATGCTTTCTATTTTATTAGGCGACATCTCGATACCTGCAAAATACCTCTAAAGTATGCTATGTCGACTTAGCATATTCGTAGGGAGATTTAAATTCTAAATATTCCAATTTATTTATTTATATGAATTACAATACAAAGTCAATTTATATTCTTATTTTACAGTCCCTATCGATAGCCCAGAGCTTCCTGTAGGAATCGAATCCACGTCCCCCCAAACTCATAGGCGAGCACACTAACAACTCACCTATTCGGGCACTCAATTACACCAATTTATATTAAACTAACAGATGAAAGAAGGCATTGACAAGTCCGTCCTATTTGTGATGTATTGATTGGATATTCATTGATATTTCATTAAAAAAATGCATACATTCCTAATTTCAGAAAAATAATTCTACCGGGTAGAATTTTACATAGAAACTATTTTCAATATAAACATTTCTTATTACATTTCAAAATTTCAGTTCAATCACTCTGAAAATGCCAATTTTGCAAATAACATGACCACTCCGCCATCTGTCGCCGTTAAGCTAATTCTAAAACACAAATGTCGCCGAACAGAAACTATTCTGCAATTTTTAGCCCATTCGCTATTACTCGTATGATTTCGGAGATCATGCTTTACAAACAATCGCACAAAGGATCCCAGCAAAAAAATATGGAAGTACTTCCTAAGGAATCACATTTTAAATACTTTCAAAGAAGAATTTAGAGCATTTTTTTCACTTCCAAATAATTTTTTTTGCAAAAAGTATTTGCAAAGTTTATGAAAAATATAAAATATTCAAATGTTGTTATTAACCAGTAAGGAAAGGCTAAAGTCGGGTGGTGCCGACTATATAATACCCTACACCACTCTCATAATATTGAATAACTCTGAAATATAAATTATGTAATTCATGTATAAATTGTTTATTCTAAATTTCATAACGATTGGATGTAAAATACAGCTTCTATAGAACTAAAGGGCCAAATCGGACGAAACATATATATGGGAGCTATAGCTAAATCTTAACCGATTTTCTTCAAATTCGGCAATGTTGGTTCATGGATCAAGAAACTCTACCATTCTAAATTTCAAAACGATTGGATGTAAAATACAGCTTCTATAGAACTAAAGGGCCAAATCGGACGAAACATATATATGGGAGCTATAGCTAAATCTTAACCGATTTTCTTCAAATTCGGCAGTGTTGGTTTATGGATCAAGAAACTCTACCATTCTAAATTTCAAAATGATTGGATGTAAAATACAGCTTCTTCAGGACTAAAGAGCAAAATCGGACGATTTTGGGAGCTATAGCTAAATCTTAACCGATTTTCTTCAAATTCAGCAATGTTAGTTCATGGATCAAGAAACTGTACCATTCTAAATTTCAAAACGATTGGATGTAAAATACAGCTTCTATAGGACTAAAGGGCCAAATCGGACGAAAGATATATATGGAAGCTATATCTGAATCTGAACCGATTTCAACCAAATTCAATAGCTGCGAAATACTCTAAACTGCAAAATTTCAGAACGATCGGAGTGAAATTGCGACCTGTAGTCGACGAACATCTTTACATGGACAGACGGACGGACAGACGGACAGACATGCTCAGCTAGTGATTCTGAGTCGATCGGTATACTTTAGGGTGGGTCTAGCTGTGTTATTTTCAGGTGTTACAAACATCTGCCGTGAAAAAAACTTATAATACCCTGTACCACAGTGTGGTGTAGGGTATAAAAATAGATTTCTTTAAATTAAATACCTTAGAAAAATAAAAAAAGTAAATTTCCAATAAAAAAGTCAAACAACCGCTGCGGTTTCCGAAACCGGACAACCCAATGAGTTTAGTCCTGTATAAAGATATCATCCAATGCAGTGAATGAGATCACATTTTTCATAAGTTAGCTAAAAAGTAGTCACACCATAAGGTGTTCATACATACGAGAGCGGTCTCAAAATCTACCGACCTAACAAAGAAAACAAAACAAAGTTGAGGATTTATTTCTTTATTTCTCAACATAATCTCCTTTTAGCTCGATCCCCTTTCCCAGCGATTTTCAAAGCTTCGATACCCTGTTTATAGTAAGAGGTGTCTAGCTCCTAATAATAGCCATCAACCGCAACCACCAACTGTTCATTGTTCGCAAATCTTTTTCGCCGAGCCATTATTTCAAGTTTGGAAACAAAAAATAATCCGAGGGAGCTAAATCTGGCGCATAAGATGCGTTCTGAAGCAATATGAATTTAATTAATTGATTTTTGTCATCGCAATAGTGGATGCGTGAACTGGTGCATTGTCTTGATTGTGAGCAAACGCGGCACCCATCTTGCGCACAGCTTTGTCATCATCAAATTTTCCGTCAATATGCGATGTATAACACTTTTTGAAATGCCAATGACTTCAGCAAGCTCACGAACCTTCAACCGACGGTCTTCCAATACCATTTTGTGGCGTAGCGTCATATCGCCCAAAACCATGTATGTCATAGCGCCCAAAATGCGACATATCGCCCAAATTAATTACCTGGAAATGTCATATCGCCCAAACACAATGTCATAAAGCTCAAATGAGCGATATGACGCTACGCCCATTTTGTGGATTTTTTAACAATTTCTGGCGTGGGCATCTCAATCGGTCGACCATTGCTGTGTTCGTCTTGGCAGCACGTACGGCCCCGTTTAACTCTGCCACCCAATATGTTATAGTTGTAAACGAAGGAACAGACTCCCCCAAAGTAGAATCTAGCTCGGTTTTAATATTGGTTGGACTGAGTTAGACCTTTCAAATGAAAGTATCTTAGTAAAAATATGTGACAAATTTTTTCATGTTTACAAATTCACTGAGATCGTTTACTTTTGAATGCTCAAAATTAAACTAAACAACGTGGTGCCTTGAAATTTAAAACATACGTATTAGAATGTTGCACTTTTTACGAAAGTAATATCAGGTCGGCTAATTTTTTGACCACCTTCATTATTTACGAGCTAAGGCTGTAGAGTTTTTTTTAATTTGTTAATATTTTTTATTTTACAATAATAACAAATTAATTGATTTTTTTCCGCAAAATTCGCGATTTTTAATTCAAAGTGTTTCAAAAATTATCAAAATACAAATTTCAACAAATCCTCCCATCGAATAATTTTGGCACCAAATTATGATTGACTTTTTCTTCATGAAAAGTTTAAACAATATACTTCGACAGTTGGAGCTTAATGTACCCTTGGTTTTAATCAAATTCACAAAAATGTGCCTTTTTTGCACGACCCTTTCAACCAGGGCTTCTCAACCTTTCCAAGCATACGGCTCCCCACAAGCATGTAACAAAACTTCATGGCCCACCAATTTCATCATAACTAAATTTTTCTAAAAAAAAAATCTTGGAATTGCATTTTTTTTTTTCAATTTAGATTTTTTCTATAAAATTCTCTCAAATTTACTTTTTTCTAAAAAATTTTGTCAAAATCAAATTTTTCAGCAAATTTTTGTCGAAATAGCATTTTTTAAATTTCGTCGAAAATGTGTTTTTCTGCAAAATGTTGTTTAATCGTAATATTTGCAGAAAAATCTTTGAATTGCAAATCTCTCGAAAATTTTGTAAAATTTGCATTTCTTTACAAAAGTGAAGAAATTAAATTTTTTCTAAATTTTTTTGTTGAAAATTTCAGTGGTCGATGAACGGATTTATTGATAAAGGTCGTTGAGTCTGTTAAAGGACGATGACTCCTGATTAGTGGCCACTGCCTGGATTAAAGGTCGTTGATATTATTAAAGGCCGGACAAATTCAATCTAGAAAAGTTAAATTTCGCAGAAATTTTAAAGAAAAATGCAATTTCAACGAAATTTTTTGCTAAAATTTAATTTTGACATAACTTTCTAGAAAAAAGAAATTCGCAATAAAAATGTATTCTCAATAAATCTATATTTTCCCAATTTTTTATTATTTTTTAATTTGATTAATAAAACAAAACGTTCGTTGTAATTTGAAGCAAATTAATTTTATAGAAAATTTTTCTAAAAAAAGATAATTCCTTCAAATTTGCATTTTTCTACAAAATTTAATTTAGAATTTTTTTAAAGGTCTTATGAGTCTTTTAGATGTAGATGAAAAATTCAGATTGGAAAAATTAAATTGCGAAGAAATTTTAAAGAAAAAATAAAATGTTATCGAAATTTTCTTAAAAAAAATTAATTTCGAAGAAGCTTTCTAGAAATATGTAATTTCAACGAAATTTTTTGGAAAAAATAAAAGTTTGACATAATTTTGTAAAAAAAAAAAATTTTACTAGAAATGTATTTTCGAAAAAATTTTAATTTTTACAAAATTTTATAGCTAAATTAGTATTAATAATTTATTATTATATTCTTTACAAAATTTAAGAAATTAAATTTATTCAAATTTTTTTTTTTTTTAAATTTCAATGATCGATGAACGGATTTATTGATAAAGGTTGATGAGTCTGTTAAAGGACGATGACTCCTGATTAGACCCCACTGCCTGGATTAAAGGTCGTTGATTTTATTAAAGGCCGGACAAATTCAATTTCGCAGAAATTTTAAAGAAAAATGCAATTTCAATGAAATTTTTTGCTAAAATTTAATTTTGACATAATTTTCTAGAAAAAAGAAATTCTCAATAAAAATGTATTCTCAATATCTCTATATTTTCCCAATTTTTTATTATTTTTTTAATTTGAGTAGGAAAACAAAACGTTTGTTGTACTTTTTTGAAAATTTCTTCGAAATTGTATTTTTTTCTGTAAAATTTCGTTGAAATTTATAGAAAATTTATTTAAAAATAAAAAAAAATAATTCCTTCAAATTTGCATTTTTCTACAAAAATTTTTTTCAAAAAAATGTTTTAATGAAATTTTTTAAAGGTCTTTTAAATGTAGAGGAAAAATTCAGATTGGACAAATTAAATTGCGAAGAAATTTTAAAGAAAAAAATAAAATGTTATCGAAATTTTCTTAAAAAAAAATTCATTTCGAAGAAACTTTCTAGAAATCAGTAATTTCAACAAAATTTTGTGAAAAAATTAAAGTTTGACATAATTTTCTAGAAAAAAAATTTTAGTAGATATGTATTTTCGACAAAATTTCCATTTTTACGAAATTTTATAGATAAATTAATATTTTAAAATTTTTTTTAGAAAAAATCAATTTTTACGATATTTTTGACGAAATTTTCTGTAAAAATACAATTTATATTAGATTTTTGTTAAAATTACAATAAATATGCAATTGTGATGAAATTTAGAAGAAAATATTAATTTAAGGAAGAATTTCTAATAAATTCAATTTCGTAAATTTTGAAGGACATATTATAAATGTACAATTGAATGCAATTTTCTATGAAATTTTCAATAAAATCATATTTCGTCGAACTTTTTAAGAGTGGGACTTAGCCCAGCAAAATGTAGGACAAAGTAATCAAATTAAATAGAATATCTGAAGGTAAAATCCATGGGAAAATAAATAAAATTTTGTTTGGATATTTCAAAAAAAACAGACGTAAAAAGTTCAAAGAATATGTCTGAAAATAGTTCCTGTGTTTTTTATCTAAAATAGCACAATTTCTATTAGAAACGATTAATTTATTACCTTTACCTTAAGTTCTCTAAAATAATTTTTAGACATTTACATAGCTAATAAAAATATTTTAAATATAATATTCTCAAAACAATAGTAATATATTTATTAAATGTACTCACGGCTCCGGTGGAAGATCGGTACGGCACCCTGGGGAGCCGCGGCTGCCCGTTTGGAAAGGTCTGCTTTATAGGGTGGCAGATCAATATTTGAAGGTTTTGCAAACGGAATGACAAAGTTAGTATATCCCCATCCTATGGTGGAGGGTGTATAAAGGGAGATTTCCACTCGCATTGTAACGGGAGTTTTTTTAAGAGTTACAGAACTTCATAACAAACAATTTATTGCATAAATATTTTATGCCATTGATGTTTAAATATGATTAAAGCCATATGGTGCCATGGCTATCGGCGTAATATGGAACTCCAATTTGCAGTCACATTTCGCAGCATTTGCGGCCGTAATTCGCCAAAAACTCATCAAATGTTGATTTACAGGCGTTCAGGTGTCTTTGTTTTAATGCTAAATATTTTTCTTCGATCCACATTATTTGAGCCTTGCTTAGTTCGTCTTGAACTTGTTGTCTCCATGCTTTGTCGGTTCTTCCTCTGCGGCGGCTGCCTTGTGGGTTCTATTCAATTTGTACTTTTTGTATTTTTTTTATTTATAAAAAATTATCTTTCTCGTCAGTGGGCTTCATTTTTAGTAGGCCTAAAATGTTTGCTGTCAAGATTTTTTGGTTGGGAACAAATGATGATTAATTCCAATTTTGGTTCATTTCTTACTTGGAGACCCTCGTTCATGACCAATATTCGAGTTAAACCAATCTTACTGCAAGACTCTCCGGATCATCGCTGTCATCCACTGATTCATTCATGATTTCATATTTGTTCGCATGTTTCTGTTTCGTTTTTTCTGTTCTTGTTTAATTGTTGTCCACTTAAGTGGTCGTTTTGGATGTAAACCGCTCGTGTAGTCGTAGTTTGTTTTTCAACGTTTTTTCTTGTTGTTCACTTCTTTTTGCATAGTTTTTTTCTCCACAGCTTTGGTCATTCATATTAAGCGTTGTAATTGCATTTAATTTTCTATTGAATTTAATACTTTGTTGAGGGTTGAGACTGGCTTTAGCGCTCAACATACAGAAAACTAACTACAAAATAAAAAATCTGTTGCACATCTTTCTTTAGAATATTGTCATCAACAATAAAACGAGTAATCAGCAATCAGCAATCAACAGCGGCAGTCGCAGCCACAGAAACAGCAACAGCAATAACTATTTTAATGCCTCGAATAATTAAGGATTTGGTATAGTCAACGAATGAATTGATGTATGGTTGAATGACTGAGGCGGGGGGATTGTTGGTGGTTGCTTGAATGGATGGATAGTTGGTTGCATGAATGAATATGGTATTGAATTTAATTAGATTTAATAATAATTATTGTTGTTGTTGCTGTCGTAATGAGAATGTCTTCATTTAAGCCGCTTGCCTTAAATGAGCTCCGTTTTTAAAGTACGAGTACATAATCAACAATTAAATGATGGCACGTTCTTCTTTTTTTTCACTGCAAACCATCCCCTCCCCTTCTTTCGCAGTTGTCTAGTTATAGTTCTTTTTTTAAATGCATAAATGAATTTTCGTGTGGGCTGTCTAGAGACAAAGCGAAGAGAGATGATAAGAATCTCCTTAAGTGTTGGTGAATTATTGAAATCTTTTTTAAATTAAGCACACACCATATTTAATTATAACAGAATGTTGTTGCTGAACGGGTGTTTAATTTACTGCTCCAATACCTCTAAATACCCAAAAACTTCGGTCTGGCAAATGAAAAATGTCCCTGAAAAATTATCATATATTGAAAGTTATTGAAATCTTTTAAATCGAATCAAAATGTTTTTCATTTCAAAAATACTTTAAGTTCTCTCTAACCCTTATTCAGAGAAATGAACAGAAGATAGGTTAGGTTAAAAGAGGGCAGACATTTTAAACGTCTTTTGTCCCTGAACATCCACACTAAAAAAAGCGTACTGAAAATCAAAGAATTTGTCTTTTAAGATTTTAAGATTTCGGCAATGATTTCGAGCCAAAGACAATAGGAATAAAAATAAGAATGTTTGTAGTTAATTTAGTGCCATTTAAGGATGCATTTTATAGAATTAAGTACAGAACGTAATAAAAATAGTTAAATAAATAAATAAACATTTGTTAAAATAAAATAAACATTTGTTGGCGTAAATTTAAGTATGACGCGTACTTATTTGTACTTTAATAGAATATATTTTGGTTCATAAACCGACCAACATACTATTTGAAGTTTGATCTTGTTCGCACATTTGGTATCGATGTGTAAACCTATTGTGGGTTAATCTTCATATTTGTTCGTCCAAGAAATTACCTTCTGATACACTTCTTTGGAAAACAAAATTTGGTATTATATATCAAATATTTTCATTCGATATTTGTAAAAAAATAATTATTTTCTACCAATAAGTTAGCCAAAACAACAATATGTGTAAATTAATTTCATCACCTTCTTTTGACGGTACCATACTCCAGTACATTTATGGAAACTTTTTGATACTAGTCTAACTTGTCGACTACATAATGCAATTTACAATATTGAAAAAAAAAAAATATAAAATAAAGGGTATTTTTTAAAACCTGAAATAATCGAATGTCAGAAAGTATTTTGACATTCGACATACTGTATGTGTCTAGAAATAAAGTTAATTGCGTGATCTAAAATTATAATAATATACTATAATAAATAATACATAATAATGAATATGTTTCTGAAAAGGAATCAAAAAGCATGACTCATATACGAAAAAGGAATACTAATAAATTGCATCATACTAGTATCACAACAGAATTATATTGAAAAATAATAGAAAGATCGAATCTTTCAAATATAATACTTGCATTGAGATTTTTGTTAGAATTACTCTCACTCTTTTATGACACAAATCCTCCTAAACGATCCATTCCACAATTTTTTACTAACAAATTAAATTAAAAAAAATTTATTATAATATCAAGTTTCCAAATTTGAAAAAAATGTTCATATTGTCAGAAAAATTTGTTTATTTCTGTGTACTGTTTTACATTCAATTCCTTTTGAATGTTCGCATAAATCACTCTTCAGCGGACTTATTAAAAATATCATCCCCTACGTATAACACAATACAGCCAAAATTGTTGAAGTTAATTTCTACAATTCTTCAACTGCGACAATTGTCGAATAAATATAAACGGGGTACGCCATCCCTGAGTTTTTTGTTTGTTGTTGAGTTTTGTTTGTTTGAGTTTTGCTTTGTTGTTGATAATATGAATAAATGTATCATATTTTAAATAAAATTTCATTTTTGTATTCACATTTCGATACCTCCATTCTAAAACATGCTAAGTTGACTTAGCATAGTTTTAGGGAGATAGCATTTTTAATGTCTAAGTATTCCAAATTATATTCAGTCAAAATTTGGTGTTTATCTGTCAACCCAATCAAAAGTTATTCACAAAACAGTACAGGTCATTCGATTTACATTATAACAAAATTAAAAAAAATCATCAAATTTTGATCGCCTCTCCTGAACAACTACCTTTTTGCACTTAGCATAGGTTAGAATGGAGGTATCGATATTACTTACATCTTTATCACAACTTAATTTTAACACAATCACGATGCGCACTGTAAAAACACAACCTTCTTTTTATACCATTTCTCAATAACTGATCGTTTAAAAATAGGCAAATAAGAGATTCTCTATTGTCTGAAACACAATACTCCGCTTCTATCTTCATTTACTCAAACGTAACAAAAAATTAACACTAAGAGAGGAATCTCCTATAGAGTCACGTTAAGAAGTATTCCTTAAAATAATGACAACTGTCATAAAATTAACTTACAGAGAGTATAATTAACTCAAAGAGAGAAATCTCCTATAGAATCAAATTAAGAAGTATTCTTTACAATAGTGGCAACTGTCATAAAAATAACTTACAGGCCGACATTTTTTTAAAGTCAGCACAACCCTAAATTTATTACTCAAATTTTGCGTACAGATAATTAAGTCCGATCTGGCATCAAAACTATTACTTGTCCTTAAAAGTGTTGAAATATTACTTCAAAAAACGAATTTTGTCATCAAATAAACAGTTTTGTGTTTAATTTGAATGCGTACATAAAACTTCTAATTAGAATGTCATTAAGTGATGCCGTGGTCGCATACTTAATTTAAGAATGTGTCGTCATTCATTTTATTACTGGTAATTCCAAAGTAGGTGAAAATATGTAAATCCTTGAATATCCTGAAAAAGTATCAATTCATAGCCTTGATTTTTTTGGTACTAAAATGTCAAACTATTATAAACTGACAATGAAAAATTCAATATGGAACCTTGATGGACCAAAAAGATATACCAATTTTATTGAGTCAATATTAGAATGTTTCTTGTAAATTTTTCTATAGAATTTAAGACTCGTCTGCTGAACTAGAGTGACTTTAGAACCGCTTGACCGATTGATGTTATTTTTACGACATATTTTGTCACTATGTCGCTGTAATTCTGGAAGCTCTGCGTATGCTGAATCGTCATTTATTGACTGGGGATTGATCGCATATCAGTTCCTGTCCACCACACCACAATATCGTACAATAGAATTTGGCGAACTACTGCCCCAACGTGCCCTGCAGGAATATAAAACAACGTTGCCCTTCTCTCCCCACTCCAAAACATTAAGTCTGAAGGACAATTTCCTATCTAGAATTATAACTAGACATTTTGAACTATCAAAAAATGTTGTCCGCATATGCCAAGTCTTTGCAGAAACAAAGTTCTAGTTCTAAGAGGATTCCAAATTAGTCAAGGCAGTACTTCTTCTTGTGGGATCGCTCTGTTTAGAAACCTCCTTAGAGCTGTCAACCAAGACTTGCTGTTATGCGTCTTTTGTAGAGCAAACGCTGTAATATTTTAGTCAAGATAAATGTAGTTCACATTTATGGTGATTTTGATTCTGAAAAAACTGTTGCCCCGTCGAAACGATTTTATGAAAAATATTTGCCGTTTTTAGATTGAACTAATGTAGTCCCTCGAATTAAATTTAGCGCCCATTTCAAAATTCCAAAATGTGGTATAAAAGCCCAGCTTTCGGGAAAAGGGCAAGAAATGTTGCACGTTTTTGCAGAATCTAAATCGTCATTAGCTGGACAACGCCGTAATTACCGCATCTGGGTGAATGTAAGTAAAGCCCCCTTCTATATAAAGAGAAGACACAATAGTGAATTCCCTGAAATGTAAGGATGATTCGATAGTGCCTACCAGTTCATGCAGGGTCCGACTTGCCCGTGTTGGGAGCACGTTGGTATCCCGAGAAGAGTTTTATGTTCATATATGGCTCTAGTTAAAGCTTCTAAAAGTCTTTCCAGACCTTACAATAGGAAGGAGGATACTCTAGTTGGCCTGAAGTTCTTTGGCCCAGTGTGTGATATATTTCCCGCTTTGGGTGAGAATGCCACTTTGGTGTCCCTCCATAAATTGGGGATATACCAGTTATTAATGTAGCCTTGGTATATTTTCTTCAGCCAGAGGATGCTGTACTACATAATTTTTCTAGTTTTCGTGTAATAGGCCTTTGATTTGTATTAGACCCTATATATGACCAACAGGGTCCAAAACTGTACCATAAACCTTGACAAATGTTACACAATTGGATTGTGTTCATTGATACGTTTCCAAAGTATTCATAGTCCAATTTAACCCGATCTAGGTTTCAGGTTATGGGCCATTGAATGGTGTTAGACCCTATATGATCTATATATGGCCCACTGGGTCCCAAACTGTACAATAAACCTTGACAAATGTTACACAATTGGATTGTGATCATCGACCCTATCCAAAAGTATTCATAGTCCATATTAACCCGATCTAGTTTTCGAGTTATCGGCCAATAAATAAATGTCCCCTTGGGTCCATTAGACCATTGGATTGTGCTCATCGAGACCTAGCCATGAATTGGGCACAGTATGGATTAACCCAATGTAGTTATCGAGTTATGTGCCATTGAATCTATCCACACGTTGCAACAGGTGTATCTTTAATTTTTTTGTTTATTAAATTGACTTTTAATAATTTTTGATTTTTCAATATTTTATTATTTTTTGTTTCATATTATTTTCATCTTTTAACTCTTAAAAAGAGTAAATAATGATTTTTTTTTTTGTAAAACGGACTATAACTTTGTACTTTAAGTATAACAGGCTATAATATACTATAACTTTAGACTCAATCATCAATCCCATCTTTCGGATCTCAAGAATTTGATCTTTTCCACTTCTTTGAATGCATTTTTTGCGGGTATCAATATAATAATTCCACATTAGAAAAATCTATTTTTTTAATTACTCCCACTTCTGCCTATATTGAATAAATATCATATCACATAAGTAATATTCCTCTAATTACTTCCCGATTTTCTTCAGGAAATCTATACAAAAAAGCCGTAATTTTCCATATTCTCTCGCAGTAATAGTATAATAATTTTCGTTTAATTAACCCTCTCCAGCCAAGAAGCATTTCCTTTCTCCAAAAAACCATAAAGGAAAACATCAAAAGTGCCATTAAACGTGTGATTGATACCAATAAATAAACAAAACGAAATAAAAATAACAACCACATTGATGGGGTAAACTAAAACGGCAAAATCAAATCAAACCGAATCACATCAAATCAACACAAATTTTGTGATTATTTGATTGAATTATGATGACGATTTGTTTGCTGGATGTAAATATTTATCGGAACATTGGAATAGAAGAACTGCATCTAAAACATCATAAATTCATGCCTTGAGTATCATATCAGGCCATGGCATGTATCAAATTCAAATCGATGAAAATTGGAAAAACTGCTCATAAACAGAGATAATTTATTAATCAAAAGTGGGAACAACGGGATATAGTTTTTCTTTTTGTTTTTTTGCTTGAAAATGAAGATTTAAAAGCATTTTCTTAACAATTACAACTCATAATCCTCGAACATCTCGAAAACAGAAAGGCACAACACATACAAGTGTTTCCAAAACAAAATGCATCATCAGCACCGTCATCATCATCAGCCTCGGCATCAGCATCTTCATAAACAACTCATGGACGGAGGCTAATGCAATTTTTGCCGAGATCAAAGGCAACGCAACGCATCGCATTGCATTGCCTTGCATTGAGAAGGAGGAACTCTAATCAAATCAATTGCTACCGCGCGAATAGCTTCAGCATTTGATATCGCCTTCGCCATCGCTAGTGGCATTTGCTCTGCAGAAGCGGATAAAATCAAATGGAAGTGCATCGGATGAGTTTAGAAGTGATTATGAAGTGTTTAAACAACAAAGTGCAATGTTTTGTTATGTTTCTTTAAACAACCACCTCACCCTGCCACCTCGAAGAACTACATTACCCCACTCGATATATGTTCATATAGCGAGAGGTCCCTATTTGAAGAGGTATATTTCTGCTATGTCATAGACTGTATGGCTCTGAATTTGAAGGAAGATTTTTTCTCTTAATTGGGTAATTTTTAAGAATTTGTTCATAAAATCCATGAAGTTTTTCTTATAATCTTACAATCATTAAAGCTATGTAAAGGAATCTATCTCAACTGTTCTTTATTACGGAATAGATAACCACCTGGTCATAGAGAAAGAAATAGATAACCTATCCAGTCCTTAACTAGGGAGTAGGTAACCAACTGATCCTATACTAAGGAATATATACCCAACTGGACCTCTACTTGCGAATAGATAATCACACTGGTCTTCTACTATGCAAATGGTCCTCTACTATAGATTAGATGACCCAACTGGTCGTCAACTAAGGAGTAGATAAGCTAACTGGCCCTCTACAAAGGAAAAGATAACCAACTGATCCTCTACTGCGGAGTACATAACCCAACTGGTCGCCTACTAAGGATTGAATAACCCAAATTGTCCTCTACTAAGGAGTAGATAACCAACTGATCCTTTACAAAGAAATAGATAACCCAACTGATCCTCAACTAGGGAGTAGATAACCAACTGATCCTCTACTAAGGAGTAGATAACCCAACTGATCCTCTACTAGGGAGTAAATAACCCAAGTGGGCCTCTTCTTAGGAGTAGATAACCAAACGTATCATACCAAGGAATAGATAATCTAACTTTTTTACTAGAGAATAGATAACCCAAGTGGTTGTCAACTAAGTAGTAGATAACACAATTGATCCTCTACTTAGGAATAGATAACCCATCTGGTCCTCTGCAAAGGAGTAGATAACCCAAATGGTAGTCAACAAAGGAGTAGATAACCTAAATGGTCCTTTAAAAAGGAATAGATAACCCAACAGGTTGTCTACTAAGGATTAATTAACCCAAATTGTCCACTACTAAGGAGTAGATAACTCAACTGGACCTCTATTTAGGAGTAGATAACCCAACTGGTCGTCTACTAAGGTTTAATCAACCCAAACTGTCCTATACTAAGGAGTAGATAACCAAACTGGACCGCCACTTAGGAGTAGATAACTCAACTTTACCTCTACTTAGGAGTTGATAAACTAACTCGACCTCTACTTAGGAGTAGATAACACAATTGGTCGTCTAATAAGTATTAAAAAACCTTAATTGTCCTCTAAAAAGGAATAGATAACCACCTGGTTGTCAACAAAGAAAGAGCTAACCCATCTAAGCTGAGTTTTCAGAACTACACCAACAGGGTCTATACAAGTCCTACTATATCTACTGCCGATTGATATTATGGCTAGAGAAGTTGCAACCAGACCAGAGCATTAATATTAAACTGTCTATCAATGTGGAGGTACAATCACTGCAATTTGTAGTAACAATAATCCTTCTTTGCGTACAGTTAGTACAAATTCTGTAGAGGTGCAGCTCTTCGATTCAAAGAAGGTCCTCTACATATATAAAGCCGGATATTTCGAAGTGAATATTATTACTTTGTTGCACATCCCCAATTGTTAAGCAACCACAAATCTCAGACATTTTGGAAACTCTCTGAAACTATTCAGTACGCTTTTTTTCAAATCTTGGTAATGACCTTAAGCTTCGACCTTCAAAATGAGCCAACAAAAGCAAACTTTAATAACTCTAAAACAATTAATTAAAGATATTTCAACAATTGTCCAGAAATTCCTTAGAATTGGAAAAAATTCTCACGCCTTGTTTAACATCAATCTTTTGCATTCGCCACGGTGTCGTCAACAAGTTCACAAGATGCTTAGGCTGATGCTGATGATGGGCTGATGTTTTGTTTCTTCCATTTCGACTGCTGCTGCTCCTGTAAGGATTTCAATAGATCTCAATCAACAAAATATTTATATATGTACATACATGCACATACATATGTGCCCATCCATCGTAGCTACATTCACATGTCCTTATGCCCAATCCAAGGCTTCTGTGTTTGTTGTACACACAAAATTTGAACATTCGACGAGCAGAACTACTCAAATTACCGCCTTCAAGAAGCGAAAAACGAAAATTGTGTAAAAATAATGCCAGTCAGCCAAACAGAATACCACCGCCAACAACAACAACATCAACACTGAAAAGAAAATCAGAACAACAAGTCGTCCCTCCAGTGTCTCAGACAGACTTGGTCACAAAAGTACCTGAACCTGAGCCAGAGCTCTGCATAAAGGCGGCTGCCGGCGTTTGGTTGGTTGCCTCTTCCCACATACGACAATGAGTCGCGGCAAACACATGTACGCAGACACAAAGTATGTCGCAGGCCTGAGAGGTAACGTCAAAGGCCTCTTAGAGAAGTGGGCCCAGCGGAGGAGCCCAAGTAATAACTATTTATTCTAATAAAATATACCTAAATGGAAAGCTATCCTATGGGAAATTGGACCGGTACCAAAACAAACGCGTGATAATTCCACTAAGAACTGGGATCGGTTCCCAGATTGTGGATTTTATCTGACATGACTTTGTCATTGGAGGTGGTTAATTGTCTCCTTGTGACATATCGAAATACTTGTCTAATAAAATACTCGACCCTTTAATGTCAGACACATCATAGACTACATTTGAAAACAATTAATATCTACTTTTACTCTACTAAGGAGTTCATAATAAAATTGGTCGTCCACTAAGGAGTAAATAGCCCAAATTGTCCTCTACTAAGGAGTAGATATCCAAAATGGTCGCCAATTTAATGTGTTGATAACCCAACTGCGTGTATACGAAGGAGTAGATAACCCGATTGGGCGTCTACGAAGTATTAAATAACTAAACTGATCCTTTACTGGGAGTAGAAACCCAACTGGTCGTAAACTAAGGAGTAGATAACCAACTGGTCCTCTAATAAGGCGTACATAACCGAACTGATCCTCTACTAAGGAGTAGATAACCCAACTGGACATCTACTTAGGAGTAGATAACCCATCTGGTCCTCTACTAAGGAATATATAACCAATCTGGTCCTCTACTAAGGAGTAGGTAACCCAACTTGTCCTCTACAAATGAATGTATAAGCCATATGGTCCTCCACTAAGGAGTAGATATCCCAACTGATCCTCTACTAAGACGTAGATAACCCAACCGATCCTCTACTAAGAAGTAGATAACCCAATTGATCCTCTACTAAGGAGTAGACAAGCCAACTTGTCCTCTACTTAGGGTAACTTGTATACTAGTGATTAGATAACCCAAATGGTTGTCAAATAAGAAGTAAATAACCTATCAGGTCCTCTACTAAGGAATTGATAACTAATATCTACCAGGTCGTAGATAACCCAGCTGGTAGTCAGCTAAGGAGTAGATAACTCAACTGGACCCCTGGTCATCAACTGAGGAGTAGATAGCTCAACTGGACCCCTGGTCATCAACTGAGGAGTAGATAACTCAACTGGACCCCTGGTCATCAACTGAGGAGTAGATAACATGTACTAGTTAGAAGATGACCCAACTGTTCGTCTACTAATTTGTAGATATCAATATTGTTTGTGAACTTAATGTACAATAATTAATAAACATCAATCCCTACGTCATCCGATCAATGATAGGTTCCAACTAAATCAGAATTGGTGTCAGTATACTCAACAAAATTGACACATAAATTCCCGCAGGGTATTTACATTAAGGGAAATATATTTAAAGGAGTTTAATTGAAGTATTCGAATTAGACTCCCAATTCAGAACATCTTTTTATCTGCCAGCAGAACATATAGCCCAAGAGGAGACACTTGCGGGAGTGGATGCTACTCAGGCCTGCATAGATCCACCCCTGTAAAGTCATTCATTCTTTTTTGGATAAGAATCAACGAAATAAATCTGTGTGAACTTTTTTTGCGAACATTTTTTTTCCAAATGTATTTTCTATATATTAAACAAAACTGACGAAAAAAGAAACTTCAGACCGAAAACAAAGAGCAAGTGCTTCAGCAATTGATGTATGAATAAAAATTAACAACAACCGTGGTAGCAGCAGCAGCAGGGCAATCTCTAAGAAAGTGTGGTAGCAGAAGGAGGCGGAGAAGGACAAACGGGAGAAGTAGTGAAACCACAATATTTAGCCCCCGTCTGGATTTATATGCCGCGAACTTTTTCTTTCCATTATTTTATTTTTTGTGTAGCTTCTTGTTGAAGGAAAGAAACCCGTTTTAATCTGTTTCTGAATGAAGACGAGGAGGAGAGACCTTTTGAATAACATCAAGATCATCATGTGTTCGCTGGACTCGAATGGCGACAGCGACACGGATGTCCGTCCAGCCATCCAACGCACAGATGTCCGTCAAGAGTGGCCAAGCAGCCAGCCAGCCAGCCGGCCCAGACCATCCAGTGACTGCTTGCCGCCGCAGCAGTAGCCGTGGGAATTTTTTCGACTGTGTGATTTTCAGATGCGCCAAAATCGCCTGGACGTTTTCTTTTTTCTCCTCTGCCCTTTTTTTTTGCATTTGCGTTTAAATGCTCTTCTTTTAACTCCTTTGTGTGGAACGCTAAGTAAATGCTGTCCAGTGCACACTTTTCCTCAGTGCTCCTCAATCACCTTGTTTTTTCTTCTTCTCAAACTTCGAGATGTTCTTGTTGTTATGAACTGAAAGGTTTTTGGGGTTTTGGGAACAATTGCTGCTCCCCTCCCAAACTGTGTATTGTTGTATCTGGCCTGTAAATGCGTTTTTCTGCCTCCTGCTTTGGTGTACCTCTTTTTTGTGTGTGTGTGCTGAAATGTCCTACCAAGCGCTGTGAGTACTCTTGTTAATAGCGGGGGGCTTTTAATGTGATTAAACAGAGCAACAGAAAATTCGCACATCATCATACGGACACTTTGCAGGAGGGGAGTATAGCTTTACCATTTAGGGCGGATTTGTGTCGATAGTATATGGCGGCCATTTTGTTAAATATTGTACGGCCACGTATGCTAAAACCTCATACCATATATAGAGTAGAGTCCAATGGTCATCTACAATAGAGTGGATGACCCTAATGGTTGTCTACTACAGAGTAAATGACTCTAGTGGTCGTCTACAATAGCGTGGATGACCCTAATGGTCGTATACTATAGAGTAGACGACGCTAATGCTCGTCTTTTAAGAGTAGATGGCCCTAGTGGTGGTTTACTATAGAGTAGATGACCCAAGCGGTGATCTACTATAGAGTAAATTACCCTAATGGTCGTCTATTATAGAGTAGATAACCTTAATGGTCGCCTACTATAGAGTAGATGATCCGGTGGTCGCCTACTATAGAGAAGATGACCCGGTGGTCGCCTACTATAGAGAAGATGACTCTAAAGTTCGTCTACCATAGAGTCGATGACGCGGTGGTCGTCTATTATAGAGTAGATGACCCGGTGGTCGTCTATTATAGATTAGATGACCCTGCTGGTCGTCTATTATAGAGTATATGTCCCTGCTGGTCGTCTACTATAGAGTAGATGTTCCTGCTGTTCATCTATTATAGAGTAGATAACTCTAATGGTCGTTTACTTTAGAGTAGATGACACTGCTGGTCGTCTACTGTAAAGTAGATGACCCTGATAATCGTCTACTGTAAAGTAGATGACCCTGATAATCGTCTACTGTAGCGTAGATGACCCTGATAATCGTCTACTGTAGCGTAGATGACCCCGATAATCGTCTACTGTAGAGTAGATGACCCTGCAGGTCGTCTACTTTAAAGTAGATGACCCTGCTGGTCATCTACTGTAGAGTAGATGACCCTGCAAGTAGTCTACTATAGAGTAGATGACCCTACTGGTCTCTAATATAGAGTAGATGACCCTGCTGATCGTCTACTAAGGAGTAGATGACCCTGCTGGTCGTCTACTGTAGAGTAGATGATCCTGCTGGTCGTCTACTGCAGAGTAGATGACCCTGCTGGTCGTCTAATATAGAGTAGATGACCCAAATGAACGTCTACTATAGAATATATGATCCTGATTCTTCCCAGCATCTATATGAGTTAATAGTTTTCTACATGCAGCCATTAAAGGATCAATAGTCTGGCCATCGGCATTTACTGTTTTGCTTTATTCAAAACAAATATTAATTAGATTGAACCTCTCAAAAATTTCTGTTCCACTGTGTAGTCTTGTGGTTGGAATTTATTTTGTGGTTTCTCAATTTGATGTACTTTACTTTGTCATTAATTGATAGCATGACATGGGAATTTTTCGTATAACCCACAAATAATGAAGAGTAGCCAAAGTCTGCAGAACTCGGTTCTCAGTTGATCTTCATTCCCCTCTGCTGCACGATCCTGCCCAAGAGGGGGGGAGGGGTGTGGGATAAATAAGTTAAAACTAATGTTGGTTTACATTTTTAAATGGCAATACCAACCTCCCTCCCACCCTCTCCTACCTCCAAGTTTGCCTTTTTGTTTCATATTAAAAGACGTGATTGTTAAACGAAAATTTACATTTCATATCACTATTTCTTCCCCCATTTTGTTAGCTTGGTCTTCATTTCTGGGTGTATATAGGGAGGTCTGTCTGTCTCTAACTCCCAAAAATAAATTAGCACGTCTTGTAACGGATGCTTCTCAATAATTTTGTCACCACTACGTGTATCATTATATAATTTTTTCTGGTATTCCAAAGAATTTTTTTTCGTGTTTTTCAATTTTGTTGCAAAAATGTGATGTTGGCATATTAAACTCCCCCATAACAAGACGGGTGGTCGCACTTAACACCTTAATTACGTTCATTTTTTGTCATTACAATAAACATTTTATTCTCAGAATTTTGTGTAACATCTGGCACAGTGGGGGCAAAAAACGGATTTATTGTATTGTAAAGGGGTTTGCCAATGGAGAGGAACGATTGTGACAATCATCTGATATATATTATATGACTCATGGTAGTCTGCTATAGAGTTGATGACTAATGGTCGTCTGCTATAGAGTTGATGACTAATGGTCATCTACTATAGAGTAAATGACCCTAACGGTCGTGTACTTTAGAGTAAATGACCCTAACGGTCGTGTACTTTAGAGTAGATGAACCTAACGGTCGTCTACTGTAGATTAAATGACCCTAATGGTCGTCTACTATAGAGTAGATGACCGTAATGGACGTCTACTATAGAGTAGATGACCGTATGGCCGTCTACTATAGAGTAGATGACCGTATGGTCGTCTACTATAGAGTAGATGACCGTCATGGTCGTCTACTGTAGAGTAGATGACCGTAATTGTCGTCTACTATAGAGTAGATGACCGTAATGGTCGTCTACTATAGAGTAGATGACCGTAATGGTCGTCTACTATAGAGTAAATGACCCTAATGGTCGTCTACTGTAGAGTAAATGACCATAATGGTCGTCTACTGTAGAGAAAATGACCCTATTGGTTGTCTACAATAGGATAAACGATCCTGATGGTCGTCTACAATAGAGTAGATGACCCTAATGGTCATCTACTATAGAGTAGATTATCCTAATGGTCGTCTGCTATAGAGTAGATGCCCCTAGTGGTCATCTACTATAGAGTAAATGACCCTAACGGTCGTGTACTATAGAGTAGATGACCCTAACGGTCGTGTACTATAGAGTAGATGACCCTAACGGTCGTGTACTATAGAGTAGATGACCCTAACGGTCGTGTACTATAGAGTAGATGACCCTAACGGTCGTCTACTGTACTACTGTCGTAGTAATGAACCTAGTGATCGTCTACTATAGAGTAGATGACCGTAATGGTCGTCTACTATAGAGTAGATGACCGTAATGGTCGTCTACTATAGAGTATATGGCCCTAATGATCGTCTTCTATAGAGTAGATGACACTAGTGGTCGTCTACTATTGAGTAGAAGACACTAATGGTCGTATACAATAGAGTAGATACCTCTAATGGCCGTTTGCAATAGAGTAGATACCTCTAATGGCCGTTTGCAATAGAGTAGATACCTCTAATGGCCGTTTGCAATACAGTAGATAACCCTAACGGTCGTCTACTGTAGAGTAAATGACCCTAATGGTCGTCTTCTGTAGAGTAAATGACCCTAATGGTCGTCTACTGTAGAGTAAATGACCCTAATGGTCGTCTACTGTAGAGTAAGCGACCCTGATGGTCGTCTATAAGAGAGTAAACGACCCTAATGGTCGTCAACAATAGAATACATGACCCTAATGGTCGTCTACTATAGAGTAGATTATCCTAATGGTAATCTACTATAGAGTAGATGACCCTAATGGTAATATACTATAGAGTAGATGACCCTAATGGTCGGATACTATAGAGTATATGATCCAAATTGTCGTCTACTATAGAGTATATGGCCCCAATGGTCGTCTACTATAGAATATATGACCCTAATGGCCGTCTGTAATACGAGTACATCACCCTAATGTTCGTCTAAAATAGAGTGGATGGCCATAATGGTCGTCTACAATAGAGTAGACTGCTCTAATAGTTGTCTACAATAGAGTAGATGACCCTAATGGTCGTCTGCAATTGAGTAGGTGACCACATTGGTGGACTACTATATAGTAAAGGACCATAATGGTCGTCTACAATAGAGTAGATGGCTCTAATAGTAGTCCACAAAAGAGCAGATGACCCTAATAGTCGTCTGCAACTGAGTAGGTGACCACAATGGTGGTCTACTATAGAGTAGATGACCACAATGGTCGTCTACTATAGAGTAGGTGACAAAATGGTCGTCTACTATAGAGTAGATGACCATAATTGTCGTCTGCTATAGAGTAGATGACCATAATGGTCATATAAAACAGAGTAGATGGTTCTAATATTCGGCTAGAATAGAGAATATGACTCTAATAGTCGTCTACAATAGAGTAGATGACCCTAATGGTCGTCTACAATATAGTAGATGACCCTAATAGTCGTATACTATAGATTAGATGACCCTAAAGGTCGTCTGCAACTGAGTAGGTGACCGCAATGGTGGTATACTATAGAGTAGATGACCACAATGGTCGTCTATTATAGAGTAGATGACCACAATGGTAGTCTACTATAGAGTAGATGACCATAACGGTCGTCTGCTATACAGCAGATGACACATTGCAGAAACACATAAAGTGCTACCGCTGAAAGATTCTGAAATAAAAGCGGATTAGATTTGGATTTTGAAACATATGTATGTGAAGATATTCTAGATATCTGCAAATCTAATCCTAATCTATTTCGCGACAATTACCCATCGAAAATTTTTTCCCGAATGGAAGAATTCAGAATCGGGTTTGTTTTTTCCAGCGATATAATACAACTATATTATTCTGTAGTTTTTATGCCAGACTACATGAGTACAATAAACACCTTCACCAAAAGAAATCTTTCTCAAATTTCCCTCTGGCAGGTGTCTTCACTCCACACATCCTATGAGTACGGTTTCAATTTCTATCCCATGTATTTTCCGACTTTGCACCACATGTGTACCACAGACGGATAGACAGACACAGGTCTTTGCTGTTGCCTTCATTACCGTTCATATCGCTCTGTCGTTTTTCACAAGTATTCAATTAAATTTCAATTAATATTTCAAAATGTCATAAATACTTTAATAGTGTCACACATGCATTTTTTACACTCCGCTTATTTCCCACACCGCCCCTAGTCTCATTCTCTGCCAAGGCAGAGACGTTGCAAGCTACAGTGTATTGGAATTGGTCCTCAGAAGCGAATTGCAGTGACTGCAGCAAATAAAGGAAAAGGAAAATATGCATCCCAGGGATGGAGAAAAGGACAGACAGACATACACATATCCATGCATTGCGGGAATATGTAATATTCCTGTCATAGTTGTCGTATGTGCAATAAGACTCCATAATTTGAGGATGATGTGTGGAGGCACAGTGTTACGAACACATTTATTTTAAGATTTTTTCTAGGAGAAATTTAGATTTTTTTCTTGATATTTACCAAGGGTATTTCATTAAGCGTTTCCTAACTGTCAATTAACAAATCATGGAACGTAATTCCTTTTGTTTGAAAGGCTATTGATTAGACCTTCGACATAAGAAATCGCCACAAGAAACGGGGTCAAATTGGACGGCCTCGGTGGCCATTTCACAGCATCTCCATGTGAGCTATGTCCGTCCATGTTGTGGGCTGCAGAATAAACGACTGCCAATACGACAGAATATGGCCGCTATCAAAAACATGGCCGCAATCAACTGTCAAAGTACAGAAGTCCCTATTGGAAAACCCTTTTTAATATGCTTTTTTATTTCTTTCATTTTCTCACATTTTATTAACCAATTTATTTTCTTCTACTTTTTTCTTTTTAGGTAAGTTATCTGATTATTTCCTCACCACAAAAATGGTAATGTAAAAGCTTAATTGTTAATTATTGTAAAGGGTGAGCCATTTAAAATTTGAATCGGCAATAAAAAAAGTACTGATTTTTTTCAAATTTCTGGTTGTATTGGAAAGCTTGAACTTTGTCTTTTAATAATGGAACACAATATCATTCATATGACTACCACGACTGGCTCGGCAATTGAGAATTTTAGGGATGGACTCAGGTACGGGTGGGCCATTTAAAATTTTAAATTTGAATCGGCAATAAAAAAAGTACTGAATTTTTTCAAATTTCTGGTTGTATTGGAAAGCTTGAACTTTGTCTTTTAATAATGGAACACAATACCAATCATATGACTACCACGACTGGCTCGGCATCATCATCGGCCGAGGCATGATCATCCGATCATCCCAATTTTTCATTACATTTTCGATTGTTGCGGGTGGAATCTCTTTAATGGCAACTTCTATTTCATGTTTCAACGCTTCAATTGTGTCTGGATGCTTTGCGTAACATTTACCTTAATGACTCTCCACAGAAAATAATCCAAAGGGCTCAGATCACAAGTCAAAGTAACCTGTAGTGTTTATACATTAGAAAAATATTGTAGAACAATTTCTGCTGAAATAATTTGCGCATAATGCTACAGCAGCATAACCTACCGGGTACTTTGTGAATATGAATACTTTTCGATCATAAACGAAAGATTTGGTCATAACGTCACAGCTCTGGCCTCACCTCAGTCTTAACCATCAGCTACCTCTCCCTAACACCGAACACGTTGAGCAAATATGTATGATCTTATCGGTTCTGTCGTTGTCGAGAACATTGATGACTGGCCAAGTACACAATAATGTTATATAGAAAGACTAACTGGTCTAGCAGACCTTGTTCTGCCCTACCGGTAGCTTTAACAAAGACTCCAGAACTGCTGTAATAACTGTGGATTGATTCAACATGTTCCCATTTGGATCAATCGGTTCAGTCGTTTTGGAGAATATTGTCGAGGGTGGTACAGCTACTTTTTTTAATTGACTGCGATTTGATACCATTAGATTTTTTGTGGGCTACCGTGAAGAACCTATGTTATGCGAACAATTCTTTAACAACTCAGGCCATTAGGGCGAATATCGAGCAAACCAGTCGTGAGATAGAACAAGAATCCGTCACCAAGGTCCTAAAATATTTGTCACCATACGGCATACTCTACTGCGAAGCCAGCCATGAATGAAATCGGTGATCCATAAATAATGCGAGTGTTTGCTCCTTCAAATAAACCAAAAAAATGTGTAAAAAAGGTTTATTTTTTTTGTAAATTTTTTTAATTTTTAAAAATAACCCCAAATTTTGACCGCCATTTATAACTATTTTATTTGTAAAGACTAAACCATTTCCAAGTGTAATACAGAAAATAGCGATTGAAATTGAAATTCAGAGCTCGCGACTTGCAATTCAGATTTTCCATTAGAACTTCAGAATTCGCCAATTGAAAATTAGAATTTGCATTTCAAATTCGGAACACGTCACTTTTAATTCAGATTTCACTTGAAATTCAGATTTTTCATTTGAAATTCAGAACTCTTCAGTTGAAATTCAGATATTTCATTTGAAGTTCAGAACTCATCAACTGAAATTCGGAATATTAATTTATAATTCAGAATTTCTATTTGAAATTCAGAATTTCAGCCTACTAAAATAACTGTGGGCAAAACTATTGCCCAATTATTTCTGTCGCCTTTCTTGACATTATACTAAACTGTATAAAGGTTTGGACAGAATTTGACCACCACCCTAATCTTACTCTGGGTTAGAACAACATGTTCCGCAAATATGAGCTCAATTGGTTCAGCCATTTTGGAGAACATTCACGACTAGCAAGAACTAATTGATCCACCAGACTTTGTTCTGTTCTTTCATTTACTTAAACGACGTAGTTCACGTACTTCTACAGCAACGCACATCTTGCGTATTACAGGCCCATTATGGTACCCTAGCAATAATTGCAATAGTGAAGATGACCCTAATGGTCGTCCGACGCATCGCGCGCTTCCTCCAATATTCGGTCGACATAATCACCCAGCAGAGTCGGTAATTCGAGCAACCATGGATCGGTTTCGCACCACGTTTACTCTAGTGGATAATGCGCATCCTCAGAGACGCCGTACAGGGCGCACCGAATCCATCCGCCATCGCGCAAATCTGTGCCCATCCATTTTATGGACGATTTTGCGGAAGGATCTTGGTTTGCGGGATTACAAAATTTTTGCTCATTTTTGGATGAATGAGTACGTTAATAAACCAAATTGTCGCATTTGGAGTAATGATTATCCACAAGCCATTGTTTAGATGCCGTTACATCAACAAAAAGTCACTGTTTGCTGTTCTATATGGGCAGAGGGAATCATTGGTCCATATTTCTTCAAAAATGAAGCCGGCCATAATGTAACAGTCAATGGGAAACGCTATAGAGCCATGATTAGTAACTTTTTCGTGCCCGAATTGGAGGATGTTGATGTGGACGACCTTTGGTTTCTATTCTGCATTTCTGTTACAAGTCGCCATGGTGTTATGTCTATTTTAAGCTTCCCTGTATATTGGTAGTGCGACCAGTGAGTTGTTTTTAGCTGCAGCAACTCGAAATGTTGATGTTAAATATTTCCAGTACCTTGGCTGGGAATTGAACCCTGCACCTTCGTGATCCAAGTCTATTGCACTAAACACTAAGCTACCGAAGGCCACTTTTTTGCTGCGTAGTAACAGTATATCTACTGCCACCACCGTGACAGAAATGGGAGAAGTTGCCATGCCCCTTTTTGGTACCTCCCAGACAATACCTCCCCAGGATATTTTTTATACAAATGTAATACGAGTAACTTATAACTTTAGTACAAATACATACTTGAAATTTTGTGCAGCGAGCTTTACTTCCACTCCCCTTTTGGTACCCCCACACAAAATTACCTTGAATATTATATCACATAAACACTTTTAAATTGGTACAGTATTTTTCGAGTATTCCCATATTTTTTCTACAACGACGATTCACTGTGTGACGCTAGCGGCGAAGAAATAAACGACGACCATGGCGAGAAGAACAACATTACCATCGTCAATGTAGCATGGACCCAACCAACAACAAGTGCAACAATCATTCATTAAACAACCAACAGAAAACAAACAAAAACGAACATCAGAAATGCATGCAATGCTGCCTGCATACATTGCAAAGTAATGTAAGTTGTAAAGACAAAAACAAACAACAAACGCAGCAAAAAAGTATCCGTGGCACATTTGACGCAGCCACACGGTCGACGACGACGAAGGCGACGTGTACCCCTCATGCCTCATTACACTCATGTGTGAATTGCATGCGGCAACACCAGCAGCAACAACTACTTTGAAACATGCAGCATGCAACATCATTATAAATGTTCAATCAATACCCGTTCCGTTCGTCCATTCATTGCTACATACATATGTACATTCTAACATACACTTGTTCCTACATAAATAAGAAAATGTTGTAAAGAAATTTGCGGTGATGGAGGTTGTGGGGGATATGTTCATGGGGAGGGAGTGATGAGGGACACTCATTCATTCAATCAATTGTTTTTAGTATTTCTGCCCTCTCTCATTCCATTCAAAAAAACACACAACTCCAAGTTTACAGCTGATGTGTTTGTTAGAGGTTTGGTAAACACACACTCTCTCTCCCTCTCACACAAACATACTCGTCCACACTCTACCGCGTACACATTTCAAGTGTTGAGTGTGTAATTTTATATTTCCGGTGTAAAAATACTCGCACAAAATATCCACCAACAGCAGCGGCAGCAGCAGCAAATATTCAACAGTCAACAATCAGCCAACATTTTGACTTTACTCTAACCAAACTATGTGTAGTAAAGCAGGTGAGGACATTTAAATAGCACTAGGGATACATTAAGAAAAATTAAGCTTGCACAGCTGTGATTGATGCAATGTGCTACGCACTCGCAGTGGGCTTGTGGACTTGCTTTCCTATTACAACATACTGTGCAATATAGACCTATCTCGCCTGAGCTTGAATCTAGTGACCCATACATGGAACCTGGATCCCCAAACGCTTAACGCGCTGAGGCATAACAAATGATATACAGGACATTTTCCACAGCTTTGGATGCTCTTTTCTGATTTATTAAATTCAGTTTTTTAATCGAAATAACTAGCCAATGCTAAATCAATTTGTGTTATTCAAAAGAAAAAATTGAGAGAAAATAGGTTTTCCTTACAATATCTTCACTTTACAATTCTCACAAAAGAATCATTTATTTCCTCCCACTGCTCTTTAATTAGCCCCAACTATAAACACTCACCTTACCTCAGCAGAGCTACAAATGCGAAACACAATGAGGAGTAGGACCCACAACTTGTGTAGTTCAATCATTTTTATACCATTCGGTGGTTCACTTTACTTTACTTTGCTTTGGTTTGACTTTCAAAATATGAACAGCGTCAGATGTGCACTTTTGCCTGTTGCCGCTGCTGTTTCAGCTGTATTTATGTGTGCCTCCTTTTTTGAAAACCAAAAGAAAGAATCAACCTTTCCATCCACCATGACCATCAACAGCAGGAGCGACATGGGCACCACCCTCCCTATGGCCCACCTGTCGTCTGTTTGTACGTAACATACACTGAGTATTATGTGTGTTTTGGAAGGCAGCTCCTTGTTGCAATAAGCACACTGCCTGTTGTTGCTGCTGTCGAGAGTATTTTTGAAATGTCATACCCAATAAAAAATGATTACCCTAAGCAACAAGGTGAGACCAAAATTTTCGGACATAAAATTTTACAGTATAGGACCCTAATGGTCTCCTACTTTACAGTAGATTACCCTAACGGTCGTCTACTTTACGGAATATGACCCTAATGGTCGTCTACTTTACAGTAGATTACCCTAACGGTCGTCTACTTTACGGAATATGACCCTAATGGTCGTCTACTTTACAGTAGATGACCCCAATGACCGTCTACTTTACCGTATATGTTCGTAATTGCCGTCTATTTTATAGTAGAAGATCATAATGGTAGTCTAACTTACAGTAAATGACCCTAATGGTCGTCTACTTTACAATAGATGACCCTAATGGTCGTCAACATTACAGTAGATGACCCTATTGTTCGTCTACTTTACAATAGATGACCATAATATACGTCTATATTACAGTAGAAGACTCTAGTAGATGTCTATATTACAGTAGAAGACCCTAATGGTCGTTTACTTTACAGTAGATGACCCTACAGTCATCTACTGTAAAGTAAACGACGACCCTGACTGTAGCGTCATCTACTGTAAAGTAAAGTAGATGAATCTAATGGTCGTCTACTTACAGTAGATCAACCTAGTGGTCGTTTACTTTAAAGAAGACGACCTTAATGGTCGTCTACTTTATAGAAGATGGCTCTATCGGACGTCTACTTTACAGTAGATGATCCCAACGGTCATCTACTTTACAGAAGATGACCATAATGGTCGTCTACTTTCCAGTATAGGACCCCAATGGTCGTCTATTTTACAGTAGATGACCCTAATGATCGTCTACTTTACAGTATATGACCCTACTGGTCGTCTACTTTACATTACATGACCCTACTGGTCGTCTACTTTACAGTAGATGACCCTAATGGTCGTCTACATAACCAGTTTATGATCCTAACTGTCGTCTTTTTTGCAGTAGATAATGGTCATCTACTTTGCAGTAGGGGACCATAATGGTCGTCTACTTTCCAGCATAGGAAAAAATAAATGACCCAAATGGTCCTCTACTTCACAGTATATGACCCTAACAGTAGATGTCCATAATGGTAGTCTAATATAATAATATTTATTGGACGTCTAATTTTCATTAGATGGAGAAGATGACCCCAAATGGTCCTCTACTTTACAGTATATGTCCCTAACGGTCGTCTACTTTACAGTATGACCCTAATGGTCGTATACTTTACAGTATGACCCTAATGGTCGTCTACTTTACTGTAGATGACCCTAGTGGTAGTCTACTATAGAGTAGATGACACTAATGGACGTCAACTATTATTTTATTTTATTTTATTTTATTTTATTTTATTTTATTTTATTTTATTTTATTTTATTTTATTTTATTTTATTTTATTTTATTTTATTTTATTTTATTTTATTTTATTTTATTTTATTTTATTTTATTTTATTTTATTTTATTTTATTTTATTTTATTTTATTTTATTTTATTTTATTTTATTTTATTTTATTTTATTTTATTTTATTTTAATTTATTTTATTTTATTTTATTTTATTTTATTTTATTTTATTTTATTTTATTTTATTTTATATTATTTTATTTTATTTTATTTTATTTTATTTTATTTTATTTTATTTTATTTTATTTTATTTTATTTTATTTTATTTTATTTTATTTTATTTTATTTTATTTTATTTTATTTTATTTTATTTTATTTTATTTTATTTTATTTTATTTTATTTTATATTATTTTATTTTATTTTATTTTATTTTATTTTATTTTATTTTATTTTATTTTATTTTATTTTATTTTATTTTATTTTATTTTATTTTATTTTATTTTATTTTATTTTATTTTATTTTATTTTATTTTATTTTATTTTATTTTATTTTATTTTATTTTATTTTATTTTATTTTATTTTATTTTATTTTATTTTATTTTATTTTATTTTATTTTATTTTATTTTATTTTATTTTATTTTATTTTATTTTATTTTATTTTATTTTATTTTATTTTATTTTATTTTATTTTATTTTATTTTATTTTTTTTTATTTTATTTTATTTTATTTTATTTTATTTTATTTTATTTTATTTTATTTTATTTTATTTTATTTTATTTTATTTTATTTTATTTTATTTTATTTTATTTTATTTTATTTTTATTCTATTACACTTTGTTTTAATATTTTCATACCCTTAACTTCTGGCTCACCCTGTACGACAACTGCGTTTCTGTTCGTACAGTTCCCTGTGTAATTCATTTATACGTTGTACCTTTCGAAATGTCGATTTTTTTTAACACTCCTCTCGTTTATTGTTAATCATTTTGTTTTATTTTCTTTTTTTGATTCGTTTTCAACATGATTTATTTGTGTTTTAAAATTTCTTCTCACTCTATTCCCCCTCTCCCTCTTTATTACCGGTAATTTTCGGTTGAAATTAAAAAAAAAGAATTTTATTCGTAGAATTTGTGTTTTTAATTTTTGTACACAGAAGCTTTTGTTGTTGAGGGATTTATTTAAAATTTGTTTTATTGCTAAACTGCTGATTTAGTGGGATTTTCAAGTGTATTTTCTTTTCGTGGAACTTTGAACATTTCCATAAAATTTAAATGTGTTTCAATGCGATGGCATTGATTTTCATAAAAAAAATGTTTTTTTTGATTTTTTTTTGTTTTGTTGATTTGTGATTAATTTGATCTGTTGGAAGATTTATTTTATTTTTTAAAGGTCTTTGATTGATTTTTAAACAATCACAATTTGTTGAAGTAAATTCTTTTTGGCGTTTTAATTACGTCTCATAAAAATGTCGGCTATGATTAATGACTTTCGGTGGTGTTGTTAAATCAATGGCTGGAAAGATTTGTCGATGTGGCCAGAAATGTATTTTATGGTCTTTAAAGCGTTTGGTTTTTCGGGGGGAAGTGAAGGAAGTATTTGCTGTTAGTCTTGTTAGCGGAACACCTGAATTCTCACCTGTCGGAAGAGATCTTATGAAATAGCTTCCGTTGAAAAATATTTCCATATTTAATTGACATTCGAATCTGAGTTTATACATCGAAAATATTTGTTTGTTCATATGCAAAAACCTCTGCAGGCTTTCATATTTTCCAAAAATTATCGGTCATTTTAAAAAAAAGGAAGTATGAAAATATTTTAAAAGATATTTACCTATATCCTTCTTCCGCAGAATCCTTTAATATGTTTAATAGTTACAGCGAGATGTATGCAGTTTAAGTTATGTATATGAATAATTCTAAATAAATTTATATTCTAATTTCACGGTTCAGGGAAACGCTTATTTATTTTATTTATTTTATTTATTTTATTTATTTTATTTATTTTATTTATTTTATTTATTTTATTTATTTTATTTATTTTATTTATTTTATTTATTTTATTTATTTTATTTATTTTATTTATCTTATTTATTTTATTTATTTTATTTATTTTATTTATTTTATTTATTTTATTTATTTTATTTATTTTATTTATTTTATTTATTTTATTTATTTTATTTATTTTATTTATTTTATTTATTTTATTTATTTTATTTATTTTATTTATTTTATTTATTTTATTTATTTTATTTATTTTATTTATTTTATTTATTTTATTTATTTTATTTATTTTATTTATTTTATTTATTTTATTTATTTTATTTATTTTATTTATTTTATTTATTTTATTTATTTTATTTATTTTATTTATTTTATTTATTTTATTTATTTTATTTATTTTATTTATTTTATTTATTTTATTTATTTTATTTATTTTATTTATTTTATTTATTTTATTTATTTTATTTATTTTATTTATTTTATTTATTTTATTTATTTTATTTATTTTATTTATTTTATTTATTTTATTTATTTTATTTATTTTATTTATTTTATTTATTTTATTTATTTTATTTATTTTATTTATTTTATTTATTTTATTTATTTTATTTATTTTATTTATTTTATTTATTTTATTTATTTTATTTATTTTATTTATTTTATTTATTTTATTTATTTTATTTATTTTATTTATTTTATTTATTTTATTTATTTTATTTATTTTATTTATTTTATTTATTTTATTTATTTTATTTATTTTATTTATTTTATTTATTTTATTTATTTTATTTATTTTATTTATTTTATTTATTTTATTTATTTTATTTATTTTATTTATTTTATTTATTTTATTTATTTTATTTATTTTATTTATTTTATTTATTTTATTTATTTTATTTATTTTATTTATTTTATTTATTTTATTTATTTTATTTATTTTATTTATTTTATTTATTTTATTTATTTTATTTATTTTATTTATTTTATTTATTTTATTTATTTTATTTATTTTATTTATTTTATTTATTTTATTTATTTTATTTATTTTATTTATTTTATTTATTTTATTTATTTTATTTATTTTATTTATTTTATTTATTTTATTTATTTTATTTATTTTATTTATTTTATTTATTTTATTTATTTTATTTATTTTATTTATTTTATTTATTTTATTTATTTTATTTATTTTATTTATTTTATTTATTTTATTTATTTTATTTATTTTATTTATTTTATTTATTTTATTTATTTTATTTATTTTATTTATTTTATTTATTTTATTTATTTTATTTATTTTATTTATTTTATTTATTTTATTTATTTTATTTATTTTATTTATTTTATTTATTTTATTTATTTTATTTATTTTATTTATTTTATTTATTTTATTTATTTTATTTATTTTATTTATTTTATTTATTTTATTTTATTTAATTTATTTATTTTATTTATTTTATTTATTTTATTTATTTTATTTATTTTATTTATTTTATTTATTTTATTTATTTTATTTATTTTATTTATTTTATTTATTTTATTTATTTTATTTATTTTATTTATTTTATTTATTTTATTTATTTTATTTATTTTATTTATTTTATTTATTTTATTTATTTTATTTATTTTATTTATTTTATTTATTTTATTTATTTTATTTATTTTATTTATTTTATTTATTTTATTTATTTTATTTATTTTATTTATTTTATTTATTTTATTTATTTTATTTATTTTATTTATTTTATTTATTTTATTTATTTTATTTATTTTATTTATTTTATTTATTTTATTTATTTTATTTATTTTATTTATTTTATTTATTTTATTTATTTTATTTATTTTATTTATTTTATTTATTTTATTTATTTTATTTATTTTATTTATTTTATTTATTTTATTTATTTTATTTATTTTATTTATTTTATTTATTTTATTTATTTTATTTATTTTATTTATTTTATTTATTTTATTTATTTTATTTATTTTATTTATTTTATTTATTTTATTTATTTTATTTATTTTATTTATTTTATTTATTTTATTTATTTTATTTATTTTATTTATTTTATTTATTTTATTTATTTTATTTATTTTATTTATTTTATTTATTTTATTTATTTTATTTATTTTATTTATTTTATTTATTTTATTTATTTTATTTATTTTATTTATTTTATTTATTTTATTTATTTTATTTATTTTATTTATTTTATTTATTTTATTTATTTTATTTATTTTATTTATTTTATTTATTTTATTTATTTTATTTATTTTATTTATTTTATTTATTTTATTTATTTTATTTATTTTATTTATTTTATTTATTTTATTTATTTTATTTATTTTATTTATTTTATTTATTTTATTTATTTTATTTATTTTATTTATTTTATTTATTTTATTTATTTTATTTATTTTATTTATTTTATTTATTTTATTTATTTTATTTATTTTATTTATTTTATTTATTTTATTTATTTTATTTATTTTATTTATTTTATTTATTTTATTTATTTTATTTATTTTATTTATTTTATTTATTTTATTTATTTTATTTATTTTATTTATTTTATTTATTTTATTTATTTTATTTATTTTATTTATTTTATTTATTTTATTTATTTTATTTATTTTATTTATTTTATTTATTTTATTTATTTTATTTATTTTATTTATTTTATTTATTTTATTTATTTTATTTATTTTATTTATTTTATTTATTTTATTTATTTTATTTATTTTATTTATTTTATTTATTTTATTTATTTTATTTATTTTATTTATTTTATTTATTTTATTTATTTTATTTATTTTATTTATTTTATTTATTTTATTTATTTTATTTATTTTATTTATATTATTTATTTTATTTATTTTATTTATTTTATTTATTTTATTTATTTTATTTATTTTATTTATTTTATTTATTTTATTTATTTTATTTTTAAATGTTTTTAATTTACCATTTTATCTTTTAACTTAAGATTTTTTTTTATTTTGAATTTTGGACTACATTTCCAATGACTTAGTCTGCAATGAAAGAACAAGGTACCATTTACATACATCCCAAAAAGTGAGGGTACATTTTAGTCGGTTTACTCAACTGAACTTTTCTTAGTTCTTATATCACCTGAGTTGTGTACACTTTTCTATAGGAAAATAATGACCTCTCAAACATTTCTTGTGAAATTTGGGGTAAGTCCCTTGATTTCTGATAACACAAATTGCAATAACATTAAAATCCAAATGCTTCCCTATTTGAAGGGATTTCCCTGAATAAAATAGCAAATAAAGATTGCACAAAATTTTCAACTCTTCGGGTAAAATAAAAAAATCCAAATGTTTACAATTGTTTCTTATCAATTAAACTAATTCTATCTAAATGACGCGATAACTTAATGGCAATTTGCTGATAAAACTCATTCACGACCAACAGAAGAGGTAAAGGGATGAAGAAACTTAACTTCAGCGTCCAATTCATTCATGGAATGACAGGTGTCTAAGTGAGGAGGGTCAGGAGGAGGAGTGGAGAGGATGAAAATGGAATGAAGGCTATAGCGTGGCCAGGGCCATGGCGGTGACTCGCCAATATTTTCCCTGAAACAAACTTCAATTGGAGTGCACATAAAAACACTAGGAAAAGTAATGAAATTTAATTCTTTTTTTCAAATGAGTAAATTTGTTAACTTTTAACAATTTAGCAACACTCATAAAACAATGTAACAAACACATACAAATAGCTGCTTGGTGAAAGAGCAGGGGGAGGAGGGGAAATCGAAGTAAACGTATAACTTCCGGTTAACAATAATTGCTCATCTATAAATTATAGTCAATCGACGAACACATATACTACTGGTCTCAGCTATCGCCTCGTTTACATCGAGATACACCACTAATGGATAGAAAAGTGCTCAGACAAAAGTTTCCGAGACTGCATATGGAATTCCACAGAGTTGTAGTAGCCGAGTTCTACACTAATGGAAGAGCTATAGAAGGTACTTAGATGAAGGGGTATGCGTGTGATGCGGAGTAGTGTCATTATTGTGGCCATTACTATAGTCTGACTTTGTTGGACAAATGAAAAAAAAACACAAAACCCTATTGAAAGCAAACAAATCTAAAAAACAAAAAGTGCTACTGGGTGATGTCCTCCACTTCATCTGTGGCAGGCAGCATCATTAGGCGCTAGTAATTTATATAGAAGTAATAATTAGTGTCTATCGATAGTAGCTACTGGTAGAACACCAGAAGTATAAGTACTCATACATCATTCCCGTGTCAACATTGTATGTATTGTAATTATTTTTGTTGGTCACATCAATGGAGCCGGAGACAGTTTGATCGGCGTCAGGCTGTTATGTTGTCCCTCCCCGAAAAACATTGATATTCCTTTGAAAGGGTGCGATTTTAATGTTTCATTTCAAAGGTAACCGCTCTCCAATTATTCCTAGTCGCTGACTTCTGAGGTTTCGCCTTCTAAATTAACAAGCGGCTTTTCTATAAAGAAAGAAAGTAATTGATATTCTTTTCCCAAGGAAATTTCTTTTTGTGGATAAATATTTTGTTTTTGTAATAATTTAAAGGCATCATATACATTTTGTTGATGAATGAATAAAAATGAAAAACTTAATAATAAAACTACAAAGTAAAAACAATTTATATATCAAGGAACAGGTTTTAGCATTAAACAGCAGCTATCGCCGGATTTTTTTAAATAATTTGGTAGGGCCTGCCATATGGAAAAACAATCGCATCTGTATTATATTTGCTGGAAATATATTATTTTTGGGAACACCTTTTTTCTTTAAGTCGGAAAAAAATTCCGTAACTTTCCACCTCTTTCAAGGCAAACAACACCGAAACTTCGAACAGAATTATATTGATAAATGATATTTTCAATCTTTATTTGAGTCGATAGAACGGTTTTTATAATTCAATGTTTAAAGATGATTTTATGTAAATCTTGACCGCGGCTGGGTTCAATTTTGGCATATCGGCCGGCATCTCACGAATAAATTCTTCAATATTGGCTTCCAGTGCGTCAACCATTGCGAGCTTGTCTCTATACACATGAGCCTTAACATAGCCCAACAAAAAATCTAGGCGGCCAGTCGACCGACCCCAAACGTGAAATAAACTGTTCACCGAACTTAAAATTCAATAAAAATAAATAAAATACAATAATCTGTAACTGTTGTTCGTTTGTAAGTCTATGCATTGTTAAATTATATATAAATGATATTCACGAAAACAGCTGAGCTGGCAAAAACAGTGTTGCCAAAACGAAAGTTGCTAAAAAATCACCAATATAATGGGTTTCATGTCAAATAAGTCCATTTCAATTACACTATGCAACAAAAAGAAAAAAATTGTGTCGGAGAACTTAAAACATTTATTTTATATAGATTTAGGCATACTTCTTTATGAAACCAAAACCAAATTTTTTATGGTAATGTTTTTTTTTTCTAGAAATCAAATTTTCATGGAAGGTACCTTTAATATTTGAACCATATTTAAAGTATATGTTCGATAAAGCCGATATACCTTTCAAATTAAACGAAATTATGAGGGACAGAAATGCGGAAAACGGCACTTTCACGTAGAAACGGAAGTTTAGTAACTGCAGATAAAACAATTAGGAAAAACTAGATTTTTATCAAAAACATCGTTAACAATCTACCATACCAAATAGGTATTGTTTTCTTCGTTAGGATGCTAGTTTTCAAAATATGCAGCACATTTTTGTTGGCGATTTTTACAGATTTTTTTCGATTTTATTGAAAAAAAATTTTTTTCTAATTGTAACTGCCTTTACGAAACTTCTGTTTCCACATGAAATTGTCATAACTAACATATTTTGTCCTCATAATTTCCTTTAATTTAACGTGTATCTAGGCATTATCGAGCATATACTTCAACAAATATGGTCCAAATATTAAAGGTACCTTTCACGAAAATTGGAATTATAAAGAAAACAATTTTATTTTCGTGTTTGGGTCTCTGATTGCACCAGAAAATGTTATGCGCAGTCCTTTTACAAAAATTTTGTTGCATAGTATAGCCTGTTTATAGTAAGAACTGTTCAGCTCCTGAAAATAGCCATTATGGGGGGTAACGATTATAAACTTTTTTGTTAAATTTTTTCTTTAAATTTTTATGAATAAAAAACCTTTCAAGAATATTGTGTGCAAATTTGAAGTGAATCGGAGGAAAACTGACAAAGATACAGCAGTAGAAGCAACCGCCCCTCATACGTGACTCAGTACATCAGAAAAACTTTAAAGCGTTTTTCCTACAACCCCTGTTTTCAAAGACGGTGCCCCTCATAACTCATCAACTACTGAACCGATCTTTTTGAAATTCTTAACACTATTTCTTTACATTTTATTTGTGAATTTATTTTATTTTACAATAAACAATTAGTCGATTTTTTCTCGCATAAATCGCATTTTCCACTTCAAAGTGTTCCCAAAAATTTAACAATTTAAATTTTGAAAAAACTCTATAGAGTTACCTCCACCTCTTGATCGCTGGCAAATCTTTTTCCGCAGAGCCATTTTCTTTACATTTTATTTGTGAATTTATTTTATTTTACAATAAACAATTAGTCGATTTTTTCTCGCATAAATCGCATTTTCCACTTCAAAGTGTTCCCAAAAATTTAACAATTTAAATTTTGAAAAAACTCGACAGCGTTACCTCCACCTCTTGATCGCTGGCAAATCTTTTTCCGCAGAGCCATTTTTTCAAGTTTGGAAACAAAGCATAATCCAAGGGAGCTAAATCTGGCGAATAAGATGCGTGCTGAAGTAATTCGAATTTTAATTTATTGATTTTGCCCATCGCAATTGTTGATGTATGAACTGATGCATTGTCTTGATTGTGAGCAAACGCGGCACCCATCTTACGCACCAGGAAATTTTCCTTCAATATGCTATTTTTTAACCATTTCTTGCGTTTATACTCTACCACCCAATATTTTATAGTTGTAAACGAAGGAGCAGACTCTCCCAAAGTAGAATCTAGCTTGGTTTTAATATTGGTTGGTGACCAATTTTTTTCCATGTTTACAAATTCACCGAGACCGTTTACTATTGAGTACTCAAAAAAAAAATAAACTACATGGCGCCTTGAAACTTTAAACATATCGAGTCCTAACCGCCAAAAAAAACTTAACGGTCAAAAAGCAAATTTTTCAGAGTTTTTTTTTAGTTTTCTCTGTACTCAGTGCAGGTATTGACATGCATCTTTCAAGTTAAGCTTTTTTTTGAATAATTAACTTGTATTAATCGTTGCATAAGTCTTTTCTAAAAATAAGTATGATTTTTGCGACTTAAGTTTTTTTCGCTGTCATTGTAGTAAGCTGAAGCATATATTTATGCCCTCACTTTAGTAATACGAGGGTATATGTATATCATTTGCTACGGGCCAAAAGTGTAACACAGGAGTGATCTAAGACCCTAAGTATGTTCGGCGGATATGCATTTTGGAACATTTTAAGTCGAATGAGAAATGTCCGTCCGTCCGTCCGTCTGTCTGTCTGCTGGCTGGTGCGCGCGATAACTCTCGAAAGGAGTAACCGATTGACTTCAAATTTGGTATACGGTAATATTTTTTTCTATCTCCGGCTAAGTTTGAAGATGGGCCATATTGGTCTACTCCTTCTGGTACCTCCCATACAAATGGTTAAAATGTTGTGAAATATTGATTCTTTAATAACTGCTATTATACTTATTCGAATCATGTGAAATTCCACACATAATATTAGTTTATTAGTCGCTATCAACTCGAGAAAAATGGGCGAAGTGGCCACGCCCCTTTTGGTACCTCCCACATAAATGCATCATTTTGCACCAAAAGTTAACAGCTTATGACATTAATACCAGTGTATACAAATACTTGAAATTTTGTACAGTGTAATGCTTTTATAGTGCCTACAGTCCAGTGAGAAATGTGCGTTATCACCACGCCCCTTTTTGTACCTCCCACACAAAATGGTCAAATCATACCACAATTTAATATCTCATAACGTTAATATACCAGTCAACATAAACGCTTATATTTCGGCACAGTGCATCGGCGGCGCGCCGCAGCCGGCCATATTCTTCCAGTCGGCGCCGCCGCCGATTTTATCGGCTCACATCGGTTGAAACTCAGCCGCCGAACTTGATTTAGTGAGTCAAAAAGATTTATTTTAAGCAACCATGAAAATTAAGAAAGTGCTTACTAAGTATAAGTAATACAATAGGGTCAGAATTTTTAATAAAGTTTATTTTTGCGTAAAAATTTATAAAACGTTTCTAAAAGGATCTCGCTATCATTTCTTTCAAAAAATCCATAAAATTTATGGATTTTGAAATTGAAAAATGCGTTTTTTGGTTTTTACGGAAATTACAATAGCTCCTGAGCACCAATTTTTACAAAGTCTACGTCTCGTTTTAAAGAGAACGTAAAAGGCACTATGTCATTGACAATAAATTCTCTTTCACAACAAAGACTAATAAGTAGAGATTTATTGAATCGATTTTCGACATCACAACAAAACTTCCATAACTTTTCTTAAATTGTTGTGTTAATTTTAAGTTTTTTCATTTAATTGTAAATATCTTAAAGCGCCATCTTCGCCTGAGATTGAGTGCGCCATCGTTTGTTGAAATTTTATCGGCTCAGCCGATCAGCCGCCGCCGCCGATCGGTATTTTTCCATGCGCCGCCGCCGCCAATAATTTTGACCGGCTTCATTGTCTGGTGCAATGTATTTAAAGTATCTTAAAGTATTTTTATGAAACTTAGATATCTTTATTTCTGTGTCAAGAAACTTCTATCTGTCTAAAGCTTCTCTGACACGTTGATACCAAATCGGAAGGAAAGTATTTATGAGAGCTAAATCTGAACCGATTTCTTTCAAATTCGACAGTGTCTCTTGAACTCCTTTAAGCCAAATTTGGTAATGATCAGATGTAAAATCCGATTTATGCCAAATCGGAGGTAAAAATCTATGGGGCCTATATTTAAATCGTAACCGATTTTCTCCAGATTCAATATGGATCAACCTTGGGCCAAAAAGAGCACTGTGCTAAATTTCATCACGACTGGACCGCAAATACGACCAGCACTTTAATTACAACGGTACACAAATTATTACACTAAAGTCACATTTAAGAAAAAACTTCCAAACATGATTTACATTTGTTTCTTATTGGACACATCACTAAAATGTGTATTGCAAATCTGGTCAAACTCGACGGAATTCCATAATCAACCAAAACATAGTTACCTATCTTTCACCAGATGTCATTTGAATGAATACACTGTCCAACAGCATTTTTGGAACAGAATAGCGACCGTATAATTCTGAAAGGGCATGTTGAGTAGATCATTTTTGTAGAATAAATTTATGGTCCAGCTGGTCTGAGTTTTTTTTTACAGTGGGTCAAAGTGTTCATTTTTTGGTCGAAGGTAGCATTATACTAAATGAAAAAAATTATGTAAGTTAATTTCTGAGAGATTTCTCATTGTCAGAGTTACACAGTAGAATTTTATGAGGATCATTTTTGTGGAAAACCTTAACCCTCTAGCTCCCCTCCCAATGGGTTAATTTGGCTCTTTTTTCGAAAAAATTAAAAAAAGTCCTTTAAAAAAGGACATTTCAGGATTAAAATATTCAACGAAAATTTTTGCCGGAAAATTTCAGTGGCGGTCCCAAAGGACACCAAAGTTGTAATTATAGCTTTTTAGTTTGAACTAGCAAAATTACATGCCAACTTATACAAACAAATTTTATAATGTAAATTTAAAGCCGTGATATCTGTGGAATTATTGGAGCAGAAGAGCGGCCCTATAATTCTGAAGGGGCATTTTGAGTAGATCATTTTCTTAGAATAAACATATGGTCCAGCTGGTCTGAGTTTTTTTTTACAGTGGGTCAAAGTTTTGATTTTTTGGTCGAAGGTAGCATTATACTAAATGAAAAAAATGATGTAAGTTAATGTCTGAGAGATTTCTCCTTGTCAGAGTAACACAGTGGAATTTTATGGGGATCATTTTTGTGGAAGATCTTAACCCTCTAGCTCCCCTCTTAATGGGTCAATTTGGCACTTTTTTCGAAAAAATTAAAAAAAGGTGTCCAAGGACACCAAAGTACTAGTTGAAGTTTTTTACGTTTAATTAGCAAAATTACACGCCAAATAAACTTACAAATTTGTACAGTCTAACGCATTTATAGTCTATTGAAACTACCTCTATTGAAATTACCTCTTAAATAATATGGCCAAAATAAAAAAATATGAAAAATGTTTTTTAATTTCCCTTTTTTTATAATATGGGTAATAACTTATATATTTATCCATAGATACCATACTGCTATTTTTCCTCATTTTAGCCTTTACCAATTCCTTTTTACTCGAAATCTTTGTTGCAAAAAAAAAAAATAAATACTATCAAAAAATTCTGAAGATTTTACCAAATATTCCTCGTCATTTCTAAATAAATGTTTTAGCAACTAGACTTCGTTAAACATATTTTAATTTGTTACGACTTTAAATTTACATTATATTACTTATTTGTATAAGATGGCATATAATTTTACTAATTAAGCGTAAAGAGCTATATTTACAACTTTTGTGTCTTTGGCGACCCCCATTGAAATTTTCCGTCAAATATTTTCGTAGAATATTTTTATCCTTTAATGTCCTTTTTGAAAGGACTTTTTTTAATTTTTTCGAAAAAGGGCCAAATTGAGCCATTAAGAAGGGGTGGTAGAGGGTTAAGATCTTCCACAAAAATTATCCTCATAAAATTCCACTATGTCACTCTGACAATGAGAAATCTCTCAGACATTAACTTACATCATTTTTTTCATTTAGTATAATGCTACCTTCGACCAAAAAATTAAAATTTTGACCCACTGTAAAAAAAACTCAGACCAGCTGGACCATAAGCTTATTCTACAAAAATGAACTACTCAACATGCCCTTTCAGAATTATAGGGTCGCTATTCTGTTCCAATCAAAAAGTCTTAATTTGTTGGACAGTGGTATTAGCAACCAACCACAACAAAAATGTTAACTTTTCTAACGCCATTCAAATTAATTTCAGAATGAAAACGTAACTTAAGCGACCTCCATTCCATTTTGCGAACCATTCCTTAACCTTTAATGATAGAATGCTTAAACGTGTTTTTAAACGTTTTGTGTCAGTCAGAGTTCTGCAACATGTATTTTATTCAGATTTTTAGACCCACAACTTTGATGGATATTCAAGAATAAAAGTTCAAAAGGAAATTTTTCAATATTCTCCGTCCCTGGATATACATTTCTCACCATTGAAATGACTTGTTCAGCGGTTTCCATAAAATATATAAATTTTAACATTATTTTTCGCAAAATATTTTCGTTTTAACGTCCGCAACAGAAACATTTTTAGTTTTTTTTTAATAAACCACGAAGAGTTTTATTCTGATAAGATCTATATCCTTAATATTTCCTTAAATATTCCTCTTTCTTTAATGTATTTCGATTTTTCTGATTACTATGCAAACTTAGCAAAGAAATATGCAAATTCACATAAAGCATGAAAACGTACTTCAATTTTTTGTAACGTCCACAACGGAACTTTCACCGCGACTATCACATTCATCAAAAGTATTTAGGTAAATATTTAAATGTCATTTCAAATAACTCTAAAATAATAGTTGTTGCTGAAGGTAATATGAAAATATGGCATTCAAAACTCCAACGGGACGAACATTAGTAAAACTAAATGCCTACGAATGTAACGTCCGCAACCCAGGATTTTCCTATATATCAATTTTGAGTGCAAAGAAAAATATTTCAAAATTATTATCCTTGAATTTTTAAGTTTCTGTAAAAAGGAAAAACGATCACGAAAGAAAAAACTGAGTATTCAGCTTATCTACCGTTGGCCTATAGTTTAACTTCTCGTTCTTAGGAGGGAGAAGTAGTTCGCATTTGTCGCACGATATAGTCCCTAAAGCGATCCCTGCTCTCTGTAGGGGTGGGGAAAACATACTCTTGAACACTGATATTATAATTTTATTGTTAACAATATCGTGTTTTATACGCCTTCTTATGAACGCTGAAATCCCTCAACATCAAAGCGTCTCTGCCCAATATACAATGATGCTTAGAATGTTTAGTTCTAACATTACACAAATAAATTCAAGGACTAGGGTTTATCTATTCGGTCCTCCTCTTAACAAATTCCCATTGTTTCAAATCCAAACCATACTAATTGGTGACATTGGAGTAAACAAGAAATTTTCAGTTGAAATTCTATGTCCGTCCGTCCATCCGTATGGTCAAGTCTATACGATTTTTTTCTGATGATGACAACAACCAACCTAACTTACGCTAAGGAATGTTAGACGATAAAGATGATATGTTCATGGATGGAGTGAGAGAGAAGAAACCAACAACTAGTCCCTAATCAGACAATCAATAGAAAATACCAGAGGCCTGAGGAAGAAGTAAATTCCCTCACATTTTAAAAGAGTCTCCATTTTTTATAGTAAACGGAAGCAACGGAAGCTGCAGCAACAACAACATCATGGACTGACGACTGACTAAAACCACGACGACGACGACGACGGTGGTTTAGCAGGTCATTGTGAGAGAAGCCACAGCCGATGAGCTCTGTTTGAGGTGAAGTAGGAGGGAAAGGGGCAGCATAATAATAATAACCACAATATTGGGCATCAAGTATCTTGTGGATGCGATCATCCTCATCGTCATCAACTGCTGCAGCAGTAGCAGCACAACAACAGCAACCACCATGGAGATCATGGCCAACGGCATGAATATCATCAGCACCGTCCTCCTCGTCATCATCAGCATCATAATCACCATCACCGACGTGGTCGTCATCATGATGATGATGTTTCATACTTGCTCTGATCATCGTCAGCCTGAGTAACGCATAAAGTACTCATACTCTCGGAACTTGGAACATGTGTAAAAGACATGATTTGTTTTCCCTCGTCTCTCGACCAACTATGTTACTACAGATACTCGTACCTAATACATCTGATCACCATCCCATCGCATCGCATCCATTCATTCATTCATATGTGTATCTCGGTGATGTTCTACTGTACGGGTATATGGGTAGGATAGTGTGTGTTTGTAAGGTCTTTTTTGTCGGTGGTATGTGTACGATGAGTATAACGAAATATCGTATAAAGGCAACATGAGAAATTCATTCATAAAACCATTTTTTTGCTGCTGCTTGGAATTGTTTTTCTCGGCGCTGCTGCCGCTGTCGTCGACGTCGACACGATCACTTTACTTACGTTGGTTGTTGTGCTGCTCTATAATTTAACAACAACATCAGCGCAATTTGTTGTATCTCCATCAAAACTCACACGTACCGACGGACACACACTGGAGGGAATTTCGAAAAAAATAAAAATTATGCGATATCTTACCAACATGATTTCAATGATACTTCACTGTCGGACTTGAGTTTGAAATTCGGGATGGGCAGAGGAATTTAACAAAATTTTAAAGGGATTTAACAAGCACATACTCAGCAAAAATATGGAATCTGCTCCTAAAAACGCACATATAATTTTTTGAATTTTTGCGGAAGCACAAGTTATTTTGCAGGAACCATAAGAATATTTATTATAACCTCACTTTAGTGGAGGAAGTTACTTTTTAATACGAGCCAAAAGTGTAACACATCGAAGGAATGACCTAAGACCCTAATGGTGTTATCTTTTGTGCCAAAAAATGCTACATTTTTCTGTTATTCGCCCCAAAAATGCCTTTTTTTCGCTTGTAAAAAAATGCTGCACTGTGATATGGTTTCGTTTTCTTTTGCAAAAAATGACGTACCTGCACGGTGCAAAAATGCAACAGTTCAGCCCTGTATTTAATCGAAGGGGTAAAGGCTGTCCTACAAAACATATGTTTTTTAATCGTCGAGCGAATAGCCTAAATACCCGCGTGTGTACGTGCGTGCTTTTTTCTAACGAAAAAAGGCGGCGCCGTGGGGTATTCTTTGTTTAAAGTTTTTTTATTGAGTTAAAAGGCTAGTTTTTTGCATTATTGTTTTCAAGAGGGTGTAGGCGACTTTATTAAAATGCTGCTCTCTGACAGGGCAGTATCTTTTTTTAGAAAAGAAAGCACCATAAGTATGATCGGCTGAAATCTGGTTTAGAACATTTTAAGTTGACTGAATAATGTCCGTCCTGGGAGGTGCGCACGACAACTCTCGAAAGGAGTAGCGGATTGACTTCAAATTTGGCGTGTGATATTATTTTTTATCTATCTCGGGCTAAGTTCGAGTAACAATTCTGTTCAACGCTCTGGCATCTCCCACCCAAAGTAGCATATTACATTACTCCCAAAGTTAGGGTATAACCAAGTCGGTTTACTCGACTGAAAATTCGATTGTCTTCGTCAGTGGAACTAGTGTAACTTCAAAATGGCTTTACCGATTGATGTTATTTTTACACATTATATTTATAATATCAATGTGAGTCTGTGCAACTTTATCTGGATCCAATAGGTGGCGCTGTAGTTAAACTATTAAAAAAAATCCTCAATTATGGACCAAAATCACTCGTATTCGCGGTATACAGGGTGGCTGATATGTATTGCAATCAACTTCAGGTTGCTATGATTTCTAAACCGCTAATCTGATAGCTGACATATTTATTTCTGTGACAGTTCATTTTATTGTTTACAAGCGTACAAAAGCATTTTTATCTATTGCATTCAGAAAAAAAGTGATTCGTGATGGAATTCAAGCGTGATAGTGTGATTGCTTTATATTTGGGTGCAAAAACACAAGTGGCTATCGTTAGAGCCCTCCAGCATTTAAATGTGAATAAATCTTTTGTTTCTCGTACCATCTTTTGTATCACGTTACCGTGATGCTGGCAGTGTTGCATCGCGTCCAAAAAGTGGACGAAAAAAAACGGTAACAACACCAGAAATGGTCCCAAAAGTGAAGGCCAGATTTGATCGAAATCCACGCCGCAGTGGTAGAAAAATTGCTTGTGAGCTGAACATATCGCGAGAACGGATACAACACATATTAAAAAATGAGCTTGGACTAAAGCCATTGAAGTTCCAAAAAGTGCAAGAGCTCACCGATGCACAAAAAAAAGTTAGAATGGAAAGAGCCAAGGAGTTGCTTCGCTTGCACGAAAGTGGCCAGTTACAGAATTTGGTTTTCTCCGATGAGAAGCCATTCCAAATTGAGCAGTTTGTGAACAAACAAAATGATCGGGTTTACTTGCCAAAGAGGTCAGCTGAAAATGTACACCTTCGATTGGCCACCAGAACTCAAGCGCCGCCGATGGTAATGGTGTAGGCCGCCGTAACGGCCGATGGTCGCTCCTCGCTCGTATTCATCGACCATGGGGTCAAAATAAATGCCGAATATTATGGGGAAAATGTCCTAAAGACAGTATTGAAGCCCTGGGCAGACAAACATTTCGGCCGCAGACCATGGACATTCCAACAGGACTCAGCACCATCGCACTCAGCACGCGTCAACCAAGAATGGCTTAAAAAGGAGGTTCCTCGCTTCATTTCTACCGCACAATGGCCACCAAGATCTCCGGATCTCAATCCGTTGGACTTTTGAGCCTGGAGCATTTTAGAGAGTAAGGTTCGCACTAAAAATACCAAAGTATCGATCATCTCAAGACGGCGCTTCGCCCGGAATGGGCCAAAATACCGCAGAGCCACTTTCGTGCAGCGTGTGATGGCTTTGTCGGCCGTTTGAAGGCCATAATTCGTGCCAAAGGTGGCCAATTCGAAAAATCTAAACTGTTTCTAAAATTGTATGTTATTTCCGACATTTTTTGCTTTTGAACAATAAAATTTAAAAAAAAAATTAAAAAATATAGCGCTTTACTTTGTTGCATTACATTTCAGCCACCCTGTATGTAAACTTAAAGCGATTTCGTTTCTCGAAAAAGTGCAGCATTTAATTTGGCCTTATCCCGAAAACTGCCCTTGACACATTTTTGAAGTTTAATAAAATAGGGTGCAAGTATTTTCTATTATTTTTCTATCGACAGGGTAACATTTTTTCCAGAAACGAAATCGCCATTAGCGTGAAGAGAGAGAAGGATTAGGAATATATTCTATATGGCCAAATCCGAAAAACTGTATACCAAAAAAATCATTATTTTGCGGTGACCATTGAAATGACACGTTCAGCGGGTTCTATGAAATATAAATTATAACATTATATAAAAATTTCCGCAGAATATTATTGTTTTAACGTGTTGAAATTTTTGTGTAACGTCCGCAACAGACGAATTCCTAGTTTTTGGATTAACCACAAAGTGTTTTATTCTAATAAGAGCTATTTTAGTATCCTTTAATATTCCTCTTTCTTCAATGCATTTCGATTTTCCTGATTACTATGCAAACATAGCAAAAACACATGATAATTCACGTTAACTTAAAAACCTACTTCCATTTTTTTGTAACGTCCGCAACGCAACTTTCGCCGCGAATATCGCATTCATCAAAAGTATTTAGGTAAATATTTAACATTACAAATGGCGATTTCGTTTCTGGAAAAAATGTTACCCTGTCATTTCTAAGAACATTGGACTCAATAACTAACCTTTTGGCGTCTTCCCCCGTCAGGACTGATACTAACGTAGACAATCTTTTCCTCTCTAGTGCGATTAGATATTTTGAGCTTCTCAGGTCATATCTTTATCAAATTTGTCTAGCTACCCTTCAGGTGCCGATTTCTGTCCATCTTTCGTTGGACTACCTGATTGGCTCTTGCCTAAGCCTAAGCTTGCATGTGGATAGTAACGCACCAATATATGCTAATTCTTCAAGAATTTGTAATGTCGTCCCCTTTCCTAGCAAGTTCATCGGCTTTGCAGTTCTCCGGAATATCACTATGCCCAGGCACCCAAATGAGGTGAATGTTAAACTGCTCAACCATCTCGTCAAGAGATCTGCGGCATTCGAGAGCTATTTGTGAATTTAGGGATGAGGTATTCAGAAAATTGATGGCAGATTGACTGTCTGAGTAAATGACAACGCCAGTGTTGGTCACTACGTTGCGACTCTGCCACTTGACGACTTCCCTTTGCCATTACTTCGGCTTGATAGACACTGCATGTATCTGGTAGCCTGTGAGTTATAGTTCTTTACAGTCTACTCCGAAGCCAACCTTATCAACCACCAGTATAGAAGTGGATATAGTTTCTATTACCTGTTATTCTGCCATCCCATTCATATCTGGCTGGCGAAGGAGTACACCATTGGTATATAGTCCACTCGGTCGGTTACCATAGTACTAGACTTTGATATCCTCATGTGGCCGTAGTTATTGTACCTCCACATTGAAAGATAGTTTAATCTTAATGCTGCTCTGGTTGCAACTTCTCTCGCCACAATAATAACCGGCTGTAGATGGAGTATGGCTTGTGGAGACTCACCTTAAAGCTCCGCTTATGAATTATGCTTAGTTCGCTTATGCAGGCAGTTCTCTGATCCTTTGATAACACTGGTCAACATTTTTTTTTGCGGCACAGGGTACCGCGGTCGATTTGGGTATATGAGATAATACAGTTCTTAGCCTAAAAGCTAGTTTCTTTCAATTAACTCGCTATAAATCACCATTTGCGAAAATAGAGAGGTTAAGATACATATTAGAGGCATAAGTCGAGAACCATTTATCCAAATTCGGGAAAGTTAAGTGGCCTTCATCTTTATTTAATACCACTTTTTCATCACTTCAGCGGTTTGGACGATATCTTACAAGATAGTGCTAAAAAATCATATTTTTTGAGGAAATGTTAATATTTTTAAGACGTAGAAATATGCTTAATAATTAATTTTTTTTTATTTTATCATAAAGTCCTATTGGTCATGTTAACATTTCCTCAAAAAATTAAATTTTTTAGCACTATCTTGTAAGATTTCGTCGAAACCGCTGAACGGATGGAAAAATGGTATTAAAAGAAGTTTAAGAATGTTTAATTTTGGGTTCCTTACAAGTTTCCTAACCTAATTCGGACAAATGGTTCTCGAGTTATGGTATACTAGGCGTCTCAACTAGAGTGATCAAAAAACCCTTTTTTTTTGGAAAAATAAAAAACCGGTGGATGGTTTATTTAAGTTATAAAAAAACCGGTGGACGGTTTTTTTCTTCGAAGAAAACCGGGGAATAACAAAACAGTATGAAAATTGCCGTTTGAAAAACATTTTCCTTTTTAATAACAAAAAAGGCGATTTTTAATATTAAATTTTTAAAAGCGATGTCTTCTGATCAGGAATCTTGCACCAAATTTAGTCCTGTTGGATAGTAGTTATGAGTTGGATTGTGATGAATATTGTCATTTGAGTCAAACGGTCCTTTTATCTCATACTTATAACTAATTAGCTATTGTATTTAGAAACATTTTCCAAAAGTGTCATCGATAGTCTTTTCTTCAACCTTTTAAAAAAATTAGCAAATATATTTTCATTACTTTTTTGCAAAATTAAACCTTTTTGAAATTTTGGTAAATACCTATGTTTTAATTTTTGATTTTTTTGCTCAAAAGAAAGCATAGATAATTTCCTTTAAACGCTTAAATGGGATGGGACCTGTTGATCTATCAAAATAAATATAAACCTCTGAAAAAAAAATTTACGTTCAACCAAACATTTTAGCATTTCAGATAAGAAAAACAACCGTTTGACAAAAATGTCAATATATGACACCCTCCAACTCGGAAAGTCCTTAACCGATCTCGTTGGAATTGTGTCTCATAACTACTATCTGATAGGGCTACTTGGTGCAATTTTCATCCCGACAGAAGACATCCCTTTTTACTCACTTTACATGAAATTCCCCTTATGTAGTTCAGTCAAGAAAATATTAATATTTCGGGGTATTAAATAGAATATTTAATAGAGGTACTAAATCTTTATACATATATATTTTATATACACACTTTAGTGCAGGTGGGTATATACGAGTATATAAATATGTAAGAGTATACACTAGTCGGTTTACCCAATTGAAATGTTCTTACTTGTTTTTGTTTCGGTTTGGAAGTGGGAGAATGCGTTTACTTTTCACATAACTTCTGCGCGTATTTGTATAGAAATTTGTGAATGGCTTCGGATTCTAGCAAAGTTACCGAGTCTTTTTAGGCCATATAAGGAGATCTTTCATATTATTATCTTAATTTGTGATATTTTGTATATAAAGTTGTAAATAATTTTTAATATTTTAGTGATAATAAAAAACCGGAAAACCGGTGGAAACAAGCGAAAAAAACCGGTTGCACCGGTTGTTCGAAATTCATGATTTTGAGAAAAACCGGGGACGGTGGAAGCAAAAAACCGGTGGGCCGGTTTATTTTAAACCGGTTTTGATCACTCTAGTCTCATCCTCTCTATCTTTGCAAATCGCGATTTATCGCGAGAACTAGAGCTAATTGAAAGAAACTACCTTTTAGGCCAAGAACTGTATTATCTCACATATCCAAATCAGCTGCAATACCCTTTGCCACAGCAATATAAGATTTTTAGTTGAGCTGTGTAATACAGGGTTTTCCAGCAAGAGGTGTTATTTTGAATCACCCCGTATTTCGGTAGCTGTCACCTGTGAAGCTTTTATTCTTTGACATTTGCCTATTACTATAAATGGAACGATACACGATTCAACAACGCATTGAAATGATTAAAATTCGAAAAATTCTTGACTGATGAGGCCCATTTCCACCTCGGTGGCGACGTCAACAAGCAAAATTGTCGCATCTGGGGCTCGGAAAACCCAAGAGTTATTTTTGAGAAGCCTCTCCATCCTCAACGTGTGACTGTTTGGTATTGATCTGGACAACGTTTAATTCCAACAAGACGGCGCTACGTGCCACACAAGCAACGAAACCATTGCTCGGTTACGGGAAAAGTTTCCGGACCGTGTTATCTCTCGAAGAGGTGATCACAATTGGCCACCGAGATCTTGTGATTTAACACCTTGCGACTTCTTCCTTTGGGGGGACTTCTTCCTTCCACGTGAATGATAAGGTCTACGCCAACAGCCCAGTGTCGATTCAAGACCTCAAAGATAGAATTCGTGAGGCTATCGAGGACATAGGGCAGTCACTTTGCGATGGTTTTGGAAAATTTCATGAAAAGGATGTGGTCCTGTAAGCGTGGCCGTGGTGGGCATTTTACCGCTGTTGTTTTTCATTATTAACGGCATACCTTCCTCTTTATTATGAAATAAACATCCGATCATTTATCTCAAAAAATTGAATTTTTCTTTGAATAACAAAATAACACCTCCTGTTGGAAAACCCTTTATTAATTAGAACACTACGCAGATCAATTATGTTGAACATTTTAACCCTGTAGCGCCTCAATCTAGAGGTCTTTTTGGTCCCTTTTGTGGAAAAGGATAAAAATCACCCCTAAAACAGGTGTTTAACGGATCAAAATGTTCTACAAAAAAATTCTGCTAGAAGTCTCTGAATACACCAAAACTCAAAACTCTAATTATAAAAACCAGAATTGAGTCATAATTACCAGAATTGAGTCATAATAGATAATTATCTATCTAATTTTTTACTAGAGACATTTTTTGGAAGATAGCACCCAAACTTTTCAACGATTTCTATATCTTGAGCTATATATATATATATGAATAATTTTGACCTTGTTTCCCCCACTGTGATACGGACTCAACTTCCATGCTTCTGAATTCTTAGAGTTACTACGGGACAAGGTATCGAGTCATCCTTGGTATCGTCGTCGTTGTCTTCGCCGTTCTTCATACATTGTTGTTGTTGTTGTCTTGGGCTGTTTAGAGAGAGTGGGTATTGTTGTTGACGATTGTGGTAATCTGAGTGTTGTCGTCCGTCCTCCGCGTATGTTTTACAAGTTGTTTTTGCTGTTGTGTGTGTGTTCTGTCTGGGCTGTGTTGTATGTCTCAGATTTTCGGGAGGACATGTAATGCGAGTATGTTTCCCAGGGCACATGGACGACAATACAAGACAATGAATGGCATGGATACAATATCATATCACCTATCAGCGTCATTCACAAATCGAGCATGAATTTTACACCATCAACCACAATTTTGTGTATTTGTACTTTTTTATTGATAACAGGGGCAATAAAGTGAGATGATGTGAGACCAATATTTTAAAACAATAAAAAAATGACCGAGTTAACATAGGCACTGGAGGAGTGGGGTCAATATTAACCATGTTTGCTACCAGTCTTTGGTTTTTGAGAAAAGAATTTTTTTCATAAAAATGTTGTAAAAATTTCATAATGATTGATAACCAAAAAAAAATCGCTTCTGTAGAATATTAGCTGGAAAAATATTATTTTTTTGTGAAAATTTACTTTTTTCTATAATTCTGAATTTCATTTAAGAATTTCCCCGCTTTTTAGGATAATCTGCACCGAAACTCCTTTTTTTCGGTATGTAAATATTGGCACAAAAATATATTATATATCCGAATTTTCTGTGTTTTTTTCATTAAAAAAGTAGGGAACCCCGAAATGGATCACCCATTATTTACATTTTTCTCTGACACATATTTTGTTTCTCGTTTTTTTCCGAGTATTAACTATAATATCACTCCTTTTGTGAGTTTTCTTGCGCTCCACCTACGAAGACGGACGGAGAGCAAGATAACTTTCCAAATAGTAATCAAAGTCTTATAATAGTATTACTATTTGGAAAATGTGATGTATGTAATTCTTGTTTTTTGGTGCTAAAATTTACCCTTTAGATTATCCTCCAGACATAAAGTTGAATAGTTAATAACAATAAAGAAAACTTTATAAAATTCTATGCCATTAAATAGATAATTGCATCGAAAATGTGGTTAACATTTGTAAAACTTCCGAAAAGAAAAAAACTCATTCTCACCCAAGGTGGTCCACCTTCGTGCCCTTTGCTTAACCCTAATTGAAGATCGGCTGCAGATCAAATGAATTTTCGTCAAGCACCTCTTCAAAACCGAAAGTTAATGCATTCATGAATGAATTTTGTGGGTTTTTTTTATAGCAATCATGTTTTAGTTATTTGGAAGATATAAAAATTAAGATAAAATCATCTGTCCGTCCGTCTGCCCGTTCATTCTTCTGCGAACCTTTAACGGTTTGGTTTGTATCTTGGCTGCCTTACCTGGCGAATGGAGCGAGCGCCTGCGCTCATACATACATATGTATGTGGGGATAATAGTGAAGAAATACTAGATTGTCCAGGTATAAAACGTAGTGTACCAGTACGAGTATGAGCTACTTCTTTTTATGAATGAATCAAAAGAATGAATGAACGAGCGAACGAACAAAGTAGAAGGCATGAATGAATGGCAAGAAAAAATCTGGTTTCTCTAATGAATGAAATGATGTTACGTGTGTGTTTCTTCTGCTTCTTCAAAACCTCTCGGCCACAAGGAAATGGCCAATAATAATTACAACAACGGTTTGAATCATCTTCAGAGTGGGGTGCGTATGTACCACTAGAGGAAGAGGTAGTGTAGTTGTCCAAGAGTTGGCCCTGATTGTAGAAGACGTAGCAGAAGTCCCACATCAGTAACCACAACATCAAATCATCTACGATACAACATCATCATTATTGGGAGTTTAAACTACATAATTGAAGACATGCAATAGCAACACACAAACATAACCGACATATACTCATAACAAACAACCACGAACTCTGCTTAATCTTAACTCTTCTAAAAATTATGGTTCCGATGTGGTGAGGTGTGGTGGGGTGATGGAGAAGGCTACTGGTTGCTGCTTGGTGGTCATGCCATTGATGCCCTCTGCCTGCATTACACATCAAATCAAAACCACATCCAAGGAGTAGCGGTGTTATATCCTATACTACACTAGTTTACTACATTAAGTTCATTTATAGTTTTTCGAACTGACGGCCTACTAGGGGGTATGTAATCCTACCATTAGTCAACAAAGGAAGTATTAAACCCAGCCGATCGTTATCTAGGGAACATATACCTTATCTGACCACCTTCTAAGGAGTAGATAACCCAACCGGTCATCAACTAAGAAATAACCCTAGATAACCCAACTGAGTAGATAACCCAATTGATCCTCTACTAGCGAGAATATAACTCATCTATTCGTATACTAATGAGTATATTTCTGATACGTATGATGACATATAGCCCAACTGGTCTTTAACTAATGAGTAGATAACCCAATTCGTCCTCTACTAGGGAGTATATTACCGATCTTGTCGTATACTAAGGAGTAGATTCCTAATACTCGCGTATGATGACCCACAACTTCCAGCATTTAAGCCTTATTAATTAATATCAATAATTTTCTATGTGATCAGTTCAGTGAGTGGTCCCAATTTAGACAGAACTGGGATTAGTAGACTCAGGTAAGTTGTCACTTCAGTTCTCGTAGGTTTATGTTAAAAATAAACTTGTAACATATTCTGGGATTAATAGTGTCGTACATAAATATGACATAGGGTTTCAATTCAAACAATTGATAAAGCCATCCCAATTTGTTCAGGAATCAAAAATTAAGTAGCTTTCAACTTCTTTTAGTACAGGGTCCGCCATCTAACGTTTCTTTTTCAACTAGTGCTTATTTTGTGAATGGTAACACTTAGCTCATGTCTGATTTGACAGATAATTAGTTTTATCCTTCCGCTGAACGTATATGGTTGTGTATACGCTTGAACAACGCTGGGAAATATTGCGACATTACTTTGAAAATCATGGTAATGTTGCAGTTTGCAGATCGCATTATCAGCCGCAGAGCTGATGTCGTTTGGCCACCTCGTAGCTGCGATTTGACACCGTTGGACTATTATTTGTGGGGTGCCCTCAAAGATAAGTGTTACGCTGACAAGCCAGAGACAATTGACGCTTTAAAGGACAATATTCGGGAAGCCATTGGTGAAATACAGCTGCATGGCAGGAAATGGCTATTGCATGGCCAGCCGAGGCAGCCATTTGAACGAAATTATTTGCCATTATTAACCGGAAGGATTGTACTTTCAAATAAAAAAAAGAAATTTGAGAAAATATTCAGTAATTTTTTTTTATAGCATTTTCAAAAAAAAATGTAAAAAAAAAGTTATTTGGCGGACCCTTTACATTCGTTCAGCGGTTTATTATATTATTATTATTATTATTGTCCTCAAAAGTACTAATCTAGTCTAGAGTCCCACAGCAGCCAGTTCTGATTACCGGATTGACCCGAAGCAGCATTGATTTGTCAGCTTAGGACCGTTACGGGACCGAACAACATCCTGGTTCTGCTCTGTATCCATCACTAATGTTTGAGTTGGATGTTTTTTAGCCTTGGTCATGACGGAGTATTGCGAAAGCGCATAACGAGCTATGAAATTTTCTCCCATGTAAAGATCACAGAGACATAACTTTGATTAAACAAATAGGTAGAGCTCTACGTTCTGCATAATGAGGAACGTAGAGTGGTCTGATTTTAACCGACAGTTGATAGAACGAACCGAGGATGAATCTGGTATCTGAGCTCTGGAGATACCACCGGAGCGCAAAGTCATCCAAAAAACTCACCCAGATGGAATATCAAATTTTATTATAAAGCATTGGATTTACCGGGAGTATCTGGCATCTCTATTGCTGGAGTCTGGATAATGAGCATATTGATTTTGCTAATAAAACCAGACAAGGGTAGAACAGGAATAGGACATTGTTCCCCACATGAATTGCAGAATTGCGTCTTCCTCTAATTGTGAAAACCAATGACCAACATGCGGCATGTTCTGCAACAAGCCTTGGGAAGCTGAAAACAAATATTGTTGATCCGTTACAAAGCTATAGACCGGTATGTGCCGAACTTTGCAGCGCCAATCTACATGGCTCAACTTGTCAATGTCGCCACTGCAAGGAACCTTAATAAATCCGTCACCAAGCCATCTATCAAGAGCTTACTACATGGAGTGCAGAAGTGCGGCTGCCTCCGAATATAATCGCTTACCGGCAGCATTAATGAGAGTCAGTGTAGTAAAGACCTGCTTAAATACCGCCCACAGACCTGTGACAGAATATGCTAACATCTCTTCGGAGAACTATCTTACCAAAGATCTTACCTATCGACAATACACTTATATGGCTGTCAAATCAGTACCACCACAGTAGCTATTCTAATGACTCACTAGTCGAAAAAATACCGCCATCCCCGGGAAGTTCGGAATAATCTGCTCACAGTGCAGAAAAACAGATCTCATAAAATGCCGCCCAGGAACCGTCAACAGGATATCTTCACATGTATTAAGAGGGCCATCTACATGAGGCAACAAAGATCTTGTCTTTGCAACAATACAGATGTAAAAGTTTTCCAAGTAATAACTATTTGGGTGCCATTACCGTAGTCATTCTAAAGACCAACTTGTGGATATCTTATCGACAACCGGGAAAGTCAGGAGTCATTGTCAGATCTAGAGCGATAGGTGCAAAGCTACAAGAGATTACTTCTAGATTAGCGTGCGTATAGACATTCACTCAGACTGACTCAGCAGCAGCAACTGTAAATAACTACATACAGAGTAATGCAAAATCATCGTCGTACATAAAGATACTTTGTCAAGACAACCTAGAGTGGTCATGTTTCGTCTCAAGGTCAGGCCGGGAGTAGCCGGCTCAAATCTCAATAGACCCGGATTAATGGGTTTACATGGAACATATTTAACGAGGATAGCCAAAGTCCCCAAGACACTCTGTAACTATTTAACTGCCCTGTCAAACAATTTCAGTTAGTTCACATGAAAGATAGCTATCTTCCAGAACCTGGAATTCAACAAAAACCATACAAAGCAATCATCTGGCATAGCTTAGAAACGGTAATGGACAACAGAACGCTAGTACCACTACAATAACCAGATCCTTACTTATGGAATTTTGACCAATTAAAATAAATTCAAAATCAAAACTGAAATGCCTGAAATTTTCAATTCAAAATGAATATTTCTGTAAACTAATGTTATTCTTGGACGCCGGCTGCCTTTGCTTGCCATGGTTAACTCTTTGTCAGACCTCTTTACGAAAGTGTAAAATTGTGAAAGATATTTTCGATATGAATTGTTTTTAATGGACTTGTCTTGGTTTGGATGTTCCTGTTGTTGTTGTGGACTTTCATTCAGTTTTGAAGTTCTTTTTCAGGCCTTTTTTCAAAGGCATCATCGTTCGTCGTCGTTGTCATCATCAGCAGAAGCAGCAGCAAATTGCTTATGAATGAACCACAGCAACAACAACATCATCTGAAGCCGTAACAACACCAACAACAATAACAACTCAAGGCAACAAGTAACAAAACGCTGATGCGTGAGTAAAATGCATTATAAGCGTGAAGAAAAAATATTATTATTGGTAGACAGACAGACAGGCGGACGGACGGACGGACGGAGAAAATAACATCACAAAACATCAGCAGACAACGGACATCAGTCAGTCAGTTAGTCGCTCAGCCAGGCAGGCATTAGCATTAACATCACATCCCATTCAATTCCAAAGTGAGATGGATCCGCGCCGCATCCATTTGACCAAACAAACGGCGAAGTGATTCTTGAAGCCTTAGCACCTTCAACACCAGAGCAAAAGCATAGAACAGTGGAGGGAATTTTGAAAAAATGGAAATAAATTTGTAGTTACTTAAGCAAAAATACAATTTTAAGGAAATTTGCGCAAGTTGAACCTTCTGAAACAAGATGAAGCTGCAGGGCCTCAAAGTAGACCACTGCTCACTTCGTCGCCAAATCGAAGGAAAAAAAAATTGATGAAAATGCTCAGAAGTGTAAATAACTTGGATCTTCTAAATCAAGCTGGAGCTGCAGTTGTGTAGTTTGTGAACGGACTAGGATTCTACCTAAACAAATGTTTTTGTACATATGTACAGGGTTTTCCAATAAGAGTGATATGATTTCTTTGAAAACAACACACTTATTGTTAAGGAAATTCAAAAGTTTTTTATTTAATGTGAAGTACAATTGATACAATTAAGTTATAAATAAAACGTCATTCAAATGGCCTCCACGTCTTCTTCTGCAGGAAAGATTTCGATAAACCCAATTTTCCAGCACTTTTTCAACTAAATCAAGTCGTATGTCATGAATGGCACGTTTAATATTGACTTGTAAAACTTGAAAAGAGTCTGGTTAATTTCGAAAGACCAATGACTTCAAATAACCCCACAAGAAATAGTCTAATTGTGGTAAATCACAACTTCTTGGAGGCATTCACTATCACAATTTCTTGAAATAATCGAATCTCCAAACTTTTCTCGCAACAATTCAATTGTTTCATTTGCTGTGTGGCACTTAGCCACAATCGGTCAATGGCAAAAAGATAGCTTTTAACGAGGGCTAAAATATTGCTCATCGGTGTCAAGGTCGTAGGTCGACTGGAAAGTGTTTTTTTTTTGTGGGTTTAAAAAAAATGGACTTAGCATCATTTTCAAATGTGAACGGAAATTTATTTTTGCGCTAGCACCTTAACGGTACGTCGGATCGGGAATCGGTCAATGGCAAAAAGATAGCTCTTAACGAGAGCTAAAATATTGCTCAGTGTTGTCAAGGTCGTAGGTCAACTGGAAAGTGTTTTTTTTATTAAAAAAAATGTCACACGAAAAAAGCGATTATTTTAATAATAATCGCTTTTTTCTCTCCATGATGAAATTGTAAACACTACTGAATACAATGAAAAACAAATCACAGATCATGACATATTACAAATGGCCGAAATGTCACTTCAAAATCATATCATCCCTATTGGAAACGGGTTCTCCATATTAATTTCATTTTCCATTTCATATTCAACTCATTCCATTCATATTCTAACCAGATTCCTTTAATAACGGCTGATTTAAACTGGTGATCTACGGAGCAAAATAAGCTGCGGAACTAAGGAGAGCTGGTGAGATAAAGAGCTGGTGAACTAACCAGCTGTTGCACTAATGAGCTGTTGAGCTAAAGTGAGCTGGTGAGCTAAAGAGCTGGTAAAGTGAAGTGAGCTGGTGAACTGAAGAGCTGTTGAACTAAAGATCTGCTGAACTAAAGTGAACCAAAGAGCTGTTGAATTAAACAGCTGGTAAACTAAAGAGCTGGTGAACAAAAGTGAGCTAAAGAGCTGTTGAAAAAACGTGAGCAAAAGAGCTGTTGCGCTAAAGAGCTGTTGCGCTAAAGAGCTGGTAAACTAAAGGGCTGTTGAACTAAAGAGCTGTTGAACTAAAGTTATGTTGAACTAAAGAGCTGTTGAACTAAAATAACCAATCACTTAAAATATATTAAGTGCCAAACTTTATGCAGTGCCTCAAAGTAAGGCATTCGTACACTATTTCGCTCCCAAATCCAAGCAGTTCTGAATGAAATTTGGCTCATATCTGTATTATACTTCCGTGGAAGTATCTACTTAAAATGTGCTAAATTAGAAAAAAAATATTTTTGTCGGAACCGTTTTTATAGCAAAAGTAGGTGAGAAATTACAGAACTCATATTGTTGTTTAAAAAACTTCAGCTTTATTTCCCCATTTTTCCGAAATTTCTCCCAATGTACATAGACGCCGTCAAACCTAAACGCCGCTGTCATATGGAGACTTACTTTTGAAATCCCCCCGAAAAAATATGAAGAAGCAGAAACAAATTGTCTTAAGATAATTATGTTGTCAGTACTAATAATAATTCCAATACCAATTACAATCTCAATCACAAAGTAGTAACTTCTGTTACACTTCTCCTGTAATTATTCTTGGTTTGTTTGGGAGTCATAAATGTTTGAGGGAATTTTGTTTTTTTTTTCTTCTTCAATTAATGTTGGGTTAATTACCCAACTTCTAAGACGTGTCGTGGCCTTTGTTACACCGGCATTTTAATATTTTATATTGTTTTGTTTTTTGTATCATGTGATTTTGGCGCCTTTTATAGAAGCCGGTCTTTTATTTTTGTTAATTATTGTTATAAATATTCATTAAACCGGCTTGTCTGGGCTAATGGACGATTTCGGAATGTTTAATACATTTTTGTATTGAGCAGAAGTGGCTACACGTTTTCTCGGTTTCCAAATTTTGCTCACTTGCGTCTGCGATCCTTTTTTGGCAAATCTAATAATAATATTTGCCTGAAAGGAATTTTGTCTGGAGTACAAAAACGTGCATAGACAGTTTTCGAAACTAGATTTGGACATGAAATGTGGAATATATAAAATGAATATAATTGCTAAATTTTAGTTTTAATCTAAATTTATATTAATCTGCAAATTTGATAGTTTTTAGATTATGTTATTAGTAATATATAATATAAATCACTCAAGGGTAACCGATTGTTTTCAAATATTGTATGTAGTAATACCTTTTTCGATCTCAGGCTAGTTCGAAGATGGTGTATGTTGGTCCACTCCTTGTACCTCCCCACAGAGGGTCAAAATGTAGTAAAATAACTTCTATACTACTTTCACAATTGCACATATAGTATAGCTATCATATATAAATCACAAATAGAAATGTTTATTTATATATTAAGGTCCCCCATATTATTTTTTTTTTTCGATTTTTTTATTTTATTCTATGACATTTTATTTCTATTTTAATATAACAGGATAACGATTTATCCGACTTTTCTGAACTCCACAAAATAAAAAGTTGAATTGAGCGCTCCAGTAGTTGAGTTGGTAGCGTGCTTGCCTATGAGTTTGGGGGTCGTGGGTTCGATTCCCACCAGACGCCCGGGTCTATCGCTGCAAAAACTTGCCACATGGTGTTTGTAACTCGGCTTTCCCCTGGACCCAAAAATTAGAATATAAATTAACGTTATATTGTAATTCATATAAATAAATAAAAAGTTGAATTTCTTTAAAGTTCTGCAACATTATCTGATCTGATATGAACCATCTACAAACATAGCCTGAGCTAGACAAGAATATTACCACATACATAATTTGAAGTTAATCGGTTAATCATTTCGATAGTATGCCAAACAGACGGACACTAAAGTGAGGATGTAATAAATAAATGGTACTCTTTTTAAATAAATAGACACCGACGTATCATTGGCTTAATGGTATTTTGGTCCAATTTCACTCCGATCTTGTTGAGATTTGGCAATGAGGACTCTTTCACACCTGGGAAGAACCCTATTGGAATTGGTAAAGATCTGTTCAGGAATAGATAAAAACTTGTTGCACTAAAGTGAACTGTTGAACTAAAGTGAGCTGGTGAAGTAAAGAACTGCTGAATTTAAGTGAGCTGGTGAAATAAATGAACGAACTAGTTCACTCAATTGAACTGCTCTAAAATGAGAAATAAAGAAATAAAGTGCCCAACTGTACAGAACACACTTTTAGTTTGTTTAAAGTCTTATTTCAAAATTTAAATATTATCGGTATCATTAACACCCAGGAATATGATAAAAGTTAATAACTTCGTCACTTACGCCCACTTTTGGAAAAAATACAAATGTTGACGCCAATCAAATTCAAATCAAAATTCTTTCTTATGTCTTCATACTTTCCAAGATATTCATTATTAAAATTTTGCCACTCCCACCTTTAATAACACCACGCCCACTAAAACGCACACATTTGGAAAAAATACCATAACTTTCAGTTTATTACTTCTGCAATACTCATTCAGTATTTAGATATTGCCACGCCGACTTTATATAACGACATGCCCTCTAATCCGATCACGCCCGCCTTTGGAAAAAATACAAATATTGATTTCAATAATCTTCTTTGTTTTTTGATACTCTCCGAGGTATTATCACTTGAAATAACGCATTTGAAAAAAGTACCAATATTGACTCCAGAGACTTTAAAATCAAATTTATTTCATCTGTGATACTTTCCGAGATATTCAAATATTGGCAAGCCCACTTTAAATAACCACATGTCAACTAATGCGATCGCGACCACCTGTGGAAAAATGCAAATATTGACTCCAATAACATTCAAAACATCGTATTTCTTTCTTCTGCGATACTTTCCGAGCGCTATGCCCACTAACACGTCCACATTTGGAAAAATTACTAAAACTTTCGAAATAAATTTCTTCAGCAGTACTTATCGAAATTAATACCAAGCTTTTAAAAAGTGCCACGCCCACTTTAAAAAAACGCTGTGCCCATTAATCCCACCATGCACACTTTTTGCCATTTCCCTTTTTTTCCCCAAGGCTCGTCTACTATACTGTAGATGACCCCAAGGGTCGTCTACTGTAGTGTAGATGACCCCCAGGGTCGTCTATTATAGTTTAGAGGTTCGTCTACCATAGTGTAGATGACCCCAAGGGTCGTCTGTTATACTGTAGATTTTTGATAATTGAAAGAGAAAATTTGACGCATCTGTATCGAGGGAATTCGAGTTTCCCCCCTAATGTATCCCATGCAGGACTATATTCTTTGTTTAAAATCTCATTGAAGAGGTTCGACCCGAAACTATCCAAAATGTACTGAAAAATTAGGTTGATCGATCGGATGGTACTGCCGAGCCAGTCGTGGAAGTCATATGAAATTTCAAAATATTATCAATATTTTTTTAAGGCCGCTTCAAATTTAAAATTTTAAATGGCCCTGAGTCCATCCCTAAAATTCTTAATTGCCGAGCCAGTCGTGGTAGTTTTATGAATGATATTGTGCTCCATTATTAAATAACAAAGTTGAACATTTTCAATAAAACCAGAAATTTGAAAAAATTATCAGCACTCAGATTCAAATTCAAATATTTTAAATGGCACACCCTGTACTAAAATTCTGCACAAGGAAAACTTTTCCCTCTAGTCCCTCGCTGCTTAATATTTTTTTTTAATTACATGTTTCGATACATTTCCCTACAGATGTCACCCTTAAATATATTACTCTAAGCCGTATCCGCCACATTTGTCAAACAATTTTGCAAAAACTATGAATTTTCCTTTCCTTTTTGTCACATTTTTTTCTTTTTGGCATAAATTCTTCGTAACATAAAAGAACAGTGTTTTAACATAGAGAGGTCGCTTTCAAATTTACTTTACGCCACATTTTTATACCCTCACTTTAGTGTGACGAGGGTATATATCATTTGCTACGGAAAAAAGTGTAACACATCGAAGGAGTGATCTAAGACCTTAAGTATGTTCGGAGGAAATCCGTTTTGGGTCATTTTAAGTCGAATGAGCAATGTCCGTCCGTCTGTCTGTCTGTCTGTCCGTCTGTCTGTCTGTCTGTGTGTCTGCTGGCTGGTGCGCACGATAGCTCTCGAAAGGAGTAACCGATTGAATTCAAATTTGGTATGTGGTAATATTTTTTTCTATCTCCGGCTAAGTTCGAAGATGGGCCATATTGGTCCACTCCTTCTAGTACCTCCCCCACAAATGGTTAAAAAGTTGTGAAATATTGATTCTTTAATAACTACTATACTACTTATTCGAATCTTCTGAAATTCCACACATAGTATTAGTTTATTAGTCGTTATTAACTCGAGAAAAATGGGCGAAGTTGCCACGTCCCGTTAGGTACCTCCCACACAAATGCACCGTTTTGCACCAAAAATTAACAGCTTATAACATTAATAACGGTGTATAAAAATACTTGAAATGTTGCACAGTGTTATGCTTTTTTATTGCCTACAGTCCAGAGAAAAATGGGCGTGGTTGCCACGCCCCTTTTGGTACCTCCCACACAAAGGTACCATTTTGCACCAAAAGTTAACAGCTTATAACATTAATACAAGTGTATAATAATACTTGAAATTTTGTACAGTGTAATGTTTTTATAGTGTCTATAGTCCTGTGGAAAATGGGCGTTATCGCCACGCCCCTTTTTGTACCTCCCACACTAAATTGCCAAATCATACCACAATTTAATATCTCGTAACGTTTATACCAGTGCACATAAACGCTTATAATTCGGCGCAGTGCAATGAATTTAAAGTATCTACTGTTCAGCGAAAAATAGGTGTATTTGTTAAACCCCTTCTGGTAGCTCCCACACAAATTGACAGAATAATTCGTGTAATATTCAATATTACATGACTCACAAAGTGAGGGTATGCCTTAGTCGGTTTACCCGACTGAAACTTTCTTACTTGTTAAGACGATTGTTTGCTCAGAAATTTGAAAGTTTGGGTTTAATATTTATTAACCTATGAATTTTATTTTTGACTAAAATGGTTATTAAAAGTTGCTAAATGGTAAAAAAGGATTCCGCAATCATTTTGTTTTTTTAAAAAAAAAATCCACCATTTTATGGAGATTTTTAATAATAATAAATAAAATTTTTTTTTAGATTTTACGAAATGTTTAATTAGTCTTGAACGGCTGAACCGATTTTTACAAAGTTTACGTCGTTTAACAGAGAACATAACCGGCCAAATTTTTTTAAAATAGTTTATATTTTTTTTCAGAATTTTTATTCATATTTTTTTTCGATCTTTAAACTTTAATTTAAAAAATTGATTTTTTTTTCAAATTTAAACAGAGTTAGCACCAGACTCTTACAAATCCAAAACAGTACATGTTATGGACTAAATTCTAAGGTTGCTCTGGTAATTTTGAAAATTTTTTCTCCTTTTTCTGCACATATGCTTTTTAAAATGCCTTTTTACACGCTGTGTTTTGCAGAAACAGTAGAACAATTTTAAAAATTCCAGATTGCATTTTCGCCCATAATTTTTACAACTATTGATTCTCCATTGGATTTCTGAAAGTCTGGCGCATATTTTGTGTAAATTTGAAATCAAAGGGGTAGAATTCGTTTAAAATTAAAGTTCTTAAAAAAATCTAAATTTTAACATTTCTTTTAAAAAATTGACCCGTTGTCTTCTCTTTCAAACGATGTAAACTTTGTAAAAAACTGTTTAGCCGTTAAAGAGAAAATAAAAACTTTGTAAACCCCAAAAATTCATTTTTTTTTTCAAATTTTTTATAATGTAAAATCCCCATAAAATTTTGGAAACAACTTTTTTGTTTTAATTTATGATAGCGAGATCTTATTTTTCCATTTAGCACCTTTTTATAAACTTTTAAGTAAAAAATAATATTAATAAGGGTAATACTAAAAATTCTGACCCGTTTGTGATTTTTAAGATCTTTGATTTCGAAAGTCTTGGTTCAAATTCATCTGACAGCACCGATTTTTGATCACCAGCTTAAATTTGAAGTACCATTTTTAAAATAATTTTTGAAAAACTATGTACTGGTTAGTTGTAAATAAAAGCATTTCTTTTTCCAGAAAAATTAAATGGAAAATAGAATTTTTTTAGAAAAACAATTTGCGAATTAATAGATCGCAACCTATTTTTTCAAGTACACCACCCTAATGTTCGTGAAAAAAAAGCAAAAGATTAATCGATTTGATATGTGTTTAGAATACTGAAGGTTTTCTCCCACTGGTGTTGCATTGTAATTGGAAATCAAATTTACGTTTCGTATTCTGATTGCAAATCTTGAGTGATGATCATCAGTGTTTCGCGTTGTTGTTTTTTTTTTTGAATGAATGAATGAATGGATAAGTGGCGGTCTGCCTGGCTGCCATGAATGAATGAATGAATACTCGTCCACTAGTTCCGTTCGTAGTTTTTTTAATTTTTTACTTATCACTTATTTGCATATAGTAGATATGCCTTTCAACATGATTTCTCTTTACACACCCTGTTTTGCAATCGTCGATTTTTTTTTCCTATAAAGAATTATTTTTTTCGAGTTACTTTAGTTGTATTTTGTAGTCTTTTTTTGTATGTGTGAACAGTGAACAAAAAAAGAAGAATACGAGAAAAAAACAAAACAAAATAAACAACATTTTGTGTAGTGTGTCGACAATGATGATGGCCGTTTCCGTTTTCGGATGGGAGTTTTTTGCGCTGATTAGCCCACCGAAAAAAATCAAATAAAAAACTGTATTGAAATCTCTTAAAACGTTCAGAGAAAACTCTTTTTTGTATTATTTGGAGAGTAGTTGTCCATCATCTCTTTGCCATGAGTGTGTTTTGGTCAATTTGTGAATGAATTTTGTTTGAGATCTTGGCAAAATTCAAGAGAGTGTCCAAAGAGCAGCACTCGAGCAAACACACACACCCACAGCTGAGCCCACTAAGAGCCGACGAAGAGTGGCCGCCGATCAATCAAGTGCGAGTGTTACAAATACGATGAGAGCAGAGTGGCTTCAGCTTCGTTGCCATATCTCACATAGATACTTTTCCGATACATTCTGTGGATTTGTTTTCCATGACGTTGTGCAGCATATTGCCCTACTGCTTTTGCATGTGTAAGTGAGTCAGTCAGCCTGAGAGAGCTCTCGCAGAGAATCGCTATCGGTTTTTTGTGGATTTCGAGTACCACATTTTTGGCTGTATTGGTGTGAGTGCGTATTTTAGGATATGATGATGATCGTTCGTTATGAACATTATTTCACTCACATTCAGTTCATATTCAAACGAATCCAATAGATACACAATAATTATTTGTGTTGTGTGCAATCAAGAAAGAAAAAAAATCATTAAATAAAACTACAAAAAACAATAAAAATAAAATCACATTTCGTTTATAACAAAAGAAGAAGAAAAAATACAAACAGAGTCAAAACAAAACCGAATATTTTCGAATATTCAAAAATCGTAATTAAAAGTGTTTTAAAAATAACAAGAAACGAAATTTATAAAAAAAATTGTTTTGTTTTTGTCTTATTGAAGTGAAGTGTGTGTGTGTGCATGTGAAGTGCATTTTTGGCGGCGTTGTCATTGCCGAGAAAAATATCTTTAAGATAATTTGATGAGATAAAAATCTGGAGAATATCTCAAAACACCTGCAGCAAAATAATCAAAATAATAGCAAGGCTTCTTGTGATTAAAAGTGTTTTTTAAAGATAATTTAATTTCCTGTGTCTGTGTGCGTGTTTTCTTCTTCTTCCAAATATAAAACAACAATAATTATTTTGGAACAACATCGACCAGATAAAATGTGATGCCAGTTCAACTGTAGATTCATTTGTAAACAGTTACTTTTGTTATCACAACTTCTTTTGAGCGACAGAAGATCGTCAACTATCGGTTTTAATCTTTTATTTTGTTTTGAAAAGATTTACTCTCTCCCCCGCATATTAGCCATTCTGTCTCTCTCTCTCTCTCTGTGGTTTCTCTCAATGGTCGATCTATATCTCTCCGACTCTCTCAGTATCTCCTTATTCTCTGTTTTGTTATTATCACTTCAGTTTGTTTTGGAGTTTACTGGAAAAAAAAAACAATGAAAAGGATGGAAAAATGTAGAAATTATTAAAAAATCCCAACAACAAATTATGGAAGTTACTCCAAAGAATCACATTTGGAGAACTTCCAATGAAGTAATTTGCGCGTTTTCTCACTTCTAATGAATTTTTTTTGCAGCGGTCATGGAAATATTTATTACTATGCAATAATATGAAAATATTAAAATTAAATATTTTTATATTATTAAAATTTTTAATTTTAAAATAAGATTAAAAAAAATATTTATAACAAAACCAGTATAGAAAGGATAAAGTCGGGCGGATATGACTATATGATACCCTACACCACTTTGTTAGGGTAGATTAAGCACACATATAGTTGTTCTCAATCTAAAACACTTACATTTAAACTCGTAGTGTTCGATTCTATTATCTTTCATAATTCATTACATTGAAAGACACTTTTTTAGGTGGGGTCGATAACACTTTTTTTTTGTGTCCGGAACTTAATACCTTATTTTGTGTTGTGTTAAATTTTTATTTAAAGAATTTTTTTCTAGAATTTAAATTTTTATGGAAGGTACTTTAGTATTTAAACCATATTTTTTTAAGTAAAAGCTCGATAAAGCCGATATACCATTTAAATTAATAGGAATTATGAGGGAAAATTTCCTTTATTTTAAATTGTATCTCGGCTTTATCGGAAAATGCTGAAATCATCGCTTTCACTGAAGTTTAGAAACTGAAGTCTAGTAAATATCGTTAAAACAATTAGAATAAAATCTATTTTTTCCAAAAAACATCGTTTTTTTGCATGCATAAAAAGTAGAAAAAAATTGCAAAAAAAATGTTTGTATCCTTTTTGGAAAGCTAGCATCCAAAGAAAAGAAAACAGCGCCTATTTGATCAGAATTTTCTAAGCAAAACTTAAAATGGCTATATTTATAATTCGAAATCACTTATCAAGTAATACTATAACTTGATATCACTTATTTTCTGAATTTTCTTAGCAAAACTTAAAATGGCTATATTTCCCTAAATAAGCCTCCTAGAGAGTGCTTTCAATTTCATGATTGTTGCTTTTATTTATTATTTATGTAAAACAATTTGCACAACATATTCGGCAATCCACACATTATTATCCACACGAGATTATATTTGAATACATATACCGTTCTTGAACAAAATGTTTAAGATTTATTCATGTCGAATAATTTTATTTTTTGTTTGTCATGTGTCAGCAAAAGAGCAGCAACCAATCATTCGGTTGTATTTCCCAAAATATATTTAATTATTCTAAATTTGGGAAATTATTGGGATAACCAAAAAACGATTATTTATTAATATTTTTTCTGTTGTAGCAACCAATTATTCGTTGCAATAATAATCTTTGGTCTATTGATACAATTTCTGTTGTCAAGAATAAAACATTGGTTGTCACAACCAAATATCGATCATATGGTACTATAATGAAAGTTTAAAAGTAGTTACCACAACTAACCGTGTGTAAAAATCTTAATTCGATTGAATCAACCGTCGATTTAGTTGCAAGCATTTTTATTTGGTCGTGTCCATGTTATTATTGTTGTTTCAACTATTTATATGGGCAAATCCCAGAAACAGTCCACCAACCAAAAACATTTTAAATTGATCTAACTTTAGTTTGGTTAATGGAATATAAGAGTAGACGTTAAAAAATATTTGTGGGTATCCATTAATACAAAAAGTATTAAAAAATAGTTCCTCACATCATATCTCTTAATTTTATCAGAAAAAAAATACTTTTTTAAGGTGTTTTTATCATTATTTGTAGTGGTAAAATAGATAACCCATAACACTTAGTCATGAACATATATTCATTCATAAATACATTTATAAATATAAAAAAATGTTTTACAAAATGTTTTTAAAAATAATGTAATTTGATTTGTTAAAATAAACAAAATTTCTACTATAAAAAGTTTGACTGGAAATAATGTAGCGTGCGTCACGTAGCGTGCGTCACATAGAGTTCACGGCTTTTGATAAAAAACAACAAAAATTTTTGCTGCAAATAATATTTTTAGAATTCTCTTATATTCATCTTTCTTATAGGTATTCCTTTTTGGGTGCTTTATTATGCAAAATTTGCTAAAAATTACGAAAAGCTACTTCCATTTTTTGTAGCATGCGTCACAATAATTTGTGATACATTTTTTTGCAACTTATACCTGTTACAAAAAATTTTTATGGCATTCCAAAGAACACTCATATCCCACTAAACACTATGTATAAGTTGAAGGTATCTCTTTTGAAAGACCAAAAAAAATTGTTATATTTTAATCCGAAAACGCGTACGAATGTAGGGTTCGTCACGCAGGATTTGCCCATATATAAATACAACCGACACACGGTGTAGGCAATATACTTTTTTTTCCTAGTACTACTTATTTATTGTTACAATCGAATTGCAACCAATTATTTTCCCGGGTGAAGGAAGAAACTTCAGTCGGGTAAACCAACTTATGAATCCCATCACCTTGAGTCCCAAAACATATACGTAAACGTATTTTTTTGTTTTAACTAAATTAATTAATTGCGAAACGAAATATTAGACAACTATAATTCTCGTTTAGGGCGACTGAAATTCTTTTGGTCAGAACAAGAAATTGCTTACTCGAAATAAGTTCATGTCACAACAAACTGTATTTCGGTTCCGGCAAACGAGAATTGTAGTTGTCTAATATATCGTTTCGCAGAAACGAATTTTTTCTTTGCGTGTAGGTACTATAAAAGCATTACACTGTACGAAATTTCAAGTGTTTGTATGCACTGGTATACTTGTTAAAAGCTGTTAACTTTTGGTACAAAAAGGTCCACTTGTGTTGGAGGTACCAAAAGGAGCGTGGCAATAATGCCCATTTTCACTGTTAAACATTTTTAAGTCTTTGTATGCACTGGTAATAAAGATATAAGCTATTAACTTTTGGTTCAAAATTGTCCATTTGTGTCGGAGGTACCAAAAGGGGCGTGGCAACTTCTTCCATTTTTCTCGAGGTAATAGTGACTAATAAACTAATACTATGTGTAGAATTTCAAAGGATTCCAATAAGTAGTATAGAAGTTATTAAATAATCAATATTTAACTAAATGTTAACCCTTTGTGGGGGAGGTACTAGAAGTAGTGGACCAACTTCGAACTTAGCCGGAGATAGAAGAAAATATTACCACATACCAAATTTGAAGTCAATCGGTTACTCCTTTCGAGAGTTATCGTGCGCACCAATCAACAGACAGACTGGCGGACAGACGAATAGACGGACGGACGGACATTGCTCATTCCACTTAAAATTACCCAAAAATGATATCCGTACTTAGGTCTTAGGTCACTCCTTCGATGTGTTACACTTTTGGTTCGTAGCAAATGATATATACCCTCCTCTCTAAGGTGAGGGGATAATAAATAAATTTACTAAGATTTTTTTGGTACTCACGGTGAGGGGATTCATAAGTCGGTTTACCCAACTGTACTTTCTTACTTGTTCCTATTATTAATTTTAATTAAAATAATCAATTTTTGCAGTCCAATGGTCCAATTTGTGAAACATTTTAACCTCTAGTTCCCCAAAATAACTGTAATTTTTGGCCGAATATCAAAAAAATCGTAAAAAACACTTCTAAAATGTGTGGGCGGAGATGAAATGTTCTACAAAAATGTTGGCCACAAAATTTAAAAACACAAACGCTGTTCACTGGTATCGTTATTGCTTCGAACACTAGGTCGTATGACTAACATTGCTGCACGAATAAGTCAAGCAAGGTTTTTGATTGAAATTTGACCATTTTTTTGGTGTTAGTGTAAAATTGTAGGCTTTGGTGTGTTCTGAAAAATATGTATAGTAAAATTTTATGACCAACATTTTTGTAGAACATATCATCAACCACCCCCTCCACCCCATTTTAGGGGTGTTTTTTACGATTTGTTAAAATAGGGCCAAAAAATACAGTTATGTTGGGAAGCTAGAGAGTTAATATGTTCTACAAAAATATTGGCCTGACAATATGTCGACTTGCAAGACCTCTATCGCGAAAATACAGTCCACAAGGTTGTCGTTATTCGTAAAATTGCTTGAAAGTAAATCGGAAATATGTCTATTCCAAATCGCTGTACAAAGTGGCTGAACATGCCCTACACAAAAAAAAAATATTTTTGTTTTAGAGTTACAAAGTAGTGAAATACTAACATTATTAAGGTACAAGGTGGTCTTTATGAGCTATTTAGGGTGCCTAGACACGTTCAGATTGTATTGATATGTTCACAAAAGTTGTTCAGATTTACAGTGGCTACAATTTTGCCAGATATTGTTAGTGAAAAATTACGAGACCCTGTAAGTAATGCTAAAAAAATATTTTTTTCTCCACTTTTTCGGAAAAACAGTGCTGGAATTTTGTTTTCGCATAAAATTTTAACAAACTTTGTTCAGCATATTCTTGGCTTCAGTATTGCCAAATATAGCTAAGCGGCATCACCAAGTCTGAATAAGTTGTTTGACAAAAGAAGATGACACCTTTCTCGAGCGGCTCAATGATTTTTAGAAACTTTTGAGGACCTTAATAAAAAATTGGTCACCAATTGTGCCAATCCTAGTATAGTGTTTTACTACCCTTTGGTAGTAGAATGGAACCCATACTGTCAAGTCCGTGTATTATACAAAAAGTGTTCATTTGTTGCATATTGTTTTTGGTGTTTCAAAGGCTTTAAGATTTCATATCGAGTGAAATCTTCGTACTGGCCCTATATCAAAATGTTGACTACAGTTATAAAAAATTGCCAAATTTCAGGCTAATCGGTTGGAGTCAAGAAGTCACATCTTCTAAGGCTACTCGTACCTATGAAGATTTACATCTTGAAAATTTCTGATAATTTTTGCATTGGTAACTTTTGCGTTGGTGCACAGCCTGATTACTCAACTGATACAATGTAAGGTAGAGGGTAAGCATTGTTAAACAATTTTAAAGTTATGCATATTTTGGCAAAAATCGAAGCAATGGAGAATTGCATACAATTATATACTCTAAGATTCCTTTGTGTTCCAATTTTACCCCCAAAAGAAAATATTCCTAAATTATTTAGCGATTTATTTTTAAACAAAACACGATCGATGACAAAACTCCCCCTCACTGATAAGCTATTTACAAACACAATTGGGTGGGAGTGTAATCCCTGATTTCTCTGTTATGTCAACACATTGTTAACCCCATCTCCTCTACGCCCTTTCATTTAAATTGATTTTCAATGGCAAATTAAATTGTTTGCCTAGTCTCTCCTCAGCATCGTCGTCGTCGTCGTTGTCATCTAAGGGTTAAATGAAGTTCAAATGTCCCGAGTATCGCCCGTTTAAATTCAATTGTTGCTCTAAGCCAAACGAAATAGGGTGGCAATTGTAATCACCCTATCTGTGATGATATGACACGCATAATACTACATACAATAGCACAACAGTCATAATATAACACAATTCAAGTGATATGACGGCGATAAATACTGAACAGACGTACACACAACGCACAACTTTGGATGTGTGTAACAAATCAATTCAATTTATTATTTAAACTTATTGACCTTCTCCAGCAGTGGTAGCCTTTGCCGTCTCTCCATGTCGAAGATTATTTTGTTTGGAAAAAGTAATGCGTTTTATGGCTGCGGACATAGCGATGGGGTGGAGGGAGGAGGTGGTCGTATTGTGACCCTTTCTTCCATTTCCATTTCATTCTGATGTTGATTATACTTTTTCTTTATGATTTTGCTTGTATAAAAAGAAAGACAGCATCAGGCAGTAAGTAGCCTAGCCAGACGTCTTCACATCATTGCAACAATAGCGCGACAACTAGTTCCATATTGTTCAAGCTTGTGCCCAGTTGTGCCCGGGAGCTGTTTGTTTTCCTAGTTTATTTTTCTTTTCTTTCTTTTTGCTTTCCCAAAGGCGCGAGTACAACAAGTGTTAATTTATAGCACGCGTTGCATTCATATGATTGAAATCATTGGAATGGATGCATGAATGAATGTATGAATAGTCCTCCCCGACGCTCCGCTCACTATCGGCAAAGGGTAAATGAATGGTGTTTGTGGAGGGGTCTTTCAATGGGGGGCTCTACTTTCTTCTAGAATAATTGAAGCGGGTGTGGGTTCCCGATTCGTTTTTTTTATTGGGTTGGCTGGGGTCAAAAGAAAAGATTTTCTTTTGAGAATAACAAACAAATCATAAGACATTAACCAAGTAATTTAATTGAAATATTTTTTAATATGATTTGAATGGTTCTAGATGAAACTTAAAGGGGTTGGGGGACAATTCAAGGGGTTTCTTGCAATGTATAGTGCCCCACAAAAAAACTAACACCACGTATCCGATCCTGGAAACAAACCTAAAGGGATTAAGGGGAGATACAAGCCTTCTATAATAATCAAATTATCTGGTGATCATTTGAAGGCAGTTGACTATAGGGTCATCCAACAAGAGGTTTAATTTTGATATTTAAATGAAATTGTTGGGATAACCATTCGAGAAATATATATATTACCACCTCCACTAAAGTGAGGTTATAAAAAACACGGTATGGATCAACAGGACTATTTACATAATTTTTAAATGATTTAAAACTTTTATTTCTCGCCCTACTTTAAAATTTCCAAAACGTTCTTTAATAACTTTAGCTCAAATGATTATCTGGAAGTTCATTGACCCCAGCGGCGCACAGTGGGATGGCTTCATACATTTTTGCGCAACAACCATAAGCAGTGGCCATAGATCATTGAAAGTTGCCACCTAACATTATATTGACTAAATTATGAAGAAACAAGTAAGAAAGTTCAGTCGGGTAAACCGACTTATGAAACCCCTCACCTTGAGTCCCAAAAAATATTCGTAAATTTATTTTTTGTTGTTCTAATTAAATTATTATCAATTGCATTTAATAACTACCCAGCAAAATTTCTCATTTTCTCATTATTTTAACATGGGTATGTCATTGGAGGAAAGTACTTCCCAAAATCATACATTAAAGTAGCATAATAAGTACTTATTTGTAGCATATGCACACCACTTAAAAAAGTGCTTATAATTTCCCGGTTTTTAGTACTTGAATAATGCATTACCAATAAGTTATAAAATAAGTAGTAGATATGTAGAGATGGCCATTTAAAGTGATTTTTTGCATATTGTCGCGCATATTTCTCGAAGCAAACAGTTTCCTTATGCCAGATTCGAATTTTTGAACACAACCCCCCATGTGAAAAATTCTTGAATGGTCTAACATCATACGATATACATACGTAAATATTTATGGAATTTTCATTCAAATATGCACGTATTATTTGAATACATGTAGAAAAATAAATAAATCTTGTACAATAACATATAGCCAAAATTGCATTATATTAAAATTTGCCAAAATGATTTTGATAACAAAAAATCACTTGTTTCTGGTAAGGCATTATTAATAAGCCGAAAGTAATGCAGCGAATAATGAGATGTGATTATTTGGTAATGCAGGGAATAATGACAGGTACTTACCAAAATTTTGCTGGCTATAAAGTATGTACTGGTATTAAAGATAAAAACTTTTTACTTTTGGTACAAATGGTTCATTTGTGTGGGTGGTATCAAAACGGCCGTGCCAATAACTGTCACTTTTCTCTGGACTCTAGATACTGTAAAAACATTACACCGTACAAAATTTCAAGTATTTATATTCACTGGTGTTAAAGTTAAAATCTGTTAACTTTTGGTACAAAAAGGTCAATTTGTGTGGGAGGTACCAAATGGGGCGTGCCAATAACGGCCATTTTTCTCTGGACTCTAGGTACTATAAAAACATTATACTATACAAAATTTCAAGTATTTGTATGCACTGGTATTAAAGTTAAAAACTGTTAACTTTTGGTACAAAAAGGTCCATTTGTGTGGGAGGTACTAAAAGAAGCGTGCCAATAAAGCCCACTTATCTCTGGACTCTAGGTATTATAAAAGCATAACACTGTACGAAATTTCAAGTATTTGTATGCACTGGTATTAAAGTTAAAAGCTGGGAACTTTTGGTACAAAATGATCCATTTGTGTGGGAGGTACCAAAAGGGGCGTGACAATAACGCCCATTTTTCTCTGGACTCTAGGTATTATAAAAGCATAACACTGTACGAAATTTCAAGTATTTGTATGCACTGGTATTAAAGTTAAAAACTGTTAACTTTTGGTACAAAAAGGTCCATTTGTGTGGGAGGTACTAAACGAAGCGTGCCAATAACGGTCACTTTTCTCTGGACTCTAGGTCCTATAAAAACATTATACTATACAAAATTTCAAGTATTTGTATGCACTGGTATTAAAGTTAAAAACTGTTAACTTTTGGTACAAAAAGGTCCATTTGTGTGGGAGGTATCAAAAGGGGCGTGCCAATAACGGTCATTTTTCTCTGGTCTCTAGGTACTATAAAAACATTATACTGTACAAAATTTCAAGTATTTGTATGCACTGGTATTAAAGTTAAAAGCTGTTAACTTTTGGTACAAAAAGGTCCATTTGTGTGGGAGGTACCAAAAGGGGCGTGCCAATAACGGCCACTTTTTCTCTGGACTCTAGGTGCTATAAAAACATTATACTGTACAACATTTCAAGTATTTGTATGAACTGATATTAAAAATATAAGCAATTAACTTTTGGTGCAAAATGGTACAATCGTGTGGGAGGTACCAAAACGAGAGTGGCCACTTCGCCCATTTTTCATGACGTGTTAGCGACTAAAAATCTAATACTAGGTGTGAAATTTCAGAAGATTCGAGTAAGTAGTATAGAAGATATTAAAGAATCAATATTTCACTAAAAGTTAATCCTTTGCGGGGGAGGTACTAGAAGGAGTGGACCAATACGGCCCATCTTCGAACTTAGCCGGAGAAAGAGAAAAATATTACCGCATACCAAGTTTGAAGTCAATCGTGCGCACCAGCCAGGAGACAGACACTCAGACAGACAGACGGACGGACATTGCTCAAATGACCCAAAACGAATATCCGCCGAAAATACTTAGGGTTTTAGGTCACTCCTTCGATGTGTTACACATTTGGCTCGTAGCAAATGATATATACCCTCCTCTCTAAGGTGAGGGGATAAAAATGGATTTTCATCAAATTTCCGAAAATTTCTGAGAATTATTTTTTTTAATGGAAATATTCCCACCTTTCATTTTATTAAAAGAACAGCTAGGAGGAAAGTGAAGCCATATTTTTTCCACTGAAAATCAAAAATAAGTTAATTTTACATTTGGTCACATTTTCCACTGAAAATCAAAAATAAGTTAATTTTACATTTGGTCATATCTTCTTAACTGTTTATGATATCTCCATCTTTTTCTTTTTAAATTTTTGGAGAAATACTATGTTTTTAAAATATATTAAATTCAAATGGTATTTCCAAAAAATATATGCATATGGACCAGTGAATTGCATGAAAACATTAGCCATATCTCACTTAGCACCCTTGTATTGACTTTACCTCAATTTTTCCAAAATCAAATAAAATTTTTCACAAATTCATATTTAAACATTTCTCAATAAAACTGCATTATTCGATTTTTGAAATTGAGTGGTCGAAAAATACGATTATTGACACAGAAATCCTACTGTGCGGCGTGCGCCCCACCATCAATATAATTAGCACCTGTTATAATCCAATCTAATTCACAAAAAAATGTGACAAATGTCAATAAACTTTCAAACATTTTCGCCTACAAATCCATCCGTATTGAAACAAATGTTCTAAACATATAGGTTTTATTTAAACAAAAGAAATAACACACACGCACACAATCACTTGCAGCTGTTTTAATATTAGTATGAAAACAATTTAAATAAACTTTAGATAGTTAATAGGAGATAAAAAGATAAAGGAATATACGGAAATAAAAATAAATAAAAAAGAATGAAAAAACTATAATAAAGTGGAAATAAATGTTTCGTGAAAATCAATACTAAAGTTCATCTCTAAAACTTAAAAAAGTTATAAAAAATTAAAGAACTATTTTTAAAAATAGTTTAAAAAAATAATGACAAATGAATGGATCGATTGGTCGGATAGCCGTTTACGTATCCCCCTGCGTGTGGGTGGTTATCCCTATCCCCAGGCCTACTATGTAGCCAGTGACAATGGCAGCAGCGCCCAAGGCTCCAGTCGTACTCCCAGTAGTGTCGGAATCATTAGCAATAAATGTGGAGGACCGATTAGCAGCTCTGGCTTATCTTGCTTTACATCGCATAAATTCCACTTGAAAGCGAAAAAACTACAGCAATTATATACCACAAGTGGTGGTCGGTTAAAAGGTAATTACGAATCAATATAGTCGATATAGAGTTTATGGCAGAGAGAATACAGAAAAAACACTTGGCGCAATACAAATATTAATTGAATCTTGTATGTCTATAATATCGGCTAAAAAAATAATTGTGTGAAAACTAATGACGATGTGAAATAATGTCACTAGAAATTAACGTAAGATTTTTTTATGTTTATTTTTTAATCAAAAACTGACGACAAACAACGAAGTGAATTGAAAAATCAAATACAAATAACAATACCAATTTTGATCTCGTGTTTAATATTCTAATACAAAAAATTAATAATTTTATAATTTAAATTTTTATTAATAACTAATAATGTTTATCGGATTTTTAACAATTTTTCTGTTTTTTTTATTTTCAGATGTACCTAATCAAATACCTCCCCTGACGCCTGGTACAAATCGTAAGGTAACCGAAGTGCTAAAAGCCTCCTTCGCTTCATGGGAGAAAGAGGCACAGAACAGCAATATTACCAAAGGTAAGATAAATATATCAAATACAGGGGTTTCCAATAAGAGTGGTATGATTTCTTTGAAAAAAAGACACTTATTGTTAAGGAAATTCAAAAGTTTTTTTATTTAATGTGAAGTACAATCGATACAATTAAGTTCTAAAGAAAACGTCATTCAAATGGCCTCCACGACTTCTTCTGCAGGTACACGGGGCAAAATCGCCTTTTTTGATATGTTTGAATAGAAAGAAAATATATTTGGAACACTAATTTTTAAATATTATATATTTCTGAGCAAATACATTTTATTTGAAAATCAATAAAATATATTTGGAACTCGTATAGTAATATGTTACAACATATAATATTTGCAAACTAAATTTCTCAAATAAAATATGTATTTGAATACAAATAAAATGATTGTTTAGGAATTTCTCCAAATATATTTTATTTAAAAAAGATTTTCGAAACTTTTGTTGAATTTTTCGAATATTAATTTTATTTTTTTTTTGGAGAAAGTTATTATACCAAATGCAGCAATATCTTATGTTTTCAACCAATCATTTAAAATTTCTGAGTATTCCAAGCCATCATTGGTTGTCAATCCTCCAAGTATATATTTCGATCCAAGATTATATGATTTCAATTATTATTATTTTTTATATTTAAGACGTTAAAATTTTTGAAATAAGTAACTTTGATTTACTGAAAAATTTAACACAATTTAGATATTTTCTGAATACTTAAATGAAAATAAATATTTGTTTCGGAAAAAATAGTCCAAAATAAACACATTGGGATGTAAACAAAGATTTGTTTAGAACAACATCTTCCCAAATATATAATTTTTGTGTGTACCAAATATTATATGTTTATAGTGTATCCTAAAGATATATATGTTTCAAGCCGAATATGTTTGGGACAATATATTACAGGAGCGATTTTTTTTCAGCGTGTACGAATTCGATGAACCCAATTTTCGAGCACTTTTTCCACTATGTCATGAATGGCACGTTCAATATTGACTTGTAAAGCTTGAAGAGAGTCTGGTTTATTTCGAAAGACCAATGACTTTAAATAACCCCACAAGAAATAGTCTAATGGTGTTCAATCACAACTTATTGGAGGCCATTCAATATCACAATTTCTTGAAATAATCGAATCTCCAAACTTTTCTCGCAACAATTCAATTGTTTCATTTGCTGTGTGGCACGTAGCATCAATCGGTCAATGGCAAAAAGATAGCTTTTAACGAGAGATAAAATATTGTTCATGGGGGTCAAGGTCGTAGGTCGACTGGAAAGTGTTTTTTTTTTGATTTAAAACAAAAAAGGGCTTAGCATCATTTTCAATTGCGAACGGAAAGTTGCTAGCTCCTTAACGGTACGTCGGATCGGGAATCGGTCAATGGCAAAAAGATAGCTCTTAAAGAGAGCTAAAATATTGCTCATGGGTGTCAAGGTCGTAGGTCTACTGGAAATTGTTTTTTTTTTATTTTAAAAAATGGACTTAGCGAACAAAAAGTTGCAATTCTAGAACGATTATTTTGATAATAAAACTGAATAATTTGTAAATGTTGTTCTTGATCTCTCCATGATGAAATTTTAAACACTACTGAATGCAATGAAAAACAAATGACAGATCATGACATATTACAAATGGCCGAAACGTCACTTCAAAATCATATCATCCCTATTGGAAACCCGTTATTTGAGTAGTCATTGACTTTTGAAAATGTCTACAAATTACCTTCTTAAGAAAAAATAATGAATTAATCGATTCTCATGGAATTTATTAAATTTTTAGACAACATAAATGGCTTTTTTAAGACATAGTTTTTTTTAATATTCTTGTAATTTTTTCTTAAATTTTTATTTTTTTTTAAAATTTCAAAACAAAAATATGCGTGAGTAAATTCATTGCAGAATAGCGTTAACTTCTTAATTTTCCTGTCGATTGGGCCTTCAGATATTCTGTTTAATTAATGGCGAATTCTTTTCTGCAAAAAAGTGCAACATTTTCATTGCCCTTTTTCCGAAAACGGCACTTTTGTGATACTTTTTTCAAATTTGGTAATTAAGTTACTCGAATTTAGCACAACTAAAATTTCAAAAAAGCGATATAATAGTGCTGTTTTCGGAAAAAGGGCAATGCAAGTGTTGCATTTTTTGCAGAAAAGAATTCACCATAAGTTTTTGTAAAAAATTTTAAATAATTGAGCTCGAGGTCTAGTTTGTTATTTCTTTTGTATTTATTCAATATTTCGATCCCCTTCGTGGATCATCATCATGTTTAATATTATTACTTTTTTCACATATTGGTGGGCTAGTCTTGCTCTAGAAAAGTTTGAATTTTATTGAAAATTTCATAACAATTGCAATTTTATACAAAACTGCATCGATATTCTTGAAATTGATGAAATAGCATTTTTCGAAAAAAAAAATTGCCTAAATTAATATTTAAATAAATTTAATGAAATTTCATTTTCAAAAAATGTCAGCAAAACTTAATTTTTATAAAAAAAAATTATAGAAAATGTAGTCAAAAATTTTTCTTTAAAAAATTCTTTTAAAATTTTATATTTTATAAAATTTCTTACAAAATTGCATTTGTATGGAAATTAGTTTGTCAATGTTTCAATTTTGAAAATTTTGTCAAAATTGAAAAATTTTGTCATTTAGCTGATTCTAGAAAATTGTGTCATAATTAAATTTTTCTAGAAAATTTTCTTGTAATTTCCGGAACATTTCGTTGAAATTAAATTTTTCTTTAAAATTTCTTCGAAATTGAATTTTTCAGAAAATTTCATTAAACGGCTTTTAATAATGTCAATGACCTTTAATCAGGGCAGTGGCCACTGATCAGCGGTCATCGTCCTTTAAACAACTCTTCGATCGTTAATCCGTTCAGTGGCCCTTAACCCTTTGAGGACCACTGGGACTGGATGTCCCATGCTAATTGTTTTGCAATTTTTACAATACTTATGTCTAAAATGTCCCAATTTGCTTTAAATGTTTATTTAGTCAGAAGAAAATATACGTAATTTTTTGATTTCTCTAAAATCATTCGACCCTTTTTTTAATTTTTCGAGCAATAGCTCAGAGAAGTAAAAGAAGTTGGTATTTTTGGCAATCCCTATGGTCGTCAAAGGGTTACTCCGCTCATAGACCTTTATGAAATGTCGATGACATTATTAAAGGTCGATCACCGACTTAATGGCTACTGATTGGATTAAAGAGTGTTAACTGAAAATTGTCTCGAAAAATCCAATATCAATGTAATTTCAACAACATTTTTTAGAAAAAATTTATTGACAAGAAATTTTGTAGAGAAATGCAATTTTCACAAAATTTTCTAAAGAAATGCATTTGAAGGATTTTTCTAGAAAAATGCAATTTTAACAAAATTTTGCAGCCAAATGCAATTTCAAGGAAATATTATAGTTTACCATGATTGTGGGGAGCCGCATGGTTGAAAGTGTTGGGAAGCTCTGCTCTAAAGAACCACCATATGGAAGTACTTCCTAAGGAATCACATTTTAAGTATTTCCAACGAAGTTTTCACTCCCAAATAATTTGTTTTGCAAAAGCTTTGAACATATTTATAATTTATGAAAAATATTAAAATTTTGTTATTAAAAATATTTTTTATAAAAAATATAAAATTTAATAAAAAACCAACCAATTTAATTTTCCTGCTTTTACAAAGCAGTAAATTAGATGCATTACTTTAAAAGTTTGCTAAAAAGTACTCATACCATAAAGTATTCATACACATATATCTCAGGACAGTGGTAATTCGAACTCGTTTATGGCAATTTATTGGAATTTATGCGATTTTAGACAATATAAGGGATTATTTTAAGACGGGTTTTAAATTTGTTTTTCATTTCAAAACAAAAATATTCACTGTGAATCCATAACAAGAAAAGCTCTAACTTCTTTATTTTTCAATGGATTTTCCGTTCATATATTTAATTTGATTACTTTGTCTCACATTTTGCTGGGCTAAGTCCCACTCTAGAAAAGTTCGACAAAATATGATTTTTTTTTTCAATATTTCTTAGAAATTATAATTTTATTGAAAAAATCTTAGATATTTGAATTGTTCTTGAAGTTTTCATAAAAGCCATTTTATTGAAAATTTCATAGCAAGTGCAATTTTATAATTGTCTTTCAAAATTGATGAAATTTTATTTTTCTAGAAAATTTTGCCTTAATTAATATTTTATTGAAAATTTTTTCAAAATTAAATTTTGAAAAAAATTATCAGAAATCGAATTTTTATTAAAATTTTAACAGAAATCTAATTTTTATAGAAAATATTGTGAAAATTTGTGTTTTTTTTTTAAAAAAATTGTCAAAATTGCTTTTTTATATGTCAGAAAAATTTAGCTTTTATACGAAATTTTAAAGAAAATAAAATTATGTCAAAATTAGATTTTTAGAGAAAATTTCGTTGAAATTGCATATTTTTGTAAAATTTCTTTGGAATTGCAATTTTCTAGAAAATTTGGTTGACATCGTATATTTTCTTTAAAATTTCTTCGAAATTAAATTTTTCCAGAAAATTTCCTTAATCGGCCATTAACAAAGTCAGTGATCTTTTAGGGGGTCGACGGCATGAAGCATCGATTACACTATGCAACAAATGAACACTTTTTGAAAAATACACGGACTTGACAGTATAGGTTCAATTATACTATCAAAGGGTAGTATAACCCTATACTCGGTTTGGCGAAATTGGTGACCAATTTTTTTTTATGGGCCCCCAAAGTTTCTGAAAATCAGTGGGCCACTCGAAAAACGTGTCATCAGCTTTTGTCCAACAACTAATTCCGACTTGGTGATACCGCTTAACTATGTTTGGCAATAATGTATCTAAGAATATGCTGAACAAAGTTTCTTAGCATTTTTTGCAAAAAAAATTGTTTCCGGTACTTTTTTTTGAAAAAGTGAAGGAAAAAAATATTTTTTTTTCACTTTTTCCAGCATAACTTCCGGCGACTCGTAATTTTTCACTAGAACTGCTTGGCAAAATTGTAGCCAACGTAAATCTGAAAATTTTTTGTTAACATATCAATACAATCTGAACGTGTCTAGGCACACTAAATAGCTCAAAAAACCACATTGTACCCCAAAAATTTAAGTATTTCACTGTTATGTAACAAAAATATATTTTTTTGGTATAGGGCATGTACAGCAAATTTATAGAAAATATTAAGGCCAATATTTTTGTGGAACATTTTAACTCTCTAGCTCCCCCACATAGCTGTAATTTTTGGACCAATTTTAACAATTCGTAAAAAACACCCCTTAAAAGTAGAGTTGGGCACTATAGTTCTTTTAAGTGATCGCTCTTTTTAGTTCAGTTCAATTGAGTGAACTAGTTCATTCATTTAGTTCAACAGCTCACTTTAGCACACCAGCTCACCAGCTCACTCTACTTAAACAGTTAATTTCGTTCAGTAGATCACCAGTTCAAATAAGCCACTATTAAAGGAATCTGATTGGAATAATACAAAGGTAGAATCATACATTGTTGATGACATAAAAATGGAAACACCACATAACAGCAGAGAAGAGAGAACAAAATTATATGGTTGAAGAAAAAAACATAGTGAACTACTGAGCTGAAATTAACGAGTTGTGTGAACTAGTTCGTTCAGTTCAGTATAGTGACCCGTTCAATTAAACTAGTTCGTTCACGAACTACACAACTCTACTTAAAAGGGGGAGGGCGGTGATGAAATGTTCTACAAAAATGTTCGCCATAAAATTTTACTATATGAGTCGGAACACGCCAAAGGCCAAATCTTAATACAAAATCCCAAAAAACGGTCCAATTCCAAACGGTCAAACCCAAACAACGCTCTTTCCTGGTATCTTTATTGCTTCGACTACTAGATCGTACGACTAACATTGCTTCACGAACAGGAATTTGACCTTTTTTTGGTGTTTGTGTTATGTTTTGAGCTTTGGTGTGTTCTGACACATATAGTAAAATTTTACGGCGAACATTTTTGTAGAACATTTCATCCCCCCTCTCCCCATTTTAAGAGGTGCTTTTTACGATTTGTTAAAATGGGGCCAAAAATTACAGTTATGTGAGGGAGCTAGAGGGTTAAAATGTTCCACAAAAATATAGGCCTTAATATTTTCTATAAAGTTTCTGTACATACCCTGTAACAAAAAAATATATTTTTATTACATAACAGTGAAATACTTACATTTTTGGGGTACAATGTGGTTTTTTGAGCTATTTATGGTGCCTAGACACGTTCAGATTGTATTAATATGTTCACAAAAGTTGTTTAGATTTACCTTGGCTACAATTGGCATTGTTAGTGCAAAATTACGAGTCCCCGGAAGTTATGCGGAAAAAAAGTAAAAAAAAATATTTTTTTCCTTCACTTTTTCAAAAAAAAGTACCGGAAAACATTTTTTTTTCGCGAAAAATTTTAAGAAACTTTATTCAGCATATTCTTAGCTACATTATTGCCAAACATAGTTAAGCGGTATCACCAAGTCTGAATTAGTTGTTGGACAAAAGCTGATGACACCTTTTTCGAGGGGCTCACTGATTTTCAGAATCTTTGGAGGCCCATAAAACAAAATTGGTCACCAATTTCGCCAAACCGAGTATAGGGTTATACTACCCTTTGATAGTAGAATCGAACCTATACTGTCAAGTCCGTGTATTTTTTTCACTGTTGCACAGTGTTATTAATTCTTTTATGGGGCATTAAGCCGCTTATCGACTTTTGAAATTTCAAAAAAAATTCTAGAATAAATATAATTTCTTTTAGATGTAGAAAAATGCAATTTTAACAACATTTTCTAAAGAAATGCAATACAACGATTTTTGTGGAAAAAAACAATTTCAACAAAATTTTGCAGAAAAATGCAATTTCAACGAAATTTTGTAGAAAAATTAAATTTCAGCGAACTTTTGTAGAAAAATTTAGTTTTGTAGAGAAATGCAATTTTAACAAAATTTTCTAAAGAAATGCATATGCAATACAACGATTTTTGTGGAAAAAAAAACTATTTCAACAAAATTTTGCAAAACACTGCAATTTCTACAAAATATACTAGAAAAATTAATTAACAGTGAAATATTGTAGAAAATTTGATTTTATCAACATTCTTTTTTGAAACATTAAAATTTTAAGGAATTTTCTGGAAAAATGAAAATTTGAAGAAATTTTCTAAAAAAATGCAATTTCAAGAATTGGAGTTGAAATTTTCTAAAAATTGCAATTTTTGTTACTTTTTGTAGAAAAATGTAATTTCAACGGTAATTTTTTAGAAAAAAGCTATTTAATTTTTTAGAGAAATGCAATGAAATTTTCTTTTATAAGAATGCAATTTCGACGAAATTTTACAGAAAAATTAAATTGCGGAGCATGGAGATATTGTACATGGCTGTTGAGAGCAGTATGGTTGAAAGGGTTGGCAAGCTCTGCTATATACTGCCGTTCACCGATGAGAGTAGCATTTTGATCATCATCGTTTTAAAAGACATATGGACCAATAACTCCGCCGGCCCATAAAACGCATAAACAGTAATGGTGATTGGGCAAAAGCCCGTGGATTATTCAGCTGCCCATTCAACTAAAAATGAGCTTCATTTTTCGTTTCATTTCCTCTAGATTGAGACTATGTCGCACCCGTTACATATTAATATATTTACTACAAATGGGATAATAATTTAAATTATTGGGAATGAAGTTCACAATATGCACTATACTCTCGAGATACCAACAATTTTTTTTTTGTTGCCAGTACAAACAAAAATTTTACAATACACAATGAAGAAAGCGGCAGACCAAGATTTTATCAAATCTTAAGGTCACACACGTTACGGTGATATATCAACCATATTTTTTTTTATTAAAAATATTATTTAATTTCTTGGCATGCCAGTAGGTAACACTTAAGTATATCTACATAAACCACCCTTTGTAAATTTTCGTTATAAATTATATAGATTAAAATCAGGAAAATAACCAGTAACAATGTCACACCCGTTCCGTTGGAATCAGCCAGAAGCTGTGGTGACGAAGAAGAGGAGGAATTAATAGATCACCTTAAGTGTATGTCCCCCTCTATCCAGAAGGCTCTTATTTCTTTGCTGAGATACCTAACAATGCTGATGTTGGAATCCACCAACTATTGAACTTATTAAATCAATCAAATTGGTTCAACAGGAGGGGCAAGGGATAACTTATGTTTTAACTTGCGTCCGTGTGGTAACACAATGGACTGTATAGCCTAAATGAGTCTGTTTTACAGGCTGCCACTCTTAACCTAATCTAACCCAACTATCAGCTGTTAAGTCGGTTGTCAAATAAAGCAGTGTTGCCAACTCAAAATTGTGAAACTGTAAAAACGCCATAAATTCATAAATTTTATGACAAAATCTTTAATATTTATGTTCTTCATAATAATATCATAGATAATATGGGAAATATTCTTAAGATCTATTTTAAATTTTCTTTGAGTATTCTGGCTATTTAATTAAAGAGGGAAGAGGGGAAGGCCTTTATTTGTCTTGTTGATAATGCCGCTCTAGCAAAAGCGTGAACAATTAACTAACAATTAAACATGAATGAACAAGTAATTAAAAATACATATAATTTTCGGATATTTCCTAGAAATAATATTCCCACCATTTAAAAAAATACTTATTAACACATGTCCGTCCGTCCTCTGTTCATATTTTCTTTACAAGTTATTTTTAGGAAAAGAAATTAAATGGACGAGTCTTGACATAAAACATTAGCATACTACCCCCGCTCGAAAGTTCCCCCTCTCAACATAAGCGCCAATTAATATTCCTAGGAAAAAATTTGTATTTCGAAAAAAACATGAAAAAATAAAATACCATTAAATTATCAATAAACATGTTTGTCGTTTAGCCCAGCTCCTCCCTCCTACACATAGAAGGAGGGTTCGGGGGGAGGCAAGACTTTTTGAAGTTGTTTATTTTTTTATTGTAATTTTTATCTTGTTTTTCAATTATTTTTATTATAATTTTTTTGTTTTCTTTTTAGATCCCCGCGAATGGAGTGAGGAACATGTTATACATTGGCTTAATTGGGCAGTAAAAGAATTCTCATTGGTTTCAATGAATCTTGAGCCGTTTAGAAAACTGAAAGGACGTGATATGATTGAATTGGGAAAGGAGAGATTCTTGGCAATAACACCAGCATATACCGGCGATATACTCTGGGAACATGTCGATATACTACAAAAAGGTAAGTGTGTACTTAGAACGTCTGCCCTATCCCGGCCCAGACGCCGCCCGCCAGAAGACACTTTAATTATCAACAATTTGTAATCATACTTTTGTACGTACATATGTATGTCCTATGTCTAGATACGAATACTAAAATTTTTGTTTCCAAATTGATAATTTCTTGGGTATGTCTGTGACGCCTTCCCTCTGGCGTTCGCCGCTCGTCAAGTGTAATAATATTGTGTAAGGTTATGCATTCCAGATATAATTTGTCTTGTTTTTTTCGGGGGAAGGGGAACCTCTTCTCCCTTCCCTTCTCCATCGACAACAAACGGTAATCATATGTAGTGTTGTAGATCGATTCAATTCAAATCGATTCGAATTGTATTGAATCGAGTGGAGCGATGTAAGTGTGGAAACGTTTTTGGCATATTAAGAAGCCGGAGGCGCCACACGCTTGATGGACTGGACAAGCAATAAATGACAATATTGCTGACAAAGAACAAGTGTAAATGATGATGACAATGCCACACGAACAGACAAGCGCCCGGAACGAACGGACAGACGGACACTAGAATGAATGGAATGACCAAACGGACGGACAGACATACCTGTGTTTCATTTGTGTAATCAGCACAACATCATTGTTGTTTAAACGAAAATGATCATAAAAAAACTTGTTTTCTTTTTAATATATAATTTTACAATTTTTTTGGAATTTTGTATCATTGCTCTTACAAGGACTCTTCAATGTCATTACTATTATTGTGTAGTGTTTCTTAGGAATTTACCAAGAAACTAAAAATCAACCCAAGAAGAAAGACTTTTAATAAAGATATCCCTGGAATGCTGTCAATTTCCACCAATTTTATGGATATCTTCCTATGTCTCTCTCTCTGTTCTATTGTCATTTAAAATTCCTATTGTGTTTCCTAATTGCTTGTTGTTCTTTCATAATTTGATTTGTTTTCATTTTTTATAAAACATACATATTTCTTCTGCTATTTTTCTAAATTTAACCTTTTTTCTGAGGAAAATCACATTAGAGCTGCACCTTTTTCGAATAATAAAATAAATATGACCGGAGAAAAATATTGCTAGATATAATTAGATTTTGTTGTACTTAATAAATTGTATTAACCCGTCTTGTATATGCTTAGGATTTTTGTCGTCGTCATCGTCGTTCAAAATATGTATTTGATTTATGTTTAGGTTTAGGACAAACAGAGTTGTCCTCTACTTGAAATGCCGACAAAAATGGGGCAAAATGAGGTCTTAAGGTTAACTGTGATATGGATAAATATGAACTACATTATTAAAAGAAGTTAAGAAAAGCTAAAGTCTGGCGAAGCCAACTACAGGGTTTTCCAATAAGAGTGATATGATTTCTTTGAAAAAGACACACTTATTGTTAAGGAAATTCAAAAGATTTTTATTTAATGTGAAGTACAATCGATACAATTAAGTTCTAAATAAAACGTCATTCAAATGGCCTCCACGACTTCTTCTGCAGGAACGAATTCGATGATCCCAATTTTCGAGCACTTTTTCCACTAAATCAAGTCGTATGTCATGAATGGCACGTTCAGTATTGACTTGAAAAGCTTGAAGAGAGTCTGGTTTATTTCGAAAGACCAATGACTTCAAATAACCCCTCAAGAAATAGTCTAATAGTGTTAAATCACAACTTCGTGGAGGCCATTCAATATCACAATTTCCTGAAATAATCGAATCTCCAAACTTTTCTCGCAACAATTCAATTGTTTCATTTGCTGTGTGGCACGTAGCCACAATCGGTCAATGGCAAAAAGATAGCTCTCAACGAGAGCTAAAACATTGCCCATGGATGTCAAGGTCGTTGGTCGACTGGAAAAGTTTTTTTTTATTTTAAACAAAAATGGACTTAGCATAATTTTCAAATGTGAACGGAAAGTTAGTTGCTCTAGCTCCTTAACGGTACATCGGATCGGGAATCGGTCAATGGCCAAAATAGAGCTCTTAACGGGAGCTAAAATATCGACTAGAAAGTGCATTTTTGGATTAAAAAAAATGGACTTAGCGCACGAAAAGTTGCAATTGGAGAACCATTATTTTGATAATAAAACTGATTAATTTAAACGATGTTCTTGCGTATATCTCTCCATGATGAAATTGTAAACACTACTGAATACAATGAAAAATTACAGATCATGACATATTACAAATGGCCGAAACGACACTTCGAAATCATATCATCCCTATTGAAAAACCCGTTATATGCAAATTTTTCGAGACCAGGCACCATACAAAGAGTATATTGGTCAGCTCAGCCATCTCGTTAAGAGATCTGCGGCAGTCGAGGGCTGTTTTTGATTTAGGAATGTTTTCTCCAGAAAATTGATGGCAGCCTAGTAAATGACAACGCCAGTGTTGGTCTCGCCAAAGGCTGTTGGACTCAGCCTTTGGCGACTTCCCATATTGCCTTGATAGACACTGCAGGTATCTGGTAGTCTGTGAGCTATATCAAGACTGAGTTCTTTACAGTATATTCGGGAACCAACCTTATCATCATGTTTCGAACCATCCGTATAGAAATGGTTTCTGTCAATCCATTCATCTGTGGCTGCTATCATAATGTCTGTTCCTTTACCTACTACATTTTACTATTTCAACAATTTTTACCATTTTTTCTATGTTGTTGTTGTAAAAATAGTAACTTGTAGTAGGTAAAGGAACAGAGCTATAGTGTTCTAGTTCCTCTCGAAGGTGTACATCGTTGGTATATAAGAATAGTCCACTCGGTCGGTTACCATAGTAATACACTTTGATATCCTCATGTGGCTTTAGTTCGTGTACCCCTCCACATTGATCGGCAGTAGAAGTATGGCTTGCAGAGGATCAGTCGCTGTACTCCATAAAGCTGCTCATATGCATAGGCAGGCAGTTCTCTAAACCATTGATAGACTAGATCTGTTCCATTTATAGGATGTGGGTCCACAGGTGGGACCTTATTCATGCTAGTAAAGAGAACCAATTCTGTCTTGATTAAGTTAAAGCCCAAACCGCCGCTTCTGGCCCATCTAGCCGATTTGTTCAGAACCATCTGTAGGAAGTCTCTGGGGACGTTTTCGAATTTCCAGTTACTGTGAATGCCACATCATCTGCATATGCCACGACCTTGCAGCCAACGTTCTAGACGTGGCAATAGTTGTTACAAATGCAATAGCAATAGAGGAAAGTTTCTGGATACTCTCAGAGACATTCTACAGCAGGCCGCAAGATGGTCTTCCAGTAATGGTCTTAGGGTTAACCCGACCAAGACGGACTAGTTCTTTTCACCAGGAGAAATGAGGTACCACGAGTATCACCTGTCTCCGTGGGGGTATTGAAATTACCTTCTCTGAAAGCTACAGAAAGTTGCACCTCAAACCCAACATTTTGGAATGAGCAAATAAGGCTGTGGTACCACTATAAACCTGTAAAAGGGCAATAGTTTATTGGTTGTATACGGAAGTAGCCAGACCGATAATGCTGTACCGCATTGTCGTCTTGTGGACAGCTCTGCAGAAACCAACTTCTGTGCGATACTAAACATGGTTGAGCGAATGGCTCAACCATGTGCGATATGTATCACTGTTGCGCTGAGAACGACACCAACTGTGGCACTAGAAGTTATACTACATTTAATGCCGCTAGATATTATAGCAGTGCTATATGCCGCATGTACTGCGATTAGACTCCGGGAACTGTCACTGTGGTCAGGAAATGGCTACTGACATAGTGTCATTCTAGACAGAATGCCTGACCTTCCGGACACTATAGATTACACTATGACTGAGCCACTCTTTGACAAGAAGTATCTCACTCTTATAGATCAGAATGGAATTGTCATATCCCAGGAGAGAGGAGATTCATTAACTTCTATACAGACAGATGGCTGAACAGTTAAATATTCTCCTGATATGGGTGCCGGGCCACAGGCATATACCAGGGAACTGCATGGCAGATGAACTTGCAAGACTAGGAACTATCTTATGAGCATGCCTCTTGCAAGCTCCTCTTGAAAGAAAGTGCATTTCGGCAACAAATAACAGGTGGTCACTCGTCAGAAACTGCATACATTCCAGGCTGATGTGGCTGGGCCTAAAAAAACGCACCAAACACTGCTGTCGTTGTCGAGAACGGACGTCTCACTTATCGTGTCTGTCAGGACAGGTTAATCTCTTATTGGACCTCACGCAGAGATATTAAAGGTCTTGCATAATGAATTTTGCAGAAGCTGTGGAGACGAAGAGGGGGAGGAATCAATAGAACACCTTCTTTGTCTCTGCCCCGCCCTCTCTAGAAGGCGGCATACAATCTTGGGCTCTTATTTCTTTGAGGAGTTAGCTAATTTGGCTGATGTTCGAATCCGCCAACTTTTGAGCTTTTTAAAGCAATCAAATATGTTCAACGGGAGGGTCTAGGGATAACTTATGTTTTCCCTTACGTCCCTGTGGTAACACAATTGACTGGATAGTCTAAGTGAGTCTGTTTTACAGGCTGCCTCTCTTAACCTAACCTAACCTAGGTTCCAAATTAGTGCAGACAGAACTCCTCCTTGTGGGGTTCCTCTGTTTACAAACCTTGCTAGAGTTATGGATCCAAAACTTGCTGTTATGCGTCTTCTTTTGAGCAGGCTTTGAATTCGTGTAATCAAGCTAGAGTTCACCTTTAGATGTGACAGCGCCGCAATTACCGCATCTGAGCGAATGATGTTGTAAGCATGTTGGTCTCTCGACAGGAGTTTTGTATCCAGATTTTCCCTAATGAAAGAATCTAAAAGTCTTTCCTGACCTAGGAAGGAGGATCAGCTAATTGGTCTGAAGTGTAAGAAAGGGGTAATAATGCTTTGGGTATGAGTGTCAATTTGGTATCCCTCCGTCGAGAGCATGTTTCATCGTCAGATACTTCACCGGTATTGTTTGGTAGATTATTCCATTAGGCGTATTGCGCTTAATCTGTATGACACTTGGCTATCGGACTTAACGAAGTGGGACAGATATTCAGACAGCATTTCATATCAAATTTCATATCAAATGAAATTCCAGTTGAAAGGCTGGAATTTCATTCATACCCCTCTTAATGATAAACTCCGCTGCAGATGATGTAGACAAGATCCAAGCATGTGACATAGGCTGAGACTGGATTTATTCCTTGTTGATAAAATCCAGTGCACCGCCCGGCCCGATCTCACCGATCGTTTTCAAAAAGCAGATTACTAGACGGTATTCTTAGGTGAGTTCCTGCCGTTGGGCTTAAACAACACAGTGTGCATGTGTACCAAAAGATTCCGTGTTTGTGGACACTTTTGCCTTCCTCCTTGGTTAGAAGCGGAGCCCATCTAAAACTTCTTAACATTCTATGGGTCATGCCACCCGGTTGGTTTGCAACTCCACATCCGATACTATTCTCTACCAGCGATTTTGGTTTCAACCGCAGCAACCACGATGGCCCCCGAAGGCACCACCCAATAGTCGGGCCAGAGACTACGTTCCAGTGGTGTTCCTAGCTCCCGTGATACCTGATTAAGCAATCTGGTCAGACTGCTTTACCGAAGATACTACCATTTAGATTCCAGAAAATCAAAGACTGGTGACACATCTGGGATCACTTTTCAGTCCCCATCCTGCGGTTAGATGGGAACTATAGAATTCGTATATCACCACACTTTTAATTCGACAGTAGCCTCTGATCAATTTTAGTCCTAAGGTAGCAATATTTTAATCTCTTCATGGTTTTAAGGAGAAATGACTAATAGACTAATTGGCAGGAAATCCCTATCTCCTTTATGGGACGGCTTTTCCGCTTTTGAGATGAAAACAACTTTGGTTTTCTCTCAAATTTTTTTGTATATATGTCTGATTGATAAAACAAGTATAGATCTGTACGAGGAAGGTGTCAATACCTTCAGCTACTGGTTGTAGCTCCGTCGGTAAACAATTTTGTCTGGTCCTGGCATCTTATAGCCCAAAGAATGGTAGATTCGGTAACAATTATGCTGGCGACCTCTGATGGCTGCTCTACAACAGATGATGTATTCAGCTCCTCTTCAGATTTGCCCGAGAAATGAGTATTCAGAAGTGAGTATTCAACTGGACCGGGTACTAGTGCACCCAATACCGCAAGGTGTTAAGGCTAAAATTGATCGTGGCCTTGAGGCTTCGGATGGGTTTTCTACGCCGTTGCAGGAACCTATACAGGATTTATATTGAAGCTTTCTTCTTATCTCTCTTGTACTGCCCGAGTTCTTTCTAGTAGATTCTAGTCCTATGAAGCTGTTGTGGTCCTGCCATATTAAGAAGCTTCCTGCAGCACTTTCTCACCGTAATTAATTATTGCGTTCATTTTTTGCCCCTTGGTATAATAGTGGTAACAAGCAATTTAGCTCCACAGTTTATTTTATAGTTCAGATTTTTGTATAGTATTTTAATGGCTTCTATTCTTTCATTACGTTTCACTGTGCATTATGTACCTCTCACCGAACAACACCACCTGTAATAATAAATCAGTGCAGGTTTTTGCGCAACTTTATTGTAATGAGAATCAAATTCGCAACAAATCACGATTTCTCCTATAACAAAAAAAGAATGAAGTGAACAAAACGAGTCAAGCCCCCCTGATCCATCAAAGGTTGTTCTACGCCGTGTCAAATGTTATTACCTCTTTCAGGTCTGCGTCCATACTTGACTTGTATTGACCAGATAATAAGCCGTTGCGAAAAGTCATAATATGCAATAGAGGCAACTGAAAAAAACCAAAAGAGTGGCAGCAACAGAAACGGCAGTCAGTAACTGATAAATAGAACGGAAAATCAGCTTAAAAACGGATGTCTTCGAGGTAACAAAATCACCATCACCATATAAAATGTCTGCTGAAGCTAAAGTTGAAGTTGAAGCTGATGTGGATGTGGATGTTGCCGCTGTCGCTGCCACTGCCACTGCTGTTGCTGATGGAGGAGATGCTTATGGTGGCTGTAGTGGTGGTTGTGTTGCGCCCCATGCGTTGTTGCAAATCGCTTTATTCACATGAACGTAAATGGAGTCTTGCCACCGACAGACTTTCAGTTCAACTCAATTGAGTAGAGTTTTTCCAGCAACCTTAGGTGCTGCTGACCAAAGGTAAGGTTGGTTGCTCGTTTGGTCGGCTGGTTGTTGCTCAACCAATCCTTCCTTCTCTGTTCTACAAATACCTTTAACGGTGTTTTCCCATACAGCTTGGTGGGGAAGTCAACCCATAAGGGGGGAAAGGAGGAGGGCTTTGTGGACCAGCTATTGAAAATTCGTTTATGATTTTTTGTTGTTGAATATTACGATCGAGAAAAAACGACGTTAAACTACGTCCGTTTTGCCAACCCGTTCCTGGTGATTTAGGGTTCTTTTAGCGCGTGTGTGTGTGTCCACGGCTGTTTGGGGTCCATGCAAATTTGTTATTATTTTTTTTCTCCCTCTGTTGTCTAATTCAGTTTTAACCGCTGAAACACTAGAAGTCAATAAACAACGCAGCGCGTGGCGTTTGTCGACTACTGGCGGCGGTTGTCTACTTTCGAAAATTATATTTCCATTCTCTGTGGGCAAAGGAGAAGAATCTCTATGAGAATGAATGGACGAACACCTTTTCTTTCGCCCCCAGTTTCAGTTCAATGATAATTTATTGTATGGCTGGCTCTTGGTTGGTGTTGGAGGATGTATAGCGATGGGATGCTGTCTGTCCTGAATATATGCAGTACATGTAAAGCACATATGTGTTAAGTTTCTTGGCCAAAGCAGGAAGTTTATAATATTTTCAATCAATTTTTCTCCTTTTTTTTAGTTAAATTTAGTTTTGTGTTCATTCTAAGCTGTAGTCGAGAAAGTAGTGGTGAAAGAATATGGAATAAAATATTCCTTAGATATCTATTAGCAGATGTACCTAAGTTTTTACATTTGTATATTAGGGTGGGGAAGAAAAAAAAATCAAAACAAAATATAGACAAATCTAAACAATTATAAGAACATCGGATTTGCATAACAGCGGACAATGAGAAATGTGGTAGAAAATGAAGAAAAAAAACCTTTAGATCAAAATTGATCTACAAAATGTCAATCATAGGAAAACTTTCAAACAATAAGGAACAAAATGTCGGCTGATTAAAACGTTCACCTTTAGATTCTTTCATTAGATTAGATTCTTTCATTTACAAAACTCTTGTCGGGTAACCAACATGCTTACAACAAGAGCAAGTCTTTAGAATCTGCCCTGTAAGAACTTGTTGTCACTATCGAATCGTCCCTATATTTCAACGAATTCACTATTGTGGCATTTCTTGGCATAGAAGGGGCTTTTAGCAACTTTCACTTAGATGCGGTAATTGCGGCGCTGGCACATCTAAAGGTGAACTGTAGCCTGATAGACTAATTCAAAGCCTCCTCAACAGAAGATGCAAGTCTTGGATTCACAACTCTAACAAGGTTTGTAAACAGAGTGACCCCACAAGGAGGAGTACTGTCTCCACTAATTTGGAATCTAGCGGTGAATGAAGTCATGTTAGATCTGTTACGTTGGGCTGCAAAGTCGTGGCATATTCGGACGACGTTGCAATCGCAGTATCCGGCAAAGTCAAAAAGTCCTCAGAGACATGCTACAGGTGGCTCTGAACAAATTGGCTAGATGGGAAAGAATTTTGTACGTCAATAGAACGAACACGATCATCAAACCATGTTTTTGGTGAATTCGGAATTCGTCGAGGGAACGATAAGGTGTTTCATTCCCACGACGAAAAGATTTATTTGACAATTTTGTTGAAAATATGATAAAACGAAGCAATCAATTTATAGTTTGTGCTAATTGTACTGCTCTATATGAGTTATGATTACCTTAGTCAAAATAATTTGTTGTAAAAGTTTAATTTAAAAAAATCTAATAATGATGATGAGTGGAGTTCGTCGTGGTGATGAATCGGATTCGTCGTGGTGATAAATGGGATTCGTCTGTTGGCAAATACATTACTTGATGAGATTATTTTTGAATTAAACGGTTTCTTGGTAATTTTTGGCCAATGTTTTGACCCCTTGTTCAAAGAAATGCAAGTCATTGACGCCATCGTAAGAGACACCCCATCTAACCATGATTGAAGCTGTATGATGGAACTTGTCGACCGGTGGAATTACTTGAGATGCTTCCTTAGACAACCGTGCATACACCATATCATTTCGTTCGTTAAGTTTTTCTTCCAGGGGTAAAATTTGTTTCATTTGTGAACAAATTTTTGGGGCAAGTTATCAGCGTGCTTCACCAAAAGACGTTACCATTTTTCTTCCCAATTTTTATGAAGCTGAAGTCAACAACTGTCTATTGGGGCCTTCGAAAGCCCCAAGTCTCAAGTGTGGAGTGGAATTCGCAGAATTCTTGATTTGATGACCTGCGGCGTTCGAACAGTTCGAAGGCGTCCCGACCCGGGGTTGTCGGAATACGAACGAACCGTAGTGGACGACCAATTGAGGTGTCTACGCCAGAAATGGTTAAAAAATCCACAAAATGGCATTATATGGCCGTGAGTTGAAGGTTAGTGATGTAGCTGAAGTCATTGGCATTTCAAAAAGTGCTATACATCGCATATTGGCGGACATTTTTATGATGTACGCAAGGTGGGTGCCGCGTTTGCTCACAATTAAGACAATGCACCAGTTCACACATCAACTATTGCGATGGCCTAAATTCATGAATTAAAGTTCGAATTGCTTCAGCACGCACCTTTTTCGACAGATTTAGCTCACTCGGATTATTTTTTGTTTCCAAACTTTAAATAATTGCTCGGCGGATAAATATTTACCGGCAATGAAGATGTGAAGGTTGCGGCTGATGATTATTTTCAGGAGCTTACTATAAACAGGGTATCGAAGCTATGGCACATCGCTAAAAAAAGTATATCGAATTACATGAAAATTATGTCAAGAAATAAAGAAAAAATTCAAAAATTTGTTGTGTTTTCAGCTAGTGATTTTAAGTCGACCAGCCAGTGATTCTGAGTCGATCGATAGGAAATAAAAAACATGCTAAGTCGACTTAACATTAATTGGAATGAACTTATCGATCTAATTATTTAAATACATAACTATTCCGGATTGATTTTAATTTCTCCCGTTTATATTATTTTTTGCAGATTGTGAAAGACCTTTAGACGAATCTGTAAATACAAATAATTCATATCAATCAACTGCATCAGCAAGTGCATCATCATCAGTCTGTGGATCGGACCATCAATTAGGCTATACTAGTAATAATAGGAATAATACCAATACAGCAGCAGCAGCAACAACATCAGCAAACAATAATACAAATACCACCAACACAGCAACAACAAACAGCAATAGCAGCAGCAACAACAACAGTAGTCGTCTAACACCACAGGATTTCTTAACGACAACCACATCGTCGTTATCCTTATCATCATCAGCGTCGTCGTCGTCGTCATCTTCGTCATCATCTTCGTCGTCGTCATCGTCTTCCTCGTCGTCATCAGTAATAGCAGCGACAACAAATGCCAACTCAGCAGCAACAGCAGCAAACAGTGATAAAACAAATGCAGCAACATCGGGCAGACAACAACATCACAGTGGTAAGTGGAAACATTTTCTCAATTATCCCCCACTGTTTTGATTTCAAAAAGAAAAATAAAAATTTCGCTACTTTCTTTATTCACACCTTGGCATACGACTGTATGCTGAATTGATAAATAACTTTTTGGGGGGCGAAGAAAACTCTGGGAGTTTATATGAATTTCCCATCAATACAACCGGATATTGAGACACCCAAAAGAAGGAAGTCCCAGAAATAAGAAGTACTGTTTCTTGTAATTTCTTAGTGCTTTCTTTTTATGGTGTGTTGTTGCTGTTGTTCTCTTCATGCGAAGGGTCTTGGTCTTTGGATGAGTCAAAAGTTATGTTTATTTGTTCTTTGGTTTTAGGCTTTTTTCTTCTTGAAATGCAAACATTGAATGCATTTTAAAAGTTTTTAAAAATTGTTTTTTTTTTCTTTTTCGTGTGTCTTTTATAATAACAACATAATCATAAATTTTGTGCAATGCATTTGAATGGATTCAACGGGTTCTTTCTTTATTATTATTATTATTGTGTTTTTTTTTCTTCATCATTTTGTTTCGATTTTGGTCATATCCGGCGTGTGTCAAAATGTTTAGTTTACCCACACAACAAATAAATTAAAATGTATTTCTTATAATCAGTCTTTGAGTTTTTATACAACTCATGATGATATTTACATACCAACACCGCTAAACACCACCACTGCCATCGACCATTTGTTTTTAGCTGATAAAAATAAAGATATGAAGTGCCACGAGTCAAGTTGAATGTGAATTTTATTTTGAAAAAATATTTTCAAATGATTTACAGAGACTGATAAACACCCTACATCATTCGTTAGAAATTTAACTGCACAAAAATTTTAGTAAAAAAGTTAATAAATATGTACTAGCAGATCTCCAAATTCAGTCTGAAGTGGTCAGAATCTTTAATATTAACCTATAAATCTAATTTTTGCCTAAAAAATTTATTAAAGAATTGATAAATAGAAAAAAAAGATATTTGTCATTAAGATTTTGAAAAAGTATGTACAACTTTTTATGGGAATTCGAAATTTTAAAAATTGAGAAAAAAAATGCATTTTTTGGTTTTGCCAAATTGATATAGCTCTTGAACGGTTGAAACGATTTTTACAAAAAGATATAATAAAGGGTTATGGACTTTAAAAAAAAGAAAATAAACTTTAATTTAATTTAAGAAAAAAAAAATAGAATATGATCCACTCTCTCACAGATCCATGGATCTGTAAAAATGGGGGACTCAATATAATATAAAGGTTATGGGTTATGGTTATGGCTATTTTGGACATTTTTCTGCTGTTTCTTCACATTTAAATTTTAAAATTGAAATGAAAATCACTTTAAACGTAGTGTTTTTTTGGAGAAACAACAGAAAAATGCCAAAAATTGCCAGACCTGCCTTAGCATTTCGTCAATCACTTTCACAAACATTGAGTCCCCCAAAAATCCGATTACTGTTTTGGATTTGGTGCATAGTCAATGCAAATTTGAACGAATCGAAGGGGTAGCATTTTTTTGTTATTAAAGTTTTTATAAAAAAAAAACTAAATAAAAAAAAATTATAAAAATCTATAAAAATTGCACGTTATGTTTTTTTTCAAACGATGTAAATTTTGTAAAAATATGTTCAGCCGTTCAAGAGCAAACACAAATTTCGTAGAAACCAAAAATACATATTTCTCAATTTTAAAAATTCCAAATCCTCATTAAATTTTGTAATTTTTTTTAAATTAATGATATCATATTTTATTATCTAGAAACTTTTTGTAAAGTTTTTAAGCAAAAATAAATTTCATAGGGTAATATTAAAAATTCTGACACGAGGGTTATTTATCTCGGGGGAGAATTTAAAGCGGAAGGTTTTGTAATAAAGTCCAAAGAACCAATTAAAGAGAAGAATTATTTCTCTCAAAATAGTCAAACGTTCTTCTCACACACCTATCCCTAAAATGTTGCAATCAAAAGATCTAACCGTGAGCGCAAATCTATCGCAAGCGAGAAATAACAAATTTTACAGGCGGTTTTTCTTTGTTTATTTCGAACCACAAGTAAGAAAACTGAAATGTTTTCATGCACAAATTGTACAGTTTCTCTCATTTATCTAACGGTAACAAAAAACCACAACAATTCACGTATTTTTAGCAATTTATAAATATAAAATTTACTTACTGATATTTGCATATGTAGGAAAAATATGTCGCTTACGATAATATGTATTCATGCTTTAAAACACAAAATTGTATGAAAATCACGGTTTATTTATCTTGTAATTAATTTTATAAATAAGTATGTATCCGCATATTTATGGTTTATAGAGGATTATTTACATGGCCTCCATTCTCTTATACAGGGTTTTCCAACAAGAGGTGTTATTTTGAATCACCCGGTATTTCGGTAGCTGTCACTTTTGAAGCTTTTATTCTTTGACATTTGACAAGTAGAAACTACGCCATTACTAACGATACACGATTCAACAACGCATTGAAATTATTAAAATTCGAAAAATCGAAAATCATCGAAAAATCATCTTGACTGATGAGGCCTATTTCCACCTCGGTGGCTACGTCAACAAGCAAAATTGTCGCATCTGGGGCTCGGAAAACCCAAGAGTTATTGTTGAGAAGCCTCTCCATCCTCAACGGGGTCATTGGACCTTACTTTTTTCGAAAATGAGGTTGGATCAACAGTTACGGTGAATGGATTGCGCTATCGAGAGATGATTAATGATTTTTTATGGTCGGAGTTGGATCGTATTGATCTGGAAAACGTTTACTTTCAACAGGACGGTGCTACGTGCCACACAAGCAACGAAACCATTGCTCTGTTACGGGAAAAGTTTCCGGACCGTGTTATCCCTCGAAGAGGTGATCACAATTGCCCACTGATAGCTTGTGATTTAACACCTTGCGACTTCTGCCTTTGGGGCCACGTGAAAGATAAGGTCTACGCCAACAGCCCAGCGTCGATTCAAGACCTCAAAGATAGAATTCGTGAGTCTATCGAGGACATAGGGCAGCCACTTTGCGATTTGTTTATGGAGAATTTCATGAAAATGATATGGTCCTGTAAGCGTGGTCGTGGTGGCCATTTGGCTGATGTTGTTTTTCATTACTAACGGCATACCTTCCTCTTTCTTATGAAATAAACATCTGATAATTTATCCAAAAATTTGCATTTTTCTTTGAATACCAAAATAACACCTCTTGTTCGAAAACCCTTTACTTGAGCTAGGTGACTGAAATTTGGAACATATACTTCTTATATCTGCAGGTGTGTTGGGATCGAAAATGAACATTACCATTTTTGGATACAGCCCCCCTATATATAGCATCTCCCCAATTTGACTTCGTAACGTCATAGAGACCACAAATGACAACTGATCGGGCCGAAAATTGGTGACTGGAGTTTATTTATACCTACCTAACCTACCTAGCTGTAGGCAGTGCAAGGCAGTACAGTCTCCAGAATTGTTAAAAGTGCTCTGAAATTTTTGGGTATAGGTTTATAGCAGCGTCACATATCAGTTCTAATTTTTACCATTTTCCTTATTGACAGTATATCAACATTTGCCCAACGACCCTAATAGGTATATTTATATATCTTCCTCTCGGGTAGAGGATCATAATATCACCTCAATCAGTTGAGTCGAAAAAACGCACACATTAATTCAACACATAAAGATTAACTGAACTATAAGACTTTTTTCTGCCATTTCAGGCAGGTATGACTATAATCCACACGGGGGAAAATCGTCATTTTTGATATGTTTGAAATGAAAGAAAATGTACTAGGAAACGATTTTTTTAAATATTATATATTTGTTAACAAATAAATTTTATTTGAAAATCAAGAAATTTTGTTTGGAACGCATATATTAATATATTAGAACATAATTTATTTGGAAACAAACTTTCACAAATAAAATATGTATTTACACACAAACAAAGTTATTGTTTTCCAAATATATTTTATTTAAAAAAAATTTTTAAAACTTTGCTGACTTATTCGAATTTTAGTTACTTTTTCCTAGTTTTTGTGTTAAACTCTATAGCTAAAAATGTCTTTTAATTTATAAATATTCCAATTCATCACTCTTTCTCAATCCATTAATGCAATTTATATTTACGAAATATTATACGATTTAAGTTTCAATTAAGTTTTACAAAAATATAAAATTTATAAAAAATTGCTCTTTGAACATCTGAAAAACAGAAAACTTGTCTTTATATTAAGGCATTGATACATTGCCAAAATATTTAAAGAAAAATTAATCTTTGTTTCAGAAAAACTAGTTCGAAATAAAAAAATATTAGAATGTGAACATATTTTGGTTTAAAACATATAATATTTGTGGGTGTCAAATAATATATATTTGGAGTGTACCCTAAACATATGTATACTACAAGCCGAATATATTTGGGACAATATACTACAGAAGCGATTTTTTTCAGCGTGTACTTTGTCGACCTTTAACTCTACCTACCGAACCATAATATATCCACGAACCTTACTCTCAGCAATAAGATCATGTTAAGCAAATATAACATGAATCGTTTAAGTAGTTTTGAAGATCATCGGCGATACTCGCCTATGGGTTTGGGGGTCGTGGGTTCGATTCCCACCAGAGGCTCTGGTCTGTCCCTGCAAAATCTAGCCACATGGTCTTTGTAACCCGGCTTTTCCCTGGACCGTAAAATTAGAATATAAATTTACTTTGTATTGTAATTCATATAAATAAATAAATAAATCATCGGCGACTGAGAAACACACACAGTAATTTTAGAATGGTTAACTGACCCAGCACACCTTGTTCTGCACTTCCCGGTAGGTGGGACAAAGTCTCCAGAACTATTTGAATATGTTAGGTTAGGGTGGCAGGCGGAGTTAACAGCTCACATAGACCAATAACGGTCCCTCGTGTTACCACGGACTTAGTTTCCCCTCATCGGAGGCAACCTCTTTGATACACAAAGTTCTCAATTATGCGAACATCGGTGTCGGTAAGATCTGTCAGACTTCCTAGAAATGCCGGCCCCAGTATATCCAGACGTCGTTTACTCAACGCATGACTGTTTCTCTCCACTTCCTCCCAAACTTCACAGCTTCTGCAGAAGTCATTGGACTCAATTCCCAATCTGCTATCGTGTTCGCCCATCAGTCAATGTCCTGTCATACCAATCTACATTACGAATATATTCCACAGTAAACCAAAAAATTGGCCATTTCTTGACCACCTAAAAAACCGGAGCTCAATATATATATCTACATATATCTTCCTCTGGGCTAGGAATTTGAAGGCAAAGTGATTTTGAAGGCAAAGAATACAACTTTAATGGTGTTTTCTTTTCTGCCACAAAATGCTAAATTTTTTCTGCCTTTCGCCCCAAAAATGTCTTTTTGTTTTCGTTTGTAAAAAAAATGTTGCACTGTGATAGGGTTTCGTTTTTCATTTGTGAAAAATGTCGCACTTCAACGGTGCAAAAATGCAGCATTTCAGCCCTGTATTTAATCGAAGGGGTGGACGCTGCCCTACAAAACAGATGTTTTTCAGCGTCGAGCGTCTAATGAAGTTTGGACAGATGCTTTATTTAGGCGGCGCCGTGAAGTATTCTTTGTTTTTAGTTTTTTTTAGTCAGTTAAAAGGCTAGTTTTTTGCATTTTTGTTTTCGATTCTGACCATAAAAAATGCAGCAGTACAAGAGGGTGTAGGCGACATTATTAAAATGCTGCTCTCTGACAGGGCAACATATTTTATTAGAAAAGAAAACTCCATAAGAGTCTGCAAATAATTGTTTGCAATTGTGTATCAGCGGGAGTTAGTAGTTATAACCTAAAATATCGCCAAAATTCATTATATGCTTCCTATATGATTCAGTGTGACATCATATTTCGAAATAGAGATTAATATTGTCAGCTCTAAAGGAACTTTAACCTCTGCAAGATTTTTTTTCGTAGGAATAAAATTCCAATATTTTTCAAATGGTTTTTATACCCTACACCACACTGTGGTACTCGTACAGGGTGTTATAAGTTTGTTTCATGGTAGATGCTTGTAACACCTGAAAATATTATAGCTAGACCCATCTTAAAGTATACCAATCAACCCAGAATCACTAGCTCAGTCGATTTAACCAGGTCTGTCCGTCCGTCCCCTGTCTGTCTGTACGTCTGTCCATGTTAAGTTGTTCGTCGACTATAGGTCGCATTTTCACTCCTGTTCGTTGTGAAATTTTGCAGTTTGGAGTCTTCGCAGCTGGAAAGAATCCTATTTGAATTTGATTGAAATCGGTTAAGATTTAGATATAGCTCCCATACATATGTTTCGTCCGATTTGGCCCTTTAGCCCTATAGAAGCTGTAGTTTAAAACCAATCGTTTTGAAATTTAGCACGGTAGAGTTTCTTCATCCATGGACGAACATTGGCGAATTTGCTGAAAATCGGTTTGGATTTAGCTATAGCTCCCATATATATGTTTCGTCCGATTTGGCCCTTTAGCCCTGTAGAAGCAGTATTTTACATCCAATAGTTTTGAAGTACAGAATGGTAGAGTTTCTTGATCCATGGACCAACATTGCCGAATTTGAAGAAAATCAGTTAAGATTTAGCTATAGCTCCCATATAAATATATGTTTCGTCCGATTTGGCCCTTAAGCGCTATAGAAGTTGTATCTAATATCCAATTGTTTTGAAATTTAGTATGGTAGAATTTCTTGCTCCATGGATGAACTTTGCAAAAAATCCAACATTGAATTATATAAAATGTCTCAAATGTTATATAAAATTCAATATTACGAGAGTGGTGTAGGGTATTATACATATATACACGGCTCCGCCCGACTTTAGCCTTTCCTTACTGGTTTTTATTTTTGATTTTTGAAGGCAAAGAAATGACTTTACGAGTCTGCAAATATATAGTGGGTCAGAGCGGCGTAGTATAACCTATAATATCGTCAAAATTTAATATATTCAACATCTTTCGAAATGGAGTCTAATATTGTCAACATTAAAAGAAGTTTGACCTCTGGTATGGTACTTTTTACCTTCCATCATAGGATGGGGTATACTAATTCTTTTACTATCATTCCGTTGCCAGCATATAGAAATATAGATCTGAGACCCAATAAAGTGTTATATTCTTGATCGTCCTCAAATTCTAAGACTATTTAGTCTTGGCCGTTGGAATCACGCTACAGTCTACAATAATAGCTCTGTTAATTTGTATACCTAAGGTAGAGTGCCCGAAATTACCTATCTTCCATAGCTGGTGGCTGAAGCATCATTAGTGTTAGCATAAACTTTGTTGGCATACCATAATTCAACCAAACAAAGCTTCCAACAAACCATCCAACCAACCAACCACACACTACGAGGAGTATCATCATCATCTGCAGCAGCAGCATCACCATCCGTAACCAAAAGACTTTGACTTTGTTTGGATAAACAATTAAATTAATTTGATTTTTATTTTATTTATGTTATTGATATTGAAACGGAAATTAATTTCGAACAAGATAAATATAAAAGAAGAAAAGAAAAAATTAAAATAAAACGGCAGCCGTTTTTTTTCTCTCGACTACATCGTGTTAACATCTCAAGATTTATCATTAGCTGTTCAGCTTTGCAAATGCAGGCTGGCAGGCAGTCCGACAAACACTTGCTGCAGCAGCATCAGCAACTGTTGCTGATGATGGCTGCCGCTGCTGCCTTAAAGCTTCTGCTGATGAGCGTATCATGGCGCCAGCGTAGGTTCCCCCCCCCCCCCCCCTCAACACAAATGTTTATAATTCCTTATTTGTTTAACAAAAAAGACATCTCTACAGGTCCCCCAACGCCCGTAGACCATAGCAAGTGGTAGTCTTTTCCTTATTTCTGTTATAAAATTTGTTAGTTTGGCTTTCAGTTTTTCGGTGTTGGTGGTGGACGTCTCTTCTTTAATCTAAATTAATTAAAAATTAGTTTCACTTGTGGCCTTAACATTTTAATATCGGTACCCGAAAAAATGTCGTCCCCCTTCCCCGCCCCACCCAACACATTGGCTTTGAACCAAAAAAGTGAAACATTGTCATGTTCCATTTATAATTTCTATCAGTTTAATTTTTTTTGGTTAGACATTAGTTTTTGTGTATTTTTGACTTAATTAAGGTGGTCACTTGACTGGTTGTTTGGTCTATCGGTGGGTTGATGAGTCGCTGGTGGTGATGGTGATTGTCATCATCAAGGGTTTTTTTTGGATTTGGATATAACAACAGAAGTTAAATTAATCTCATAATTTAAATGATAACTCCACAGTTCTTCCAAAGCTATCACAAAGTGAGCCCCCCTTCCTTCACCGCTCTAATGAAATGTTTAATGTATTTGGATAACATTCATTCGTGTGTGGTGTCTGTAATAATTAATGTTGTTTTCTTCACTTCTTTTCAAATTTGATTAAGCATCCGTTGCTGGCACAGTGTTTCGGTAATGAAACAAAAAGTTCTATGCAATTTAGATTTTACAGAAGTTTAGTTCATTCTTAAAAACGAATTTTAAGTCTTTTCTTACAGACAAATTATGAGTTTTATATTTTACCGTATTCCTATACCCAAGAATCCTTTTATGAGTCATACGAAACTGACTTATACTTTTTCACTTGAAATGTGAAGCAAGGGCGAACCATTTCATCTTACTAATGGGCGAATTTTTGGCAACACTGTTTTTAACTGCTCAGCTGTTTTCGTATTTTCATCATTAAACATTGTGTTTCATCTTTAAACATTGAATTGTATAGACCGTTCTATCGACTCAAATAAAGATTTCATAGATTTCTCTAAATTTTATATGTTTTTTTTTAAATCAAATCCGAAAGCCCTTAAAAACTCACCCTATATGTGTAACCGTGAACAATTACATATGTATATGATTCTGCACATCTTTGTTACATGTAAGTTACATTGATATAAACGTTATCAAATTTTGCCTCATTATAAAGCAGAAAAGTGTACCACAACATTTATTGTGACACTTCTATTAAAACAAACTGAATTGCATAAAGTGGTATAAAACTATCTTCTGCATAATCTACAGGTTCACCTCGGCAGTAACGCTACAGCGAACCATTGTAACAAAATGTGTATATGAACCTTCGGCTACCAGGCTGAGATTGCCAATTACTTCGCTCCTCTTGTAGCACCACCACCGAATGTGAGCGAGACGCAGTGGATGAACCTGGAAAGTTACCAAATGCTGCCGTGATAACTGCCACAATCGTCTCATATAGGACCGCCTGGAGGCAAATTGTGTTTAATTACAAAAATTTATTATAGTATTATATTATAGTGTAAATTTTCAAAGAAGGAAGCTTCATCTTCTGTTTGTTAGATAAGTAAATCTTAGACGAAGAATCGCCATCCTTCAGGAAATTGTACCGATACCAAATCACACCAGTCCTAGATCATATCTGTGGCAGATTATTGTAGAAACAGTCCTGGGATCGGTATATTCAGGAAAATTGGTACAACATTTTCGCAGGGCATTAAGGACAGGGATAGGCCCGATAATTGTCCCCTTTATACGAAAACAATCGTTAACTTTAACTTTTCTTTGTCATTGGAGTTGGTGAATTGCCACCTTTTGACATATCCAACTGGTCTAATAAAATATCTATGTACATTAAATATACGAGTATACTATGAAAACTTTAGACTTCGATTCGGTTATATACCCAATGGATATATAACCGAACTTGTCGTATGCTAAGAGGTAGATAAACCACTGGCGCTTTAGTAGGTAGTAGATAACCTAACTTGTCGTATACTGCAGAGTAGATAACCCAACTGGTAGTCTAGTACGGGTTATATAACTGAAATGTATCTTTATTAACGAGAATATAACCAAACTGGCGTTTTATTAGAGAATAGATAACCCATATTACCCTCTACTACTGAGTAGATAACCCAACTTCTCGAATATAAAGGAGTAGATAACCAAATTGGCCGCCTATTACGGATTAGATAACTCAACTGTACTCTAATAAGGAGTAGATAACCCAACTGTATCTCTATTAAGAAGTAGACAACCCAACTGTATATCTACTAATTAGTAGATAGTCCAACTGGCGCTCTGTAGATAACCCAACTGTATCTCTATTAAGAAGTAGACAACCCAACTGTATATCTACTAATTAGTAGATAGTCCAACTGGCGCTCTACTAAGGAGTAGATAACCCAACTTATCGTATACTAAGGATAACCCATCTGGTCGTCTAGTACGGATTACATAAATCAACTATATCTCTTTTAAGAAGAAGATAATCCAACAGTATCTCTTCTAAGAAGTATGTAGATAACCCAAATGTATATCTGCTAAGTAGTAGATAAGCCAGCTGGCGCTTTGACTAGGGACTACATAAACCAACTTGTCATCTACTAAGGAGTAGATAATCCAACTTGTCGGATACTAGAATGGGGTTATCTTCCCAACTGGTCGTCTAGTATGGATAAGATAACTCAACTGTACCTTTTTTAAGGAGTAGATAATCAAACTGCAACTGTACTAAGGACTACTACCAACTGGCGCTCTACTAGGGAGTATATAGACCAACTGGGAGTAGATAGCCCAACTGATAATCTACAAGAGTAGATAACCCAACTTGTCGTATACTAAGGAGTAGATAACCCAACGTGTCACCCATTAAGGTGTAGATAACACAACTATATCTCTACTAAGGAGTAGATAACCCAACAGGTCACCTATTAAGGTATAGATTACCTAACTGTAACTCTACGAAGGAGTAGATAACCCAACTGGCATTTTACTAAGTGGTAAGTAGATAGCCAAACTGGTGCTCTACTATTGAGTAGACAAACCTACTTGTCGTACACTAAGGAGTAGGTAAACCAACTGGTCCTCTACTAAGGAGTACATAACCCTATTCGTAGTATACTAAATAGTAGATAACTCAACTTGCCCTCTACTAAGGAGCAGATAACCCAAGCGGTCATCAACTAGGGAGTAGACAGCCATACTTATCGTATACAGAGCAGTAGATAACCCAAATGTATCTCATCTAAAGAGTTGATAAGCCAACTTGGTATCTACTTAGCATTAAATAAAACAACTCGTAGTAGATAGCCAAAATGTCCTCTAGTAGGGAGTATGTAGCCCTACATGTCGTATACTAAGGAGTGGATAACCCAACTGGTTCTCTGCTAAGGAGTAGACAACCCAATTTGTGGTATACTAAGGAGAAGACAACCCAATATGTGGTATACTAAGGAGTAGATAATCCGACACGTACTCTACTACTAGGGAGTAGATAACACTACTTGTCGTATACTAAGTAGTAGATAACCCAAATGGTTCTCTATTAAGGAGTAGATAACCCAACTGGTTCCCTACTAAGGAGTAGATAACACTACTTTTCGTATTCTAAGCAGTAGATAATACAACTAGTCCTCTACTAAGGAGAAGAAAATGTAAATGTACCACTACTAAGGAGTAGATAACAACACTTGTCGTATACAAAGCTTTATATAAAACAATCTGTATTTTACTAAGTAGTAGATAACCCAAATGTCATCCAATAGGGAGTATGTAACCCTATTTGTCATATACTAAGCAGTATATAACCGAACTGGTCCTCTACTAAGGATTAGATAACCCAACTGGTGGTCTCCTAGGGAGTAGATAATCCTACTGTAAATAACCAAGGTGAATTGAGACTTCATTTCCCGTAGAGTAATTCAACACAAAATTTCGTTCCACTTATTTAGACTTTATTATTTGAGTATAATCTTCTTTACAAGAAGAACTTTCCACAGATAAAAAGATCTGTTAAAATTGTTTATTTCCATTAAAATAATACTCTTTGATATTATTTAAAACATATTTATAATGCGATTGCGCAATTCTTTAGAATAAGAAGTTTTTGTTTTATTTTGAAGTCAATAAACCCCCTCAAAGTGTACCACAAACAATTATTTTTTTTTTAATTTCAAATTGATTTTTTTTTTCAATATATGATTGAGCTTATCATTGTATAAAAAGCTTTTCATTTTAGAGACATTTGTTAATTTTTTAGGTATTTCTAGGAGCTAATATGGTACTGAAAAAATTAAAAATCATGATATGTGATTTTATAAGGACGATGGTTGAAAGAAGATCCACAGTCATGTTCCAAAAAGAATATTTTTAACGTACAATCTACAATTTTCTACGATTTGTATGACTTCAGACATATGATAATATTTTATTGCAAATTTCTGGAATTATGGGCCAAGGTGTGGAGAAATAATTAACCAGTGGAGGGTGTAGATCGCACCCTTTCGCTTCAATTTCACTCCAGAAACGATGAACTTTTTGAATTTGCCAGCCCACTTTGTGGCGGAACAAGAGATATCTTAGAAAAAACGACAATCATCACTCAAAATAGGTTTAGTCATAGAGCTATTTTTTAATATATATAGATGATTATGCACATATGTGTAATGTGATTTATTCACTGATTAATAATGTATTAAAATTTAAGAAGATTGGAGACTCTAAACGTGTACTACAAAATCAAAGTTGGACTTTTGTTTGATTCGTCGCGGCAAGTGAAATTCCCTTTGATAAGTCAACTGAAGCTTCCAATAGATTTTGAAACAATGTACATTGTATGTCACAATTGTAGGTATTAGCACAAGCTTTTCACAAGATGGCAGATATCATAAATTCTTCTTCATTTGTGCATGACTGAATTTCATTTAAAATCTACTGTCTACGGAGGGCTTTATTCCTATTATGGCAATAAGCCCTGATTAGATGTCTATAGTTTCAATGGTCTTTGTTTTCCCAAATTTCGAGTAGCTACTTTTGCAGATGGCAACACACATCAATTCTTCTTGATTTACATATGACTGTGCAGTATTTTAGTGTGCTATCCACGAAGAGCTTTATTGTTGTTTTGACAATAAATCCTGCTATACGAGCAGCTGTCTTAGTTATACTAAATAACGAATTCTTCAAGAACCTTCTTTTGCATCGTACCTTAATTTTTCTCCTTGAATTGACTCTCAGCATTTTTTATATCTCGAAACACTGTGTCTGCCTTTCCATGCATCTTTAAGCTGTTTAATCCCCCCATCGCATCTTCTGCTCTCATACTGCGTCTGTTTTGTTTATTTATTAATTTTGTATCCAGTTTTTTTTTCGGTTGGCCTCAGAATTTGTTCCTCTTCTTGTTATTGTAGACATTTTTGTAATAAATTAATTGAATTTATGGTTTCTTGACACATTATTATGATGTGTAAAACACCATTAATATCACAATCAATTTGGTTAGCTTTCAAAATGTCACTGATAACTGAAGTGAAATAAATGGTAAGTATTTTGTTTGGTTTCGTTTTGGGTTTCAAAGATCTAATTTGAGGTTTCTTCTTTAGATATTTGTGGGTAAATTTTTAAGTTTAGTTTTAAGAGTTTTTGAAGGTACCGACAATTCTGGGTAAAGGAAAACTAGTAGTATAACAAAAAAAACTAATTAAACCATTTTTGATAAGATACATAAATATTTGAAATGTAAATATTGTATTTTACTCTATAATTTTTCAGTAGAGGAAACATTAATTTATACCACTAAAATAAAGTCAAATAGGAAAAATAAATAAAACTATTTATAATAATATTTTTACTATCGTAATATTGAAAATATTACTCGTAGTTACAGCTGTATGAGAGAAATTAATGCATAACACCCAATAGATGACGCTGTAGTAAAGATATTAAATACCTAAGTTTTATTTACAACAATGACTTCATTTTAATTAATGAATATTATTCTGCACATCTATGGAACACAATTTATTGCAGTTCGAGTACATTTAAGGCTCTAAAAGTGTACCACAAAATCAGTGAAGCCCTTTGTTAATCTAGTTGTAATGACCGCCATGATATTAAATACCTAAGTTTTATTTAGAACAATGATTTCATTTTAATTAATGAATATTATTCGGCACATCTATGGAACATAGGATTTTCAGTGACATATAATTTATTGCAGTTCGAGTACATTTAAGGCTCTAAAAGTGTACCACAAAATCAGTGAAGCCCTTTATTAATCTAGTTGTAATGACTGCCATGATATTAAATACCTAAGTTTTATTTAGAACAATGATTTCATTTTAATTAATGAATATTATTCGGCACATCTATGGAACATAAACTCTTCAGGGACATACAATTTATTGCATTTTGAATACACTTAAGGCCCTAAAAGTGTACCACAAAATCAGTGAGGCCCTTCATATATATAGTTATAATGACTCATTGTGAGGTTATATTTACACGCTACATTTGTTTTGCCAGTGGCATGGCCTATAACTATTTATGTTGGTTCCCAATAGATGGCGCTGCCGTCACATTGTTAATTGTCTGTAAATACAAGTTAAGATTTCTAATTTTAAGAAATTAATCTTCTTTTATTATTTCAGTTTAAACTCTATAATATATTCACAAATAATGTTTGGTTTTTTTTCGTTTATAATTTATTTATGTAGGCCATTATGTTAGTTGTTATAAGAGCCACTTATGTAGGTGTATGAAAATTCATGTTGGGGGAGGTTTCTTTTTATTTTATATTTTTTAATGCCAACCAACCATGAAATGCCGAAAATTGTATTTCATCATACTTAAGTTGAATTAAAGTTTTTCTGTTTTCTTGGCTGTTTTAATTTCTTATCATTCATTTTCAAAGCTATACTGCAGCACCTCAGTGCTTTCGCATATGGGAATATTTAAAAAAAACAACGCAAGTTTCTGGCATTTTGGTCAAAGGAATATAGTGAAGAACGTATATTCTACATTTTACAGTCAAGTCTCAGTCTTGCATAATTTTGTAAATTATCCAACAGAACAAAGAACCTTTTTCAAACACACCACCCTACTCCCGCGCTGAGCAAAATAGCAAGGGGTTAAATAATAAGTGAGGGCCACTCTACAAAGTGAATGGTATATATCGTTAGTTATGAACCAAATGCGTAAGACATAAGAAGTGATGTTAGACTCTATGGGTTTTTAGGGCATTTTAAGTCATTTGAGCTGTGTGCAATTTTTTTTAATACAATAGGTAATACGTTGTATGGATGGGACCAAAGGTTCGTTTGACCAAAATTTCAAAATTCAACACCCTCTAACTCGGACAGTCACGTACAGTAAATAGACACATATTGAAACAGATTAAAATCGAACTCCTTGAAACCATAAAATACACAAATTTCAACCGAATGATATCCATTCTCTAGTAATATACATAGCTTCTGTTGATCCTCCCTTATTAGACCTCTTTTGTATAATTTAAAATTTTTTAATAAAGGGTACGCAAGATTCGGCCTTTGCCATACTTAATGCTGCTTTTACTTGTTTTTTATTACATGTGTCTAAAGAACATGCATTTTATTTAGTTTATTTTTCTTTGCAAGGTTTTATTTTGCGAAATTTTCCAAAATCCAAAAACTGCAATGCTAACATTGTTGTTAGTTTAACAAAGGTATGTTTTTTTGGGGGGGTTATTTGTGTGTTTCGTTTTAGTTTTTTTGCAAAGCCAAGTTTTGTTAAACCGCATTTCGGTTTTGTTTAAAAGCATTTTTTTCTCTCTCTCTGCGGTACGATTTGTATATTTTTTAATGTTTTTAATGGTGTTTATTGTTTTTTTGTGCCGCTGCCGTTGTTTTTTGTTCATATTGGATGGAATGAATGAGTTTGTTACTCATCACCTTTGGATACCCTCAAAATGTTCGGCGCATCAATACCATCCATCCGTGGCGCATAAAATACTTGTACATGGACGACACACCGACGATCGGACGAACTCTCCTCCACTGTGTGGTGTGTCTATAGTAGATATAAATCATTTGTAACTTATTCGCAGAAAAAAAAAACAAAAGCCGAAACAACAACAATAGCAATATTTGCGAATGAATTGAAATTAACAACAACAAAAATGGAAAACAGCAACAACAAAAAATGATCAAGCCAGGGTCTTTGGTTGTTTCGGTTGAGAGCATATCTGGGCTAGTACGATAAAAAAATAAATCAGCAATCAACCTACAAATGTATCTAAATACAACCTCTATAGAAACAAATTATGTTATTGACAGTTTATTTCAGTTTTGGTACATATATTGTATAAAATTTATAGAAAATCAAATTTTATAGACATAGGGCCTTATTTGAACTGATTTTCAACGTTCAAGTGTCTTTTAAACCTTCTATAACTTTTTATGAATACGGCCCATAGAAAATAAAATAACTTATAATTTATATTATTTATTTGAATAACAAAATAAATGTGTATTCTAATTTTACAGTCCAAGCAAATCCGGGTGACAAAGACCATGTTGCTTCTTATATTTTTGTAGCGATAGATCAGAGCCTAAGGTGGGAATCGAACCCACAACCTCCAAAATCATATGGTTGTGTCGTAACAATTATATGGTAACCATAATTTATTAGTAATCTAAATTTATGGTAAAATGGCTAACTTAACGAAATTCGAAACAAAGTTCATCGATATAAATAAGATAATACCAAGATTGAGTCTTCTATATTCCCTCAAAAAATATGTTTAACCCAAACATACGTTACACATCGATACCTTCATTCCAAAACATGCTAAGTCGACTTAGCACAGTTTTAGGGAGATTGCATTTTTAATTTCTAAATATTCCAAATTATATTCAGTACAAATTTGGTGTTTATCCGTCATCCCAATCAAAAGTTATTCACAAAACAGTACAGGTCATTCGATTTGCATTATAAAGGAATTCCACAAAAATTAAAAAAATTCATCAAACTTTGATCGCCTCTCCTGAAAAACTACCTTTTTGCACTTAGCATAGTTTGGAATGGAGGCATCGACATTTAGTATAACCTTCCCTTAAAATTTACCTTAAAAAATCATATTATGGTTGATTTAATAAACACATTAAATGCCATTACACAAAAAAAACACACATTTGAATATACATTTATTTTTCATGTATCTATGATTTTAAAAGTGGAACTGATGTGGAACCCTTCTTTAGCGCACTACCAATGAGACGAACGAACACCTGGACATTTGCTGCTATTGTCGCTGTTATTATTCCCTTTTTTTAATTACAATTGAATTGCAAATGTCATGAGTCTCCCCTCCTTCCATACTCGTAATCTTGACGGTCACCACCTAATAAAAGGGCATTGTCGCCGTGCGCCGCCGCGTTTCTCTGAAAAAAAAATCGTTGCGCGATGAACTTCAACTCCATGGAAATCACACTTTTTTCCATTTCCATTATCATTCTCATTTTCTATTCCAATTCGAATTCCCACCAAGCGAATCAAAATTCTATCCCCCACACATTCAAAACAAAAACATTCTAATTCAATTTCTCTGCATAAAAAAATATTTTTTTTCTCATTTATGTTAATGATATACATTTTATGCGAGTGTTACTTGTGTTTATCTATACAGTGAGCGTTAGAAAAATCCATAACACTTTTATACAATAAAATAAATAAAATAAATAAAATAAATAAAATAAATAAAATAAATAAAATAAATAAAATAAATAAAATAAATAAAATAAATAAAATAAATAAAATAAATAAAATAAATAAAATAAATAAAATAAATAAAATAAATAAAATAAATAAAATAAATAAAATAAATAAAATAAATAAAATAAATAAAATAAATAAAATAAATAAAATAAATAAAATAAATAAAATAAATAAAATAAATAAAATAAATAAAATAAATAAAATAAATAAAATAAATAAAATAAATAAAATAAATAAAATAAATAAAATAAATAAAATAAATAAAATAAATAAAATAAATAAAATAAATAAAATAAATAAAATAAATAAAATAAATAAAATAAATAAAATAAATAAAATAAATAAAATAAATAAAATAAATAAAATAAATAAAATAAATAAAATAAATAAAATAAATAAAATAAATAAAATAAATAAAATAAATAAAATAAATAAAATAAATAAAATAAATAAAATAAATAAAATAAATAAAATAAATAAAATAAATAAAATAAATAAAATAAATAAAATAAATAAAATAAATAAAATAAATAAAATAAATAAAATAAATAAAATAAATAAAATAAATAAAATAAATAAAATAAATAAAATAAATAAAATAAATAAAATAAATAAAATAAATAAAATAAATAAAATAAATAAAATAAATAAAATAAATAAAATAAATAAAATAAATAAAATAAATAAAATAAATAAAATAAATAAAATAAATAAAATAAATAAAATAAATAAAATAAATAAAATAAATAAAATAAATAAAATAAATAAAATAAATAAAATAAATAAAATAAATAAAATAAATAAAATAAATAAAATAAATAAAATAAATAAAATAAATAAAATAAATAAAATAAATAAAATAAATAAAATAAATAAAATAAATAAAATAAATAAAATAAATAAAATAAATAAAATAAATAAAATAAATAAAATAAATAAAATAAATAAAATAAATAAAATAAATAAAATAAATAAAATAAATAAAATAAATAAAATAAATAAAATAAATAAAATAAATAAAATAAATAAAATAAATAAAATAAATAAAATAAATAAAATAAATAAAATAAATAAAATAAATAAAATAAATAAAATAAATAAAATAAATAAAATAAATAAAATAAATAAAATAAATAAAATAAATAAAATAAATAAAATAAATAAAATAAATAAAATAAATAAAATAAATAAAATAAATAAAATAAATAAAATAAATAAAATAAATAAAATAAATAAAATAAATAAAATAAATAAAATAAATAAAATAAATAAAATAAATAAAATAAATAAAATAAATAAAATAAATAAAATAAATAAAATAAATAAAATAAATAAAATAAATAAAATAAATAAAATAAATAAAATAAATAAAATAAATAAAATAAATAAAATAAATAAAATAAATAAAATAAATAAAATAAATAAAATAAATAAAATAAATAAAATAAATAAAATAAATAAAATAAATAAAATAAATAAAATAAATAAAATAAATAAAATAAATAAAATAAATAAAATAAATAAAATAAATAAAATAAATAAAATAAATAAAATAAATAAAATAAATAAAATAAATAAAATAAATAAAATAAATAAAATAAATAAAATAAATAAAATAAATAAAATAAATAAAATAAATAAAATAAATAAAATAAATAAAATAAATAAAATAAATAAAATAAATAAAATAAATAAAATAAATAAAATAAATAAAATAAATAAAATAAATAAAATAAATAAAATAAATAAAATAAATAAAATAAATAAAATAAATAAAATAAATAAAATAAATAAAATAAATAAAATAAATAAAATAAATAAAAAATAAATTTTAATGAAATACATAAATTGAATTGAAAATATATTAAAATAAAATAAATTTAAATTAGTATGTTCTAATAAATAAATTGATATAAAATAAATTTAAATTATGCAAATTCTAATAAAATAAATTGAAATAAAAAAAATGAAAAAAATAAAATAAATTTACTAAAATAAATTGAAATAAACTAAGTTGAAATAAAATAAATTGAAATAAAATAAATTAAAATAAAAAATTCAAACAAAGTAATCTCCAACAAAGTAAATTGAAATAAAATGAATTTAAATAAAATAAATTAAAACAAAGTACATTATAATAAAATAAAATAAAATAAATTTAAATAAAATAAATTCTAATAAAATAAATTGAAGTAAAACAAATTTAAATAAAATAAATTGATATAAAATAAATTGAAATAAAATAAATTGAAATTAAAAAAAATGAAATAAAATAAACTGAAATTAAATAAATTGAAATAAAATAAACTGAAATGAAATAAATTGAAATAAAGTATATTCTAATAAAATAAATTGAAATAAAATAAATTTAAATAAAATAAATTGAAACAAAATGAATCGAAATGAAATATATTGAAATAATATAAATTGGAAATAAAATAAATTGAAATAAAATAAATTGGTATAAAATGAAATTTAAATAAAAAAAATAAAATAAATTGATATAAAAACATAAAAATCTAAAACATTAACAAAATACATTATACCTATGTCAACGTTTACGATTTCCCATGGCATTCACTGTATATGATTCAGCTAGAAACATTTGGAAAGGACTAGCTGTTCAGCATGGATTGCTGACAACGAACTACGATGTTGTCGATGATGACGTTGGTCTTCTGTTCTGTTCCAGAGTTATGCAAATGTTTTGGGGTTTTTATTCAACATCAATAATATGTTAATTTTCCTGACGCAAGAAGAGGGTTGGCGCTGAGTTAGAACGAGTAGAGTGATCGCAGTCGATCTGCCAGTATGACAATCTTCTCTCGGGTATTGCGCTTTCAATTCCTGTGAAGCGGGCGATCGACTTTGGCCGCCCCTCTGTTGGCCATTAATGATTATTCAAGTGTTCGACAGAAGAAGAATAGACGTAACCAATTAAAAATACCGCGCACAATCATATTAAATGGTCACTCACTCACACGCTCCCGTTCTCAGTGACTCGAAAACAAGACACACACTGTTGAGTGACGCAGTGACTATGACAGTGATACTGGGAGGGGGTCCTTTGTATCACTCGCATAATCAGTGGGTACGCATGCGCATGTTACAGCTTAGCTTGTCCGTCCGAATGACTGTTGGTGGTATTATTTGTGCTAAAGACGGACTGTCCATATATCCCCTCTGTCTGTCTGTCTGCCCTGTTGCTGGCAGTCATGTTTCTGCTGTCCGCTTGTCCCCGAATTGAGATCAACTAATCAAATCATAGGGGCTGTCACATGTTGACAATTATCGGTTGCGATAATCTCTTCTTGTATAACCAGCAAAATCTGATAACGATCTTTTGTGGACTGCTGTTCTTGTTGTTATTTTTCGTCCAATCGTTTCCAAAAAACAAACCCAAAAATAAATATGATGGTGTGTTAAATGTAGTCTACACAGTTATTGTGTCTGTCCCAAATATGGATAAGAGAGAAAGACACCCGGGTCTCGACATAAATACATATATAAGTGCACATGCAAACACAATCATGCATAATTTATGAATTTAAATCACTTGATGTCCAATGGGGAGGGACAATGATTAGTTAAATTAAATTTATAGGAATTTTCATAAAAATACCCACAATTCAAAAGAAAGAATATTTAATTATGTCATGTTTTTCGAGATTCCCAAGCTAAAAGTTCAAATCAAACAAAATCGATTTTGCCGCCAAATACCCTGAATTGAAAGTAAACCGCAACTGAAAGTAAAACCTCAGGTCTTTACTCGAGCCAAACGTCTGTTCTTAACTGTTTCGAATAATTGCCCAAGGTACTTATACATAAGTATCTATGTGTCTAGTACAAGACTCTGCTCGACACAAATTTTCATTTTCAAAATTATCAAACTGTAACAGAAGCATAAAACGGCAAATAGCAGAAGACACATAAATGTGACATAATTTTTGTTGCCGTTTTTTTCGAACTGAACACGCAATTTATAAAGA